>CM076582.1:618384471-618984471 GCA_034641835.2 Pinus albicaulis
ATCTCTAAAAAAATTTCTTCTCATCGTTAATATGCAACACATACTTCCACAACTTCGGGAACTTAATAATGTACTCATAATTTGTCATAGATCACATCTTCAACTTATAGAACTCCTTGGAATTTCCATCATAGTACCTCTCCAATAAATAATTATTCCTAAAGAGTCTCTTGAATTCATTAAAAATCAACTCCTCTATCCCGAGGTATCTTACATGATTCACATCTTCCCACCAAATATCTGCTTTCCCTTTGAAAATGAAAATAACTATCCTGGTCTTCATGTTCTATGTATAGTCATGTAGCTCAAAGAACTTCTTCATCCCAAATAATGATGCCTCTATATCCTTTGTTTTCTTCAAATATCCATCGAATGTAGGTGGCTTGGATTTCTTGAACTCATCTGGAAAGTATCCCCTCTCAATCCTCCTGTAAGTATGATAGTGATGATGACCATGAAACATGTTTGAACCAGAACTAGAGTAGAACCCATATCCACCACGTTTCCTATCAAGTGTATCCAATAACCTGCCATTTCTAACTATGTCATCCCTATATAACCTTTTCCCACCATGAGACCTGCTACCATATTCCACATTAGTCCTTTCCTCCTATCCATAACTGATCCATGGTTTTCCCTATCTCTGTAAGTCCGACGAACTCTAAAGGATCACTACATTAACCCCCAATTATTTATCCTATGCCCCTAAAAGTATTTCCTATGATTGAATTATTCTGTCATTATCTGCTTTATAACTTATAATTTATACCTTTAAACTTATTAAGGTATCTACTATATTAGGAGAGTACTCATCTTTGTGTTACTGTAGTCCACCATTTTGCTAGTCATCTCTGATCCTCTTCTTCCTGCAAAACACACCATGTCAAATAACCAAATATAAACATAATAAACACACCTCAGTGAAGTTTATGGGAGGCTATTTCATCTTCAAAATAAATCCATATTAGCATCACACACACACACACACACACACACACACAATAATATCAATGTATCAACATCATGAATGATAAACTAACTACATACAACGACCTCATGCACGAAAACCATAACCATGACAATGGATGCATAATAACCACATATACATTGACATGCAAGCATGACAACCCCATTAAGTCCTAGTATTGACCTTGGGAGCTCTAATACCATTCTATAATCAACCCCTCCCACATTTACCCAATTTCACCATTCTTCTAGGGTAAAGTTGAGATGAAGAGTTACTATGACATGACCCAACCTCCAAGATTCAGGTATGGAAGTGGGGCTGACAAATGGAACTTATTGACCATAAATTGTCATCCTAAAGAGCCTACATGACACTCAAGGGCAAAAGGAATACCCTAGGTGACCAAACCCTGAGTTAGACTATTTTTTCAATGATGCAACACCCCAACAACATGCACAAGCTTGAAATATTGGTATTTTCACTCTCCAACTACATGCACAAGCTTCCTGAGTGTGGTTGTGACCTAAAATTCTCAGTTTAGTTCATGTGGTCCCAATATCTGAGCCACAATTCCAGGCTAGTCTCCATACCACTACCCAAAACTTCCTAAAAATTTCTAGACTGATAAAACACTTGACAAAAATTCCAATCATACAAATCTTGATCAAATACTTGACCTAACCAACCCTAACCATGACAAACATTTCGTCAAACACATAGTGAGCATGAATCTACACGTCATGAATGCATATCCGAACATAGGATTTTTAAACTTATCTGAGAATCACCAAGAATGTCTAATTCCCTCTCATAATAGGTGAAATAATACTTTTTAGGCCATGCATTTATTAACCATCAAATATGTATCAAATCCTGAACAAGAAATAGCTAGAGTACATTTCAAATCCATGCTTATAACCAACATATAACCATATTACTAACCATGACATAACAAGCATAAAATCACCATAATAAAATGTACAAATTCTCATATAATACAATAAGAAAAATAAATATTATTAACTGATGAAAAATCCAATCAAGTTAGATACTTTCATGTACGTCCCTACCATAGATTGAGTTGAACCAAATATTTATCTTAACCAATAACCCCCATGCCATATTCCAATCATGAATGTGGGAACTCAAGACATTATCAACTAAGGGTTCCAGGATGTTAAACCACCTCCACCCTCATTCTCATGTGATCTCACCAAAACCGATCAAGAGATCATGTAAGTAAACCAAGACATAAACAACCAAGGCTTCCCATAGATTAAACTGCCTCCATCCTCAGGCTACTACGATCCTGTCAAAACTAGTCCACAGATCACAACCAAAAATAATATTGTATGCCTCAGAATTTCTTCACCATTACCTTAAGGAATTTTCCTGTCTACACCCACCTATTGAGGGCTTCCTAGAGATTAAACCACTTCAGCCCCCAACCCTTGGTAATTTTCTTCAGACCACTTCAACTAGTTCTAAAACATTCCTAGAATGAAAATATCAACCAAAAAAGGGAATCCCATCGTGCCATGGCTATCCAGAAATGGAAAGGAAAGGAGGAAACCACTATAAAACCCGTCAAAACCCATGTCAACGACAAAAACAAAACCAATTACAAAAATTCATGTACCATGCATTCACAAACCAACTAGGAAATCACACATTCAACCTATTACTCACGAGTATTCCTATTGAATCTTCTTGAACCAACCTTCCATGTTTTTCCTTTGCTTTCCCTGTCCTTGCTTTTCCTTCCTTAGCTTGATTGCTTGCTTTACCCTATTGGTGCTTTTATCTCTTTGAAACTAATTCCAAACCCAATGTTAGCATAAAAGCTTTTGGAATGTGTACCAAAAAGGATTTACTTAAGCCATGAGTGATTGATGGCCCTAACAATAGATATGGTCGTCTAATTGTTCAGATCTACAATAGAAAGTTAGAAGAAAACCTGCCAAATAATAGATTTGTGCAACAAAATATATTAAACAACAAAAATATTAACTAATGTAAAACCCCCATGCCATGGAAAAATAAATTTAAAATAATGAATGATATTATGATCACTATGTTACAACTGTTGAAGGAGACTCATATGATGGTTATAGTTCCCCCTCAAATGGGATGGGTCGTTTGGCTTTCCTCTATGCTTTAATTCTCTGGATATTTCTCTCTCTTTGATGTGTGAAGCCCAAAAACATTTGTTGAACTCAGATGGGAGCTTGATTGCAAAAAGAAGATAATAACGACAATGATAATGATCATGGTGATAAATGGATGGAGAACCCTCTTATATATAACAAAATATTGGGTTATTCTTGAAAATGGGAAATAATATTATTATTAAGCACAATCTAGATCTAACTGCATATTTTTGGAGGGAAAAGATATTTAAATTTAGTTAAATACCTTTATTTAGAAATGGTAAATAAATAAACACTTATTTATTATTTCAAGGAATTGGTTAAGGAATAATAAACAAATAATGATTTTCTTAATCATTCATGAGTGATTTAGTCAAATTTGACAAGGAATATTAACTAAATAATAATTTAATTAATTATTTCTAGAGAAAAATCAAATAAACAATGATTTATTTAACTATTTATCATGATTGGGTCAAATGTGACAAGGAATATTAAATAAATAATGATTTAATTAATTATTCCTAGAGGAAAATCAAATAAATAATGATTTATTTAATTATTCCTCACGAGGTTTCTTGTTTTAACCAGAAATAATTTGATAAATATGGTTTATCAAATTATTTCCTATAGTGAAAGCAATTTTACTATGGTAAAATTGGTCTTACATGGTGTATTTCGATCCACCTCGTTAGAAATGGCTAGGTGATCATTTTTTGGTGACAACAGATTTCCCCCCAATGTACGAGCATTAGGATAAAATCGCATGACCGAAATACGTTGTAAGAACAAAATCACTAGATACCAAAGGGGAGTCGAAGAGAGAGAGAGAGACATAACTGAATTAGAGCGAGGAAGGATGGACATAAAGGGGGCGAAACATACTAACTAATATAAGTCTCCTTTTATTTTGGAGTGCATGATATCAATGAGGCGGGGGAGGCATACCCATACCCACTGATATAACTTAGTACATAGAATATTGATGGGTGCATCAATGTGGGACTGAGCTACAAAGTATAGGATACATGATATGTTGCATGCTTGCATCCATGGGCTAGAAAAAATGCAATGAATCCCATATACATAATGCGCTTGGAAAAAGAGATGTCAGGACTGAATGCAATATCATCTGAGTACAAGAGATAATTGCCCTTAATGTGACATGGGGAGGGGGAACCACAACAAAAGAACCCCTGATGAACATGAAATTTCTCTGAAGATTTGAATGGATCATCCGAAGGAGACATGCATGTGTGGGTGCTGCAAGTAGCTCGAACCGAACCCATCAAATTTGCGGAACCACCTCTAAGGCTGGAGAATAATATAAGGTTATGCGAGCATGTGGGGGGCTACCTAAAGGGCCACCACCTCATGAGGTATGGAACATCTCACTCACACCCGAAAATCACTAGTACAATCTGCTGGATTACCATACCATCAAGTGTATGATTATCAATCATGCAATAATGAGCTGGGGTGAAGCACATGAGAAACAACCAAGTCAAAGGGAAATGATGATTCCCTTTGCTTGATATGAGGTACCAAACAATGATGAAAGTTAGAACGAAGGTAAACCTCCCTCTAGGTTGTTGTTGTGGAATGAATGTGCTGAGGTCAACATAATAGGGTCCGCCATAGTTGAGGCAATGAGGAATACTAAAATAAGGCACGAGGGAAAATAGTAAAGTGACTAATGGATTGACAGTAGGGATGAATGATGGAAGGATGGAAACTGAAAGGTGGACTGGAAAATTCCCTTTTCATAGCATAAAATGCATGGTTGACCTGGCAGCGACTGACTCAATTCTAGAGGGGATGATGACGAACAAAATATATGGTGGCCAAAATGGGAAACACGGGATGGGCATGATGCATATATGGATGGAATAATGTAATAGGACATAATGGTGAGTCATAACAGACTCCAAGAATGCAAGGATGAATCATCTTAGATGTTATGAACAAGGGTGACTCGATGATGCTGCCACACTGGATAGGCCCAGGGGGACCATAAAAACGTGAGTAAATAATGCTTACTCATAATGAAAATCGATACATGAGGTGACAAGTGCCAAGTTAAAGTGGCACGAAAGTACAAGTGACTCATATGAAGAAATTCAGTTTGAATTGGCAACAAAGTAAAACTTCATGGAAAAAATAGCTTCCGAGGGAAGTGTTAAATTACCAAAAATAGAGCAAGACACATTATCGTACTCAGTGAGATATTTCTAAAGGCGATGATAGTTAATAAAATTGAGCTATGGTTTGGTTGCAATAAGCAACGGGAAAAGTAGGGTTTTTCCTTTCAAAGGGAAATTTTCCTCCAATTTTATTTCATTTTATAAGTGAGCTATGGTGAATTTGGAGAGGAGGAGAAGGCCCTAAATCTTGTGGGGATTGTAGCGAACAAACCGACTGTCGGAATCAAGATCCCTCATTTGGAGGTAGGTGGCCTAACCTTACTCTGCATTTCCATCAGATTAACTTTTCATATTAGGGTATCAATCCTCTGTAGGAGACTGTTGTCCATCCTTACAATCACATCATAGTTTTTGGGGCCTATTCTATGCTCTAGATTGCAGATGTGGCCCTAAAAAGTGTGATCTCGCAATTTTGAGGGAAAAATATTGCACTCTAAACTAAAAGAGTGGACTAGTCTATTGGCCTGGGGAGGGCTGAGAACAAGTTGGTTTGATGTGGATCTTTATCTCTGAACTGAAAAACGTTATGGTGATTGTAGGTATGGTAGAGTCAAATATTGATTGGCATGAATGACACTTGGATACTCTTCTGATTCAGATTCAGGGGACCCAGGTAGTGAGAGGAGAATTAACTCATTATGGGGTGCTCAAGTTTTTGGAGAACCCACTGATTAGGGTAGGTGAGCCCTTACTAACTGTATTTTGAGCTACTAGTATCTATAATAAGAGGCCTTTGTAGTGCAGGGGAATAGGATTGAGCTCACGATCTAGGACATCTATTTTTTGACTAGACTGTCCCCTTGGGGGTGGTAGGGGATATACAACTAGTGCTGCCTCATGGGTGGCATATAGGAGAGTTTGTGGAGCACCATTTCCAACTCAGTGGTCATGAAAAGGGCACGACCATCCCGATCAGTGACTTGGAGCAATTAGATACATGGGATGTAGCCGCAATAGTGTTGCGGATCTTGGGTAGCGAGGCTTTCCATCAAATTACTTGAGGGAAGATAATGTTGGTATAGAGTGTTTTGGGAGGGGCCTAATATGGGTGGGCCCAGATGATGCTGGAGCCATGCTAATGAGGGTTTTTCATTTGGGACAATTTTATGCTCCTTCTTTGAGAATATCTTGACTATTCGTCCACATGTGAAGATCTGAGATGGGGGCCCACAGGATCCCAAGATGCACTTATGGGGGTAGCTACTATGACGATGCGGAGGAGGGGGAGTTAGACGAGTGTTTTGACCGAATTTTTTTACGCATTGGCATCAGATTCTGCTCTACATAGATGACTATCCATGCAATGGTTTGAATTTTCAAGGTGATCCTGACTTTCCACTTCTGTTGGGACAAGCATGGGGTCTAGATGGTAAGTGAATGTTGCTATTATGGTTTCATTTAAAGTTTGTATAATATGTATGTGGTACTAATTCTTAACTTATGGTATGCACATATAGCACTCGTAAAATCGGCAGGATAGGTAGGAAAAGCCATAACACCTGAGGATGAAAATCAGGGTGGATCAACATCACACTAGAGACCAGACTATGAGGCTCTGGTTGAGGGCCTCCACTGCAGGTTAAATGTACTACTTATCGGGGTGATGGAGCACAGTTGGCATGACTTATAGGATCGGTATCCATATGAGAGTATTGGTCTTCCCTCAAAGTGGAGAGGCATTGCGCAGCGCATAGCTATGGCTAGTTAGGTAGTTTGAGACCTACAGGCTAGTGGTGTGGAGCCATTGGCTCGGTAGCCTATAGATTTTCATAAGGAATAGGGACATGCGGGTCCCATTTTTGTTTATGTAACATGATGTGGTCATGTTGGATGTATTTAGAGTAGTGCACTCAACACACTTATGTTTTTTATGTGATGATACATAATATGGATATGGATATTTTTATATGACGATTGTGTTTCACCATTGTTGGTTTTATGGTTGTCTTCTGTTATATGCATGTGATAAATACCAATATACAATGTTATTTACAATGGTATCTATGTAGTGATTGTGTGCTCTAGGAACAAAAATGAATGTAATGGATTCAAATTCACATACCAAAATCTTAACTTGTAGACATTTCCTAAATAGGACATGATTATGCATGCGATAAACGCCATTCTATGTCATGAAAATTAGCAAGGAATCTAAATGAAGATGAATATGAATTATGAGATGATCAATGGAATTGACTAACAAACCTATCACTACATCATATCCAACCTAGATATAATTGGTGGTAGGTCCAATTTATATGCTATTGGAGTGAACTAACAAATGAAAAGGGTTGAAAATGGCCCAATATGTTGAGGCTAGATTCCTGGAGAAGTAACTCGCACCATCGACATGAATGATATATGGTGTGGATGATGGATCCATCTGAAAGGCACCAAAATACAATAAATGAGATGGTGGTGAATTCAAGCTACCTAAAAATAGAAAAGAAACAAACACATGCACTTCTATCAGAAATTTTATGGAATGCAAGGGTCAGGAAGGAATTAGCCTTCAAAATCCTCTAAAATTTATGCCCCCTTGCCCAAATCCTTACGAATGATGTAAGGTCCTAGCCATAATGGTTCAAACTTCCTGTGCCCCAGGTCATCATGAGCTTGGTCATACACAAGAACAAGGTCACCTTCGTCAAAGGTACGGGGGTGGAATTTTCAGTCATACTGGACTTTGGTGAACTTTTTGGCTGCTTCAATGGCTTGCAATGCAACATGACGACCTTCATTAGCACACTCTAGCATGATAAGTCTTTTTTATAAAGGTTGGTTAACTGTAGAAATTTATAACTTATGTGTTATATATCCAATATTCTCCTGATCACACACTATTTTAACTTCATGCACAATACAGAATCTATTCCACCATTGATCATCACATGTGGAAATTAAATCAATTACAATGCACACATGAAACCATAAAAATTCACACACATTAACACAACTGTTTAACGAGAAATCCTGAAGCTAAAAACCCCAAATATCTGTATATAATATATGTCATAGAGATCATGTAACAATCCTCATACAAAGCTTATCATATCAAGCTCTCAGTACAATAAAATCGCTACACACTAATCAGGTCCAATCTTGCAAATCCATGCACCGATCTCTGTCACCTACTAGCCTGCCTCTATTGTGCAATCCCTGCTGAAGAATGGCTCTAAATTAACTTGAATTCACCAAACTTGCACTGTGTAATCCTCATTGGCATCTCCACTGATTGTTGGATGCAATCAATTCATCACTATAGTTACAACTGATAGTCTATCTTGCCCTTTCACCTATCTCTCCATTGGTCTCCACTGAAACTACCATGCACTGTAGTTAACTGATGTATTCTTCAGTTGATTAATGAGTTATTATTTAGTGAATTAATTAACTAATTAATTCACACCACTCTCAATAGTGTATCAATCAGTTAGACTAGATACAACTAGCTCAACTGAGTCTAACTGAGTTAAACTAAATACAACTCCACCAACTACTTCTATAACTCCACCAAACTCTGTCACATGAGTTATAACTGAAGTCCTCATGCATTAGCTCCAGTAAAACCTCATGAATAGCGTAATTACTTATGTCAGTTGCTGTGCCACATCTTTGCAGTTAATTGAAGTGCTCCAAGAGAATAAGATAATGTTTAGAGTCCAAATATTATTAAGAGCTAATAATATTCAACATATCTATTTTTAGACTGGCAATCTAAAAATAGATTTCGCCCAATATGTCTAAAAATAGAAGTTCATATATTTTTTTCCAGCTTGACCAACCATCCACAAATAGCATCCTGCAACTCATAGAATATGATCGGCATGTCTAAAAATAGACATAGTCTAAAAATAGACTTTGTGCCAAAAATAACCTGCAGGCCCACTTAGTGAAGGTGACTCTTTTCACTAAGCTCATCATCTTGTTGAATCTCAATAGTAACTGGGAGGAGTTCAATGAAAATGTGAAGGGAGGGGATTTCACACTCAATCAGAAGGACGACCTCCTCTCCAAAAATAAGGTGGAAAGGAGTAAACCAAATGGTAGTTTTAACCGAGGTTTTATAGGCCAAAGAATCTAGGAAGAGCATAATGTGCCAGTTGGTTTTGTGCTTATTCACCATCCTTTGAAGCATGGTTTTAAGGATTTTATTGACTAATTCAACTTGTCCATTACCTTGGGGATAAAAATACGATGAATATTGTGCTCAAAGCCCAAGAAAGAGGATAGCTCACACCATATCTCATCTTCGAAATTCCGGCCATGGTCATAGAACAATTGTTTTTGAACCCCAAATAAAAAGAGGGTTATGGAAGCCACAATGTTATTAAACGTTGGCATAGCCTCAACCTATTTGGTGAAATAGTCAATGGAAATTCTTATATACTGGTTATTATTACCAGATGGGGGTCGACATTCCATAAATTCAATAGAATATTTGAATAAATGACCAACTAATATAACATGATGAAGGGGAGAAGGTGGATCTCTTTCCTTTGGGGAAAATAGTTGGAAATTGGGATAGTGTTTGACTACCTCAATGCAATCACTGAAGAGATAAGGACAAAAATAATAAGCGCGCATAATTTTATGGCAAGTAGCCATACCTGAAAGGTGGCCACCAAAAGCGTCATTGTGACAGGCATTAAGGACTTTCTCAACTTTAACATGTGTAGAACAACGATGGAGGACAATATCAACACCGCAATGATAGAGATCATCACTAATGAGAAGGTAGTGAGGGGCTTGGTGTTGTATACGCCGTCAATCATCATTATTGAGATGGGGGGAAAGTGTTTGGGTTCATAGATATGTAAGGATGTCACCATACCAAGGATCATCCAAAGTGATGGAAAACAAATGTTCATCAGGTAAATCATCATTAATTGACAAATCATGTGCACCAGTAGGAAATTCAGAAATAATTTCGGCAAGGGCCAAACCTTTCTTGCTCTTTGGTGTGACAAATTCAAAATCGAATTCTTAGAGGATAAATATCCAACGAGCATATTTACCATTAATGACTTGTCGACTTAACAGGAAAGCTATTGGGTTGGAATTGGTCATGATATTGGTGGTATGCGTAAGGATATAATGATGAAGTTTTAGGACTGAGAACACGATGGCTAGAACCAAATTCTATTCATGAGAATAGGACATAGGGGGAACAATGATATTCTTAATGACATAATATATTACATCCTCTATTATGGCAACATCTTCCTAGATGAGGACCTCAGCGACCGAATGAGCAGAAGTGGAGATATACAGGATGAAGTCCCTATCAAAGTTAGGTGGACTAATCAAGGGAGTGGAGGCGAGAGCAAGTTTTAGGGAATCAAAAAATTGTTGAGCATAATCATCCCAAATAAATGGAATTCTAGATTGAGGGAGTCTTAGAAACCCATGCACATTCGTGGCATAGTCAAGTACAAATTGAGAAGGGAAGTTGGATTTTCCTTGAAGGCTTTGTAACTGGCAGAATGTGTGAAGGGGTGGGGGGGTAGTTCAATAATGGCTTGAGCATCAAGAGGATCGAGATTTATACCATCTTTGGTCACGATGAATCCCAGGAGACAGATGACATGAACGAAAAAGACACATTTTAGTGGGATGAGGTGGATATTATACTTGTGACATCAGAGGAAAATGGTATGAAAATAATGAATGTGTTGTGCCTGAAGCCTAGAATGAGCAGTGAGGTTGTTCAAGTAAGTAAGGATAACATGAGCCAAATCATGGAAGCAGTAAGACATGGTCCGCTGAAATGTGGCTCTAACATTTTTTAAACCGAAAGGTTGTTGGTTGCCAAAATAGTCTCACTTTTTAAACTCTATGTTACCTTGAACACACTACCTAAGCCTCTGTTTTAACCCTGCAAGCCTATTTATTCCTTCACTCCTTCCAACTTGTACTCATTCCTACACTCTTTTCATGTTTTTTTTATTAAGGGTTATATATGAAATTAATCATTAAATTAATATGTTTTATATCTTATTTTCATTTGCAACTGATATATTATCTTTTCCTAAGGTAATTAGATAAAGAAAAAGTATTAATCAATGTGGGAGATGGTTGGTGCAGGAATAATTCTTGTACCGGTCAACATTCCTATATTTACGAGGGAGTCATCAGAGTTAGCCTTGCTTACCGCATACAGTCGAGACAACTCAACAAATTACGCGGATCTTGTGCTATAAGAACAATATCTCTATTGGGCTCAGAGCGTAGAGGAATAGATAGGATGTGCATATTAGGACTTTGGTCATGAACCGTTATTTAGTCATTTTTTAAATAGTGGAAAGGCTTAAGATAAACTTCTATTGTATTTTATGTTGTATCCATGGACTAGGAATATGTATTTAATAGGAATTTATAGTAGATGTTAGATAGCGATGCTATGATAAATTTTGAACTAGACTGTGATCTTTGGGTATCACCATTTTTTGAGCTAGATCTGGTCTCCATGATGTATATTTTCTGTTCTGAAGTTTAATACAAAGGACTACGCCAATTATGCATTTTTTTTGTTTTAATATTATTTTGATTCTTCATTTGAGTACATGAAGTTGTAGATCTTGTAGCAGGGTAACAAGCTAGTTGGCTAAGGCCCAACCAACCCAACTGGTTTTCCCTTTTCGTGAGGTGTGTTAAACTTATTTTGTTCATGCAAGGTTTGAATCAGGTTATGTGTGGTTTCTTTCATAATATACATATTTAAATTATTTATTATTTGTGTGATTCAAATCCTAGGCTTGAGAGATTGGTTTTGTTTATTTCGCATTTCCCATTTCTTCCTTTGATGCATTTTTCATTTCCTTTCTACAAAGAAGAGTGTGTTTAGCTACTTTCACCTATTTGTTTCCATTTGCTACAAGTTAAAGTTTCCTTAATTCATTTCTGCAACTTTTCTTCCATTTCCTGCAAGTCATTAGTTCCTTTCTACAAATGGTGTTTTGTTTTTGAGTAAAATCAGTCTCAACATTCAAAGTTGGTTTAAGGGTTAACTCATATCGATGAGATTTTAATGAAACATTTTTGCATCATATAGATTTGTGCTTGCACTTATTGTCCTTGTGGAATAAGATTTAAATTAACATTAAATTTATTAAAGGGACTTTTGAGTTAAAACTATTATTCATAATAAAGTGCAGATCTGATTTATATAACAAACAATCATCTCAAGAGGAAGCCTACTGGTATTTGGATCAGACAGTTGATCTTTTTATATGCAAGAAGCTTCCTGTTTTAAGGAATAATGTCCTTTTAATTTTAAAGTGCTTTTCACCTCTGAATATTTAATTAAGAAGAATAGTCTTCTTTCTTGTGAAAGCTCAATCTCTAATTCTGTTTCACCTTGTAATTTATTTCTTTAGTTAACACACTTTTCTTTTGTGCAAATGATTTGGAAACTAGTACATGAACACTAATTTTTTGGTACAGGAACCTCTATTTTGGTAGAGGAATCGATATCCTAGTACAAGAATAGAGTGATCTGGTAAAAGGAATCAGAGCTCCTATGTAAAGGATAAAATATTGAGTGTAGGTACAATATATAATTCCAGTGTAGGAAAAACATTCTAGTACATGAACGGTGTTACAGTGCAAGAACAACAATTGAGTACAAGAAGGAGAATCTATGAGAAAGGTAGACATTCTTCCTTTTTCTTAGGATCACACTGAATATAATCTCAAATATTTATTTTTATTGATTGGGATTTTTCATGACGATTTGATCGTTCCTTTTATTTTAATTTCTAAAAAGTAATTTTTTTCATCCAGCGCAAAAATTCTCTTGGTATTGATTATCGTGCAATCTTTCCCTTCGTTTATGCAAACTATAATTAAGGAAATAGCAATAGATCTGAGAAGATTCATATCATTTATTGGAATTTCATGTGTTACGCCTCTAAGCTTACGTAGCCCCGGGTTGACAATTAAGTGTTGAAGGAGTTCACTGAATTGCAATTCCCACACTCAACATTTTGGCGATGTTGCCACGAAGGCGTTTCAAGATTGGTAAGAATTTTCTGATTTCTTCGTAGTAGGGGTAAGCCTGCTATTATTTTTTCTACAGTGTGCTTCTATTAGTTGAAGGATTATTTTTAGTGTTGAACTTTTCTTTGCAACATTTGTTTAAGGTTTTTCCTGTACTTTCAATTTTTGTCATTTTTTTGGTTTTATTATTTTAAGATAAATGCCTAAAAATGGTAGGGGTCCAAAGTGCAATAAGGGCATAGGAAACACTAATAAATATAAAAATATTTCTCATACTAGGCCTCCTCTTGCAGGCAAAATGTCCAAACAAACACAGACCCATCACGTAGGAACTGTCCACTTGGACTCTGGAAACAACAATTTGGGTGAGGAGAGAAGGGAACCATTGGATTCCAAGCTGATTTGAACCATAGTGAACCTTCTCATCCTGTGGAGAGTGGTTCGATTGAAGGTACAATATTGAAATATCACAAGGATCGTGATGAGGGAACTGACAAGAATCAAGTAAACGAGGAGTAATCCACCTTTGGATTTCCATTCATGAACCTTGACATAGTTGTGAAAATGAAGAATATTCCACCACCAACTCTTCCTCATTTCCACGGTAAGGTACATGAAGAGCCAAATTATTTCTTATTCAAATTTTATATATTATGTAGAGGCTATGATTACTCCACATATGCCTAGAAGTTAAAGTTATTTTCTGCAACTCTAAAAGATTCAGCCTTGCGCTAGTTCAAGGGGTTGGGAGGGAATACTATAGCCTCTTAGGAATAGATGAAGATATTTTTTTTGTTTAAATATCAGGAGTATTGTAAAACTAGAGATATGTATGATGAGATATTCACCATTTTACAAGGTGATGATGAGAATTTGGAAGATTATCTAGAAATATTTCTATATGTCCTCCAAAGGTCAAAACAAAAATTTGATCTAAGT
Organism: Pinus albicaulis; assembly: GCA_034641835.2. Classification (NCBI taxonomy): domain Eukaryota; kingdom Viridiplantae; phylum Streptophyta; class Pinopsida; order Pinales; family Pinaceae; genus Pinus; species Pinus albicaulis. Next base: position 618,398,733 of record CM076582.1, read on the forward strand.
ACTGTTAGAACCTTGTCCTTAGGTGGCCTTACTGATGATGCTAGAAACAATTTGAAATTTTTAGGACAAGACGATATTTCTCAAAAAAAATTTCATCATATTTGTGACTTGTGCAAGAAGCTCTCATGGAACCAATCTAGATCCAGTAGAGGAGTTAAAACTAAAAATAGTAAACTTGGATCTACATATGCTATGATCATCGGTTGGAGAATAAAATGGAAAATATGAAAATTGAAATAATTAATACTGTTAGCAAACAAATAGACTCTTCAAAATTTCAACAAAAACTTGTATAAGAACAAGAGTCATTGTCAATTTATCATCCAAAGTGTAGAAAAAAACATCTCTTAAGAGAATATCTTGTTGATGTTAAAGGTGCTAATAAATGTGTGATTTGTGTAGGAAAACATATCACCGAGGAGTGCCCTTCTATACCTGGACTGAAAGCATAATTTGAAGGAGAGCGGTCCAAATTTGAGGCATTACGTGCTATGGGAGCACGAAAAGCTTGTCCTCAGGTAGGTGAAGGTATGGTTCCTAAAAAAACAACACATTATTTTAGTTATAATGCACTACAATATTCCTATAATAATACAAATCATTCTCAACTATGGCAGGGTGGGAATCACTTTTCATATGGGAAATCTACTCAACCTTGGAAAAAAGGGTGGAGGGGATCAAACCATCCTCATTATTCCTATCCTACACCCATCCAATCATATCCTCCTACATATGCACCTTATCCGATGACAAAACCATCATTGCCAACCTTACCTCGGCAAATTCAACCTATGCCACCATTACCATTTCCTTCACCTTTTCGACTACCCCAATTTCCTATTCAACCGGTACCAAATCCCAATAACATACATTAGGGAAATTTTGAGATCTAAAATGGGCCTCGTAAGAAAAATGTACAACCAAAATAAAATTTATAAGAACCAATAGGATTCAATATGATTATGTCAACCATGGGGGGTGATTCATCATTTTTGGAGTAAAAAAGTAAAAATATTAAAAAATAATAAAATAATAAAACTACTTTTTCAACTCATATTTTCAACTTATCTCCCGAAGGGTTTACTCATATTTCAAGTGGGAGTACTCATTGGATGCAAAATTTAATTTCTCATCTAAGGAGTACCCATGTTTCATACTTTTGATGGACCGTGCTGCACATAAAATGAAAAAATACATGAAAAAACACGATTGGAATCACGTTTTTCATGTATTTCTCATTTTTCATGTAGTAGGGTCCATCAAAATTATGCAACATAGGTAATAATTGGATGGGAAATTAAATTTTTCATCCAACAAGTATTCCCGCTCGAAATTTCAGTAAAAAATTAGGGAGATAAGTTCAAAATACGAGTTGAAAAAGTAACTTTTTCTTTTTTCCCTCTAAAATTTGATGATATAATCAAATATTATTTTATTATTTCCACTATTATTTTAGAATTTCCTTAGGAGGCCCATTTTAGACCTCAAAATTCCCCTAATGGTGGTTCATATGATTCATTCTATGAAACCGCTTCCCCCCTCCATTCAAAAGACCATACCGGTTGGGGTCAATGACCTTCAATTGAGATGAGGGAGGGTAGTAAATTCATAAAAACAAAAACAACCTGTGGTGATTAACGAGGATAAAGGTGAGGAGGAAAATCCTAATCATTTGAAAGGAAAATTCACCATTCAACCAATCCCCACACCTTTAGAGCTATTTCCATCTCCTTCAAACTGGCCTCCCTACCTAGAGCGGATATTATGGAGAAGAATTACCCTACTCTGGAGTCTAGCTTGGCTTCCGAGCTTAGGAATATTTCTATAAAGGTCCCTTTGTTTCAGGCTATCAAATAAATCCCCATATGTACAAAAATCATTAGGGAAATTTGTCTTAAGATGTTGTGAAGGAAAAGAGTAGACCCTCAAACCATTCAGTTTTTTGGAAGAGCAGCCGAGTTAATGATAAGGTGTGTGAAAATAGAAAAAGATACCGACCCTGGAAACCTGGCTATTTTTTTTCAGATAAGTGATTTCCTTGTCTCCAATGTGTTGATATACCTAGGGGCGGCCATCAATGTTATGAATAAGAAAACCATGGATAAACTTGGGCTGGTCCATATTCCTCCTACCCCTACCATGCTTGAACTTGCAGATAGATCCAAAATCAACTAGAAGGTGTATTGGATGATGTGGTTGTTTCGATTGAATATTGGGAATACCCCATAGATTTCATTGTGCTTCAACCAAAGAATCCTGTTGGAGGACATCCATTGATCCTGGTATGACCATGGCTTGCTATAGTCAATGCTTATATTGGGTGCCGCTCTGGTGATATGTATATTTCCCATGGAGATTTTAGGAAGAAATTCACCTTATATCCACTTGCTACATCTATCCAGGAGCTTTTGGATACCTTATGGCTAGACTATAGTAGTGATGAGGAGAATCAGTCTATTTCTTTGATACATCATCATACCGAGTCAACTAAGGAGGGTGAGATACAAGATTTCTTGAACAATCTAGATACAATGCCAAACTTTGACTCACTTCGTCAAATATTTAGCCTGGATTTTCAAGAAAGTTACAATTCTCAACCCTCCTCACCACATTCTCTAGTAGCCCCACCTTGTAATATCAAGTCTGAAACCACTCTTGCTGAGATTAGTCTAGGAAAATCTTTACATATAAGCTCAGACTTGAATTCATCCCAACAAGAGCAGCTTATGAGTATGTTGCATGATCATATTGATGCCTTTGCATGGGATTATGAGGACATGAAAGGCAACCCTCCGGAAACCTATACTTATCACTTTTATATTCAGGAGAGGACCTGACTTGTTCAACAACCCAAAAGGTGCATGAACCCTGTGCTAAGAAAAATTGTGAAGGAAGAATTACAAAAAGTCTTAGAAGCTGATTTCATTTATCTTATATCTGATATCTAATGGGTCTCTACGTTGGTGAAGGTCCCAAAGAAAGATGGGAGATGATGGATTTTCATTGATTACAGAGAATTGAACAAAGTGACTCTCAAGGACTACTTTCCACTTCATTTCATTGATCAAGTACTTAATACCCTTGCCAGTAAAAATTACTTCTCATTTTTAGATGGCTTTAGCGGTTACAACCAAATACAAATCACACCCAAGGATCAAGATAAGACTACTTTCACATGCCCATGAGGGACATTTTCCTATCGAGTGCTTCCCTTTGGGCTATGAAATACCCCAAATACCTTTCAAAGGGAATTTTTGCTATTTTTGATGACCTTGAATGTGTGGAAATCTACATGGATGATTTCTCGGTATTTGGTGATTCATTTCAGGGAGCCTTAATTTTTTCTGAGAAAGTGCATTTTCATTGCCAAGAATCTCACATTGCTTTGAGTGATAAAAAAATGTAGATTAATGTGCAAATCATGAGTAGTTCTTGGTCATCTTATCTCTGAAAAAGGGTATCCAGGTTAACCCTGCTAAAATGGAGGTTCTCATACATCTTCCTGCACCCAAAGCACAAAGGGAAGTGAGAGGTTTCCTGGGACATGCAGGCTATTACCGTAGATTTATTGAGAATTTCTCTAGGATAGCGAGTTATCTTGGACTACGGCTTGCCAACAAGCTTTTGAGAGACTGAAGGAAAAGTTGGTGTAGGCACCAGTTCCGCATGGGCATAACTGGTCTCTTCAATTTCATATTTCCTCCGATGCTTCAGATACAACTATTGGCACAACTTTAGGACAAGAAGAAAACTAACAATCTTATACTATTTACTGCATCAGTAAATTTTTTTCACTCACTGAATTAAATTACACAGTTTCAAGAAAAGAGTTTTTAAGCATGATTTTTGCCATTAATAAATTCGGACACTATGATACATGATATGAATTATTTGTGAATACAGACCATTCCGCTATAAAATAATTAATCAATAAACCATTGACTAGTGGTAGAGTTAATAAGTGGTTATTATTATTACATGAATTTAATGTCACTATTATTGATAGACCAGTGAAATCTAATGTTGTGGCTAACTATCTTTCTAGACTGAATAATCATGGTGAATCAATTCCTGTAAATGATGATTTTCCCGACGAATATATTTTTGCTGTGTCAAAAAATTCCCCATGGTTTATTGATATAGACAGTTTTTTAGGCACAGGAAAATTACCTCCTCACTTATCTGTTCATGAAAAGTGGAATATAATTCAGAAAAGTGCTTCATATTCATGGATTCAAGGTCACCTCTTTTACACTGGGCCAAATCTTATCATTCGTAGATGTGTAAGAGAGGAAAAAGTGTTTGAGATTCTTAAATTTGCCCATGATGAACCTTGTGGGGGCCATTTTGCTGATAAGATAACTGCATACAAAATCCTACGAGTTGGCTATTTTTGGCCTTATTTGTTTAAAGATTCCAAACAATATGTCAAGTGATGTGATAGCTGTCAGCGAATGGGCCAACTTGTCCAAGCAAATGAAATTACTTTATGTCTGCAGGTCATGCTTGAGCCCTTTAAAAAATGGGATATTGATTTTGTAGGACCAATAAATCCAAAATATTTAAATAAAAAGCATATTTTGGTTTGTACGTACATTGTTACAAAGTGGGTAGAGGCTAAATTTGTTTCTTTCGATACTGAAAAAGTTCTTGTTTAATTTTTGTTTAATGAAATTTTTACAAGTTTCGGTGTGCCAAGAGAGATTTTTACTGATAATGGATTTCACTTTGTCTCTAATCTGGTACAGGCTATGATGGATCAATATAAAATTTGATACAGGAAATTGACACTGTATCACCTGCAAGAAAATGGCCATGTGGAATTTGCGAATAAGGTGATCGAATCCATCCTCACCAAAATAGTGAATCTTGAAGGGTTGGGCCAAAATATTGCCTAAATCCTTATGGACTTATCAAACCACTTGGTGGAACAACACGGGGCACACACCATATGAGTAGGTATACAAGAAACAAGTCCCTTTTCCTTTCAAGTTCCAGAGAAAGACCTTCTGAACTATAATCCAATTGGGAATAGATCTCTCAAAAGTACAACAACAATGTCTATTTCAGTTAAATGAGTTAGATTAGTTCACAAGATATGTTTTCCATCATAATATGTTAGTTTAGCAACAATTCAAGAAGAGGCATGACAATTTTATCAGAAGGAAGTAGTTCCAACTAGGTGATTGGATACTCCTTTATGATTCTAGATTTAAACATTTTAAGGGGAAATTCCATACATGATGGATGGAACCTTATGAACTGATTAAATTTTTAAATAAAATATATTGATGGGAAGGAATTAATATTCCTTGTGGACGGGCATATACTTAAAGCATATTTTCAGTGTCTCATAAAGGAAAATTAATGCAGCAAGTAAATCAACATTCAGAATTGCAGATGGTAGGTGGCTATGCCAAACTATTATAAGTTTGATTCTATCTTTTCTAGAAATAAAAAATAAAAGAAAAATAAATAAATCCAAAAAAAATGACAAAAAATAAAAAATAAAAATTCTATGGTTGTTAAAATCAGTTTACTGACATGATCATGGAAGGGTCATCCCGAAAATGAGAATGATGGCAGGAGGATCAATATTTAATAAAATGGGAATGTTGCTTTATATTTATATGTGCTAATTTTCACCAAGAAAAATAAAGTTTTTTAGTGTAGGAACTGAGCCCTTATCCAACTTCAGGACAATTGACACAAAAATATTTGTGCAAGCAACACTCTTTCCCGTTGTTGTTATTTTAGGTTCAACACTATTTCAGGTATATTTTGAGGTGAAACTCTGCCTTTCTTCTTATTCCATTTTTCATAAAATTCCCTCTATATTATTCTTTTATCCTATTGAGATTCACCACCCCTTTATTCAAAAGAAATTGTCCCTATCCGATTTTGTTTTTCTCTCTTTTCCTCTGAATTTTTTTCCCTGTCCCTCTTGTATTGGTCTCACTCTTGAAATCCCTGTTGAATTTCCTTCCCATTCTGGAAATTTACCCTTTTCCACTTTTTTTGTCCCCCATGTATTTTCTTGGAGGATATGATATCATATCAGAAGGCATATGATAATACCAAGAACTAGTGAATAAAACCTCCTTTGGAAACTTTGAAAATATTTCAGGATTTAGCCTGTAAATTGTGTTTTATTAGAAACCTTTTTCTTTCAGATATGCCACAACACCTCTGGGTTGAGGAGAAATTATATTCCTTGGTGCAGGAATGTGTGTTTAAGTACAAGAATGTTTTAATTTCGAGTGCAAGAACATGCAGTGCTGAGTGCTCTCGAGTGCAAGAACATGTGTTCTGGTGCAAGTGCAACGATGGTCTTCGGTACAAGAATGTGTGTTTTAGTGTAGGAACCAAGGATTCCTGAGTGTAAGAATGTCTATTATGGTTCAGGAATGTTTGGTACATGAACACATTTCTAAAGAAAAATTTGGTCTAGGAATACATAATTTTTTGTATTATAGAGAACCTGTTCAAGCATAGATGACTACGTTATTTTAAATTATGGCATGCACTGAATTTTATCTATATTTGATTGAAATTTATTTATCATTTACTGATTCAGAATTTTTTTTTTTAAGTACAAAGGCATTAGTTATGAAATCTCATATTTATATAAATGTCATGTGTACCCTATAATAAATCATGACTCGATTGGAGAATGTGTATGAAATCGTTTCGTAATCATATAAAGCCTTGTCAGCAATTAATGATGACCCGATCCTACATAATACCTTGAGTTTCTTTTTCCTTTCCATAACCGTCACCTCTACCAATCATCATTTATGCATGCACAATGGATCAATCTGTATCAAACCTTTTCCAAAAATAATATTTTGATGATGAGAGTGTGATCGTTGAGGGATGGCTGATATAGTGGCAATCGGTTAATTCAATTTCAAATTCCTCCAGACAAGAGTCTGAAATCCTCCACTAATAAGATCTTCCAAATTCTGAGAAAATGAGTGAATTCAAACAGTGACGATGCCTCTTCAAATAAAACCATGGTCTATATTGGATATGGAACAAATGACCGAGTATAAGAATATTCTGTCTCTGTTGTAAGAGTCAGAATTTCTCCCAGTTCTACTCAATTTTGATGCTTTCGATTCAGCTGTAGCATTTGAATTAGCCTGAACCTTTGATGGGAGCAGAGCCAAGGTATGACCCATGGAGTTTGAAATAACAAAGAAATCCATTTCGAAGGCTACAAGATTGGTGACCACTGGTGAACAGTGGTTCAAGAAAGGAAAGTTGGAAATAGGGGCTTGGCGGAGGTTCGTGGTTGAAAAGAAGCAGAAGGTGGATTGGAAGTTTGGGTTACAACTCAATGCCATGAAAGAAGAGTGGAAACATTTGTTCTACATCCTGCAAAATTTTCTCACTTGTGAAGGCTAATATTCACTAATATTATTGTACCATATCTGGTTTCTATTACATTTTGAATAAGGAAAGCTCATAAATTTCCCTTATTTCTTACTCGAAAGTTTAGAAAATATTTCCAAGGGTGTCCAGCAAAGTCAGAAAAGCGAAGTTGGATTTAAGTTATTTCATCATCAGTTAATTTCAATTTTGGTTAGTGTGGTAGTGTATTTTGTGTATGGGCGAACAAACTACACTATGCTTAATAGGGAGGCTAATTTCCTACAAGCAAGTCATAGGTCAAAGTGGTTTGTCAAACGTTAGTGGAACATGTTCAACATGTAATAATATAAGTTAAATGGAAACATAGCATGCTACATAAAAAAAGAAAAAAAACAAAACAACATGCACAAGAAACACATTCAATCAAGTAAACACACTAATAACTCAACAATGGAGAGCTCTCTCCCTTTATTAGGTGTTGGTGGTTGTAGAAGATAGAATGCTAAATCTTTTGTAGTGGATCATTCTAGCTACAAACCTTCAATATCCAAGACAAGGGGGTCTCTTCCCCACACGTTTTTCAGCAAGCCTCTATTCCTTGTCAAAGGATGGTATATTGATGGACACGTGGTGAAATCTTCTCTCTTGGATTGAGGTGTTGGATGGCCAAAAACTAAATCCTTCCAATCCTCTTGCTGCTAGACAACACAAGCTGGTTTGCTAAGGAGAAATTTAGCCAACATAACAATGTGTCTCCCATTTCTCTTCCCATGGCTGACTTTTATAGAAAAATTTCAAATTTTCCCTCCTTCTCTTTGTACAATATGGATATTGAAACAAGAGTGGGGGTATGATTCCTTTGTGTGCTACACTAAAGCCTCAAGATGGATCCAAGGTGACTGTACTTGGTTAGCTTGAGTGATAATTTTTTTCTCCAAGTGTGCCAAGTGGTCTTGAATGGTGACATTCTGAATCCTCAAGAGCACAGAGCTATTCAAGGGATAACCATGATGTTCTTCAAGGATATTGAAGAAAAAGCTGCAATGATCGCCCAGGGCTAGTGCTTCCTATACACGTTCCAAAAATTTGTCTGCTGACCTTAGGAGAAGCTAAATGTTTTTGCTCCCATAATGTATTTCTTCCCTATAAATCTTTATTTGTACCTTTTGATTGAAATTTTCTAACGTATTTTTCTTGTACAATTTTTCAGTGTTGACAGTTACACGCTAATGTATGAGGTCTAGAAATAACTGTATATTTTAAATAAATTATAGTTTCTTTTTCTATGTAGCCCTTTTGAGAGAGAGAGAGAGAGTAACTTGCTTGGAAACTAAGGTTGGAGACCCCTTGTCGTGAGTAAAAAGAGACACCATGATTTGTTGGAACCCTACAAGAGATAGAATGAATAAAATATTTCTGCGAGGTAGGCATGTCCCATGCTCGCGATGTTTTGATTAGTTAAGCTTATCTGGCAGATAGAGGATCTGTTTATGTCACTTTTGTGGTAGTGACCTGATGTTGGTTGATGACGATGGTTGGTGATGCCCTCAGGGGAATTTTTTATTTGAAAGAAGGTTGAATTTCATTCCCACATGCATAATATTGGTATGGCATGTTTGTTCTTAGAAAAAATGATCATTATATGCATGGGTCTCTGACTGTTGGGGACCTTCCCATGTAAGCATTGCTGAAAGAGACACTTATCAAGTCACAGGTCCTCGATGAATTCTGATAGAGAGAAATGGTCATGAAGTATAGTACCATCTTGGCATGAAAGTTTATGTTGAAGTTGAATGGCAAGAGGATTTTTGACATCCATGGGCAATGATTATTCCCATAGTGCCATCCGAGGATGCCCCTATTGAGGTTGGGAGTCATCCAAGGTACTACCTCCTTCTTGGAAAATGTTTTCTATGGTTGAGAAGAAGGAATAATCAACCTATCAGGATGATTACTGATGCAAGGGACTAGGGTGTCTGATGTAGGAAGGCATGGTGTGATATGTTAAATTAGACATGATGATGAGAATAGCTATACCCGATGATGGTAGTTAATTGGTCTGAAGTCGGAGCTTGTAAATGCGAGTGGCAATAGTCATAAAAATTTCTATTGAGGAAATCCCCGGAGTCGGTAGGACATCCAGGGTGGGTGTGTGGTTGTTATGAGTGTCATGATGGGGTGTGGTAAAGAATGCGTAGCTCCGACCAAGGGTGATTAGGGACTACTGTCAGGTCAGAAATGTAAATGGATGGGTGGGATTGCTCTCCTAAAAAATATTTGTACACTTGGCCAAAGAATATAGAATGGGTTTGGATATATAAGCACGGAGATGGGTGCCCCTATAAACATGAAAATAATTTGTCACTATGGTGTGAGGAAGGTGTTTGGATGAGGGTGGTGACCCCATTGGTTGGTATCGGTGTGGGGGTGATGAAGTGGATGAACAATTTCGCAGATGGGCTATATTGGTGGGGGTGTGATAGGCCAATTGCAAGATGTGGTGGTGCGTATTCGATATGCTAATGAGAATGGTAGTTTGGGAGAGGGGTTTTATCATGACATGGGTGAAACATGTATGAAAGATGAGTGAACATGAAGTACTTCCTGGACTTGTATTTTACGGCCATGGCTCCAATTCTTTGGTGTATGATCTACATGAGTGATGGATGCCATGGAGGGTGAGGTTATACTGACCTACGAGAATGTTTATCATGTGCAAGGTGAGGTAATGATAAACATGGTCGGGTGACAGGAACCTATGGTTTATCTCTCTGGATAAATGATGTCAGGATATGAAAAGCTTTTGTGGGGAGCCTATCATGCTAGGGATAGAATGATACTTTATATTGTATCTTTAGTGGTTGGGAAAACTGGTGATTCAACGTTTTTGTAATATCGGCAACCAATACCCTAGGGAAAAGCATATTTTATATTCAAACATATTGAAAATAAGAGTGAATGAAAATAAATAAGAGGGAGAATACCTAATGTGACTGAAAAAATGAATTTTTATGAGGCGTGGATGTATCGAGCCTATCTTGAACATGATGAAGAGTTGATCACTATGTTTCTTGCGGTTTTGAAATTGGGAGTTTTGAGCTCTAGTTTTGGTCTGTCAAAGAATGATAAAATGGCAATAAATTGGCCAATATGGCTCATTTCAATTCATTTGTGTCGTTTGAGCATCTAAGGTCAGAGCTAAGCTCTTTCTTCCGAGCCTTTCTTTCCACTGCAGTCAACTTGAGTACCCGAGATTTGCGCCATTAGTGTCATGTAGGGCCCTGAATGTCCTGCTTTTCATTTTTTGTCTGGGGGGGCCCGTACAAATGTGATTTGTATGGATTTCCTGTCTATTTTTTGCTTCAACTACATGGGAAATCGAGGCTGAGATGCGTGGACCTCTCAGAGAATCAAGTCTTCCTGCGAGGTTATCACATTTGGTGAAGATTTTACACAATGGTGCACGCGTTTGTTTCTGATACATACAGGCGATCATCACACTTGTTCTCTACACAGGCACGATGATGGTAAAAAAATAATTTTTCTGGTTTCTTTATTTTAGCCATTGATTCTTTGGTTTTTTCTGGTAACAGGATGTTGTGGCATGAGCGATATTGGCCCAATATTTGCGCAACTATTGTGTAAGGCCCCAATTCTCGAGGGATTTTGGCACAGTGGGGGTTGCTAAAATTTCTAGAGAGGAAAATATTGAGATCTCAAAAAAGTCTTCTCCACTAGTCTTAGGAGACAGCGAATGATGGTGTTGCAGTGTAGAGATGTCGCCATCCGTCAGGAGAAAGATGCTTACTTTGTGACTGGTTAATTTCCTTAGGGGGAGGCTCTTCCACACCCACTTCCCCTTGGAAGGGTGAGCACCTAACGCTGGGCTGAGTATAATTGTGGTCCCTAGCCACTTACATAGGGATGCATTCGCATTGAATCTATGGTCGATTTAGCTGAGAGGGGTGCCTTGGTGATGATATTTTGCCTGACAGGGTCATCATTGCCTAATAGGGCATCGGGTCCTCATATTGGCATCCTGCACCAGCTACAGGCTGGTCACTTCTATGATTGGGCTTGCCATGTTTATGATGACATGGTGCAACAGCTGGGTAAGGTCCGGCGGGGGGTCTAAGGTCTTCACCTATGCGAGAATATTATGCAGTATTATGTTTGAGAGGGTGGTGATGCTCAAAAATTTTGTTCCAGTGTCCCTGGGTCCTCCTAGAGATCTTCAGATGCACTAGTGGGTGCTCGTGATGCCCCGTGGTGGAGGAGGGGATGTTGGTCGCTATTGGGATGTGACCATTGAAGCATGGTTCTAGGTGAACCCGCAAATTTTTTTAGACTATCCATACTCGACAATGGATTTCTAGGGGGACCTAGATATGGGTCTTCCAATTGGTTACACATGGGGACCCGCAGGTACAACCTTTGATGTTTTTCTACATTTTTTGAGGATTTTATGATGTGTATATTTATATGTCTTTTATGGTGACACTAACACTATTTGTTTTTCTCTTTCATATGTGGGTTCGATGGGGCGTCCTCTTGCCCGCTTAGTGGGGCATCAACCACTGAGGAGGGGCTCGGCTGGGGCTGATTAGGCCTAGGTGGGAGGCAAGGAGGTGATGGGGTCCCATTAGGGGAGGGCAGTAGTGTTGCAACTACCGGAGGGGATGTTGCCCTTATCCCATGTGCTGAGGCGACTAAGGCTCGGGCGATGGCAGTCGAGGAGTAGCTAGTTGCTACTGATGCTTGGGTCCAGGCCGTAGGAACTCGTGCAAAAAATCTAGCCGACTCATGGAGTTGGTTAGGGAGGTTGACCTGGGGCATGCCGACCCAAGGTTTTGTTGATGACTTGGAAAATACATGGCTCGAGACTCTGATGGCTCGAGAGAGGGCATACCACCCAACTTTGTGCCATGTGGCATGTTGTACATATCTACCCTGCCTATGAATTTTGGTTTGCTGCCTCATTCAAATCCATTTCAAACCTCCATCGTGGCCTAAAAATCCTCATGCTCCCGCTTAGTTTTACCTCTTTCGCCCGAAAATGCATTATGCAACGGTTTAAAATCCGCCATTTAAAGTTATATTGCGCCGTAGCCCCAGGGCCTTAGCCCCTTTCCCTGTCGTCACCATGTTACCCGAGCCTGAAAACCACAAGTCGTAGGGAAGAGAGCTTATTGTTATACGTTATTGGGGGGCATAGCAACCGTCCGATCAAATTAAATCAATGGGGTAGAGATCTTTTTCTATGGTGGCCTCCGCGTTCGTACCTCACTGCAGAAACCGGCGGTATTGTCCCGCACCGCTTCCACTGAGCTAACAGTATTTACCATGGGGGCAGCGATTCCATTTAAAATATGCCACGTGTCCCTAGTACGGGCATGAAACCACTTTTCCCCGCGCATTAAAGTCTGTACAAAGGCCGAGCAGCGGAATACACCCGCGCCGTTAGATCTGCTGATCTCCATCCAACGGCGGGTATTTGCCAGAGTTGCTCACCCGTTAACATGCGTCCGTCATGCTCTATGGCCCACCATCGTGCTGTTCTCACCATCATCCAGCCATTGGTTCGTGTTTGAAATCCAACGGCCAGCAATCAATCTCCCCGTCTGTTGACTCTGCTGCCACGTCGTCTGTCCACCCGTCCCCTCGTACATCCACGTGTCATGCCCCCGTGTATCCTTGACGTCATCCTGTCGTATATATGTATATATATATATATGTGTGTTTATATGTGTTTTTATTTGTATTCGTCGTTCGTCACTCACCGTCTCCAAACTGTGTTACGTAAAAATTCCACATCTCATCTATTTGTCAGAGTCCTCATTGTGTTTCCTCCGCCACCCTTCATGTTCCTGTCATCTGTTCATGCCCACGATGTCATTATCATCTTCACCTCCACGCTCCTTGCCTCTGAGTCTATTTCCCCTAATGTTTTGTGGGTTTTGCAGGTTTTAAAATAACAAGAAGGTGCTTTAATTTATTGCCTATGTTGCAGAGGTTAAGAACATGTCAAAGAACGATATTTTGCTGGCGAAATTTAAGGAAGAAGCTGAGGGTAGGTGTGTGAAATGACCATCATTAAAGGATACGTAGATGTGAATCTACAGAACCCTCCAGAGAAAATCAAGGGACACTTCGCCCTGCATTAAAGGTCCGGGATCTAAATTCAAAGATAAAGGCCAAGAGTACAGTTCAGAATTGCAGATATCTCAGGGTTTTATGGCAACAGATTTTCCCTCTTTCAGTAAAAGGCAGAACATTGCATATATTTTATTGTTTGTGTCATGTTTATAAGGATATTTTCATCTCCCAGCATTTATTTTTAGGGACATATGGTAAAGTACAGACATTTATGGTCAGTCATTCATAGAATGGGCGCGAATGTCTTCCGCCATTTTATTCAAATTGAGTCATTAAATGTGCTTCATCTACCTCCTTCTCTAGAATTCTCTATCTTTTCTATAAAGGCTCGAAAAGAAGAAATTGTAAGGGTTATAGATTTCTATCAGCAAACTGTGCAGTGAAAAGGTTTTTGTATACATTTTGTAATACTTCTGTATGAAGGTTCAGAGCCTGTAGGGTCTCAGTGAGGAGGAGTTATAACTGTAATGAGGATTCTGGTCTTTGGTATCTCACAGTATGTAATTTCTCTTATGTGTTAATACAATCTCTCATTTCATGCTATTTATCTTCTTGTATCATGTTCTAGAATGTGAGTGGCTCACTAGTTTGCAGTAAGGATTCATCCTTGTTGATGCCCTTTCTGAAATTAGTTAAGCGCTTTAAATAGGCCTAGTCATGATATATTGTTCCATGTTCATCTCTTCCATATTTTCTGCTATATTAGTTACATGAGGAGGGTGCTTTTAAAACGCCATTGACATATAAGGATTCATAAATTGGTATGCCCTTATATGGTTCTGTTGTGTATCTGGGTATTAGTCTCATGTTAACTAATATTTTCTCTATGTTTCCTCACTGCACTCATTTCCTGATATTTGATTTCTGTGATATATTATTTGAACTGGCCCTCTTTATAGTAAGTTGTCTCTTAACTGTCTGACGCCTTTGTATTGGAGCTTTACATGATGTCCCTACACTATTCTTATCTTTGTATCAGCTTCTAAGAGAGATTGGTCCCATTCAAAACTAATTTCCTTGTTCAAACAAGAGATAGTAAGTGAACTCTTGGACTGACAATCCAAACTATACGAAGAGTTCCTTGCTATATTAAGATGTCCTAGGTACTGGTCTATGGCAACTCTAGACTATCTCTAGGGGGTGACAAAACTGTCCACAACATCTTTCTGGCGCCGTTGCCGGGGAGCGAATTCAAGGATATCAGTTTCCCTGGGCCTCGACAAATTGTTTTCACTCTCTAATCAAGTGAGCACAGAGAGTTGAAGAGTTGTGTATCTCTCACCTTGGCGACTCCACTGTTCTTTATTTGATAAATTTTATTGGTAGTCATGGCTTCTTGAAAGCCACATTTGAGGTCAGATACATCTCAGTCGAAAACACCTTACGTGTCTGACCCAGAGAAAATCATTCATAAAAGAGTTTGGAAGGAGAGGAAGTCAGTTCGTGCTGAAAACCCGAAATATTTCGTTGAAGATTATCTGCCCTCTTCTTCTCAAGAAGTTAGAATAGAAAAACCTGAGTTTTACTCAGAAACTCCGTGTAGAGGAAGTGCCTTGATTGAAGAAGATCCTCATCCTACTCCCGAGGCTGAGGAAATCAAAGAGGTCACAAAAGTAGCTGCTGTTAACCGTGAACTTTTCACTTCCACACCTCAGGCTTCTGTGAAATATATTCCCATTGTTATTCATACTCCACTTACTCCTACTCCTCTCCCTTCATTTGTATCTCAAACTGTTGCTCAACCCCCACCTCCCCCAATGGCTAATGTTCCTGCTTTTCTATTGAACAAATACGCTCCACTGGCCTTGCCCCAAGTGCTAAATGATATGCCGTAGGATTATTTGAAGATTCTGCCAAGATTTAATGGTGAAAATGAAGTTGATGCTCAGAAACATCTTGAGACTTTCTGCTCTTTTGCAGAGAACTTAAATGTTGAACACCTTGATGTAGTCTTGAGATTGTTTGTGCAGTCTTTGGAAGGGGAAGCCAAAAAATGGTTCAAGACATTGGGGAACCGTTCAATAACCACCTGGGATATTATGGAGAATACTTTTCTCAGAAAATGGGGGGAAAAGAAATATCATGGTCAGTGTCTTACTGAGTTTAATACTATGAAGAAGAAACAGAATGAAGGGGTATCAGAATTTATCAAAAGATTCAACAAGTTATATCTGAGCCTGCCTCCTGAAATGAAGCCCCATGAAGCTGCTGCCAAGATAATTTTTATAGAAGCCTTTGATTTTGACTTTGGATTCTCGTTGAGAGAAAGAAAACCTGCCACTTTAGATGACGCACAGTCAGATGCTCTGGAATTAGAAGCAAACTTTGTCTCCACTGGGAAATTAAAGGGAAAAGCTGAACAAGATACTAGGAGGAGAGGCAAAGAAGAGGTTTCCACCTCTAATCAGGAAAAATATTCAGATAAAATGGATGAAATAAGAAAAATTATAAAGAAGATGGTCAAGCTTGAACTGGAAGCTAAAAATGCAGCTCCCAAGAACTATTACAATGCTCCAAACAGAGGATACAATCCCCAGTATAGAAGACCGCCATTGCAGATATTGCCGAGAGAAGCAAAAGAACAACAATACCAGGTACCTCATCCCTTGTACCTGGAAGGACCAGCAGATGACTCCACTGGAGATGCAGCTTATGGATTAGAAGATGCAAATCTGGCTTTTTCAAATACTGATGATATGGATTGCCCATTGCAAGACGAAGAAGAAGAAGCAGAGATTGATCATTATTGTAAGCAATTTTCTGATTTCATGCAAGCACAATTCAATGTAAAATATGATCTCAGATCTTCAAGGAAGAGGACCAGAACTCAATATCAAGAAGAGAAGCCACCTCAGAAAGAAGCATCTACTCAGAAGGAATCAGCAATAAAGAAAAACATAGAAAAAGGTAAGAATCCTCTAAATACTCCCTTGCAGTCCAATGATCAGATTCCTTCTTCTTCAAAAACAGTCAGTCCTCCTAATGCTGAGCCAGTGTCAAAAGAAATTAAATCTCCAACTGAAAATAAAGAGTCAAAAGAAGTTGTGATAGAAAAACCCCCATCTGCTTTCAATTTTCAAAAAGAACTTGAGAAAATCAAGATTCCAGTTCCCCTGAATGAGCTATTAAAACAGCCCGTATACCAGTCTCAAGTCACTTCCTTTATACTTCCTCCTGAAATACCAATTGCGTCTGACAGTCTAAACCTGCAGGAAGAAAGACCCATGGTAGTCTTTGGCCCACATGTCGAGGAGATAGACCCTTCAACTCCTCCTTTTTATGTGTCTCTAGTCATCCATGACATACTGTTACATAATTGTATGTTAGATTCTGGGGCTTCGCACAATCTTATGCCTCTGTCTGTCATGGAAAAACTAGGACTACAAATAACCAGACCATACAAAGATTTATATTCATTTGATTCTAAAAGGGTTAAATGCCTGGGAATGATTAAGGACCTAGTGGTCAATTTGGCCCAAATCCCAGCAAAGAGTGTGGTCATGGAAATTGTGGTTGCTGATATCCCAGCCCGCTTTGGCATGTTACTGTCGAGGTCCTGGGGTACCAAGATTGGGGGGTCAATTAAATTGGATTTAACATATGCTACTGTCCCAGTCTTTGGAGGTCAGGAAAAGAGGTTGTACAGGGAGACTAGATTTGTTAAAATGGTAACTAAGGCTAACTGCTCAGACAATTCACCAGTGTATAACAAAGAGGGAGACTTCTCATGTTTGATGTTAGAAGAAAATCAAAATTATGCTCATGAGCCCCTTTTTGGCCAGATCCAAGCTGAGCAGTCTAAAGGAGATCAGGAATCAGGAATTTGGACTTTGCATTTTGATGCGGCAAACTCAAGAGAAGGCAATGGAGCTGGGGTATTATTGATCTCTCCTACAGGAAAATGGGTGCCACTGTCCTTTAAATTGGAATATGAGGCTACAAAAAATGTAGTTGAATATGAGGCAATATTATTGGGACTGCAGACAGCTAGAAACATGGGCATCCAACGTTTTAAAATTCTTGGGAGACTCTGAGCTGGTGGTAAGACAGATCAAAAATCAATGCCAAACTAAGCACCCTCGGCTCAGAGCATATAGAAATGAAGTGTGGGACATGGTAGAAAATTTCTTCTCAGTATTTAACATACATTTCATGTCCCGGGAGAAAAACAGAATAGCCGATTCTCTTGCTGTAGCTGCCATCACATTCCGTCCTCCTCAGAACCCACTTCTAAGATATGAAGTGGAGGTACGTTACAGACCATCCATTCCAGATAACATAAAGCACTGGAAGGTATTTGAAGACGATGAACAGATGAAGAGATTCATGGAGACAGTGGAGGAATTCTCCAATATGGAGATTGATGATAATGAGGAGGAAGAAATTGAAAATACTGCAGAAAACAAATGGGAAGAAAGGATAGCAGGTAATAAAGTGCTGCAGCTGAAAGGAAATGTTATACCTAGAGGGCTGGTGCCTCTAGAAAGATTATTCAGCAAGGATGATATTCCATTGCAGCCAAACAAAGTGACAGAAGAAGATCAAGTGGGAGATTTGAATCTAGGTACTTGTGTTGATCCCAAAATTGTAAAATTATCTAAAAGAGTCCCAGAAGAATACAAAGAAAAATATTTGAAGTTGTTTCAATCCTACAAAGATGTATTTGCCTGGTCCTATCAGGACCTAAAAACTTTTGATGTTAATATAATGCAGCATAAGATTCCATTGAGGGAAGATGCAAAGCCATATAAGCAGAAACTCAGACAGATAAATCCTCTGCTGCTTCCCTCCATTGAAAAAGAAGTCAAGAAGCTACTGAAAGCCAAAATAATTGTGCCATTGAGATACTCAGAATGGATAGCAAATCTTGTTCTTGTTCGAAAGAAAAACGGAGAAATAAGGCTCTGTGTGGATTTCAGGAATTTAAATAGAGCATCTCTAAAGGATAATTATCCACTGCCTAAGATGGGCCACATCCTGCAGAAAGTGGTGGGAGCACACATAATGTCAATGATGGATGGATTTTCTGGTTATAATCAGGTAGATGTATTTCCAGAAGACCAGAAGAAAACTGTATTTACTACACCATGGGGAACTTTTATGTATGCTAGGATGCCATTTGGACTAATTAATGCAGGAGCTACTTTTCAGAGGGCAATGAACATAGCCTTTGTTGGAGAGAAGGAAAAGTTTTTGGTGGTATATCTTGATGATATCACAGTGTTTTCAAAGAATGATGATGAGCATATTGAACATTTAAGAAGAAATTTTGAAAAATGCAGAAGGTACGGCCTTTCCCTCAATCCTCAAAAGTCTTTATTTGCATTAGATGAGGGAAAACTCTTAGGGCACATTGTAACTAAAGATGGTGTGAGAATTGACCCTAAGAGAGTTGAAGTAATAAACAGTATTCCTCTACCGAGGAATAAGAAGGAAGTACAGGTGTTTTTAGGCCGAATTAATTTTTTGAGAAGGTTTATTCCTAACTATGCTGAGATAGTTAGACATATAACTGATATGTTGAAAAAGGAGAATGAAGTAAAATGGTCCCAGGAGTCTAGAGATGCATTCACAAGGATAAAACGGGCATTTGCTGAAGCTCCTGTGCTAGCTGGACCATATTACAACAAGCCTTTTATGATCTTTTCATTTGCTTCACCCCATACAATTGCTGGAGTATTATTGCAGAAAAATGAAGAGGGATATGAACAGCCTATAGCTTTCTTCAGTCAAGTACTTTATGATGCTGAATTGAAATATAATATATTGGAGAAGCAGGAATATGCCTTGGTAAAGTCCCTTAAAGCTTTTAGAGTGTATGTTTTGCAATCTCACATTACTGCATATGTTCCCACAGCAGCTGTCAAAGACATTCTTGTTCAGGGGGACAGCGAAGGTAGAAGAGGAAGATGGATTGCAAAAATACAGGAGTATGATTTGGACATAAGGCCTACTAAGTTGATTAAAGGACAGGGACTTGCTAAGATGTTATCTGAATCAAATCATCAAGCTTTGGGCATTAATTTATCCATGATAGCAAATGAAGAATCTGAAAAAGAAGAAGAGCAACAAGGACTGGAGATGGCCACTCAAAAGATACATGTGAAATATCTAACTAGTCCTTGGTACAAAGAAATCGTCCAATATCTTTTAACACTTAGCTGTCCTCCAAGTTGTGATAAGATAAAATACAGAGCTGTAAGAATGAAATCTCAGAAATACATGATTTCCAATGGACAGCTATATTGGAGAGACCCTTCAGGTATATTACTGTTATGCCTCACAGAAAATGAAGTGGAGAATATATTGACAGAATTTCATGAGGGAATATGTGGAGGACATTATAGCTGGAGGGAAACAACTCATAAAATCCTGAAGGCTGGTTTTTACTGGCCAAAATTGTATACAGATACTTTTTCTTGGGTCAGAGCATGTGACAAGTGCCAAAGATTTGCAGAAAGACAGAAATTAGCAGCTTTGCCCTTGATTCCTATTCATGTAAATGAACCATTTCAGAAATGGGGATTAGATTTTATAGGAGAAATACATCCCCCATCAAGTGGCCAATATAAATGGATACTAACAGCCACATATTACTTCACGAAATGGGTGGAAGCCATACCTACAAGAAATGCTACAGATGCTGTGATAATGAAGTTTATGGAGGAAAATATCATATCTAGGTTTGGTTGTCCTGCTAGAATTGTAACTGATAATGCACAAGCTTTTAAATCTGCCAGGTTTGTAAATTTCTGCCAACGATATAATATCATATTGACTCACTCTACTGTTTACTATCCACAGGGAAATGGCTTAGCAGAGTCTTCTAATAAAACCTTGGTGAGAACCCTGAAGAAAACAATCAGTGAAAATAAAAAAAACTGGGACTCTCAGTTAAAGTTTGCTCTATGGGCGAATAGGATAACCAGCAAAAGAGAAACAGGGAAATCCCCCTATGAGTTGGTTTATGGCCGAGCTGCTGTGTTTCCTGTGCAATTGGCGTTGCCAGTAGCACGTTTTATACAGGAAAGTCAGGAAGAACCGGATGACATGATCAGAAGGATTAATCAACTGGTAGAATTGGAGGAAACACGAAACCAGGTGAACCAGAGATTAATAGAATATCAAGTGAAAATGAAAAAGGTATTTGATCAACATGCAAAAGACAGGAAATTCCAAATTGGAGACCTGGTTCTCAGATGGGATGTTCGCAGAGCAAAGAAGGGCAAGCATGCTAAGTTTGATCCACTGTGCTTTGGTCCATTCAAAATCATGAGTCAAGGGCGAAATAATACTTTCATGTTAGAAAACCTACAGGGTGATCTGTTGGATGCCGCAGTGAATGGCCAATTTCTCAAGCCATACTTTCAATTCTGACCCAGGTGGGGAATGTCCTGATTGTATTATATTGTATATAAGTTGTTTTAGTTTTTATTTTCATGAAGAGAAGATGTTGGCAATTACCTGAAGAGGAAGCGTAGGAGGATCAAAGAACAAAATGAAATACTCAGTGGCCTGCGTGTTCTCGACATGCCCGAGGACGAACATGCCGTCCCCAGATGGAGCCGATGTTGTACATATCTACCCTACCTATGAATTTTGGTTTGCTGCCTCATTCAAATCCATTTCAAACATCCATCGTGGCCTAAAAATCCTCATTCTCCCGCTTAGTTTTACCTCTTTCGCCCGAAAATGCATTATGCAAAGGTTTAAAATCTGCCATTTAAAGTTATATTGAGCTGTAGCCCCAGGGCCTTAGCCCCTTTCCCTGTCATCACCATGTGACCCGGGCCCAAAAACCACAAGTCGTAGGGAAGAGAGCTTATTTTTATACGTTATCGGGGGGCATAGCAACCGTCCGATCAAATTAAATCAACGGGGCAGAGATCTTTTTCTATGGTGGCCTCCGCGTTCGTACCTCACTGCAGAAACCAGCGGTATTGTCCCGCACTGCTTCCACTGAGTCGGCAGTATTTACCATGGGGGTAGCGATTCCATTTAAAATATGCCGCGTGTCCCTAGTACGGGCATGAAACCAATTTTCCCCGCGCATTAAAGTCTGTACAAAGGTCGGGCAGCGGAATACACCCGCGCCGTTAGATCTGCTGATCTCCATCCAACGGCAGGTATTTGCCAGAGTTGCTCACCCGTTAACATGCATCCGTCATGCTCTATGGCCCACCATCCTGCTGTTCTCACCATCATCCAGCTGTTGGTTCGCGTTTGAAATCCAACGGCCAACAATCAGTCTCCCCGTTTGTTGACTCCGCTGCCACGTCGTCTGTCCACCCGTCCCCTCGTACATCCACGTGTCATGCCCCCGTGTATCCTTGACGTCATCCTATCGTATATATGTATATATATATATATGTGTGTGTGTTTATATGTGTTTTTATTTGTATTCGTCGTTCTTCACTCACCGTCTCCAAACTGTGTTACGTAAAAATTCCACATCTCGTCTATTTGTCAGAGTCCTCATTGTGTTTCCTCCGCCACCCTTCATGTTCCTGTCATCTGTTCGTGCCCACGACGTCATTATCATCTTCACCTCCACGCTCCTTGCCTCCGAGTCTATTTCCCCTAATGTTTTGTGGGTTTTGCAGGTTTTAAAATAAGAAGAAGGCGCTTTAATTTATTGCCTATGTTGCAGAGGTCAAGAGCATACCAAAGGACGTATTTTGCTGGCGAAATTCAAGAGGGGAGCCGAGGGCAGGTGTGTGAAATGACCATCATTAAAGAGAACAAAGATATGAATCTACAGAACCCTCCAGAGAAAATCAAGGGACGCTTCGCCCTGCATTAAAGGTCCAGGATTTAAATTCAAAGTTGAAGGGCCGAGAGTACAGTACAAAATCACAAGATATATCAGGGTTTTATGGCAGCAGATTTTCCCTCTTTCAGTAAGAGGCAGAACAATGTATATTTTATTATTTGTGTCATGTTTATAAGGAGATTTTCATCTCCCAGCATTTATTTCTAGAGACAGATTGTAAAGTACAGTGATTTATAGTTAGTCATTCATAGAGTGGGCGCGAATGTTTTCCGCCATATTATTCAAATTGAGTCATTAAATGTGCTCCATCTACCACCTTCTCTAGAATTCTCTATCTTTTCTATAAAGGCCCGAAAAGAAGACATTGTAAGGGTTCCAGATTTCTATCAGCAAACTGTGCAGTGAAAAGGCTTTTGTATACATTTTGTAATATTTCTGTATGAAGGTTCAGAGCCCGTAGGGTCTCAGTGAGGAGGAGTTATAACTGTAATGAGGATTCTGGTCTTTGGTATCTCACAATATGTAATTTCTCTTATGTGTTAATACAATCTCTCATTTCATGCTATTTATCTTCTTGTATCATGTTCTAGAATGCGAGTGGCTCACTAGTTTGCAGTAAGGATTCATCCTTGTTGATGCCCTTTCTGAAATTAGTTAAGCGCTTTAAATAGGCCTAGTCATGATATACTCTTCCATGTTCATCTCTTCCATATTTTCTGCTATATTAGTTACTTGAGGAGGGTGCTTTTAAAACGCCATTGTCATATAAGGATTCATAAATTGGTATGCCCTTATATGGTTCTGTTGTGTATCTGGGTATTAGTCTCATGTTAACTAATATTTTCTTTATGTTTCCTCACTGCACTTATTTCCTGATATTTGATTTCTGTGATATATTATTTGAACTGGCCCTCTTTATAGTAAGCTGTCTCTTAACTGTCTGACGCCTTCGTATTGGAGCTTTACATGATGTCCCTACACTATTCTTATCTTTGTATCAGATTCTGAGAGAGATTGGTCCCATTCAAAACTAATTTCCTTGTTCAAACAAGAGATAGTAAGTGAACTCTTGGACTGACAATCCAAACTATACGAAGAGTTCCTTGCTATATTAAGATGTCCTAGGCACTGGTCTATGGAAACTCTAGACTGTCTCTAGGGGGTGACAAAACTGTCCATAACATGGCACTTTTAGTTTTGGCCGTTGCACCTGTACTAGCACCGGGTGCAGTCGTGGGTCTAGAGGACCAACCTGGTGGGAATCAACCTTAGAGATTTCACATGTTCAGGGAAAGCGACCATTATGAGGATGCTTCCTTATTTTTGATGACATGTACACATATTTTTTGACTGAAATTATGGTCAGGGACATGACTTGTATACTTTGACTCATATATTTTTTGATGTATATATGCGAGATGTATATTTTTTGCTGCTCTTATGATGTGTTTATGGATATTGTTTGTTTATTGATGGATGTTATGTACCTATTATGGAAACCTATGTTTTCAGGTTTTTATTTCCTATGAATAATGGTTTATACGATATGAATTCCAGTCTAGGATGTGATTAGCTATGCGATCAATTGTCTGGTTTTGATTTCGGTTGGGGTTGCCCCCAGACTGAGATTGCGGGGGGCGTTTTTGGTTATTGCCCCCTGTCCAAAGTCTCCAATTTTTTTTATTCCTAAGCTTGTTTTTCACAGAGTTAGGAGGGCTTTTGTGGTTCTCTTGGTCATAATCCTAGTTCTTTTGAGCCTGGGAAGGTTGCACTAAGTTCATTGACATGTTGTTCCATGGTGGTGGATTTTTTGGAGGGAAAGAAAAATATTGGTTTCCTTGTTTGTGGTTGGTGTAATGTTGCTAGGGGGGGATCTCTTCCATCAACATTACTAGCTGAGTATAGGGTCCCGTGTAAGGGATTGTACGAGCCTCATTGTTGTTGGTGATATGGTGACACCCTATTCGTTATATTCTGCAAAGGTGCAGATTGACTTTGGTGTTAGCCAGGTTGTGTCATGTTCTGGGTAGAATCATAAGAATATCCTAGGTACTAGATACTACTGCCTAGGTGACCTTGGGTCAATGACCCGATCAATCCATCTATGGTATTCGACGCGCCTAGAAATTCTCTATTAGTTTACATGCATAGAACATTTGGTAGGACATTGAAGATATATTTTGACTAGGTGTAAATGAGTTCGAGCTGCTAGGCCTTGAAAATGGATTCCTCCTCGGAGGTAGGTCACTGTGTCGCCACATCTTCTGAGATATATGCTATGATATTTTTCAAAAACAATTCCAACCAAACTCTATTATCGAGTTTGGCTTTGCAAAAAATATGACGTCACCACCATTTGTGGAGATGGTATGATATATGGACAACTGGCGTTTGCCTAAAATGGGTCAGAAATTCCATCCCAAAATCATGGTGGATGGGTAACTGAAAATAAGTGAGGAACATGGTAGCGAGGTTGCTAAGGGTCCCATGTGAAGCAGAAGGCTACTCAAGATACCATTTCGCCATAGGCCCAGTAAGGGTGCACTGAAACAATCTCAGTCAAACAATATCATCAATGATATTGTTGGATGAACACCATAGGTGGAAAGTTGTGATATGATTTCCTAGGTCTTCTGCCTGCTTTCGTTTTAATTTCAGTATGTCCGAGGGGAGCTTCATGGGCACAAGAGGCCAATTAAGGCTATGTGCAATGGGGTCATTAATTAAATTTGATAGATATGGAAGGTTTAGTGATTCTAAAAATGGTAACTGAGTATTATATTATCACAAAAATATAACCCTGATAGGCTGCTCACCAAGTAGACTTCATATAACTATTTTAAACCAATATTTTGGCTGAGGCTTAGCCTCCTCAACCTGAGAGGGCTCTCTCAAAGGTTTATGATTTTTATTAATGAATAGATGGCTAACTCTAAAATAAAAGGATAAAATGTATAACTTTTTGTATCATAGATTAGCAAACATTCATTGGTTCATGGAGTCAAGATATTCTTAAACAAAACATCATAATCTATTTAGCATGGAAGTCATGGCACTTGGAGTCTAGGTTAATGAATAAAACAGTAACACAGTGAAAAACACAGACTATTTTCATGTGCAGGAAGTTAGAGAATTTTCAAATGAATTCTAAGTAACACATACAAATACTACTGCAAATAGATAATGAGGAAGGCCATAGAAAGATGATACACATAAACTCCTTGTGAATCTTGAGTTTTCAAAACAAATATCTGTATTAAGTTGAAAAAGACACAGTCAACTAGAATAACATAGTCAATTGCTAATGAAATTGTCCAACCCCTATGAATTCGATTTCATGCTCTATATAGAGAATTTAAAATTTAGGATTCCTTGATCCTCCACTAGAGAATTTGAATTCTCTTATTTTGACACCTTTTTTAATCTTAAAAATGCCATTCACTACAAAGTGACAGTTTTACTGCCTTTGAAAAAGTCCTAGTTCTAATAGAAGTGAAACTCCTAAATATGCTTGCAAAAAACTTATCTAAAATTAAATGCTTCCTTTTAGCTGCAATCCCAAGTATTCGAAATTTGATGATGCTTCCACCTTTGAGGTAATCCTGTTGATGATGCCAAAAACTGTCCTAAAAATCAGGAGACAGGTTTCTTGCCTTTTAGCCCTTAACTTCCATTTTCATCTTCGAACACTTGTTAACATCGATAACTTAGTTTAATATGTGTCACATGTGTTAATAATTGCCTTGAAACCTTTAATATTCCACTTGTGCAAAGAAAAATCTCTGAAATAGTGTAAAAGGGTATGAATATGTCTGTGCTACGAGAGTAGCATCTTTTTGTAGCGCAGTCTGTAGGTAATTGAAAAAACTTTCCCTTAACCCCTTTTTTCTCCTATTTTACAATTTGAGCCTTTACTTGTAGTCTTCATGCTTCCACCAGCAACATTTAAACTCAAGACCCATCAACCCTATCTCCAAAATTCATATGTAAAGGTGCAAAAAGTCATCTTCAGCAGTTTCGTAGTGCGCTACGAAACTGTTGTGTAAGATTATTTCAAAACATAATTCCTCAATTTTTTAATTTGAGGATATTTATACTTCACAACGACTGATATTTTTATCAAAAAACATAGCAACTTAACCTCAAAAAGATAATTGTCATCAAAATTGGTCTTCACCTTAATGAAAAACTGATTTAAAATTTATCATTTTTCTGCATTTTTCCATTACCCTATTTCACTGTTGCTTTAGCTTTTCTTGAGACGTTGTTAGCTAAATTTCTAAGTCTTCAACCTATCTCCTTAGTCTCCTGTTGTTGGTCCTCAAATTAGTATTCATAACGCTTACAAATCTTGCTTCTTTTATGGCTGGTACAGTCCAAGTGAAATATTGTGCTTCACCACTAATTATTTCTGGTTTAGGAACCTTATCACTTTCCCAGAGGGCTTTCATCCTCTCGAAACTTGTTTTTTCAATAGCATGCTTTCTAGCTCTCTTCTTTAATTTGACAATTTCATAATTGGCTGATTTCAATTTTTCCTCAATCTCTTCATAGCTGATTTTCTCTGTTTGTGTGGAGAATACTCTGTTTTTGGCCTTTTCTAGTATAGATGAAGAAAGATCTATAAATTCTTCATGAACAGTAGATGTTTCCTCTATTTCTTCTAGCTCATTTTAAGCTCTTTCAATTTCCTTGACTGTCTAGTTAGAGGCTTCCTAGCCTTGAAGACATATGCTACATCCTCATCATTGAACTCCAATTTTTTAGATGACTTCATCTTTTTCTGTTTATCTTCATCAATTCTTATGAATTCAGCTTGTACCAAAGGGGACTCTTCTATGTCTATGGCTTGCAATATAACATCTAAATTTCCCTTTAGACCTATACTGTCACTTGTTCCTGAAAACAATGCTTTCCCCTTTGCTTTTGCAACTTGACTTCTAGTTAATCTCTATTGAACTTGTTTATCAACTGATTGCTTCTGTGAAATTTCTTCAATTTCATCTAACCTTTGTTTTGCAGATTGAGGAGATTATTTAATGGAAACTGATGTCTTTCCTATCTGTTCTTTCACCCGTTTTCTAGGTTTTAACTTCACAAACCTTTTTGTCCTTATCACTATAGGCTTACTGGATTCTGCTGGTGGAGTTTCTTTTGCCTTAGGGTTACTACCTGTAGTTTGAGCTTCTACTCCAAATCCACATAAAAATAAAAATGATGACCATTCTCTATTAATATTTTGGAGTTCATTTAAGACCATTAGTTTGATTAGACCATGGTGAAATAGAGAAGTTTCACATCCCTCATATTTCATTTGAACTTTGTCTTCCATCTTAGCTATGCTTCTATACAGGAAAAATGGAAAGTCTAAAGATATCATGCCTATAAAATGTAACAGAAGTTTAAAATGGTATGAATAAACTTTATGATACCTGCCCTTGCATGTAAAGTACCTCTGGATACAGAAGAGTAGATTTTCATAGCTCTCTTTGATGCAGCTCCTGGGAATTGCATTGTTTAAATCCATCTATGTGAATTCTGGATTTAGAAACACTTGCATGCCTCCATGTCAAATCTGAAACCCTTAAACCATGTTTCTTGCCCTCTAGGAATCTCAGTTACCAAATCTATGGTCTCAGGAGTAACTGATAAATTTAATATTTCAGTATTTGTATTTGAACCACTGAAATGAAAGGAAAATTCCTTTGTTACTTGACTGTGTCCTCCCTGCAACTTTTCACAAAAATTCAAACACCTTGCCTTCCTGAAGGCCTCTAACATTATTTTGTCTTTAGCTAGGGCTTCTGTACTTTTAGATTCTGACCTTAAGCAATGCCCTGACCTGTGATTTTTCTTCTCTTCTGTCATTCTTGCACTCAGAAATTTTTGTATGCTTCCTGTAGAATCTGATTATCAGCCTTGCTTGATAATGGATGAGGAAAGATCTGGTGTAAGATGACCATAAGCTTAACACTTCAAAAATATATGTTGAAGTATTTTGCATGAAAACATGAATGAGTAATCAACCTTTTCAAATTCAAACTTGCTTACATAATGAGACCTCTACGATTGCAATGATGAGTTCGAATGGCTACAAGTTTTGGAACTGACCCCTAACTGACACCTAATGATGAAAAATTAATGGATTTTGGCTGATTTGATGCTTTGACATGACTTCCCTACGAATCTATGCTTTCTTAGCACGCTTAGTGCATTTTCAGGGATATGCGCCATGAAAGTAGTAGCGCTTTCATAGGGAAAAACAACCTTTTCTTTAACTGGCTGCACTACGAAAGTGCGGTTTCGTGGCTTATTGCAATTTTTTTTTTTCAAAGGTTAAAAAATGACTTGTAAATGGCTGGTGGGACCTTTAAACCATGAAATGAAACTTTTAAACTTTATTTAGAACTTTAAAATGACACTTTGAAGACTTCAAACTCTATCACTTACCCTTTTAAGAATGAAATGACTCAAGACCTATTTGACACCATACCTAGAACAAGGCAAACTTCAGAGTTTAGAAAAAAACTTTTATGTTGATAACATATTGACTGCCATTGTGTATTGTGGAAACACAGGTTACTGAGTGTAATGGTTTACAAGGGGTTCCTGGGGAATATTACCCTATGGTGTACCCTGTTGTATGTTTTTTTGATTCCTCAAAGGGGTAGCACTCCTGTGCCCTCTATGGGTTGTGGGAGGAGTTGAGTGTGGTGACCCTGCTGGGGTTTCCACTGGTGTGATGTTGGGTGACCCTTGGGGGTTTCTAGTCAAATATTCCTTGATAAAGGATGAATCGATAATGGTGGAAATGTGTCATATTTGATGCCTAAATGGCGAAATACTTGGCACTACTCCCTCTAATGGGGGGAGTTACAAAAAACTCCTAGATCGACAAGGTCCCGTTGGGTCTATTATGGTGTTGATTAGCTTAATATTGGAAATATTTTTGGTTTGATGAGGGAGGAAGATTATAATCAAAGAAAATATGATCACATACATAAACCAAAGCAAAAAAATAAGAGGTAATTTTTCCTTTAGATTAACACTATGTGATCAAAAAAGAAAAAAATATGGTTTGGTTGTTTTGCCTAGTTAGACTAAGTTTTGCACTATAGGGAGATGAAAAATTGTCTTAAGAAAGCATTCATATGCATACCCAGGCTCATTTTGAGTTGCAAGGGTGCCAAAGATTACTTTATTTATTTTCGATAGTTTGGTCCTGGTCTCGATTTGTAATGCAAAAATTGAACTAATCTAATGCAGAAATTTAAAAACAAGAAATAGCTAAATATGTGTGGATGTATGGGCCACTTACTTTTCTACTAATTACTCTATGTGTTTCGTATATTTTATTGGAAAATCATTTTTTCGGACAACATATGTGTATTGGAGGCCACTTACTTTCCCCTAATTAAACTATATGTGATTTGCAACAATAAAATACTAAAATTAAAACTACTTAGTTGCTAGGAAAAACTCAAGCAAATAATTGTCCTAACCAATCATGAAATACTAGAACATAGTGATGGAAAATTTTTTATGGGTTGCCAACACCTAACAACTACAAAAAATGAGAAAAAACAAGTGAAAACTGGACTTACTGCCTATCGGGTGGTTTTTCTTCCCATAGGCACGAAAACCATGATTCTGTCTAAAAAGAATGCATGCAGATGGCAGAGACTAAAAAAATCCACCTTCTCTAAGAAAAATTTCTCACTGAGGGTGACTGAAAGTGCTTATAGGAAGCAAGAGTGGTTTTACAACAAGTTGACCAGTATGAAGGACTTGCATCAACAACTATTAACTCAAAAGAAAGAATCTATTGGAGTCACCATTCCTGTGGTAGTGTATTTGGCGCATGGGCGGACGAAATACACTATGATTAATAGGGAGGTTGCTTTCCTACAAGCAAGTCACGGGTCAAAGTGGTTTGTCAAATGTTATTGGAACAAGTTCAACATGTAATAAGCTAAGTTAAATGAAAACATAACATGCTACATAAACAAAGAAAAAAAAAAACAGCATGCACAAGAAACACACTTAATCGAGAAAAAACACTAATAACTCAAAAATTGAGAGCTCTCTCCCTATATTATGTGCTAGTGGTAGTAGAAGATAGAATTCTAAATATCTTGTAGTGGATCCTTCGAGCTACGAAACTCCAATATCTAAGACAAGGGGGTCTATTCCCTTCAATTTTTTAGCAAGCATCTCTTCCCTCTCAAGGGATGGTAGATCGATAGACACGTGGTGAACTCGTCTCTCCTAGATTGAGGTGTTGGATGGCGAAAAAATGAATCCTTCCAATCGTCTTGCTACTAGTAAGCAAAAGCTGTTTTTGCTGAGGAGCAATTTCTCTTCCCATGGCTAGATTTTATAGAAAATTTCAAATTTTGCCTCCTTCTCTTGGTACAAGAAGTATTTTGACACAAAAGTGGGGGTATAATTCTTTTGTGTGTTGCACTAAAGCCTCAAGGTGGCTCCAAAACGAATGTATTTGGTTAGAAGGAGTGAGATATTTTTCTCCAAGTGTGCCAAGTGGTCCCGGATGGTGGATTTCTGCATCCTCAGGACCACGTGGCTATTCGAGGGATATCCACCATGTTATTTGCGGCTATTGAAGAAAAAACTGCAATGATCACCCAGTGCTAGTGCTTGCTGTGCGTGGTCCAAAAATTTCCTGCTGACCTTAGGAAAAGTTAAAATTTTCAGCTCTCGTAATGTATTTCTTCCATGTAAATCTTTATTTGTACCTTCTGCTTCAAATTTTCTAATGTATTTTTCTTGTACGATTTTTCAGTGTTAAAATTTAGAAAGGATTTATAAGGGAAAAATATATCCTGGGAAGGGATCTTGAAATAATTTCAAGAAGGTAGCACAATGGAGTCATTGGGGAATAAGGGAAAGAGAAAAAAGGAGAAGTTTGAATTGAATGACAAAACCCTACCTCGCATACTAGCAAGACTAAGGAGAAGAAAACCCCATCCAAGAAGCTAGTGCAGGAAGAAAATCAAGAACCCAAAGTTGAAACCTTGTGCTCTATTAAAAGAACAAACAGAAGATATGTCATAAATAGGTTTACCTCCTTAAAAGTAGGCCACACTCAGTCGAAATCTTCGATATATGTCGCAAACTCCCAGCCTATTTCACCAATTGTATGTAATATTTCGCTCCTTGCAGATGTCGTAGTTCAACAATATTTAGTGCAGGTTACATAGAAGAGGAGATATCACTCCTTTGTCAATTTTAATTGAGAAGAGGAATAAGAGGAAGGCCTTGAAGACACCTAATGCTAGTGTAGGGAAGGACCCAACAGTGGGTCAAGGTGATGACGGAAAGTACGGTGCTTAAACATAATGTGATATTGAAATGCAGGATGTTGACAAGCAAGGTGATGAGGGCCTTGATGATACCAACACTTGTATTGAGTCTACTATTGAAAATACTCTGGCACAGGAGGAGTTTGATAAAGAAGACCCTACTCTCTCTTTGAACAGTCAGGTCAAGGAACTAAAGCAACGCATTTACGAACTCAAAGTACTGAGCCAAGCCATTAAAGAACAAAGTACAATGCTACCAAAGAGGAATACCGAACTAAAAGGGGAGTGCAAGAACGAAAGTGGTGCGAGAAACTATGGAAATTTCGAGCAACGAAATGCTCTGGTCACCTTATGAAAGTGGCTAAATGACTTAGAAAGGCTTGGGGTAAAAATTCGAAGATGTTGAAGGAAGGAATTAGTATCCAAATACAGGATTGAAGGAAGGTATCCATGTTATTTTTTTTCAAAAGTTAAGGTTGTGTGAGGACACACAATAGGATAGGGATGGGAGGATGTTGGTTGGAAAATTTGTCTCACTTTTTAACTCTATCTTACCTTGAACACACTACCTAACCCTCTTTTTTAATCCTGGAAGCCTATTTATTCATGCACTCCTTCGAACTTGTACTCATTCCTGCACCGTTTTCATGTTTTTTGTATTAAGGGTTATATATGAACTTAACCATTAAACTAATAGGTTTTATATATTATTTTCCTTTGCAACTAATATATTATATTTCCTAAGGTAATTCGATAAAGAAAAATTATTAATCAATATGGGAGATGGTTGGTGTAGGAATAATTCTTGTACCGACCGACGTTCCTACACTTCCAAGGTATCTTTCAGTGTTAGCTTGGTTTACCACATACGGTCGAGACAACTCAACAAATTACGGTGCTATAAGATCAATATATTTGTAGGGCTCAGAGTATAGAGGAATAGGCAGGATGTGCATATTAGGACTTCGGCCGTGAACCCTTGTTTAGTCATTTTTTAAACAACCGAAAGACTTAAGATAAACTTCTATTGTATTTTCTGTTGCGGCCATGGGCTAGGAATATGTATTTAATAAGAATTTATAGTAGATGTTAGGTAGCGATGCTATGAGAAATTTTGACATAGGCTGTGATATTTTGGTATCGCCATTTTCTGGGATGGATATGGTATCCATGATGAATATTTTTTAATCTCAAGTTTAATATAAAGGACTACACCAGCTATGCATTTTCCTGTTTTAATATTATTTTGATGCTTCATTTAAGTACCTGAAGTTCTCGATATCGTAGCAGGCTAACGAGCTGGTTGGATAGGGCCCAACCA
Source organism: Pinus albicaulis (assembly GCA_034641835.2). NCBI lineage: Eukaryota > Viridiplantae > Streptophyta > Pinopsida > Pinales > Pinaceae > Pinus > Pinus albicaulis. The sequence goes on from CM076582.1 coordinate 618,431,683, forward strand.
ACCCAATTCGTTTTCTGTTTTTGTTAGGTGTGTTAAAATTATTTCATTTATGCAAGGTTTGAATCAGGTTATGTGTGGTTTCTTTCATAAAATACATATTTAACTTCTTTATGAGTTGTGTGATTCGGATTTGAGTCTTGAGAGCTTGGTTATGTTTATTTCGCATTTCCCATTTCTTCCTTTGATGTGTGTTGCATTTGTTTTTTGCAAAGAAGAGTGCATTTATCTGCTTGCACCGGTGCGTTTCCATTTTCTTCTGGTTAAAGTTTCCTTAATTCATTTCTGCAATTTTTCTTCCATTTCTTGTAAGTCATTAGTTCCTTTCTGCAAATGGTGTTTTGCTTCTGAATAAAATAAGTCTCAGCATTCAAATTTAGTTTAAGGGTTAACTCATACCGATGAGCTTTTAATGAAACAATGTTGCATTATATAGAATTGTGCTTACACTTATTGTACTTGTGGAATAAGATTTAAATTAACACTAAATTTATTAAAGGAACTTCCGAGTTAAAACACTTATTCATGATAAAGTGCATATATGATTTATTTAACAAACAATCATCTCAGGAAGAAGCCTGTTGGTATTTGGATCAGACAGTTTCTCATTTTATATGCAAGAGTTTCCTGTTTTAAGCAAGAATTTCCTTTGACTTTTAAAGTGATTTTCACCACTGAATATTTGATTAAGCAACAAAGTCTTCTTTCTTGTGAAATTTCAATCTCTAATTCTATTTCATCTTGCAATTTATTTCTTTATTTAACACATTTTTCTTTTTTGCAAATGATTTGGAAACTAGTATAGGAACACTAGTTTTCTAGTACAGGAACCTCTGTTTTGGTACATGAATCGATATCCTAGTATAGGAACAGAGTGCTATGGTACAAGGACTCAGAGATCCTATATAAAGGATAAACCCTTTACTGCAGGTAAAATATATACTTCCAATGGAGGAACAATGTCCCAGTACAGGAACATTGTTACAGTGCAGGAACAACAGTTCAATACAAGAAGGAAAATCTATGAGAAAGGAAAACATTATGAACAGTTTAATTATTTCTCTATCTTATGACCACACTGATTATAATCTCAAATATTTATTTTTATTGATTGGGATTGTTCATGATGATTTTATCATTTCTTTTATTTGAATTTCTGCAAAGTACTTTTCGTTTCATTCGAGCACCAGAATTCCCTTGGTATTGATTGTCGTGTGATCTTTCCCTTCGATTCTGAAAACTGTAATTAAATAAGTAGAAATAGATCTCAGAAGATTCATATAATTTCTTGGCATTTCTTGTGCTACGCCTCTAAGCTTACGTAGCCCCAGGTTGACAATTAAGTGTTGAAGGATTTTGCTAAATTGCAATTCCTGCACTCAACAAAGGCATGACCCTATAGGAAAAAGTTCCCCATGGAATAATGAACGCAGTTTTAAGCTGATCGGCACGATGGATAGTTATCTGGTTGTATCCAAAGAATCCATCCATGAAGGATATAACCTCATGCCTTTCACACACATCAATTATTTCTTCAATGAAGGGTGTGGGAAAGTTGTCTTTGGGACAAGTTTTGTTCAGGTTGTGAAATTCAGTGAAGACATGAATGGTGCCTTGTTTCTTGAGAATGGGAACAATGTTTGACACCCATGTGGTGTGTTTTATGGGATAGATAAAGCCAACTTGCTTGAGCTTACTGATTTCAGCTTTCATAGCCTCACATCTGTAAGGATTTATGGGTCTCATATTCTGAATGGGTAGGAATGGCATCAGGCCATGTGTCGCTATGGTGTTCAACAATGGCGAGATTAATTTCAGGAATTTCAAAATAAGACTAGGAAAAAACATCACATAATTCCTTGAATATCTTGGTGTAAGCATCAATTTATTCCAGGGTGCAATGTGCCCCCAAGGTAATTTTTTATTCGACCCCTATTTTATAGAAAATGTTAATCTTAATGGTAGGAGAGATACTGACCATGTTTCCTTCTTCGAAAGAATTTGGCATAGGAATTAGATTTCTAAACCAATCGACCTCACCATAACTGAAGTATTTAGACTCCATAACATATTGATTGCGGGTTTTTTGTGAAAGGAAGTAAGCATGATGATGCATATCATCCTAAGGAAAATGAGGGGTGGTCATGCCTTCCATAATGTCTTCATTTGAATGGAATATGGGAGAACTAGAGGAAGGGAGATCGCTTAATGTGGCAGAGCTATTTGGCGCATAATCATGAGAGATATGGTTCACATATGCATCATCCATAGGCGTAGATGAAGAGATAGTAGATGGAACATCTACCGATGTTGAAACTAGGGTGTTCGACGAGGGAGGTTCGACATAATCACTATAGGGAACCCTAGAGGGGTCTTCCTTTGAGTATCTCATGGATGACGACAGGTAGATAATACTGACAGATTGGTATGTCATCTCGTGTAATGTTCCCAAATCAGAAAAATGCTACAACAATGAGAATATATCAAGATATTCTAAAGTTGGAGCTCCAGCAATAAGCAAACACAATAATGGTGCAATATCAACACTCAACTAATATAAATGCGAGAGAAATCCATAGCCTTATAATTTAAATAATAGCAGCAACAAACACATACAAGATCTTGAGGAAATGATACACAAGATAGGCAATGCTCAGCCCCAAGAGACAAGTACATGAATCATAACAAAACCACTGCTATACAATGCATGCCAAGCTATGACAACATAGTTTTATAGAGCAACTGCATGCTACATATGTCAAATACATGGATAAATCAATATAAGACCCAATACAACAATGGGAGTGAAGATATCAGCTCCCAAACACTACCTCATGTCAATCCTGGAAGGATTGGAAATAAAATACAAAAACTACAAAATGTCGAAGTTGCTGGGTGGCTGTAGCAACTCAAGAAATAGAACTGGATGGAGAAGACTGAAGATGTTGCAAACAATCAAAATATCTCCTGCAATGGATCTCTAGAATAAAAGGTTGATCCTCTCACCTAAGATCTTACCCTCCAATGATATCTGCAAATCCCCACTGCAAACGCTCCACTAAAATAATGCAGTCACTAGATGGAACTGCATTGTAGGGCTAGGGAATGAGTTTGCTTTGATGCCAAGGTCTGCAATAAGCTCCGGAATTCCTCCAATATGATCTCCCAAAGGGAAGAGAGACTCCTCCTCTAAAAAATGGCTGATGGAGGTGTTGTAGTGAACCCTCACTGCAACACCTAGCAACACAGTATCATTCTACTACAAAAATAACGATGTCTTGATGGAGGATGCTTGGCCTCAAGCCTAGTTGTGAGGAAAATCAGTTCAATCCCTCAAGAGGCCTCTCAAGAAGGATAATGAATCCTAAACAGGAATTCCTCCCGGAAACTCTTGTTAAACAACAAGGAATGCACAATTATCTGAATAGGCAATGAGATGAATAATACAAGCATGAGAAACAATGGTTGCCTTGCCCTTCTTTTAAACAAGTGAAAGCTCTTTCTCCATGGGCCCCATGCATTAGGGTTTCCTCCACCAAATATCCCTTTCCTCATTCACACTACACTGTATTCCAAAGTAAGTCACTCCTCCTATGGCAGCGCTGTTGACTTGGTCGAACCTGACCTTGTCCACTTGCAAATAACCTTGTTCACACATGAGGGTGTGCAAACCAGCTCCAAAGATGATCCCCTTTCATACTATGAGGGATTTTATTGAGAATTTCATTATGCATGGGTATCCTTACCCATTTATTCTCGTCCTAGGTGAAATTAGCAGAAATTAATATTCCAAATTATTGTCATAAAATTTTGGAATATTAGAGTCCTCCCCTCCCAAATTTTCCTTGTCCTCAAGAAACTGCAAGGACGGAACTAGAAAGCCTCCTCTCAAGGTATGGAGTGTATGGTGTGTTGAGCAACATCTTCCTCATGTGGATCCTCCATCCCCCAAGCAATCATCCATGAAAAATGAGTTACCTCCCAACATGGAAACTCCAGAAAGGCATCCTCCACCTCTGGCTCTGGAAAAGTAGGTGGGATGAAAATTTGTTCATGGTAGACAATGTAGCCTACCCCACACTGTCCATATCTCCACTCATGATAAGTGTAGAGAGAGTGCTGGTCCTGGGCTTCATAATACTTTCCCTCAAGTGGAAAAAAGAAGACTAGATCTCCAAGTATCTCTCCTCCAATGCTGCAAACCATGTTGGCCCAAGTATCTGCATATATGATGAGTTGGAAGTCATCAACGTATGGCATCATATTCCTCATATGGCTCACCTCATAAGGAAACAAATGAGCTGTTGTAGTGGCCATACCATCCCCCATGCTCACTTTAGAATATGTAGTGCAAAGTGTGTGAGAGTTTTCTCCCTCCAAGGACACATTCACCCAATGTGTCTCTCCTCCAATCATGCTCCGTGTTACACATCAATTTGTCACCGTCCCTGCAATCCCCATCCCGCACATTGGAGGGCATATTCCGTAACCTGTGAGAAGTGACATGACCTAGAACCACTTTCATGGCATCCCCCTGGACAAGGACATTCATTCCCCTAAAGACAATTCCTTCTGAAAAACCATAAAAATATCCTTTTTTTGCTTGGCGCGACTAGTCAGTTTAGCCCTCGCGCCAATGGGGGAAATCCTCCAAAGAAGGCGCACCAACTGGCGCACTGTCTCAGTGTTGTACCCGCACCAGGCTTATTAAGGAGTGTTTTTTAAAAATAAATGGCGGAAGATTGACTCCAACCAATTCCTGAACTGGTCTATAAATTGAGTTGGGAGGTTTGGCTCCGGATCTCCATGTAGAGGAAGTGGTTTTCCACCTCTCATGGAAGATTCCTTGAGGATAGGGCCAATCCCATGATTGTAGGGATCCCAACTCCCCTTCCACCATCTATATAAGCTTGCCATTTTCCTTTGCAAGCTAGTCTCCAAGAGCCTTCATAGCCTAAATAATGTTGCAAGAGCCTTGATAGTCCTCATAGAGCCAAATCAGTAGCAAGGAGATTATTGTCAAGACAACCAAAGAGAGAGGCTTGTCCCATTCCCAACGAGCTTTACTGAGACGTATTCCGTTGTCGACCCGCCGAAGGAAGATTTAGCATCAGAGCCAGGTTGTATCTTTCTTTGTATTAATTAATGATAAGCGACTTTGGTTATGGTTCCACTCGTATTGTTCATACTTTGTGATCATGAGTTGTATCTTCTCTGACTGATACATAATTGCATATATTGGGTTTTACGCTTGTATTTTCGTCGTGTTTCTTGTATGTGCAGGTGTTCGATCGCGACAAGTGGGAGAATTGTGATTTTCTGGAGCAAGGAAACAGGAGTGCTACCTTCTCTACGAACAACAGCGTTGGACTTAAGGTAGGCCTTCTTCGCAATTTGGTATATTGCAATTAGGAATTTGCGCCTTAGCGTGATACGATTTTTGCTAGACCCGATCTAGGCTAGTAGGGATCGCCTCTATCCGCAAAGGGGATTTACCTCTATAAAAAATTGGAGACTCCACTGGGGAGATGTTGATTTGGAGTATTGTCTTATATTTTTGGTCGATTCTTGACTTTGCTTGCTTGATCAGCTCTTTTGGCTGGCTCCTTTCATGTGTTTGGCTTTTGTTTAGCTTGACCATCACTAGTCTGTTTCTTGGATTTCTCTTTTTTATTTTTTCTTAGTAAAATCGACTGGCGTGCTTATTAGCCTGACAGTCACGCCAATTACTGCATGTTGCCAGTGTATTACTCGTGCCAATCCTGTTCTGGCGCTAGATTCAGCCTGATAGTTGCGCCAATTCTGTAAGGTGCTAGGGTTTGCTCTATTTTGAGCTTTTTGAGCTTGATATGTGATTTTGGTTTCATTTTTATGACTGCCTGAGTGTTCTGGAGCCTTGTTTGACTGACTGTGGCCTTCATCCTTTGGTTGTTTTCCCTCTTCTATCGATTTTTCATTGTAGCCCTAGGGCATCTAGGTGCTATAGTGTGTCGAACCTCCCGTGGGAGTTTTTGGTTTCTATCTGTTTAGTCAACTTTGTGATTGCTTCTCTGCATTCGTTTGGTGGTTTTCTATCGTTTTGTTCCATTGTTTGAGTGATTGGTTTCTTCCTCATTCGAATTCTGCCTTGCCTCGTTTTGGGCCTAGATTACATGGTTCATTTGAGTCTTTGGGATTCTCTTGGTTTTGAGGGATTGTTTTGTTGATTTGAGCTCTGATTGTGTGTTTTCATTGAGTGAAATTTGCTTGATTTTACTCTTTTTCTATCGCTTCTCAAATTGTTCATTTCATTAGTTTTCATTTGTTTAGTGCACTTTGCTCTCAAACACTGAAAATACAAAAAAATCCCTTTTGCTTTTGATTAGTTAATTCAAATTGAATCTTTCCAGTGTTATTAGTGATTTGTAACTTTGAAAGAAAAGCTTTTTAGTTTCCATTAGATGCATTAGAGACATCACTGGTTATTGTCTGGTCATTTTGTTATTGTGTGAGATGCTCTTAACTCTCTCGTAATTAGCTTTCATCAAATGAAATGATATACTCTGGCATGTAGTGTGCATTTAGGAGGTTTTGAGACATAACACTCGCTAGGGCTTGAAAATTGAAACATAATTGAAGATTAACATTAAAATTTATTCAATTTACACTAAGGAAGCATTGAAACATTAACGAAATATTTAGAGGTCTAGGATAAAGACGTGTTCTGGCGTCGTTAAACCTAGTAGCTGTCGTTCGCCTCTTGGCTTTAGACAGTGCTAGTACAAACTTGTGCTCCCCGTACCGTTGCATATATAAAGGGAGACCCCACTAGGTTTCTATCCTTTATCCATAGGAAGCTGAGTCTGCCACCCTATACCCGTGATACACCGGACACAGCATTCGGGGAGATTGCCTGCAAGTACGTTAAGTCATTGGTTGATTTATTTTTCATTTTGAAACCAAAGTGTATATTGCAGTTCACGATTATTTGGTACACCCTTTGCCTAGAATTCCTGAGCAGTCATTTTGATCTTATCTGACTCCTTAAATTTGAAAAGATCACCAAGTGCTTTTCCTTTCATGCTTGCTTCAAAACTAAAAGAGATAGAGTGATCTTTCATCCGTTTCTCGACTCTTAAAACATGAAACGATGAAGTTTCTAAGTTTCAATGTGGTAAAATAAATCACCTGCAATCACACGCCCTGTTAGAATTTGCTTGTTGGCCGTTTGATTGTGTGCCTTGATTTTTCAGCCCGTGTGTTTGTTTGATATTTTTCTCTTGTCATTATTGTCACAGTGGCGGAACCCTCAGTTTTGTCTACTGGTAGTCTGTATACAGACGATTCATCAGAGGCTTCTCAGTCCTCTGCTGAACCTCAGCAGCCTATCATTTCTGAGTTTCCTGATGGGAGACCGGTTCTATCTGAGCTTCCCTTTGGAGGACCAGTTGAGTTCAATTTCCCCTTATCCGATGCTTGGTCTGGATTTGGGGTAGAGGAACATTTCCCTCCTCTTACATTAGGTTCACCTTTTCTAGCTGCTGTTATTCCTCCTAGTCCTTGCCATTTGTTACGAGATCTTGCGGCAGGTTCAGATATGGGTGCATCCAGCCATTCTCCTAGTGAGGAAATCCCCATGTCTGGTGAAGATTACCAGTTGTTCCCTTAAGACAACCCCGAGTTATCTGTCATGTCTTCGCCCGGTCCCTCACTTCCTGTAGGATATAGATCTTTGAGTCAGATCATGACCGTCGTTGCCTCTATGGGAATATCAACTCCTTCTACGAGGCTGGTTATTCCTCAATTGGGGATGTCTTCAAGGACACCCATCACATCATCCCCTCAGGTCACTTCAGTTCCTGTCAGGCCCACTGTCTGTGTGCCCGCATCTACACCCGCTGTTACCACTCATTCCGTAAGGACCACATCGCTTCCCGAAGACATCTATATAGCATATGCTATGCTGAAGAAAATTTCTCCTCAGGAGTATCAATTGTCCCTACAACAATCGAACCCCGAGGTCGGTCAATCCTCCCAAGATCCCAACCGTCTATATTTTTCTCATTATGCACAGGATGGTACCCCCGTTTACATTTTTCCATATCAATACGATGAGCATGGAAACCCTTTACGTTTACCCGTTCCCGAGGCTTATCTCCATGGTCAAGGTTTTCCGTCTAACTACGCTCGGCAACCCTACAACCCGCAAGGGAAACCCTTCTAGGACCAACCTTTGGGACAACCTAGTTATCTTTATGACCCACAAGGTTAGCCCTTACAAAGCCAACCTTCGAGCCTGCAGGGGTTGTTATACGGTCCACAAGGATAGTCCTACAACCCTTCAGGTCAACCTATCCAGCCTCACTCTGTGGTCCAACCAGGGCAACCTCAAGGACCCACAGGTCAACCAGGGTAACAACCAGGGTCGTTGTACAGTCCTGGGGAGCAAGTCAACCTTCTCAACCTATGGTGCAACCTCAGTATCCTATTGTTCCAAATGTTGCCCAGCCAGGGCCCTCTTACGGTCTTGTTCCAGGTCAAACCAATTATCAGGCAAAACCTGGCCCCATTCCACCACTAGGCCAACTGGCCCATCCAGCTCAACCTAGTGTCCCACATCAGCCAGGTCAACCTGTACAACCTGTGCAACCTGTTTACCCGGGTCAACCTGTTCAACCAGGGTGACTTGTTTAGCCAGGTCAACCTATCCAAACAGGCCAGCCTACACATCCTGTTAACCCTGCTCAACTGGAAATTTACTCGATGCCAAAACCGAATCAACTAGTGCACCCTAATTATCAGGCTCAGCACGGTCCCACCTATTAGTAGCCCACTCAACCCCAAGGCCGTTACTATCCTCAAGGTTAATCTAGACCAACTTATAACCCGCCCCAAGGTTCCCATTATTATCCTCAAAAACCTGGCTACACCTATACTTAGTAGTTGAATCCATAGACTGCTCAAACGGGGCCAACATATAATCAAGGTCCATACTCTGGTTATCAACCCCCGTACACTGGTTAACAGCAACCGTATCAACCTGTTTATACGGCCTATACCCCCTATAGTCAGAATCCTTCGGGACAGAACCCATGGGGGTAAGGATACACTCAACCAGCATGGAGTATAGGTACAGGTCCTTATCGAGGGCCTGGTATGCCTTTTAATCCGCAGTTGTCGTTTTTGGCTACCTTGGAGTTACCGAACGTTTCTAGATTAACCAATGATCTGATTCTTCACAATCCTTATTGGCCCTCGGTTCTGACCAAGGTACCCGGCGACTGTCCTAAGTTTGAAGGTAAAGCTGGAGGGGACCCCCAAGCTCATGTAATGACCTACCATCTGTGGTGTTTGTCTAATTCTTGGGTGGATGATTCAATTCGTCTACGTCTCTTCCAGTGCACTCTTACTGGTGCTGCCACTAAGTGGTATATAGAGTTACCCTGTGGCATCTTTTAAGACTTCAATACGTCAGCTATGGATTTTTTGACTCACTTCCAGTTACCGGTTCACTATGAAGCCGGGACACATCTCCTGAATTCTTTGAAGTAGGATAAATCCACCCACATATCCGACCATATTCATGAGTGGCGACATCGTCGTAGACTGATCAAGTTTGACATACCTGATCAAATACTAACTCATTGGTTCACCACCTCCTTCGTTAACAAAATGGCTCAAGATATTGCTATGGGGGCATGTGTGACTGAAGAATAAGCCATCGCGCGTGCCCAGTACCTAGATCTGGTGTACTCTCAGTTTGGCATGCTTTATGATATTTTGACTGATGCTCCACTATCGGGAACCTCTAAAGAACCACCTACCCCATTGGTGGATGGTGTTATTGGTTCCATTTCTCAAAATTCTCGAAAATCCTCGAATGGGAAGCAGAAATCCAATTCTTCCAATAATTCTGCTCTTCCCGCTCCTCCATATTCTGGGAAAACTGTGGAGGTCAACACCATTCAGGCTAATCCTACGGAAAAGGCCACCAAAGGAAAGAAGAAGGGCAAAGGAAAATCCAAACCCGATGCCCCTAAACCAGAGTCTTCTAAACCTCGTACTGATGATGGTTCTCAACATAAACCGAAGTACCCTTGCCTTATTTTTGAAGGAGATCATTATACAAAGGATTGTCCCCGACGATCTGAAATTATTCAACTTCTCAAAGGATCCAAAGGGACTCTGGCAGTTCTCAAAGAACCGTTCCCATCTCAGCAGACCCAGATGGTTGAACAACCTTCACCATCTGCACCATTTTGGTCCCAGGTCTTTATGATGAATGGTGTTGCACCTGTCTCAATTGCTACATGTTCGAAGGATTATGCCGGATCACGCCAGGCAGCTGGGAAGGAAATTGTCGATGACCCACATCCCCCCTTGTCTCTGGTCCTTTGGAAATTGAGAAGCCCAACGCTGAACCCGTTTTGAGGCCACCTTCTAAAGGTGTTCTGCGAAGATCTTCCTACAACCCAAATGCCCGTGCCGCTTAGCACTACAGTATTGTTGAGGATTTGGCACAGGCACCTTCTGCTATGTCCACATTGGAAGTCCTTCAAAGTTTCCCTTCACAATGGAAAGCTCTGTTGTCTGCGATCGGTGGAATCGATCCCACTGATTCTAATCTTCTCACCTTCGACCTAGAAAAATTTACCCCCCGACTTCCGCATCAAATTGCTCTTGTGATACAAGTTGGGATCAACGGCCTCAACATCCATAGGGATGTTTTGGATGAAGGTGCTTCCACTTGTGTCATGTCATCTGCCTACTGGAAGGCCATTGGCTCTCCGGCTCTTTCATCGTCTCCCAATGCCTTAGAAGCATTCGATGGTTAGGAATAAAAACCCCTGGGTGTTCTTGAGAGTTTTCCAATTACGTTACAAGGGAAGACAGTCAATGTAGAAGTAGAAGTGGTTGACGCCAAGCTCAACTACAATCTTCTTCTCGGCCGCAGTTGGACTCATGCCATGTTATGCGTGCCATCCACCCTCTTCCAACTTCTCAAGTTCCCTCATGAGGGAAAAATCGTTACTGTGGATCAGTTGTCTTTCTTCACCTCATCCTCTGAGAACAACGTTCCTTACATGGATCAGATCCCCAATCCCCCTGACAGTGTAGGACCTGGTCTCTTCAAGGACCCCATCCTCATGGGTATTTTTCCCGTGCCACCACCGCACACCGTTCAAGTTAATATGATGTCTAGGTCTGACGATCCATGGATCATCCCTTCGCTTGAACAGGTGACTGATTTTGGAGAATCGATGTCCTTAACTCCAGTAGAGATTAATTACTGTGAAATTTTTGCCGCATCTGATCCTCCTCCTCCTCAACATGATCCTTCGAGCATGGCTTTAGATATCTATTCTCAATCCCCCTGGCTCGACGAGGCTGACTCGTCTGATCCTCTAAAAGAGATCTTCCCTTCTGACGAAGCCATTGTCGGAATAATGTCTCTTGAGGACCTACCTTGAAGTGATGGACATCATTGTTCCTCCTTCATGCCCAGCCTGGGGACAAAGTCTGAATGTCTAGAGCATGATGTATCTATTTATCCCCCTCTTAAGCCTCCTCTGTTGAGCTCACTGGAGCACAGTTCCTCTTCTTGTGCCAAGCTCCTAAAACAATGAAACAAGTTGCTATGAGGACATTTCTTTTAAGTGTGTCAACCTCGTTAAAATAATGAAACACGAGCTTGTTCAATTTGAGTTTTGGTAGATTTATATCAAATCTCTTATGTTTTCAACCTTCACTCCATTTCCTATGGACTGAAGCTTGGGGCTCATGTACCTTGAATTGAGACACCATGCTAGGGGCATGCCCTTCTTCCTCAAGCATAGTTTTTGTTTTAAGCTTGCATAAAAATAAAACTCATTTCCAAGCATAGTTTGCATGTGTGCTTTCATGTGTGCTTTTAAGCTTGCATTAAAATAAAATGTGTGATTAGATACATTTTGTGAAATTTTTCATTGGGTCGTTTGTTATGCAACTGATGCATTAAGATAAAATTGTATTAGACATTTGCATAGCATATAAAAACATTATCACATGTAAAAAGATCCATTCAGAAATATATATATAGATATATATGTCGAATAGTTTGCAGTTTGTGTACATCACATAAAGTCAAAAAATATACATGTCTATCTAATAATAGCCGGAGACGACATGTCTCTCAAAAATATATGCATGAAAAAGCCCTAGATGTATAATCAGCATGGTTCTCGTGATAACATGTCACCTCACGCACCAAGCGTCTCAGGAGTCAGTGGAGGCAACTAGGTACCCCCACCGTGTGTCTCTGATATGCCATCGGAACATCTGCTAGCCGAGCATAGTGTGGGATCCCCCGGGCAATGCCCTCAAGCTTTTGGATCGGCTCTCCTCCTTTGGCACCCTCTGCCTGAGGGTCATGTGTGAGAGGAGTTCTCCGTGAAATAGGTGACATGCTGGCAGGTCTCTCTAGGCCAACATCTACATACACATAACTGTTTTTAGAATAGGCATGTATCACAAAAAAATAACATAAATACATTAAAAAAAATAAAAAAAAAGAGTCATACCCAGCTCCTCGTCCCAGTCCTCCCCCTCTGGGAGCGGAAGATTTGGGTCTCTAGTGAAATCGATCCCAGCATAGGGCCAATCCTCAACTACGATCAGTTGATGCTATAACCATGCAAAGAACTCGGGCCTCCAGGACATTTGCTAGCCCCCTCCTGACCTGGGCATAAGTGCTACCCAGTGAGCCATCCTCAGCTCCCTCAGTGTCGGCTCGACAACTATTGCCCCTTAGCCCTAAAAAATGGGTAGTCGTTCCAAGATGAACGACACCGGAATGGAACCATATCCAAACTGCTTCAGTTTGGATTTCTTGCACTTTGTTAGCTGCCTTTTTATGTTGGTTGTCACTGCGGTGGCCCAATCGAATAGTGTAGGATTCATGCACTCGGAGGCAAGTAGGAGCTGCACCTTGTTTTCCTCATGCGGTGCCTGCGATCTCGCAGCCCGCGTAATGGTGTGAAGCACTACTCGGAGAGCTAGGTCGTGGACGGTGTGGATGTCCACTTTCCTGATTCCTGATCATGTCTGTGCCCCTAGGCACACTCTTGCCATTACCTATTCCATATTCTCTCCAGAAGGTCTACTGCCTGTCATAATGGGCACTGGGCCTCTACGCGACAGTCCGGTTATGAAACAGACATCGGAGACCTCAAGTTCTAGCACTTGGTCCCGAAGTTTGAACACTTCCTCGTTTTCATCCCATATGTTGACCAAGTACTATAATAGCTTAGGTTGAGCTCGTAAGCATGGCGTGAGGAAGAATTTCTTGAGACCACATTTCCGGAGTGCATTCATGCAAGCTTTGTTTTGCATGGCCATTTCATCTTCTTCTCCATGTTCCCTCTCTTTCCATTCAATAACCATTATGTCTGAATATTTGCGTCAACATGATTAAAAATGCCTTGTTAGATCTATGTTACATTCAAAAATCTATATGGATGTTTCACATTTTGAAAATTTAAAGCAGAAAATCGTGTTACGCCATTGGCGCAACCCCTTTGTGAGCAAAAGTCCATTGGCGCAGGTCCGTGCCCGATACCCGCACCAATGGGCCGAGCCCTAAAATTCCAAAGAGTTCCCCCTAGAGGTCAAATGCATAATGGAAATTCATAAAAAATTGATCAAAACAGAGCTTAAGGGAGTGCCTCTTACCTAGAACTGACGAGAATCTGAATGGTGTCCTGGATCAGTCGCAATCACCGCTGCAAGTTTGCACACAAAAATACCATTATTGTTCTCCAAATGAGGTAAAAAGTAAAAGTAAATGTGTTTTTACTATTTGTGGAATATTTATAGATTTTGAAGTCAAAATTAGGTTTTAAAAGTCGTTTTTCTCAATATTTTAATATATTTTTTCGAAAAATGGATTTTACACTCTCTTTTATGTGCAGCAGCAGGTTTTTTCTGCAGCTTCGACGGTGATACGAGTTGTATTTTATACTTTTTCGATCTCGGTAAAAACACGAAAAAGTCATTTTGGAGACATATTTCAGCTCTTTTCTGACTCTCTAAACATGAAAAGATCACCGAGTCTCTTGTCGTTTTGATCTCGTTAAAGTGGTTACGAAACGACATCTACCTAGTATCTATTTACCCCTTTTTCGGGCTGGGATAGATTATTTACGAAAAAGGAATACCCTAGCCTATCGCGACTAGGAGGTTTTCTCAGACATAGTTTTCTACCTTTTCGGATCTGAGGAACTATTTACGAAAAGGGACTATTGGATTTTACTTTTCTACTGCCTTTTCAAACTCTCTAAATATGAAAAGACACCGAGTTCTTCCTTTGTCAAACTCGTTAAACCCTGATGACATCGGATTCAGTCGCAATGACGATATTCAAGTTCCTCCTTCCTAGGGCTCGTTGAATGTATTAGGATGAATTCGTCTGAAGGACAGACTTATATTACAAGCATATGCTATCCCCTTCAAGCTTTTTTAAAAAAATAGTTGGGGTACTCGCCAGAAATGGTGGGGAAAATGGAACCAGTATCATCGTCGTGTCGACAAGTATGTCGCTCTTGAACATGGCACTTGTCTGCATTCGTGTCGGGTTGGGGACATCTCATCTCATTTTCTGCTTGCCTTCGTGGGTTTGGGTAATCCCTTTTGACCTCTCATCTGCTCTTTGCCTCGTCATCATGACCTTAGATCCTTTGATGTCAAATACTGCCAAATCCACTATCGTGCTACCGATATGTTCAAGAGAATTTGACCTCTGCAAAGTTTCAATTCCTCTAACTCTCATCTGATCCTGATTCAAAACACATTATGTTCCTTTGTCTCATGTTGATGATGTGGGAAACACTATGGCCCACCTTCGATCAAGGTCAGTTCTTGTCGACTTCAGCTCATTATCCGGGAAGCTGATCTAGAGACTCCCTTCTAGTACCTTGGAGCCTGCATGCCTCAATGACAGGTTCTTCACATTCGATGCAAGGTTTTCATCATTGGCCTTCAATTGGATGATTCTACGGGTGTTCGACATCAGCTCATTGTTCACATGTCGTGGATTGTACCTATAGTACCTTGAGGGCCATTGTCACTATTGGTGGTACCTCTCGTGTCTATTAACAACTTTCATCATTGGCTGGTAATCAGACGATGTTCTTGCATGTTCGACGTTAGCTCACATATTCACATGCTTGAACTTGTACTCTATTCGGGTCGAGATGGAGCGCAAGACCCTAGATTTTATCTATTGGAATCCAGGCTGCGATTTTGTGGATTATTATGATTGGTTACATGACTCATTGATTGAATGCTATGACCATACCTGAGTCTATTTATTGATCCTTACTAGATGGCTGCATCCATACCTTGGATCTAGATTATTGTATACTCTGTTATGGATGGTTGCGCCCATACCACATATATCATGTATTTGAGATATCATTTGTACTTCTCTACGTAGGTTTTTTGACGGCAGTGTTTTCAGTTGGACACATTCTCGTAAAGCATTTCACCCCTCTCTTTTTTTCGGGCCTCATACTTTAGGGGGCATCTGTTACACAACAATTTGTCACCGTCCCTGCAATCCCCATCCTGCACATTGGAGGGCTTATTCCATGACCTGTGAGTAGTGACATGACTAGAAACCACTTTCATGGCATCCCCCTAGACAAGGACATTCATTCCCCTGAAGATAAGTCCTTGTGAAAAACCCTAAAAATAGCCTTTTTTGCCTTGGCGCGACTAGTCAGTTCAACCCTCGCGCCAATGGGAGAAATCCTCCAAAGAGGGCGCGCCAGCTGGCACACTGTCTCAGTGTTGTACCCACACCAGGCTTATTAAGGAGTGTTTTTTAAAAATAAATGGCGGAAGATTGACTCCAACCAATTCTTGAACTGGTCTCTAAATTGAGTTGGGAGTTTTGGCTCCAGATCTCCATGTAGAGGAAGTGGTTTTCCACCTCTCATGGAAGATTCCTTGAGGATAGGGCAAATCCCATGATTGTAGGGATCCAAACTCCCCTTCCAACATCTATATAAGCTTGCCATTTTCCTTTGCAAGCTAGTCTCTAGGAGCCTTCATAACCTAAAGAATTCTGCAAGAGCCTTGACAGTCCTCATAGAGCCAAATCAGTAGCAAGGAGATTATTGTCAAGACAACCGAAGAGAGAGACTTGTCCCATTCCCGACGAGCTTTATCGAGATGTATTCCACTGTCAACCCTCCAAAGGAAGATTCAGCGTCAGAGCCAGGTTGTATCTTTCTTTGTATTAATTAATGATAAGTGACTTTGGTTATGGTTCCACTCATATTGTTCATACTTTGTGATCATGAGTTGTATCTTCTCTAACTGATACATAATTGCATATATTGGGTTTCACGCTTGTATGTTCATCGTGTTTCTTGTACGTGCAGGTGTTCGATCATGACAAGTGGGAGAATTTTGATCTTCCGGAGCAAGGAAATAGGAGCGCTACCTTCTCTACGAACAACAGCGTTGGAATTAAGGTAGGCCTTCTTCACAATTTGGTCTATTGCAATTAGTAATTTTCACCTTAGCATGTTACGATTGTTGCTAGACCCGATCTGGGCTAGTAGGGATTGCCTCTGTCCACAGAGGGGATTTACCTCTACAACACTCCCAAGAAGAGATTTAGCAATATCAACCAAGGGAACCATAAGGAGAATCATGCTGGATGCCATGTGAATTAAGGAGAAGTACAATGGTCCCTCAAATGTAGCGAAAGCAATTTGACTCTCCACTGCCATAGAAAATGAAATGTTGGGTGGCCTCCCCACCATTTGCTTGCTGCCCCAATCTCTTCACCAATATGGAGATAGTGAATGATATAATGTGCAATGTGATTATATTATCCATGAGAAATATCCTCCCCATATCCCCTTAGGGACTGATCATCCATACTGGCCTTATGTAGACCATCAAATCTAGAAGGAAGAATAATCCTTCTTTGAGAAACTCCCTGCACATATATGGTTAAGAGATGCATATATATAGACAAATAATCATGCAAAACAATAATATTCTCACCATATTTTTTTCTCATAAAAATGGAGTGGCTCATATTGAATTTTCCCTCATACTCAAATGGAAAAGAGTTGGTGCTGTTAACTCCTCCATCTTCTCATGATCCATGGAATGCCTTCTCAAGCTCTTCAAGTGGTCCTCACACAAGAAGAAAAGAGATGTAATGTGGCAATCATGGTTGGCCCATGGTTCCTCCTGAAATGTACAACATGTATAGTAAGGAGAATCATGCTCCCAATGGGCATCCTCAATCTCAAGCCCATTCTCCAATAGAAGCTCCCCATAAACATAAACATATCAGCAGTACATGGAAGCATAGTACAATAAGAACAAGTTTCCAAATGACAGCTAGAGAGTGAATCATAGTTCCACCCATGGAGCCAGTGCATTGCATCCCTTTCCTGCATCAAATTAAATATCAACAAGTGCTCTTCCAGCCACTTGTATGCTGCCACAATCATTTTACAAGATAGAAATATGAAAGTACAATTTGGTGCCAATGGTGCACACCAAGAATCATGTGGCTTTCCCCACAAACCACTAATGAGATAGCCAATATCAATGCTAAAAATGGCTTCAAGTACATCATTATAAAATATGCAAGAAGGAATAATCCTCCCTGGTACAATATGTTGCTCATAAATAGACAAGAAGTACAAAACATAAGGTGAAATTATACGTTCTCCACCATGTACTCGAAGACTTGAGCTGACATGGCTCAACTGACAATGCTCCCTTACTCCCAATGAGTAGGGAGGTGGCTGTGACATCCTCTCCATCATCATCCAAGCTCTGCATCTCTCCATATGCTGAAATATGTCTTGATGAATTCCCTCCCAAATGAACTCCTCTGCCAAGGCACGATATGCATCACAATGCATGGAAAAGAAGTCCTCATGTGTTGCATGCAGCAGCTTCTCCCTGAGACTAGAATCTCTAGTCAAGAAGATTCTACCATGTGAATAGATGACCACATCATCTACCATTTATCTGTCATCTCCATAAGGATCATAAGGAATCATGCAAGAACCAATATCCTTGGAGTACTCTACTAAAATCTGAGATCTCCAGTAAGGATCAATCCTTCTAAGAGACAGTGCTGGTGATCTGGCATGTGAAGCTCTCCTCCTGCTGCTATGCTACTTTGACATCCCCCATGCCAAATTTCTCCTCCAAACTCTTCACCTCTCCAAAATCCAAGAGCGGTGAATCCAAAGACAAAAGGTCTCTCATCAATGATAGATATGGTGGCCTCCCTGGTGGAATGCCTCTATGCAGTGATACATCAATGTCAAGAGTGGACTGTACATAAGGTTGGGCCACCTTGCCCTTGCTCTCACAGCACAATACAATCTGTCTCCTCTCTGCACTAGTCCTCTGAAATAGAGAAGGGTGTGTGCCTCTCATCACATGATGTTGCTCTTCCTCCCTTCCTCCTCCTTCCAGTTGCAATGTTGCACAATCATGCTGCTCATTAATTGTGCTTGGACCTCCATGTATGAGATCCTGGGGACTTCCTTGCAAAGATGCAAGAATCCCTCTAGTTGGAGCAGATCTCCTCCTTCCTTTGCATGAGGTACTAGATCAACTCTATAAATGACAGTGATGTTGCCCTCAGCTTCCTCAACATGATTGGGCAACCCTCCAATGATGGGATCCTCTTTTGGATAAGGGATCTCTATGCCTCCTTGTGCCAAAATGCAAGATGAAGGTCTTGCCTCTAATAAAGTATCATGCAAAATATCAGCCTCCTTCATGGTTCTCTGAATTGTTTTTGAGTCTATGGTTTCCTCCATCACATGTAAGGGTTTTGTTTGTTTGAATGTGTTTTTTTCCTCCACATGTATTTCATAATTTCTCCTACCAAATCTCTTCATCAAAGTTATAATGAACATTGCATAGGAAGAGGTATTTGCATTTTTCAAAGTAAATGACTCAAATAAACACCATGCATAGACCTTACCTCCCAAGTGTAGCACTGCTACTCTGATGGCTTCATCTTCGGAAATCTAATGCTACTGCAAAAAGGTGTCTAGCTCTCGTATCCAAGCCCGGGCTGAAAAAGTAAGGGAACGATCAAATATAGATAGAAGAAATATATCCTCATTATGCTTCTTGCTCCTCCTCACCATGATCTTGCATAACTCTGGAAAAGTAATATGATCTCCAAAATTCTGAGTTTGAGATTCATACTCATGTAAGAAACCTCTAAGAGTTCCTCTCTTTGGCATTCCTCCTGCTTCTTCCCTTCTCATGGAAAATCTGGCCATGTGACTTTGTTTTACCTCATAGGGTGTGGCTGCATGCTCACACTCCCTATAAGAAAATCTAGAGTTTGAATCAGTTTCAAACCCTCTTGGAGATCTTTTACACATCTCCCTTCTTATCTTCTCGAATTCTTCATGAATGCTTTGTACATATTTTGGAAGAAGCTTGGTAAGCTTATCTTCCTTTTTCTCTCCACATAGTGGAGTCTTCATCTTCTCTCTCCTTGATAGCATGATGGCTGAGATCTACCGGCTGAGCCAGAGATCATGCTCTGATACCACTGTAATGTTCCAAAATCAGGAAAATGCTAGAACAATGAGAATATCTCAAGATATTCTAAATTTGGAGCTCTAGCAATAAGCAAACACAATAATGGTGCCGAAGCAACACTCAACTCATATAAATGTGAGAGAAATCCATAGCCTTCTCATTTAAATAATAGCATCAACAAATACATACAAAATCTTGAGGAAATGATACACAAGATAGGCAATGCTCAGCCCCAAGAGACAAGTACATGAATCATAACAAAACCACTGCTACACAATGTATGCCAAGCTATGATAGCACAATTTTATAGAGAAACTACATGCTACATATGTCAAATACATGGATAAATAAATATAATACCCAATACAACAATGGGAGTGAATATATCAGCTCCCAAAGACTACCTCATGTCAATCCTGGAAGGATTGGAAATAAAATTAAAAAATGCAAAATGTCAGTGTTACTGGGTAGTTGTAGAAACTCAAGAAATAGAATTGGATGGAGAAGACTGAAGATGCTACAACCAATGACAATATCTCCTCCAATGGATCTCTAGAATGAAAAGCTGATCCTTTCACCTAAGATCTTACCCTCCAAATATATCTGCAAAGCTCCACTGCAAATGCTCCACTGAAATAACACAGTCACCGGAAGGAAATGTACTGCAGGGCTAGGGAATGAGTTGGCATTGATGCCAAAGTCTACAATAAGCTCCCGAATGCCTCCAATCTGATCTCCCAAAGGGAAGAGAGACTCCTCTGAAAAATATGTAATGTCCCGAAATGGAAATCAGCTGAATCTTTCTCCACTTAAATGTTCCTTTGTCAGAAATATTAACAAGGCTATGTCAGAGATGGACTGAGAGGGATTTTACCAGTTATTTTACCTCTGAAGAGAGGATGAGAACGGGAGGCTTCCTAGCCCTTACTCAGACTCTGCCTATAGCTATGCAAATATTTCTTCCTTCAGGAAGATCTTGCTCAAGGGAATGAGCTACAATGATATGAAAAACATAAGCATGAAGAGTAACTTGCTCAAACTTCAGAAAATACTGGAGAACTCATCGCCATCTTATTGAAATAATAGCAGATGCAAATCTATACAAGATCTTGAGGGAAATGATGCTCAAGATGAACAATAGCAATCCTCAAGACAGAAGTACAATAATCCTGAGATAAACACATCTACACAAGTGAACCCCAACTATGAATGCACAGTAAATGGAGACACTGCAACATGTAAAATGGTAATAAAATGATATTAAAATAATAGCTGAAGAAATGAGGGGGAGCATGCTCTCAACCCCTAAAAACACTACTATAACACTAATACACAATCCTTAGAAGGATTGGCTGCAATACATGTACAAAATATGAAAATACAATAATGCCGAAGTTGCTAGGTAGCTACAACAACTCAAAATATACAATAGAAGGAGCAGAATGAATATGGCCTTCAAACTGAAACAACCTCCTCTAATGGATTCCTTGAGTGCAAGGCTGATCCCGGCACAAGAAATCTCTTCCTCCAAAATGGTGGAGCAAACCCCCACTGCAAACTAACTCTGAGATAACGCAGTCTATGGAAGGGACTACACTGATGAAGGTGGGAGAAGCTTAGCCTTCTGCCAAAATATGCAAATCAGCTCTAGAAACCCTCCTTGCTGATCCTCCCAAAGAATAGGAACTCCTTCCTATGATAAATGATCCAAGGAATGGTGTTGTGGAATCTCCTCCATAGCAGCACCTGCAACACAACCCAGTGACTGTGTTGTAGATGAAGAAGTGGCTATGGCCAAATGCCTGATATGGAGAAATGAAGAGCAATCCTCCTTGAGCTACTCAAGAGAGGAGAGGAACTCCTAAACAGGAATCCCTCGTGCCAAAGGCACTACAACTCAGCTGAACAACTGGAGACTAAAAATAGACTCAAAGTCCAAATCTTCAATCATACCCTCTATGGCTGCCTCATCCTCCTTATATGCAAATTATGTCTCTATGACATGGACCCCACCCTATTAGGGTTTCCTTTCTCTAGAAGTTTCCTATGCCGACTTCCCAAGCAAGCTATGCCCTCTTGTGATGCGTTGTTGACTTGGTCAACATGACTTCATCCTCATGTGTTTTCCCCCTTTTCATACTAAGAGGTGAAAAAATGGCTACTCCATGGATCCCTTCCCACTTCATGTGGAATTTTATTTATGCAAATGGGTCTCCTCACTCATTTTATTTATCTCCTAGATAATATGAGCAAAATTTAATGTTCCAATTTATTTGCAAAAATTTGGGACATTACAGTCCTCCCCTCCCAAAGATTGCTTGCCCTCAAGAAAGTGAAAGGATAAACTGTGTCTTCTTCTCCTCTGCTTGTAGCATCCTGTATGATGATCTCCTCCAAATGTAGTGATGCTATCTCATCAATCCAATCCTCCACAATGCTCCTCCTTAGCATGAAAGTAGCTTTCAAGCCATCATCATGTAAGGTGTAATGCTCAAGAAGATATCAAGTGGTGTCTAGAGGTCCCTCCTTGAGTCACCTCCCAACTGGGTAACTCAAGAAAACTGTCATCCACCTTTGGCTCCAGCAAAGAAGGTGGGTTGAAAATCTACGCATGGTAGACCATATAGTCTACCCCACGCTATCGCTCTCTCCACTTAAGATAAGTGTGGAGTGTCTGCTGATCCTGGGCTACAATAATGTTGCCATCAAGTGGCAAGAAGAAGGCTAGACCTCCAAAGATCTCTCCCCCAACGTTGTCAATTAGGCTAGCCCAAGTATCTCCATATATGATGAGTTAGAAGTCATCAACATATGGTATGTCATCCATCATATGGCTCACCTCATATGGAAATAAGTGAGTTGCTCTAGTGGCCATATCATCTCCCATGTTCCCCTTAGAACATGTAGTGCAAAAATGGTGAGGAATTTCTCCCTCAAAGGACACATCCACACAATGTGTCTCTATCCCAAGCATGCTCCTCATAAAGACAACAAAAATAGAAGCATAGGGAGCAAAGATGAGAATCATGCTTGCTTCCATATGCAACAAATGTGAAGGACAATGGTCCCTCAAGTGCAACCAACGCAGCTTGACCCTCAACTGCAATGGATACTGATAAAATGAGTGGCTTCTCAACCACTTTCCTGTTGCTCTAATCTCCTGATAAGTATGGAGGAAGTGAATAATGCAAGGTGTAAAATGAGCATGCCCTCCATAACTCCTCTCTTCCCCAAGTCTTCCTATGGAATAGCCATCAATCATGCTTATTGCCTCATCTAAACCATGTGGTCTAGAAAAAATAATGCTCCTCCTTGGAGCATCATCCTGCACATGTAAGGTTAGGAGACATATACATACATCATATAAATAATCATATAAACCATAATGAATACCCTCACCATATCTCCTACTCATACAAATGGAGTGGCTAAAAAATGAGTCTTCTCTCCTCCTCGAAGAGAAAAGAGGTGGCTGTGGTAACTCTCTAAAAGAGTCATGTCTCTCCTCCATCTCCATCTAGACCATGCATCTACTCATATGCTGATGTATCTCCTCCTCAAAGCCCATCTGAAAATACCCCTCCATGATGGTGTGGTATGCTCTCATAGTACAAGTGGGGCTGAAAAGGAAATCCTCCCAAGCTGCTTGTAGCAAATTTTGCTTGAGCTTGGAAGCTATAGGAAAGAAGATCCTACCATGATAAAAGATGACCCCATCTCTGACTTAATACTCCTCCAAGTGCAACTGGCCATCCAAGATCAAGCAAGTAAAAATATCCTTAGAATACTCCCCAACAACTAGGAGCTCCAATGTGGATCTAATCTTCATAGTGATAGCGTTGATGATCTCTCATGAAGAGAAATTGTCATATGGTCATCATCTTCTTTGAAATCCCTCATGTCAAAGATGCAAGTTGGAAGGCTGTTGTCCCTCCTCTGTTTCTTTTGCCTCAGCGCAGAGTCTGAAATGGAAGTGGGTGATGCTAATGTTGAGAGAATGATCTCTCTCTCCTTGAGTCTACCCCAGACTCCCAACACTGTATCAAGCTCCTCCCAGGTCTCCAACCTTCGGAAATCAATGATTGGTGCCCCAACATGTGAAGCATCTATCCTCCTTTGCTGATCCATAGTCTGCCCAACAAAATGTCTCGAAGAAGTGAGACATCATCATCAAGAGATGACTGCATATATGAATGGATAAATCTCTCCATGCTTCCACTGCGCAATCCAAACACCTCCTTAGGTGCATCAACCTCCATAGATGAATAGGGATGTGTACTCATCATCTCACGATCCTGGGTCTTCTCCCTACTTCCTCCTTGTGCCTCCATGGTTTCACACCTCCTCAACAATGGCACAGGTAAAACATGAGATGTGCCTTGATCTCCATACATGAGATCCTAGGGACTTCCTTGAAAAGATGCAAGCATCCCTCTATGTGGATAAAGAGCTCCTCTTCCCTCTGCATGAGGTGCTAGATCAACTCCAGATCTAACAGCGCTATTTCCCTCAATATCTATAACATAAGTGGGAAACTTCTCA
The DNA here is from genome assembly GCA_034641835.2 of Pinus albicaulis. Lineage (NCBI taxonomy): Eukaryota > Viridiplantae > Streptophyta > Pinopsida > Pinales > Pinaceae > Pinus > Pinus albicaulis. The sequence goes on from CM076582.1 coordinate 618,455,794, forward strand.
ATGATTGGATCCTCCTTTGGAAAAGAGATCCCCATGTTCCCTTTCTCGAAGATGTGAGATGAGATTTCTTTCTCCAGCAATTTTTGGTTCAGATTTTTGGCCTCCTCCATTTTTTTCTGAAGAGGCATTGCATTTTCATGCAAGGGTTTTGTTTGGTATTCTTTGTGCAAACCCGTCATGTGTGTCTCAAGAATCCTCCCATCAAATCTCTTCACTAATGCCTTAGTGAAATTTGCATAAGATGTAATGCCATTATTATTCAAAGGAAAGGATTAAAAAATCCACCAATCATAGGCCTTACCTCTCATATGCAGCGCTGCAACTCTGGTAGCTTGACTTTCCAGAATTTGGTGCTGCTGCAAAAAGGTGTCTAATTCCTCCACCCAAGCTTTGGCTAAACCAGCAAGTGAACCATCAAAATGTGATAGATAGAATCTACCATGCTGCCTTTTCTCCTTGGTCACTCTTTCTTCTCCTTCCACCTCCCTTATGGGACTGCTGGGACTATGACTGCGCTGACCCTCATAGCATGTGGCTGAATGCTCACACCCACTATGTACAAATCTAGAGTTTTCTTTATGATCAAACCCTCTTGGGGATTCTTCATCAGTTTCCCTCCTAATCTCCTTGATATCTTCTTGAATTCTCTGTGCAGATTTAGGAAGAAGCATTGTAAGCTTGTCCCCTTTTCCTCCATCAGAAAATGGAGTCTTCTTCCTGCTCAAAATTTTTTCTCCTTCTTGATGAGAATAGAAAGTGCAGGGTCCTTCCTCCTCTCTTTCTTATTTCTCCTCAACCCCCTTGGATAGGTTCTTTCTGGATCTAAAAACTGATGAGAACAAGCTCATCCTCTTCATCATCTTGATTTCTTCTTTCTTAGGCTTGAAAGCCATAGGCTGAGCCAAGAAATATGCTCTGATACCACTGTAATGTCCCGAAATGGAAATCAGCAGAATCTTTCTCCATTGAAATGTTCCTTTTTTAGAAATATTAACAAGGCTATGTCAAAGATGGACTGAGAGGGATTTTACCAGTTATTTCACCTCTGAAGAGAGGATGAGAACCGGAGGCTTCCTGGCCCTTACTCAGACTCTGCCTATAGATATGCAAATATTTCTTCCTTCAGGAAGATCTTGCTCAAGGGAATGAGCTACAGCAATATGCAAAACATAAGCATGAAGAGTAACTTGCTAAAAATTTAGAAAATTCCAGAGAACTCATAGCCATCTTATTGAAATAATAGCAGCTGCAAATGTATACAAGATCTTGAGGGAAATGATGGTCAAGATGAAAAATAGCAATCCTCAAGACAGAAGTACAATAATCCTGAGATAAACGCAGCTACATAAGTGAACCCTAGCTATGACTGCGCAGTAACATGGAGACGCTGCAACATGTAAAATGGTAGTAAAATGATATTACAATAATAGCTCAAGAAATGAGGGGAAGTATGCTCTCAACCCCTGAAAACACTACTATAACACTAATACACAATCCTTACAAGGATTGGCTGCAATACATGTACAAAATATGAAAATAAAATAATGCCGGAGTTGTTGGGTAGCTGCAGAAACTCAAAATATACAATAGGAGGAGAATGAATATGGCCTGCAAACTGAAACAACCTCCTCCAATGGATTCCTTGAGTGCAAGGATGATCCCGGCACAAGAAATCTCTTCCTCCAAAATGGTGGAGCAAACCCCCACTGCAGACAAACTCTGAGATAACGCAGTCTATGGAAGGGACTACACTGATGAAGGTGGGAGAAGCTTAGCCTTCTGCCAAAATATGCAAATCAGCTCTAGAAACCCTCCTTGTTGATCCTCCCAAAGATTAGGAACTCCTTCCTATGAGAAATGATTCAAGGAATGGTGTTGTGGAATCTCCTCCATAGCAACACCTGCAACACAACCCAGTGACTATGTTGTAGATGAAGAAGTGGCTATGGCCAAATGCCTGATATGGAGAAATGAAGATCAATCCTCCTTGAGCTACTCAAGAGAGGGGAGGAACTCCTAAATAGGAATCCATCATGCCAAGGGCACTACAACTCAGCTAAATAGCTAGAGACTAAAAATAGACTCAAATTCCAAATCTTCAATCATAACCTCTATGGCTGCCTCATCCTCCTTATATGCAAATGATGTCTCTATGCCATGGACCCCACCCTATTAGGGTTTCCTTTCTCTAGAATTTTCCTTCACTGGCTTCCCAAGCAAGCTACATCCTCTTGTGTTGCGCTGTTGACTCGGTCAACATGACTTCATCCTCATGTGTTTGCCCCCTTTTCATACTAGGAGGTGCAAAAATGGCTACTCCATGGATCCCTTCCCACTTCATGTGGAATTTTATTTATGCAAATGGGTCTCCTCACCCATTTTATTTATCTCCTAGATAAAATGAGCAAAATTTAATGTTCCAATTTATTTGCAAAAATTTGAGACATTACAAAATAGTTGATGGAGGTGGTGTAGCGAACCCTCACTGCAACACCTAGCAACACAGTGTTATTCTATTGCAGAAATAATTTTGTCTTGATGGAGGATGCTTGGCCTCAAGCTTAGATGTGAGGAAAATCAGTCCAATCCCTCAAGAGGCCTCTCAAGAAGGAGAAGGAATCCTAAATAGGAATTCCTCCCGGCAACTCTTGCTAAAAAAAAAGGAATGCACAATTGTCTAAATAGACAATGAGATGAATAATACAAGCATGAGAAACAATGGTTGCCTTGTCCTCCTTTTAAACAAGTGAACACTCTTTCTCCATGAGCCCCATCCATTAGGGTTTCCTCCACAAAATATCCCTTTCCTCATACACACTGCGCTGTCTTCCAAAGTAAGCCACTCCTCCTATGGCAGCGTTGTTGACTTGGTCAAACCTGACCTTGTCCACTTGAAAATAACCCCGTTCACACATGAGGGTGTGCAAAAAAACTCCAAAGTTGATCCCCTTTCATACTATGAGGGATTTTATTGAGAATTTCATTATGCATGGGTCTCCTTACCCATTTGTTCTCCTCCTAGGTGAAATTAGCAGAAATTAATATTCCAAATTATTGTCAATTTTTTTTGGAATATTACATCATGACACCAGGGAAAGGGTCACAATGGCTACATTAGAGTCGTCTAGTTCTGGTGTAATGCTGGAGCAAAAATTTGAAAGTAGAGGAGTAGATGATCCACTATGAGTGACCTCTATTTCACAGAGCGCCTAAAGGGTATCGTGAAAGTCTTTGAGGCGAGGAAAATGGAGAATAATTTCCATAGTTATCGTACTAAGCGCATGGGTGTTTTGTGAGTAACAACTTGTTTTCATGGCAGAATTAGGTAAGGTAACATGGACCTTCAAGATGTTAGAGTTAGGAAACGTATCGTCGACCATAGGTTTGAGACGAGGGAGTTCAGGAAAGTTATTGGTGGCATACACAACAACATTACACAAAGCACATGGTGGAGTAGGCTTCAGAGGCTTAGATGGAGCTGGAGCTATTCTGGGAGCCTTATCCTTAAGTTCCATATTTTTGGCTTTGCCCCCATTACTATATGCTTTTGCAGTGGGATTGGTATCCTATTGAGGTTGTTTTGGAGCTAAAGCAAAGGAAAGGGTCAACACGAACTGTTGGACTAAGGTCAAAGCAATATATGGTTTTAGTTGGTATGGTGGAATGTTTTCTGGGGGGATCAATGTACCAAATAGGGATCCCAGGGTCATATTTGGTAAAATGAATGTAGCCATGACATGAAAAAAAATGACCCCAGATGGGGGATCTAATATTGGTATCTGATTTGGAGAATAATGGCTTGGCGGAATGACTCCCGGATGGTTAAGTCCTAGGGGAACTGTTCCTAGTTGAAAAGGATGAGGAGAGACACCAAAAGAAGGAGGAGGTCCTTGATTAGTTGATCTTGATGGTTCAACTTAGTGAAAAAAAATAGGTTGTGTAGGTGCTGAATGCTGGATAGGTGTACCCAACCTCTTTTGACTATCCTATGACGCTTGCAACATGAAAACGCTAAACTATTTTGGCGCAGAAGGGGTAGGTGTTGGACCATAGTATGCACCAAGTAATGTGGAATCTTTATAGACCCCTAGAGAGACATTGGTGAGAGGCGAGACACGTTGATTTTTGGTCATCAATGAAATGGTGGACTGGGGTGATGTTTGAGACTTCAGATCATAATATCTCAACTGATAGGCAATGATGATCTCTCCATTATGGGGAAAGCACATCTTACAGTGAACTGAATATGAAACAAGAGAAGTCTCATAGGTGTAGCTACGACCCAAAATAATATTGTAATACAAGGAGGCATCAATGACTTCTATGTCAATACAAATAGCCTTGCCCACAACTATGACAGGAAAATTGCAATAGACACCAAGGGCTTGTGAAGGGTGACCGCCCCAAGTGCGTAAAGTGATGGTGGATGGGGACAAATCAGGTGACCCAATTTTTTTCCAAACACTGGTGGAGATCACATATGTGGATGCACCTTCTTCTATGATACACCACTGAACAATGGAATTTCTAATTGCGACTAGTATTTGGAAAGAAAATAATGAGGGGAGAGGGGGATGTTCTGACTTGTCAACATAAAATATGATCAAATGATCATTTAAAGGGTCAAAAATTCCCCAAGAACATATTATATCTTTCTGTTGGGATGGGCACATATGGAGAACTTCCAACATTGAAATGGTGATAGGAGACTACGCCAAGTCATCTACCATACTCTATGTGTGGGAGGCTTTGGCTGAAGAAACATTAAGACATAATGACCCTTTAGGGATATTTGGTATGAAATATTCCTTAGGCTGAGGGATATTTAAGGGACCATTCAGAGTCAGAATAACTTAGTGGACACTTTGGTTTGGGTCTCGGTTGCAGATGTAGCAGATTTCTTGTCATAATGGCATGACCAGTTTTATAATTTAACTTTGGCGGTATTGACCTCGTCAAAGTTCATCATGAGAATATGGTAATCAGGGCGACCATACTACTGGGCTGGAGGGGTAACCTGACCTTGTGAAGGTTTGGCAATGAGGTATCCTTGTTGAGGGAAATCATTAGTGAGCACAACTGTTTGAGGTGAAGCAGTGGTCTGAGGAACCGATGCCATGGAAGTTGCTTGGTCATCCAAAATTTGATGCATCTCAAGTAAAAGGGGACAATCATGTGTATAGTGGCCATATACACAACAACATGCATAAGGTTTGTTCGTACGAATAACCTTGTCTTTCTTGGGCTGATCTCCTTGTTGCAGGGTTGTGGTATTTGGCTGGTTCCCCTCGGGTGCATTCAATTGAGTACCTTGGCGACCCTTGTTACTATGATATTTTTGGTTCTAGTTTCCTTTCCCTTTATTTTTTTTTTTTATAATTGGGGGGCTTAGTCACGCTTTGCTAAGCATACACTTGACCTTGAGGAGGAGGTGGTTACTGTGGCAGAGTTTGAGAATGCTTGGGAGGATGAGGTGTTGAAGCCGGAGGGTTTGGAGCACTTAGTGGTTCATACGGATAATAAGGAGATAGGGAAACATTATGGTAAATAGGTTTAGAAATAATTGACCTTGACATCTATTGATGTGGTTGGAAAAATGCATAAGATGTGTTTTGACCAGGATACAAGTTGCTTAGAGGTGGGGGATAAGTGTTGGAGGAGTTGGTCCCCCCTGTGGATGACCATAAATCATCTGAGGAGGAGCATGTGGTGTGGGTATGAAAGGCATCCAATGATACCATTGGCAGTGTTATATGCCCTCGGTGTAGTGGCACGACTAGGTCTAGGAAGGTTTGATAAAACGATATAAACATAACCTGAATCGACGTAAATCAAGTCATATTTTAAAGCCATCTGGAGAGCTTCTTCCTTGGTATGAGGAAATTGAGACGCGACATCTTTACTGATGAAAACTAAGATAGTTCTAAGAAACCAATCCATATAGATAGGGTCATCGAATTCAAGAGATCTACACATGCTCCTTCTTCTATGTCGTTCTTGTAAATGGTTAGAAAGGTGGGTGGCAGAATTTTGATGGAATGTGGTCAACATTTTGGTACCGATATCATAATGGAGGGGTAACTGGAAATATGACAGAAACGATTTAGCAAGAGTTGCAAAAGTGGAATGAGATGTGAAGGGCTGGGCAATATACCACTTCGTAGCATCTCAAATGAGCATGCATTGGAATAATCAAAGATGGATGGAGTCATTAGTGATAGAGTTTGATGAGCACCACATGTGAAAGGAGAAAATGTGATTGGTGGGGTCTTCTCCAGAGTTTCCCTCAAGCTTAGGAATGTCAAAATGAAGTTTGGTTGGCATAGCTAGCCAACCAACATCATGGAGAATGTGATTGTTGATTATCTGGTTAAAATATGAGAGACTTAGACTAGCGATAAAGAGGAGAAATGGATTGGGAACGGTCGCAACTGTAGAGGTTATGCTAGTGGCATTGCATGGGCTGGGGCCCAGGTTACCACCTTGGGGTCCTGCACCTACATTTTTGCCATACATGGTGGCGATATGAGGTTGAGAGGATACAAAATCATAGGAAGAAATTGATGAATCAGAATAATCAGAGTCATAAGAGGGACTTGATGGAGGACTAGGAGAATTATTTCAAACCCGATGGGCTCAAGAAATATGTCTTAACAAAAATTGAGGATGGAGAACTCGGATTCTCTGCAATAAACACCTTGGGAGTGTAGTTATGTTAAGACAAAAATGACACTAAAGGCTAAAGGATGATAGAAGTAAAAGAGTAACAAACATCAAGAAAACACCTAGTGTAGTGGTGTCAAGTGTAAACTAACTATTCTATGAGCTAATCTAATGCAAGAAAGCATTTCCTATCAAAATAAAAGTGACCTATAGCCTAAAGATAGTCTAAATCCTCAAGAAATTCTAGAATCTATTGTTTTAGATGGAATTTCACGCAGAAAGGTAGGGTAGAAAACCAACTGCTTCCCATAGCAATTCCTATAAGGAGCTTTTCTAAGATTTTTCACGAAGGTTACCTTCATCCCATGGGGGTGGTCGAGTCTTAAGCTTCTTGGTAAATCAGACAGCACATGGAACTCCCTACCAGGGGTTGGGTAGCCCTGAGGAGAATCGCTCGAACGATGTCCTAGCCTAACCTCCTCTAAAACGGGTTTTTAAGGCACTCTAGATTTGATGGCAGGATGATGAAGGATTTTAAGATCCCTATTAACTCAACTTTATATGTCTCAATGTATGTTGTTATGGGTGTTATTGGAAGCCTATCCCATCATTCCTACAACTAACTACAAATATTATTTGGCCCTGATGCCCAAGTGGGCTTAAGATATGTGAGTTAGATTTATTAAGTGGCGTGTTTAACTCTTGGCTTGGCAGCTTGAACCAAGCTGTCATTAGGTGTGAGTGTGTGGAAATAAGTGTGTATTATGGATGAGTTAATTAAGCATGTTAATGATGATGCCAAAGTTTTGCTGAAATAAAATGTTGAAACTGTAAATGAAAATGAAATAATGACATTCAAATAAACAGTAAATAAAGCATAAAACCCACCCAAACAAGGTTATCAAAAAATGAAACCAGGAGAGGCAAATAAGCAACTCAAAACAAACTAAAACAGTCACAAGATCTAATGTCTATGGGATTTGGATTGAATGACTCTATACTGTTGGAAATGGTGCAGGAAACAACAATAAACAAGAGGGGATAAATGTTGCTAAAGATATGAGAGAAGATTTAGAACCTAGGGAAAATAATGAAACCCCAAGGGTTCAAGCCAAACAAAACTCAATAGGGAGTTTTAGATGCTAAAATAACCTATCGTAAAGGTCTACAAAAATAATGAATCAAATCCTAAAACAATGACTAGAAGTACCAAAAATATCAAACTATCTACTCGACTGAAGTCCTCCTAAAAAGGTGGAAGTGTAATAAAACACTAGTGGGCTTGTTTCTACTTAAAAGAGACAAAATAATCATATCTAGGCCTAATAAAGGTTGAAATAGAGGTTAAAAAACCCAAAACAAAACTCTTGGAAAATCCTGAAATATTTTAGAAAAAATCCCCAAAAAAATTCCGAATTGCAGGTTCTGACCCGAAATAGGAGGATAACATAGTTTTTGGGCCAAAAAGTATGAGATGGATCTGAAAATGCAAGTTTGGGGCTGAAAAGTGTGATTTCCCTCCTTGATTCTCGAGCGGCAGGTTCAGACAGATTTGTCATCTCCTGTACGACTGGTACATGTGACCTGCGGAAAACACTCAAAAGTTATCAAAATTTGGAATTTTAACTAAATATTGAATAAAATATGGAAATAAATATCAAGAGACTGAAAAAAAAACTGAAGAAAAACCTGATCGCTGAAGTTGTTGGTCACCTAGGAATCTGAATTACAATATTGGAGTCGCCATTTTTGAACGACAATGTGTAATTGAAAACCTCGTGGAATCGCCATTTGTTAGCGTAAAATATTTTAGAAGGTGTAACAAAAGGTATTTACTCAAGCCATGAGTGACTGATGGCCCTAACAACATATATGACGATCCAATTCTTCATATATGCAACAAAAATTTAGAAGAAAACCTGCAAAATAATAAATATGTGCAGCAATAGATATTAAACAACAAAAAGATTAACTAATGTAAAACCCCATACCATGGAAAAAGAAATTTAAAATAATGAATGATATTATGATCAGTGTGTTACAGCTGGTGAACGAGGCTCATATGATGGTTATAGCCCCCCCTCAAATGGGATGGGTCCTTTGGTTGTCCTCTATGCTTCAGTTCTATGGATCTTTCTCTCTCTTTGATGTGTGAAACCCAAAAACATGTGTTGAACTTAGATGGGAGCTCGATTTCAAAAAGAAGATAATAATGGTGTTGATAATGATCATGGTGAGAAATGGATGGAGAACCCTATTATTTATAACAAAATATTGGGCTATTATCCAAAATGATAAATAATAAAATATTATTAACCATAATCTAGATCTAACCGCTTGGAATATTTTATTATATTTTTGGAGGGAAAAGATATTTAAATTTTGTTAAATAACTTTAATAAATAAAAAAATTATTTATTTACTATTTCAAAGAAGTGGTAAGGAATAATAAACAAATAATTATTTTTTTAATAACGATCCAGTCAAATTTGACGAGGAATATTAACTAAATAATGATTTGGCGAATGGTATTTTGGCTCATAGGGTTAACCTAAATAAAACCTCTTTTTTGAGTTTTTGTAAATATAAAGAGGACTATGAAGTAAATATAAAAAGAGGCTTTATTTATTTATCATCCTATGGCTTATTTATATTTTATTTATTTACTACACTTCTTTTATTTACCATGGTATTTGGCCCATAGGCTTGGTATATCCTCTAGTTTATTTATATTTTTATTTATTTATGATACCTCTGTTTTGAGTGTTATTAAACCTCTTTAAATTTTCAATTTATACTGTATTTATACATAATAATAATTATATTGATTTTTAAATAGGGCCAACATTATCTTAAAAATGTTAAATCTTAAGTATTTACACTTACATTTACGTTTACGTTTAGATGTTTATGTGTTTACATGCTTACGTGTTTATACATAATAATAATTAGATTGTTTTTTAAATAGGGCCTTCATTAGATTAAAATTTTTAAATGTTAAACATTTACGTTTACATGTTTACGTAAAATGTTAAATGTTAAACATTTATGTTTACATGTTTAAGTGTTTACATGTTTATGTGTTTAGGTTTTTATGTGAGATATACCCTGATACTGGGTTGAATGTTAATGTTAAAAATTGCCTTGATGTTTATATTTACGTTTACATTTATATGTTTACATGTTTACGTTTATGTTTTTACATTTTTATGTGAGATCTACACCCATTCTGGGCTGTAGAGCATCTCTCAGTGCAATAAATTCCAAATTTTTCCTCTTTTCCTTTTCCAATTCCTTTGCCAATTTTCTTAGCCATATTAAATCAAAAGTTTCACCCACTAGGATTTTTTTATGACCATTTAGCTTTGGAAACATGTCCCATGACCTTGGTCTTATTATTTTTCTTTTATTAACTTTATTCCATGAAATTTTAACCTGGGCTTGTTACATTGGGACTCGGGACCGGTACACAAGACAATTTGAACTTAAAGGTGCTTTAAATGGTCCAGCTTCCCACTACCTACTACCCTAGTACGTACTATTAATGGGAATAACTCTCGATCTAATGTCGAGGACTCTGTTTATACAAATGATATGAAAATTTAATCCAGATCTTCCATCGCGATTCATTGTTGTTTTCTACCTCAGTAGAGATGAATGTAGTTTTAAAGTTTTCTTTCACTCCATGCTAAACCTAACCTAATGCGACATGAAAATTGCAATATTACCTATTCGATGATCCATATTCATACTAAATGATACTATATAAAATGGAATATACACCCTGGCTAAGTTGGTGGGTTTATATTGGTTGCATTTGATGTTGATTACCTCAGTGTAAGATCGAATTGTTATAGCCTTGCAACAAATCAAGTGTAGTATGAGTTCTAGAAATGAGGCTCTGGTACTACTCTCTAGTGTATTTAAGGTATTATATTGGAATTTGTGAGTAGGGATGGATGCCCAACAAGCCAAATCGCCACTTCAAGTTTCTCAGGTCATTTCAGCATAATTTCAAGTAAGACCTTGAAGCAAAAGAAAATTTAATTTAATTAATTAAAAATTGCAATCTAAGAAAACAAATTTACCATATTGAAGAATTTTTAATTTTCCAAAATGGGAATATTTAGTCAAGCTATAGCCTACACTATTGCGACCCTAACCAAATCCCTACAATAATGAAAGGTCAACATTGATACAATGTTGCAATCACATGTTAGGGTTTTTGAATGGTCGAGAGTCGAAAGTTTGAATGGAGTACGTTAATATCAAAAATATTGATCATCGATAAATTTGGGCATGATATATTCACTTGCGAGTCACAACCATCCTTGTTGAGATGTTATTTAATATATGTGTGCTAGAAGGCCACTACCATATGAGGAGCTCTACGAGGAGCATTGAGTCAGAACTCCTCCCACCACACTATATTCCATGGATAAGTGTAGGTATTTTGTCAGACCTATTTTTTAAATTGATTAATTTGAAGTGCTGAAAAGGAATTTAGAAACAAACCTACCCAGATAGATGGTTTCAGAGAGAATAAAAAATTCCATAACTGCCACGAGTCATGAAAACTTACATTTAAATTAACTTATAAAAACTTGTTTTTAATTTCTTGTTTAATTTCAATTAAAATTTTCCTTTCATTTTTGGTCATTCATTTTTTTATACCAGGCTCCCTTATGATGCTTTATTATGATTTTCATCATTGTAAGGTGAAGTGTTCAATTTCAGGGACATAATTTTTTTTTACATAAATTGATTAAAAAATGTCCTCAAAGTTATTTTTATCTATTATGGATATAGTAAAACCTACTAAGTTATTTATTTCTCATGATGGACTAGACGGTCGTAGGTTTTCTTAAAATATCAAAAAATCCTTAGGATGTAGAAACATGATGTTGACAGTGCTGGAAATACGTCAACAAAGGGGTCTTCGTGATGTGAGGTCCCAATTTGACCTCATATCATTTGTAGTAGGATCCCCAACTGGAATTTCAGCCTGGTTTCCATGTATTCTTACAGATTTTCCTTGACTCTAATTGTTAGCATACAAAGGAGTGCACATGCCTTCAAAAATAGAGGGGGGTGTGCCTAGTAAGTGTTCGATCATATGTGTGTCAACTTCCTTCTACTGCGGGGACCTCTAAGAGATAGGTAATAGTACCACCCAAGAAAATACACACACACACAACAATATTCTTCTAACATCCAACAGAATAGTCTAGAAGGGACGTGACAATCATTAAAACTAATGAATGAGAAATATCTATCTAATATCTAGTGGAATACTCCATAAGCGATGCGATGGTCATTAAAACCAATGAATGAGAAAGATATATCTAATATCCAATGGAATAGTCCACAAGTATGTGAAAACAATAAAAACCATTACAACACATTCTCAATAATGTAAGTACTAAAATAACCGAAATAGTTAAAATACCTTAGCACATGTGAAATAAATCACGAAATACAAACATCCTCAAAATAGTCTTACAAACATTCATAATTCATGTATGAAGAACATGCTAGCCTTGAATGGTTATGTTATTAAGTGAAATTCCATAGACAAATGCATACAATGAACATCGCTAGGTCTAATAGTGGAGCGTTGGAGCCACTCCTTACTCCAAAAAATAATTATCTTATCTCTATAATACTTTGCAGGTGGAGCCAAGGTGAAAAGTCCTCTGCTAAGGTGAAGCCAAGGTGAAAAGTCCTCTGCTAATACAATGAGGGTGTATATATAACTAAGGAGTGATGCTTCACCCTCATTGTGACTCTTTGACTACCCTCACGACTGTTTTACTTCCTATGAATTTTCAACTTAACTAACTCTTCATTTTCCATGTGTGTCCTTGGACTTCCAATTTATAATACATTTGAATACAATTTGAATGATCCACAATAATGGTGTGTAATATGATGACTTGTGACAGGACATGACATGACACTAAATACATGGACTGCATGATGATGTGATGGTGCCAAGCTATCCTTCTTGATGCTTCTTTATTTTTGTATTATTTAAAAGATGATACATTCCCTCTTCTTCCTCCTCCTTGTGACTTGAAGATGAGGAGTCTTCAATGTGATCTCGATCTTCATCTTTTGTTATAGTCTAGTGTTCCTTTGTCTTCTCACCTACTGATCATCTTATATATTTAGCTCCATGTGTGTCTTCTAAAATTTCCTCCTTCTCCATATCCTTCTTCATCAACTTGTCATAGAATAATAAAGTTCTTGCATCTACAATTCACTCATGACAGGATGACATCAGTCAGATAAACCCCTAGTCTAAGATGGTACACGATGATCCAATGACTGAACCTAAACCGGGTGGTAAGCCAAGGGAGAGGGTCAGTGACTACGTATTTTTTCATCTCAGGAATTCAAGGGTGGATCTTGGGATCTTATACTACGTAATGCACAGTTTAGGCTAGACTGAGGAAAAATATTGCACAGTTTTAGAGGTCAGGGTGATAGGCTAAGGGATTTTGCCCTATTTCAGTCAATTGCACAATTTTGGAGAGGAGATGAGCCTAGGTGATTATGAAATTGCATAGTTCAAGAGCTCTGGGATGAGGCTTTATCCTTGATAATGCACAGTGCATAGTTCATATAGGACTGGGGAAACAAACAACATAATTTCTGGACTCAGTGAGCTCAATTATGGGGTTTTGCACTGCTTGGGAAAACTGCGCAGTTATTGGAGGTAAAGGAGGCTATGACATTGCTTAGTTTTGAAGCTCAGGAGATCAATGGATGAGCTTGAGGCTAGATATTTCTCTGTGCACAGTTGAGGCCAGGCTGGGAAGATGAATTGTGCAATTCTAGGAGGCAAGGTTGGGGTTGAGCACTGAAATTAAGAAGTGCGAAGTATTGGAAATCTGAATATTAGGGGAATTTTTAAGTCTAAAATGGGCCTCCTAAGGAAATTATAAAATAATAGTGGAAATAATAAAATAATATTTGATTACATCATCAAATTTTAGAGGGAAAAAGAAAAAATTACTTTTTCAACTCGTATTTTCAACTTATATCCCTATGGGTTTACTCAAATTTCATGTGGGAGCACTTGTTGGATGTATAATTTGATTCCTCATCGAAGGATTACCCATGTTGCATACTTTCGATGGACCCTTCTACAAGAAAAATGAGAAATACATTAAAAAATGATTGCAATCACATTTTTAATGTATTTCTCATTTTCATGTAGTAGGGTCCATCAAAAGTATGCAACATGGGTACTCCTTAGATGAGGAATTAAATTTTTCATACAATGAGTACTCTCGCTCGAAATTTGAGTAAAAAATTAGGGAGATAAGTTGAAAATACAAGTTTAAAAATTATTTTTATTGTTTTATTATTTTTTAATCTTTTTACCTTTTTACCCCAAAAATAGTGAATCATCCCCCATGGTTGACATCATCATCTTGAATCCTATTGGTTCTTATAAAGTTTATTTTGGTTGAACATTTTTCTTAGGAGGCCCATTTCAGACCTCAAAATTTCTCTAATGACCACACAATATGCAGTGTCAAGGGTTAAGGATGCAGCTTGAGGGTTGGAATTTCGCATTGTGTAGTCGAGGAAGGTCGGATAAGGCTAGGTTGTTGGGGAATTTCTGAAAAGTGGCTAAGTGTGGGACCGAAGAGACTGTTGTGAACAATGATATGACTTTATTGTGATCACACACATGAAACACTTTGACAACACAACAACGTAGATCATCCAGACATGTTGAAAACATATTTCCCTCAATTCGACAACCTTGTGATGACATAATGAGAAGTGCAACACTAAATAAATACTTTGTGATGATCGTGACCACACTTGTGTGAAAATGCTTATAAATTTTGGAATGAGTGCGACTGATGTTTACATGGTTAGAAAAAATCATTCAAAAAAATATATCCTCTTGAAACCACCAGAACATACATGCATACATTGTGTGAAAACTAACATGTTAAAAGACGCCAATTCCTAAAGTGTGAATGAATATTTCGATATGTGGACGACAGTGAAAGTAGCACATGCCAGAGCAAAGATGACATGAAAACGACACTAATTAGGAGGTGTGCAAAGAGACAGTTTGCAAAAATCACCGAAATTGAAGTAGGAATGCAGCTAGAATGTGAGAAACAATCATTATTAAGGAAAACTAGCTGTCAACATGGATTGGAAATCACACAGGCACAATTCTAATAGAACGTGTTATTCTTGTCCAAGCTTACGTAGAAGAATGTGCTCATGAATGTATTGTAGAATGAGCATGTGTGTGAAAGTGACTTCAACACTTCCAATCCAAGAGGGAGCTCAAAAAGCATTAGATGACCAAGAAGTGACTATGGAACAACTGATCACAAAATCCATGACAGACTCCAAAGTTTGTGTATGAGCAAAATTTTCGTGGGTGTTTGTCACAATGACAACATTGGAGACACAATGGTAGAACTCCAGCTTCTCTCCCTTGGTCAATTCTTCCGTGAAGTGTCTATTTATTCAGTAAGTATTGATTCATCGTTCAGATTACCATGGGTTCCCCACTTATCCCATGCATAACCATTGTCTCGTTCATTCCTTTTATCGATTGAACACAAAAATAATATCAATGATCACAAAATGTTTCAAATAAGGATAGGGCAATGAAGTTTGTGAGATTTATATTTTTATAGTATAATTTTTCATCTCTTGTGCATTAGAGGAAATTTTAGCCTAAATGCGCCCATGAAATTTTCATGTAATTTCCATGTCAAAATATGTAAACCAATCAAAATCCTTTAAATTTAAAAAGAGATACATGTAAATATTTTGGAGGGAAAAGCAGAATAGCTATTTTTTATTTTATTTTATTTTTGGCTTATCTCCTTATAGGACTACCCAAATTTCAAGTGTAGACACTCATTGGATGTAGAATTAAATTCCGCGTCCAATGAGTATCCATCATGCATACTTTTCAGAAGACCCACATTGATAAAAATTGAGGATACATTAAAAAAATGTGTTGAAGACACTTTTTTAATGTATCTTCAATTTTTCTCAATGTGGGTCTTCTCAAAAGTATGCATAATGGGTACACATTATATGTGGAATTTACTTCTGCATCCAACGAGTGTCTACACTTGAAATTTGTGTAAAAATATAGGGATATAAGCCAAAAATACAATTAAAAAAAGTATTTTTCTTCTTTCCCTCCAAAATTCATAACTCATATTTTATTATTTTAACTATTATTTTATTATTTTTCCTTAAGGAGCCACTTTTAGGCTGAAATTTCCTCTAATGTTTCTTCACTGCCAGCAGGCATGAATAGTACACATAAAGAGTCACTTCAGGGATGCAAACATTGCTCCGGTACTAATGAGCCTTGACAATACCCCAACGAAGTTTCTTGCTTCACCTCTCTACGCAGGAATCCTTTCTCTTCATTTGAATTTTTTTATTTATTTAAAGAGGATTATGCATTGACACTTATTTATTTATGGGTGGAAGATGGATCCCCAATTATTGAGAGCAAGAGAGGTTGTCTCTTCAGAGAAGCATATATAATACCTCTAATATTGGTTTTCTCCTTTAGATTTTCCCCTTGTCCTTCTCTACTTGATTGGATCAGCTTGAAAACACAGAAACATAAAATCGAGTGCAGTTATGAAGTTTCCAAAATAGACAAGGAGGTCATGGTTTGACACAAGGATTTCTTAATGCAAGGATCGTATTTTACGTCAGAACATCATTGACCAAAATATCTAACCCATAAAAGGAAGAAGGCTAGAGAGTTAGTCAAATGTTATAGTGTCACAAAGTCCTTTTCAATTTTTCCACATTCCCTTTTGAGCCAACATAACATCTTCATGCAAGGCCCTATCGATAGGAAAAAAAATACATAATACAACAAGAAAGCAAAAATAAAGCACAAAACAAAAAATGGCTAAAGCAGAACATGATGTGAAATCAACACTAGAAAACACAATAAAAACTACAAGAAATGAATGTTGCAGGATGGATGTGTAGGTAAACTACAATGCAACTAGAACTACTCCTAACCTAACCAGCTAGAAGGTTAGGGTCACGTATAATGGAATTCCAAATGTAGCCACTATAGTCATTCCCAACTTGTAATAACAAAGATACGATAAATTAAAATAGATATAAAGTAAAATGCAACAGAAAAGATAAAAACTTGAACTACTTGCACAAAATTTTGAAGGGCTTGAACGTGGGTAGAAATTTGTGTCACAACTACTACTTTCATCCAGTTCACATTCTTTCCTCTCCAATGGAAAGCATAATCATACAAACCTCGGAAGCTTCTCATGGATGAGTCTCCATCTACACCAAACCTCTTAGAAAGCATGAGGAAATATTTAAAATTGTTATTTGGGACGAAGCTTGCAATGTAAGACTGTTCCAACCATTGAATGATTGGATCATAAAATTAATGATGATCCTCGTGAAAAACCCGAAATCTTGAAAAAAATGAATTTTCAATTAGAGGCGTGGGATTATGATGAGAATATTGTGAGGGAAAATGGATCTGATCATATTTAGTAGTCATGTTGAGAAAGTGAGGACCTGAAATAACCATCAGCGAAGGATGAAGTGCCTCAACCGCTTGACAGAAATATAAACAATGAGATCTTGAACGATAAATATCAAAGGATGTAAAACAACTGTCATTGGACATACTAGTGGGATAATGATAAAATGAATGAAAATTATCGAAGATAGAATGATGATCAGATGATCTAATTAAAGCATAAGATTCCCAGTTTGCAATAAACGAAGATAAATCAATTTGAACAGTTTCAAAAATTTTATGAATAATAGAATCATCTTCCTCATGTGATGAATGTGAAAAAATAATTATTTGTAACTAGTAACACACTAAACTGGCATCATAACCATAAAAATAAGTGAGAAGGAATGCCAATGCAACAAACACATGAAACCAGTCTATATGCAGTGAAGGAAGAATAATTTGACTCTTGCGATAAATCATGCATTCATTATTACTCAAGAGGATTTCAGGTGCGATGTGTTAGCCATAAGTAGATTTTTTCATAAGAAAATGATGGCTAAAATAGGCATTGAGCCTTCAAGAGATTGTTTCATGCAAAACTGCTCATTCTTGAAGTATGATGTTCCTTACTAGTTGTTGTTCCCTAAGACTGTTGTTCCCTTGAAAACTGTCTCCTAAACAACCCCATTTTCATCATTTCATTCACTGATTTTTACTCTTATTCATCCTCCATTTTCTTTGGAAAATCCCCTTGCCTCCTCTTAATTTTCCCTTCATTCTCCTCAAAAGCCCTCGAAATCCCTTTTAAACAATAAAACTTCTTGTTTATGGTTTTAAAACCCTTCATTTCCTCTACCGAAAACCAAAAAACCCATTAAAAATCCTTTAAAAACTCCTTCCGCCCTTTTAAGGCCTTAAGCCCCCTTTGCTTAAAGCCCTTGGCCCCCTTTTTTCCATGTGACCCAGTCCTGTGACCAAAGTGCTAAGCCCATCGGCATCGTCCTTTTCTCTTTCCCCGCAACCTTTTTCCTATGTAAAAAAGTTTTCCACCGATGTGATGTTAAACCCCCTCAGCGCTTATTCTTCTGCTTCATATGAATAACACCCGTGACCTTATGCAAGCGATCACTACATCACATCGTTTTGTATCGCATTGGTGATGTCACATGTTCATAGCTTCGCTTCCCTTTCTCCCCCGCCGATGCGATAAGCCCTTTCTCCCTTAAAATTCCCTAGTCATATATTGCTACATAGGACCATGTCCTGGGCCTAACCTTAGCCCTCATCGCATTGCTCCATCGGCTTATCCATTCCCCTTTTCTTTCCCAGTCTGCGGTGATATGCCAATGTGATAAGCTCTCCCCTCCTCAATCCATGGTCACCTTATCCCTCCACGAGACCGTTCCCTAGCCCCTACACTAAGCCCCCATTGCATCGGCGTTTTCATTCAAAACATGCCTTTTTCTTTGTATTTTTCCCGCTCCGATAACAATAAATCGACGAGATCTACACCATAGATCCATAATATCTAATGGCTCTTGTTTACCTCGATAACCAAACTCTTCTGGGCCTACCATCCACTGTGCAAAGGACCCACCCTATCATACCCCGACACCTGTCCCCCAATACAGTCTCCGCCCGAGCAGCTTTTTCATCGCGCCCGGTCTGCATCATCGAATCTCATCCCTCTCATCCAACAGTCTATGATCCATATCATGTGATTTTCACATCCAGAGTTTAACACTCCAAAGTCACGCGATACAGGTGGTATCGAGAAAGACACATGGCAAAATACAACTGGATCGCGTTCGATTCGACCGAAACCATTTACCACTCCAACATCACGTGAAAACTACCCATGGTATTTCAAAAACCACCAATCCATATTTTCGCTCCAATATTCAAAATTAAACCTGTTTTCGTAGGTTTTTCCTGTAGAACCTCCTCCGCCTGCATTTTCCCCTCCTCACTGCTCTTTCTGCCCTCCGCCAGCCTCTGTAAGCAGTTTATCCAATGCCGTAGGATTTTATTTAATTATTTTTTTATGTTGCAGGTTTTTAAAGGTGGCTTAAGCATTGAAAAGTCCTCCACAGCTAGCTGGGTAGTGGAAAACCCCCGGGATGACAATCCTTGGGGCTTAAAGTGTAAAATAAGGTTTATGAGGTTTATGGGTTTTTATCAGTGCTCTATTAAAACTAATAAAACAAATGAAACCCTCAGTGCTACCAGATACCTGTTCATAGAAAAGAAGGGATATGCATAGAGATACAGGATTAATAGTCTAAAGCACAGTTAAAATAAGGGATTAAAGGTTAATCCAGTTAGCAGAAAGGACAAAAGCCAAAATATGATCAGAAAAATACTTAAAGCACAAATTAAAAGATTAATATCAGTGATTAAAGAGTTAAAGAGACACATTAGTCAAGAAAGCCTCCAAAATTCCAGATCAGTAAGGCTATTACTCCTCAGAATGCCACCTGCAAGATGAAATCACCAAAAAAGGAGTGCATATTAATTACACAGTCAGAGATATTTCTAAAGACAACTCAGCATTAACTGCCAACCTACCAAAAACCCTCAAAGTCAACAAAAGTGACTGAAGTCGATGAAAATTAACGCAAAATTCAATTAACAGAGTAGAAAACTCAGAAAACTTCTCCATTTGGCCCTCTAAAGGCCGAGAAGCACTTACTCTGTATTAATTGAATAGATAGACCCTTCTTACACTCCACCTCCTCTTTTTTGTATAAATATGTCTGTAGAAGACATTATAGAGGTTGGTCTCTGGATATTTGTCGCATGTAAATAGATTTTGAAGCTACTGTATCTCTGTTTGTAATTGAAGACACATAATCTGAGATGAGGAGTTTGAAGTTGTAGAGGCACATTGGACTTGAAGATTGTAACTGATTTCAACATCAAATACAAATAGCTGATTTATAGGATCCTGGTCTATGTCAATGGTGATGTGTTTCTCACTGTAAATTGTTATTTTCTTTATGTTTCATTATGTCCACTATTCTCTGATAAAGAACAAAAAATATAGATTAGGATTTACTTCTGAAGTACCCTAAATCTCACTGATAAATCTTTATCCTTTATGTTTTCTTCTAAATGTGTTTTGAAGGTAATTCAATAGAGTATAACTAGTGAAGTGTTGGTAAGCCCATGTTTCCTGAGTAAAACTTGAGATATTGTCTTTGAATGTTCTTGAAAAGTCTGCTAATTAAAGATTGAGCTATAGAAGTCTATGGTTAGCCCTGTCCTGTATTTCCTTCTCCAACAATTGCTTTGAAATGTTCCCTTAAGAGTATCTTGAAAGCAGGCTAGTTTAAAATTACTTACCTGATCTTAAACTACTTTTTATGTTTACCATGAATGTTTCCTTTGAGAATATGCTGAAAGAAGGCTAAGTTAAAAGTCTTTACTTGACCTTAAGTCGTTATCTGTTTGTGCATGTTTTCTCTTGAAAGTATGTCAAAAGTAGGCTAGTTTCAAAGTACTTACCTGATCTTAGATTACTTTGTGTTTTTTCTCTTGAAATTACATGTCAAAAGTAGGCTAGTTTAAAAGTACTTACCTAATCTTAGGTTGTCCTTTGTTCCCTCATCTGTTTGATTTCCCTCACCCCATTTCTTAGTGTTTCGTTCCATAAAATCAACTTAAAGAGATCCTTTGACATAGATGACTTGCCCCATGCACCACTCTTGAACCTTGCTATGCAATTAAATCCTATTATGACTCCATAGCCCGATGGATTGATGCTGCTCCTTTCCTATCTTATCAGCTAAACCATTCTTCCATTTACTTACACCTTCACCCTTCATATATACTTCCTTCATCTTCATGTTATCCTGCCCAACCAAAAAAAAACAAACAAACCTGTTCTTCATAACTAGCCTAAAATTATACTTTAAGTCTTAAATATGATATCTTTAAACACATACATAGACAGATCCCTCTCTGAATCTAGGATGGCTAGGTCCTCAGATTCCAAAGTGGTTTTGATGTAGGCTCTGCAGCGTTTGTACTTCCCAATCTTGCAAACTACGGAGACCTAACATACTGGTGACCATACTGGGGAATTCTGAGTAAAATATTTAAAACAAAACACTCAGTATTCAATACAGAATGAACAGCTTTCTTCAAGCACAACCAAGCATATTAGTGATCATGATAAGACTTCTCTGAATCAGTGGCAATATAAGTACTTCTTAGGATTCTAATAGACCCTTATCAAACCTTGGATAAATCATCTAGTAAGCCACGGGGTAAACTCTATTTGTCTCATCACTGTAGCTAAATGTTGAAACAGATTTAGGACACTCTCATAACCCACAGGATTGTTAAAAACTCAGAAAACCCAAAACATTTCAGATTGGTATTCAAATAAATTACTGGTGGTGGACCATAAAACATTTTACCTTCCAAAGCTAAAAATTTCCACCTGGCGACTCCACAATTCCGAATAGACCTAAAGACTCCAATGGGAAACCCATTACTATCATAAAATCATACAAACTCAACTAGGGAAACTTTGATGATGAAGTGTTCTTGTTAAAATATCAATGAGCCTACTAAATATTGTCATAATTGGTTACACTTTTCTTAATATTGGGTCTAAAAACACCACATAGTGGCTTCTAAAATAATTCATACTAGAGCCCATCCTGACCCAAATATTCCTGATATAGTTGATAATCCAGAAAGTATACTTAGGAAATATCCTAAGTCTAAAACTGCAACTATTGTCAAACCAGCCCATAAAGCTAATTATGTTCCTGAAAACCTTACAGCTCTACAAGATTCACAAGTTGACTTAAGAAACCCATGCAGAACTAGGTCACTTGATGATATAGATCAGATAGACTTTGAGCCTTCACCTTCATCCCAATATAGAGGTGAACACACTGGTAGCAGAGAAACTACCCCTCCTGATTTCCATATCATTAATAATTTTGGTTTCTCTCATCCAAGATCTGCTCAACAGTCTCTTGTTGGTCCATCCACTTCTGTTATCCATACACCCACTGTTCAAACCACCCCATTCCATCAACCCCCTCCCATCTTACATCCTCCACCTGTAAACCCCCCATTTTTTCCATAACCTCCTATCATGGCAGCATGGTATGCTCCCCTAGTCCTTCCTTTACCTCTAGTCAATATTCCACAGAACTATCAGTCCAAGATACCATTATATGATGCTAGTGGTGCTACTACTGCTTCACAACATATGGACAAGATGAATGATTATTTTTATAGAAATGAGATTGATGATGAAACTGTCAAACTCAGATTGTTTGCTCAAAGCTTAGGGGGAGAAGCAAGAAAATGGTTCAAAGGCTTGACCCCTCATAGTATTAATGACCTCTAGACTCTCCATCAGTCATTCCTAAACAAATGTGAAGTTATAAAAAGCCCTCTCCAAATACTTTCAGATTACAACAATCTCAAAATAAACACGAGGGAAAGTGTTCAAAATTATTGCACTAGGTTTAATAGTGTTTATAATGCACTGCCCCCAGACTTGAAACCCCCTCAAGGTACAGCCTTGGCCAAATTTCCTGAAGGATTTGATCCTGAAATGGCCTATCAGCTAAGAGAAAGAGACCCCTTGACTTTAGAAGACATGCAGAAAGGAGCTCTTGATGTGGAAGTAAATCTGATTGAAAAAAGAGCTAGGATGAGGAACGAAAAAGTATCATTTAGGGAGGAAAATGCACCCTCCACATCTAGCTCAAAAATGGAAAGAATGATGGAGAAAATGATGAGGAAGATGAGCATACTTGAGAGAGCACAATCTAGAGAAAACCAATCAGCTCCCCAAAACAGAAATCAATCTCAAAATCAAAATCAGAACTTTAGGAGAAATCAACCTCAAAACAGACAAAGAGAAGATGATCAGCAAATCAGACCTCATTTCCAGGAAAATTTTGTAAATGAGGATGAAGAAAAAAATCAAAAAATAAAGGATGACAACATGAACATGCTGGGAGTAAGAAATGAGGATTCTGATTCCTTCCATGAAAGAAAACAAGGTCTGTATACACCTTATGATGACAGAAGACCAAAAACGGATTATTATGAACAATACTATGAAAATGCCATCATAGGATCACCTAAACAATATGACCTAAGAAGTAAAAAGAATCAATAAACTCCCAGAAACAAAACCTCTAATAAATCAACCAAGAGCAACCTTGAAAATGCACCCAAAAAGACAACAGAAATTCATAAAATAGTGGTTGTAAATTCCGATTTGAACAAAGGGAAGAACACTCTAACCAATGAAAAATAGAGTGTTAACCCCAGTAGCACTAGCACTTCAGCTAATGCTCCTGAAAAAACTATTCTAACTGTTGTAAATACTAAAAATCAGCAAGTTGATTTTGCTGAACAAGGAGTGACTAACAAGATAGAATCAAACACTTAGAAAAACCAGATTCCTT
Organism: Pinus albicaulis; assembly: GCA_034641835.2. NCBI lineage: Eukaryota > Viridiplantae > Streptophyta > Pinopsida > Pinales > Pinaceae > Pinus > Pinus albicaulis. The sequence goes on from CM076582.1 coordinate 618,479,434, forward strand.
TCAACCTAGAGAATGAAATATCCAAAATCAAAATCTTTGTCCCACTCACTGAATTAGTCACTCAAAATGTATATAGGGGTCATATTTTGAAGGCTTTAAACACGGAAGACATTCATGACACAGTTAACTTAAATGATGATATCCCAGAGCTCATTTTTGGACCAAAAATTGAAGGAAAATTTCAAGAAGGGACTACCCGTCCATTCTATATCAGCTTAAACATTCATGACAATATATTGCACAATGCCATGCTTGATTTAGGAGCATCACATAACCTCATCCCCAAGCTAATAATGGAAATATTAGGCTTAGAGGTGACTAGACCCTACAAAGATTTATATTCTTTTGATTCAAGTAGGGTGAGATGCTTATGCCTAATAAAGGATTTGTGTGTTAACTTAGTCCAAATACCAGCCAAGAGTTTAGTGATGGACATTGTAGTGGCTGATATACCCCCCAAATATGGCATGCTTCTTTCAAGATCATGGGGTGCTAATTTACAAGGCACAATGCAGATGGATATGACTTATGCCACCATCCCTGTCTTCAGTCAACCTAGAAGACTCTATAGGGAAACAAACATGAAATATATGGTGAGTAACCAAGGAAGACCAGAGAATTCTCCTTTCTATTCCATACATACTGACCTTGACTCTTTCATTCTTTTCAATGATGATATTCATAAAGAGAAAGAGTTGGTCTATGAAAAACCATAAAATACTGTAATCACTACACATGAAAACATTGTGACATAAATTGATAAAGAGGAAAACAAAGAGGATATTAAAAAATAGTTTGTTGATTTAGAAATTTACAGCCAACAGATTAGAGGTCTTGAGGTCCAAAACAGTCATGTAAATAACACAGATCATGAAAATCAAGAAGTAAAACCTCAAAAAATTGAAAAATTTGAGGAACAAAACTCAGGAAAATGTAGTTCAAACCCTTGTTCAGAATAGAATGATGAAGGAGACAGAGAGGACAACAATAACACAAATCAAAAATCTAAAAACAGACCTCTTTGGAACATGAATTTTGATGGGTCTTGCACTAAAAATGATGTAGGAGCAGGCATATGGATACAAAAAACTGAAAACAATCATGTTGAAGGACATTCCTATAGGTTAAATTTTCAATGTACAAACAACATAACTGAGTATGAAGCTCTCCTTTTAGGCCTGCATCTATTGAAAAAATTAGGGGCCAAAAGGATAAAATTTCATGGAGATTCTGAGTTGATTATTAGGCAAGTAAATGGGGAATATAGTGCCAAACATCCCAGACTTAGAGCCTATAGAGATGATGCCATGGACTTGCTAAAAAAAATTGATGAATTTTAGCTTATCTTTGTCCCAAGAAACCAAAATGTCCTTGCCAACGGTTTAGCCTTTGCTACTAGAACTTGTCTTACACTTTATGAAACCAAGCAATGCACCACCCAAGTTAAATTTAGACCAGCTGTCCTAGATAATGAAAACTATTGGCAAGTTTTTGAGGGAGATAAACAAATAGAAGACTTCCTGCAGTCCAAAAATGAATTTAAAATAATACACTCAGATTCAAATTTTGATGAAGACTATCCTGCTAAAGAAAACCCACTTACTAAAGAAGAAAATTCTCCTGATATTGCAGAAATAAATCTGTTAACAAATTAATTCCAACATATGACAAAAAATAGCACAGATTTGGAAAATTAAGACCTAGAAGTGTTGCAATATAAAGACCAAAGCTTACCAAAAGGACTGGTTCCTTTAGAGGAATTATTTTATTTGAATGATGTGGCCAAAAAGCCAAAACTGGAATCTATAGAAACTGAAGTGGAAGAATGTAACATAGGCAGTAAGGAAAGGCTCAAAATAATCAAATTGTCTAAAACACTGCTAGCTCGTATCAAATTGAAATACATTGAGCTTTTTAAATAATTTTCTGATGTGTTTGCATGGAGCTATGAAGATCTGAGATCATATGATATAGAAATAATTCAGCATAAGATACCCCTCAAAGAAAACTAGAAGCCTTTTAAACAAAAATTTCGCAGAATCAACCCTATTCAGTTACCTCTGGTAGAAAAAGAAATTAGAAAAATGTATGAGGCTAGAATTATTGTTCGTGTTAGATACTCAGAGTGGATGTCTAATCTTGTATCAGTTAGGAAGAAAAAAAGAGAGATAAGGATTTTCATTGATTTTAGAAACTAAAACAAAACCTCACTGAAGGACAACTATCCTTTGCCCAAAATGGATCATATCCTACAGAAGGTAGTTGATTCTAAAATAATTTCTTTGCTAGATGGCTTATCAAGTTATAATCAAATCTTGGTACATCCTGATGATCAATTTAAAACAACCTTTACTACACCTTGGGGTACTTTCATGTATTTGAAAATGCCTTTTGGTTTAATGAATGATGGTGCCACTTTTAAGAGAGCCATGGATATTGCATTTTTAGAAGAAATAGGTTACTTCATTGTGATTTACCTTGATGATATAACTATTTATTCTAAAATAGATGAAGAACACCTAATACGGTTGAGAAAAGTATTTGAAAAATGCAAAAAATTTTGGTTTTCCTTCAATCCAAAGAAAACTTTGTTTGGTCTCCAAGAAGGTAAACTTCTTGGGAATATCATATCAGGAGAAGGAATAAGGATAGACCCAAAGAGGATTGATCATATACTACAAATCAGCCATCCCAGAAACATCAAGGAACTTCAATATTTCATTGGAAAGATAAATTTCTCGAGAAGGTTCATACCCAATCTAGTTGAACTCCTTAGAAACATAACAAACATGCTTAAGAAACAAGAGGGAGTCAAATGGACCTTGGAAGAAAAGAAGTCATTTGAAATGGTAAAACAAGCACTTACCAAAACACCAGTTCTTATTAGTCTTGATTTTTCAAAATATTTCTTCATTTTTTCATTTGCATCAGAACATACAGTAGTTGCTATCCTATTACAAAAAAAATTGAAAGGACAAGAGCAGCCCATTGCATTTTTTATCAAGGCATTGAGAGATGCACCTCTGAAATACAACATAATGGAAAAACAAGCCTTTGCCTTGGTCAAAGCCTTAAAAGACTTTAGAGTTTACATTTTACATTCCCACATCATAGAATTTGTGCCTCATTCAGTGGTGAAAGACATATTGACCCAAGATCTAGATGGAAAAAGAGGAAAGTGGATTGCTGTAATTTTAGAGTATGACTTAGAAATCAAACCCACTAAACTCATAAAGGGACAAGGACTAGAGAAATTGATGGCTGAATCTAACTTCCAAGCTCTTGATATAAACATGTTTAATGCATTAGATGAAAAGGAGGAGTGTTTAACTCCAATTATTGAAGATAATTTTCTGAATTCATCTTGGTATGCTGACATTTTGTATGTTTTGCTCAATCTTAATGTTCCTCTTGGTTTGTCTAAAACAAAGGCAAGATTTTTAAAGTTGAAAGCTGTAAATTACTACATTTTGAATAAATGTTTATATTGGAAAAATGCTAGTGGATTATTGCTTAAATTTTTTCGTGAGAATGATGCAGATAAGATCAAGCATGAGTTTCATGAAGGAGAATGTGGAGGCCACCTCTACTGGAAATCAACTGCTAATAAAATCCTTAGATCTTGTTATTACTAGCCCACCCTCTTTCAAGATGTCCATAAAATTATTATTGCCTGTCACAAATGCCAAATCTTTGAAGGAAAAAGAAAGTTGCTTCCCTTACCTCTGCAGCCAATCACTGTTGAAGCTCCTTTTCAACAGTGGGGTCTAAAATTCATTGGGGAAATCCATCCTCCCTCATCTGCCCAACATAGATGGATCCTCATAGCAATAGATTATTTTACCAAGTGGATAGAAGCCATCCCCGCTAGGAATGCCACAGACTGAGTCATCATATCATTCCTTGAAAACCATATACTGTCTAGATTTGGCTGTCCTAGAAAGATCATAAACCGATAATGCTATTGCATTTGGGTCTAAAAAGATGGTAGAATTTTGTCACAGGTATCAGATTATATTGGGTCATTCCACGGCTTATTGCCCTCAAGGTAATGGGCTGGCAGAGTCCTCAAATAAAAGTCTGGTAAACATTATCAAGAAGTTGCTGGAAGATAACAAGAAATCATGGCACAATAAGCTAGTACATGCTTTATGGGGAGACAGATTGACAGTTAAGATATCAATTGGGATGCCAGCTAGTTTATGGAATTGATGCAATATTTCCAACCAGTTTGGGAGTGCCAGTCATGAAGCTGATCTAGGAAGTACAGTCTGAAGATGATGATGTAACAAGAAGAATCAACCAAACTATACATCTACAACAAACCAGAGAGGAAGTATATATTAGAGCACAACAATTACAAGAAAACATCAAGAATTTGTTTGACAGAAGGACAAGGGCAAGTTATTTTAAAATTGGTGATAAAGTTTTGAAATGGGATTCAAGAAGAGAAGATAAGGGAAAACATGGAAAATTTGATAACTTATGGCGGGACCCTTATCTTATCCAATCTTCTATTGGAAACAATGCATTTTTTCTACAAGAATTGGATGGAGTTGAATACTTTGGAGGTCCTGTCAATGGCAGGGTTGTCAAACATTATTTCTGTTAACTGATATTTAAAAATTTCACGACTTTTTTATTCATTGTATATAACATTATTTTTCAATTTTAAGAAAGAAAAATACAAAAACAATAAAAGAGAAAAAGAGGGCAGGAATAGAACAAGAAAGGTACAGCCCCATACCAAAAAAAAAAAAAATCTGAAAGTGAGGAAGCTTAAATTCCACTACCAAAAACAACACTGCTATTTTAGTCATACAACCTAATCATGACTAAGATAGATTTCAATTTTCCGCTGATAGATTAGTGAAGAAGATTTGCCAAACTATTCAACATTGGCTTATCAGTAGAGTAGATTAGGATAGAAAAAACAGTGGTTCAAACAAGCTCAAATCTTGAACCTAGAAAGATTGGTATAGAATTGGTTCTAATCTGCTCAAAAATCTGAACCAAAGAAAGAAAAGAACAACTCAAAAGATCAAAACTACAACTGCAAAAAGAATGAAGGATGTTTAAATTTTCAGATTTCAAGCCTTCTCAATTTTGTTTCAAATTTCTGCAAATAAAGTCTATGTGCAGCTTGTATATATAGCCATAGACACCATGGCAAATTAGACAGCCTAATCCTGATTTGACTATGTTTAAATTTCTGTTTTAGAAAATAGAGAATAAAATCTGCTAGATAGTTTAATCTTGGAAGATAGTAGCTTAAGTAGAGAATTTATGATTTCAACAGTTTAATCTGAAATCATGGAAGAAATAAGGGTAGACTTAGATTAGTTTTTCCTGATTTAAAAAGAATTAAATGTTGATGTTTAAGGTTTGCAAGTTGAAATGCACATGCTGAAATTTTTTTTTTTAGGAAGTAGGCTGTGTAGGTAGAAATATTGGGAGAAATTTGTTTGCTAATATGAAATACTGATCATATTTTCAAAAGCAGCATGATCATTGAAGAAGAGGTTGTCATGGATAAGGCACAAGTATACATCCCAGAGATCAAATTTTGAGGATTCTTGACACCTCCAAGGATTTTCCATCCCCAAGTGGAGCCACTATTAGCCATCAGTAAATTTTTTCATAAGAAAATGATGGCTAAAACAGGCCTTGAGCCTTCAAGAGATTGTTTCATACAAAACTACTCATTCTTGAAGTCTGTTGTTCCTTACCAGTTGATGTTCCCTAAGACTTTTGTTCCCTTGAAAACTGTCTCCTAAAAAACCCCATTTTCATCATTTCATTCACTGATTTTTTCTCTTATTCATCCTCCATTTTCTCTGGAAAATCCCCTTGCCTCCTCCTAATTTTCCCTTCATTCTCCTCAAAATCCCTCGAAATCCCTTTTAAACCATATAACTCCTTGTTTATGGTTTGAAAACCCTTCCTTTCCTCTATCGAAACCCAAAAAACCCATTAAAAATCCTTTAAAAACTCCTTCCGCCATTTTAAGGCCTTAAGCCCCCTTCTCTTAAAGCCCTTGGCCCCTTTCTCGCCACGTGACCCGGTCCTGTGACCAAAGTGCTAAGCCCATCGGGATCAGCCTTTTCTCTTTCCCCGCAACCTTTTTCCTATGTAAAATTTTTTTCTATGATGCGATGTTAAACCCCCCCAATGCTTATTCTTCTACTTCATATGACTAACACCCATGACCTTATGCAAGCGATCATCGCATCGCATCATTTTATATCGCATCGGCGATGTCACATATTCATAACTTCGCTTCCCTTCCCCCCCCGCTGATGCGATAAGCCCTTTCTCCCTTAAAAGTCCCTGGTCATATATTGCTACATAAGACCATGTCCCGGGCCTAACCTTAGCCCTCATCACATCGATCCATCGGCTTATCCCTTCCCCTTTTATTTTCCCCTCTGCGATGACATGCCAATGCGATAAGCTCTCCCCTCCTCAGCCCCTGGTCACCTTATCCCTCCAAGAGACTGTTCCCTAGCCCTTGCGCTAAGCCCCCATCGCATCAGCGTTTTCATTCAAAACATGCCTTTCTCTTTGTATTTTGCCCGCTCTGATAACAATACCCTGACGAGATCTACACCGTAGATCCATAATATCTAATAGCTCTCGTTTGCCCCGATAACCAAACTCTTCTGGGCCTACCATCTATTGTGCAAAAGACCCACCCTATCACACCTTGACCCCTGTCCCCCACTACAGTCTCCGCCTGAGCAACTTTTTCATTACGCCCGGTCTTCATCGTCGGATCTCATCCCCCTCATCCAATGGTCTATGATCCATATCACGCGATTTTCGCATCTGGAGTTTAACACTCCAAAGTCATGCGATACGAGTGGTATTGAGAAAGCAACGTGACACAATACAACTGGATCGCGTTCGATTCAGCCGAAACCATTTACCACTCCAACATCGTGCGAAAACCACCCATGGTATTTCAAAAACAACCAATCCACATTTTCGCTCCAATATTCAAAATTAAACCTATTTTCATAAGTTTTTCCCACAGAACCTCCTCCGCCTGCATTTTCACCTCCTCACTGCTCTTTCTACCCTCTGCCAGCCTCTGTAAGTAGTTTATCCAACACCACAGGATTTTATTTAATTATTTGTTTATGTTGGAGGTTTTTAAAGGGGGCTTAAGCATTAAAAAGTCCTCCACAGCTAGCTCGGTAGCGGAAAACCCCCGGGATGACAATCCTTGGGGCTTAAAGTGTAAAATAAGGTTTACGAGGTTTATGGGTGTTTATCAGTGCTCTATTAAAACTGATAAAACAAATGAAACCCTCAGCACACCTAGATACCTTTTCATAGAAAAGAAGGGATATGCATAGAGATAAATGATTAATAGTCAAAAGCACAGTTAAAACAAGGGATTAAAGGTTAATCTAGTCAGCAGAAAGGACAAAAGACCAAAGATGATCGGAAAAAGACTTAAAGCACAAATTAAAATATTAGTATCAGTGACTAAAGAGTTAAAGAGAAAGATCAGTCAAGAAAGCCTCCAAAATGCCGCATCATTGAGGCTATTACTCCTCAGAATTCCACCTGCAAGCTGAAATCACCAAAAAAGGAGTGCTTATTAATTACACAGTCAGAGATATTTCTAAAGACAAGTCAGGATTAACTGCCAACCTACCAAAAGCCCTCAAAATCAACAAAAGTGACTGAAGCCGATGAAAATTAACGCAAAATTCAATTAACAGAGTAGAAAACTCAGAAAACTTCTCCATTTGGCCCTCCAAAGGCCGAGAAGCACTTAATTTGTATTAATTGAACATATAGACCCTTCTTACACTCCACCTCATATTTTTTCTATAAATACTTCTGTAGAAGACATTATAGAGGCTGGTCTCTGGATATCTGTCGCATGTAAATAGCTTTTGAAGCTTCTGTAGCTCAGTTTGTAATTGAAGACACATAAGCTGAGATGAGAAGTTTGAAGTTGTAGAGGCCCATTGGACTTGAAGATTGTAACGGGTTTCAACATCAAATACAAATAGCTAATTTATGGGATCCTGGTCTATGTCAATGGTGATGTGTTTCTCACTGTAAATTGTTATTTTCTTTATGTTTTCATTCTGTCCACTATTCTCTGATAAAGAACAACAAATATAGCTTAGGATTTACTTCTGAAGTACCCTAAATCTCATTGATAAATCTTTATCCTTTCTGTTTTCTTCTAAATGTGTTTTGAAGGTAATTCAATAGAGTATAACCAGTGAAGTGTTGGTAAGCCCATGTTTCCTGAGTACAAATTGAGATATTGTCTTTGAATGTTTTTGAAAAGTATACTAATTAAAGATTGAGCTAGAGAAGTCTATGGTTAGCCCTGTCCTCTAGTTCCTTCTCCAACAGTTGCTTTGAAAAGTTCCCTTAAGATTATGTTGAAAGTAGGCTAGTTTAAAAGTACTTACCTGATCTTAAACTACTTTTTATGTTTATCATCAATGTTTCCTTTGAGAATATGCTAAAAGTGGGCTAAGTTAAAAGTATTTACTTGATCTTAATTTTTTCTCTGTTTGTGCATGTTTTCTCTTGAAAGTACGTCAAAAGTGGGCTAGTTTCAAAGTACTTACCATATCTTAGATCACTTTGTGTTTTTTCTCTTGAAAGTACATGTCAAAAGAAAGCTAGTTTAAAAGTACTTACCTGATCTTAGGCTGTCCGTTGTTCCCTCATCTGTTTGATTTCCCTCACCCCATTTCTTAGTGTTTTATTCCATAAAATAAACTTAAAGATATCCTTTGACATAGATGACTTGCCCCATGGACAACTCTTGAACATTGTTGTGCAATTAAATCCTATTATGACTCCATAGCCCAATGTATTGATGCTACTCCTTGTCTGTCTTCTTAGCTGAACCACTCTTCCATTTACTTACACCTTCACCCTTCATATAGACTTCCTTCATCTTCATGTTATCCTGCCCAACCAAACAAAAACAAACAACTATGTTCTTCATAAATAGCCTAAAATTATACTTTAAGCCTTAAAGATCATATCTTTAAACACATAAATAGAGAGATCCCTCTTCGAATCTAGGATGGCTAGGTCCTTAGATTCCAAAGTGGTTTTGAGGTAGGCTCTGTAGAGTTTATACCTGCCAATATTGCAAACTACAGAGACCTAACACGATAAAGGGAAATATATGCAATATAACATTCACAAGAAGAACCAGGAGGTGATCATTAAGGAATGTATTCAATAAGAATGGTTTTTTTGGTCAAAGATAATCCTTGGAACGATCAACTTCATAATTCGATGACTCTACAAGAGATACATATTCCAAACTCGAGTTTGATGTAAGAGATTTGTATGAAGTTGAACGAAATGAAAAATATTCTTGAATCTGGTTAGAAGTAAAATCTTGGAAATTTGAAATATCACATCAGCGATACTAAACGTTTTTCAAAATAAATTTTCATCTAGCGAAACCATGCAAAAATAAGGATTGTGCGGGATAAACCATATTTGAATTTGTTCGTGGGGCATACCATTGTCACGAGATCCTGACATAAGCATCGATGGAAGTTGAAGTGCCACAAATCCCTTGCATGTATCGGAATTTTCCAGTATTGTAAAATCACATTTTGAAGACTGAACTAGTTTGAGGATAACTGCTACCACTGGCTTCAATAAGGCCACTATTCACTAGATGGAAACCACCTTTGTCAGGGATTTTACCATATTTTTCAACTTGAACAACCATATTACTCAAGTCAAAAGATTCTTCTGATCGCAAATTGAAAGATGAAGAAATCCAAGAAATTTCATGAGCAGGCTAATTTGAAGATTTGTAATCATGTGAGAGAAGAGATGATGAGGTCTAGGAAGAGTACTCAAAGATTTTATTTTTTTCATTTATGACATGGATAATCTCACTAACTTGTGCCAATTGAGAGGTTGACTCATGGAATTAAGGACTTTAAGAACTTGGAGTATCTCTATTGCAAGTAGATGCATCGGAAAAGATAGAGCACATGGGATAGTGAGATGAAGAGGATTTTTCAATAAGCACATATTCTTTGACCGAATAAAATTCTAGATCTAAATTAAAACCTTCATGAGAAACCAAAATATCATATGATGCACTTGGGCATTTTTCATCACATAAATCAACAAAATAATCTTCATCATAATGATTGTTTCCCAAGGTTATAGATTGATCAAAATAATTGATTACATTTGATTCACTACCGAGATTAATGGATTGAAAAACATCCAAGGATGGGAGTGCATTATATTCAAATGGAGGATATTGGAAAATAGAAGAAATATTGAAAGCATATTCTCCTTACTTCTACCCTACTTGTGTAATTTGACTTCCTTTTATTTGATCGCAATTTGAGCCAACAATGCGAAAATCAAGAGAGTGCAGAAAAATATATGGTGGAATAGATTGCTCAAGCCAATCATGGTACAAAGAGTCATGGCCTGTAGGTGATAGGGGATAACAGAAATCAAAATCATATTCGAGACTCAAATTACGAATAGTTACATCACCTTACAGAATGGAGGAGTTAGTCCTGACTGTAGGCTTCATGAGCAATTTTGAAATTTCCTCCATTGAATCTAAATCATGAAAAGCAGAAGAAGAATGAGAAGATGGATTAGGAATTTGACTTTCATATGTTTCAAATATATTACCATTGCATAGAGGCACCCTCATAATAAAAGTAAAAGGAGGAGGACAAAGAATAAAAGGACCAATAAATTTCTCCTCTAAAATTAGAGGTGTCTTGTGATTCACAATAATTGGGGGAATAGAAAAATGAGGGGGTTAATAGTAATCGTGTAAAGAGATAAGAACCATGAGATCAAACTCTTGTTTCAATAAATCCAAGTTTGTATCTTCTTCAGTATCAAATGTGAAATAATCGAACAAAAAAAATCCCCAACTGATTCATTAGGATTCATTCTTAAGAGACTTATTCTCTTACAAACATCTTAGTAATTATACCTATCAAAGGCTTGATGAATCACCCTGAGGAAATGACGAAGGGAATGAATAGAAGAAAGTGGAAAGGTATGGCACCATGGATTGACATTACCTTCAAGGGTGAGGAATAAAAGCAAAAAAGAAAATTTGTCATCATATATTTCGTAAGATTCACAAAATTTAAGAAAATAAGAAATGTTCTCAGTTATGGATGCTCCATCCTCACCATAAAACTTTAAATGAGATAAGTGATAAAGAGGCTTATAGGGGATTGAAAATTTATAAATGGAAAAATTAGAGAAACAACATAGGAGAAATATTTTAGGATGATCCATTTTATATAAGAGGTTCAAACGAGATTCAGTGGGCTCAACTTGTCATCTGGCCCTCCTTCCAGCGCCATTGTTGATGGTGCTAGAAATCTGCTAACCAAGGGGTCTCCCTAATGTGAAGTCCCATTTAGGACTCAAAACATTTGAAGTAGTAGCCCCATCTGGAATATCATCCCGGTTCCCATGTATTCTTATAGATTTTCCTTGACTCTAACTGTTAGCAAGAGATAGGAGTGCACATGCACCTTTGAAAAGAAAGGGGGGTATACTTGGTAAGTGTTCGATTGTATGTGTGTCAAAGTCTACCTACTATGAGGGGAAAGGAAAATTTGGGCCTCTAATAGAGAGCTAATAGTACCACCAAAGAAGAGACACACACAAATAACAAGATCCATCTAACATCCATCGGAATAGTCTACAAGGGATGTGGCAATCATTATAACCAATGAATGCGAAAGGCATTTCTAATATCCAACGAAATAGTCGACAAGGATGCAACATAAATCACAACCATTACAACACATTATCAATAATATAGGTACCAAAATAACCAAAATAGTTAAAATACCTTAAAACATGTGAAATAAAACATGAAATACAAACATCGCAGAACAATCTTACAAACATTCATAATTCATGCATGAAGAACGTGCTCGCCTTGAAGGCCTTTTTTAGTATTAAGTAAAAGTCCCCAGACACATGTATACAATGAACATCACTAGCTCCAATAGTGGAGCATTAGAGCCAATCGTTGCTCCACTAAAGAATTATCTTATCTCTCTAATGCTTTGTAGGTGGAGCCAAGGTGAAAAGTCCTTTACTCATACAATGAGGGTGTATATATAACCAAGGGGTGATGCTTCACCCTCCTCGTGACTCTTTGACTACCCTCATGAATGTTTTAATTCTTATGAATTTTAAACATACATGACTCTTCATATTCCATGTGTGTCCTTTGGACTTCCACTTTACAATACATTTGAATAAAATTTACATGATCCACAATAATGATGTGGCAAATGATGACTTCTGACAAGACATGACATGACATTAAACGGATGACATGGACTACTTGATGATGTGAAAATGCCAAGTTTTCCTTCTTGATGGTTATTTCTTTGTGGCTTCTTGAAAAGATGATACACGTCCTCTTCTTCCTCTTCCTTATGACTTGAAGATGAGAAGTCTTCCATGTGATATTGATATTAATCTTCTGTTATATTCTGGTGTTCCTTCATCTTCTCACATGCTGATCATATTATCTCTTCAGCTCCATGTGTGTATGAGAATATTCTCCTTCTCCATATCCTTCTTCATCATCTTTCAATAGCATCATAAAGTTATTTCATTTGCAATTCACTCATGAAAAAACAACATCAGTCTGATAAACCCCTAGTATAAGATGGTGCATGATGATCCACTGAATGAGCCTGAACCGGGTGGTAGGATTAGGGAGAGGCTCAGTGACTGCCCAATTTTGTAGCTTAGGAAGTCAGGGGTGGAGCTTAGGATCTGAGACTACATAATGAATAGTTCAGGCTGGACTAAGGAAACATATTGCGTAGTTTTAGAGCTGAGGGTGACAGGCTGAGGGATTTTTCATTGTTTTAGCCAATTGTGCAGTTCTGGAGGGAATATGAGCCTAGGTGATTTCAAAATTATGAATTTCAAGAACTCATGGATGAGGCTTGAGGCTTGAGACTACGCAGTACGTAGTTCATACAAGACTGGGGAAACAAAATTCATAGTTTTTGGATTTAGTGAGCTCATCTGTGGGGTTTTTCATTGCTTGTGAATATTGTGTAGTTCTGGGAGGTAGAGAAGGTTGGGCCATTATAAAGTTGTTAAGATTAGGAGCTCAAAGGATGATATTGAGGCTAGATATTGTGTAGTATGAAGTTGAGTCTAGACTGGGAAGATGAATTACACAATTCTGGGAGGCAAGGTTGGGCTTGAGCACTAAAATTTTGAAGTGCATAGTACTAGAAAGAAGGAACCATGCATTGCATAGTGTTAAGGGACAAGGATGAATGTTTAGGGTTATAAATTCACAGTGTGAAATTGGGGAAGGTTGTATGAGGCTAGGTTGCTGGCAAAATTATGAAAATTGGATAAGTGTGGGACCAAAGAGACTGATGTGAAAAATGATATGACTTGACTGTGATCAAACACTTGAAAAAATTTGATGACACAACAATGTAGATCATCCAAACATGTTGAAAACATATTTCCCTCAATGTGGCAACCTTTTTGTTGGCTTGAGGGGTCCTGATCGAGGTTCAGAGTTTATGGATAAACTAACAAACCCTACAACTACTGGCCCTAAGTAGTATGGGGGGATGCTAGAACCAGGTTTTTGCACCCTGAGGGAAAAAAATAATGAGGTAGTCCTAAGTAAATCTAATGCAGACTTGTATCAGTCATAAACAGATGTGCACAACAGAATAAGGCAGAATCACAGAATGTGCAAAATCCTTAACTGAATAAGACAAAGTCGTCGATCACCTTAGTGTAGATAAAACATAACAGAAATAGTAAATAAATCAGAGAAATAACACATTAAGTTCACCAAAATCTTTCCTTTGCATTAATCAGATCCTTTCAATACATATCAGACTTTTCCTTACATAAACCCTTCTGCACACACGGCCAACAGAGTTTACATACATCGAGGACTAGGTCTCTGTGCACACATTGAGCAAGAGCCTTTCAACCCAACCCAGAAAAACCCTTTACCACGTATTATAGATGCATAAAATTAGATAAAAAAACATTACATTAATTGAAATACTTTCCTTAGACTCAATCTATCTATTTATATTCTTTCCACGTGTAGATATTACTGTCTCAAACCATAGTTTAAGGCCTAGAGTTTACCCTTAAACCCATTTACATCAAAATTAGGTACTTTGACCCACTCCAAAGCCCCTTCACTCATTTGCGTAGCGCACATATACAAAAATTATAAAAAATTGCATCAAAAAGTGTGCTTGAGGGGACCTTGCTCCAACAGGCCCCCAACATAAACATGTGACTAGTCCTAAATCACTGAGGCGCATGCTCCCTGATTTTGGCTTGGAGCATATTGACAGAAGATTTTAGAGGGAGCTCTAATTTGAGACTTTGCGCTACGGAACCCTGTGCTTGTTGAACCAATTTTCCTGTGGTGGGCCCTTCTTTGGCTATCTCTATGTTTCGCTGAGTCTATTGAATAGCCTTTAAAGTTTTATCGAACGTTTGTGAAAGTTGAAGCGCTTCCTCGACCCACAGTTGCATGCATGTTCGAGCAATTTTTATTTGCAATGCATGTCTTAAATATCTGTTTGGATTGTCTGAAACTCCTGCAGATGAGCTAGGCACTGTGTCAGAAACAAGGTTGGCACCCTTGTACTAATCTCTTCAAACTGCTACTCCTTCTGATGGAGTGCATCACATAGCTGCTAAAATACTGGATCATTTTTCATTAAGGTCCATACACCCATGGCTTCATCTAATAGACTGTTACAATGGGTGACTACAAATCGATACTATCTCTAGCTTGATTTACCTTGGCTGATAGTGCGTACCTATGGTGGAGTCTTTCGCTACAACTTTGTCTGTAGATCTGAAATTTGTTGTTCATATTTGGTTCTGATTGCCTGCACCTCAGTGCACGATGCTTTCAACGTGACAAACAATCCTTCTAATTTCTCCTCTGGTGTAGTTGTGGCTAGGAAAACTGGAAAATCTCAACAAACATGATGGATTTCTTCCTCTAGCTCAGCATGCTGGGCTTCGGCTTCTCATCATGTTGCTTCTACTTTTTGCTGTTGTTGGTGTGATTTCTCTACTTGATATTGGGCTTCCATTGTATAGGTGTGCAAATTTTCCTTTTTGTATTTAAGTTCATCTGTGATCATCAAGTGCATCAAGTTAGAGTCAATTTTTCAGTGATCAAAGATAACTCTTTTAAGAGTTTTTCATCAGGTCTTTAGTCATTTTTTTATCTTTTTTCAGTTAGTATTCAACAACAATTTTGATCAATGAATGATTCCTATCAAGAGAGGCCACTCCTTAAACACTATTTCATCTTCACTTAGAGGTCTAAAATCATGTCATTTCATCAAATATAGGTCGGGTCTAGGGTTTAACTGCCATGAAAAATATTTAGTTTTTTATTATTAAAAAGTGAAGTTAAAATTTCCATCTCATATATTAAGGTTTAGTTGAAGGAGAAAGCCTGTTTTATAGTCCTGAATAAACTCTACATGTCATGAGAATTCCATATCCTGTCGCTATACCTAGAAAGAAAAACAGAGCTTTACTGAAAATATATTTTTGAAACCACATTTTATTAAAGTTCTATCTTTAATATTTCGAAAATAAACCTTTGAAACCATAGGTTTTAAATCCTATGTGTTGTACTTTTCCACCATTATAATCAACTACCATATTATCCATTACCATTGTGACACGTTACATCCCTTCATTTATCGGTGTTTCATGTCACATCACATTTATCATACTCCCACCCCACCAATCACTAAAATCCACCCTACGTTAAATCCCTTCCACCTCTCCGATCATCTCCATTTCATCTGATGACCTGTATTAGACATCCCCCCCCCTCCCTCATCATCAAGGACTTAACATTAACAATGTCGCCCCCCTGCACAAAACTACTTACTGCCTTCATACCCCTCTGAAATCTCGCTTAATCACTGATATTAAACCACTGCTTCCTCCCTCCAATCATATCATTACTGATGTGGATTGTGAACCATCCAATCAACTTAATTACCACGTTTTCCTAACTGTTGGCCAATTAATTCAATGGCTAACCATTAGGCAATGGACCCACACCCTTTTTCAAATGAGAAATAATCCAATTGTCCATGAATTCACCAATCAAACACAAGTTTGAAATTTTATCCTGATTTTCAATCTATTTTTCACATGATTATGAGTTTACAACTACTACCAGAGTTCCATATATCAAATTCATCTGTGTTTGAAACTTTTTCTTGTAGATATTGATTTTCTTCTAGTTGTAGAGCTTATCCTCAGTCTCAGCCTCTGTAGTGTATCAAAAAATTCTTATTTCCTCCATTTCAACATAGCCAAAAGTGCCTCTGAAAAACAAAGGACATGAGAAACTAGTAAGTTTGTTGTTACATCCTCTAGTTTATTTTCATCACATTCCCTTAGCATACAAAGATCAAAAAATACATGAAACCTTGTCTGAGATTGAGTTTTTTGAGTTATATTGCTGGTTAGAAGACAAATAATTTGATAAATCAGATGACATAGGACTATGGGATTCTAATATCCCACATTTCATCTTTCCCCATACCCATAATGCCCCAAATTTTCTTAGGAGATACCAATCTTGGTATATGCCAAACCAGAGAAATATTGTTGCTCTATTATCGCTCCCACGGGAGAGGTTTTAGTGACTATCAATGCCCAAACAATTGAACAAATGATGAAAGCCTCAACCACAGAGAATGCTACCCCATTTTCCCAAGAAGCCTTAATAGAAATATACATGAAATTAGATTTTTCAAAGAGAGCCCAAACTCTTGAGATATTCATGACTGAAAATGATCCATTACCTAAGAAAAATCCTCCATTTATAGCATCCATTTTCCCTGAAAGGTCCAAAAAAATCATCACAGTCATTTTCTATCTTCTTGGTTATTATTCAGACCAATGGTATATGAAGCCATCATAGGATTTCTATCCATATTCTCCATTGATTCCAAACCCTCCATCATTTTAAATTTCATTCAGTTTATTGCAGATTCTATCCATGATCATTTTGTGAAATTCACAACTGAAGAGGTTTGTAGTTATGCCTCTTTGTTGGTTTACTTATTCTTTTACTCTCATGGAGAAAAATTTAAATTTTCTCTACAAAAATTGGATGAAGAAGGCAACCAACAATAAATCATTTTCTAGACTTCATTTTTCATGAAGGAACATAAATAATATTCATGCAAGCATTTTGTGGCATTGTTTCTTTAGCCATCACTCAGTTTGTTAAATAGCACTCCAGAGCCAAGGATTAGTGAAGAGATTAGAAATATATTGCAGCTTTCAGATCAAGCTAGAATAGGGAATTGGTATCTTTACCAAAATTATACAGAACTCAGAGTTTATGGATGTGAAATTCCCCCTTATAAGTTTCCCAAATTCCTCCCCATGAGGATTTTTTCATTGGGGTATATTAGACAAATGATTAATACAGATGAAGTGCATTTTGTCTCTAATAAGAAGAAATCACAGTTTAAAATTAAAACAAGGATAGGTCCTTTTATCTATAATAGTAGGAAAATAAGGGAGGAAGAAAATAATTTGTTGAAATAAATGCAGTTTAGTCCAAGTTTTAATGTTCTTATGATCCAATTGGTGTCATTTCCAAAATGAGGCTGGAAAATATATCTACAACATATTTTCATACACATAGACCAGAGATTGAAAAGTACATGAATAAGCTTGAATGGACATAAGGTACACTATAGGAGGCTGAAGAGAAGACAATGTATACATCAACATTACCAAATCCTATTTCATAGGAAAGAGCAGGTAAAAGAGTTAGAGAAGATCAATCATCTCCAATGACCGATTCATCTAGCAAAGAGTTCAAAATTCACTACAGGAAGAAAAAAAAGCTAGATCCAAAGGTCAATCCCAGCAAGGAGTCAGAGAAATAAGTAATCATAATTACTGAAGAGACACCTCCATCCACACAGGTAGGTGATAAAGGAACTTCTACTACTCCTACTACTTCCACAGTTTCTAAAGTTAATCAAACATCAGCTCCTAAATATCAACAAAATGTCATTCAAACTAGCACAACTGCTAGAGGGGAAAAGGAGAAAATTATCTTTGACACTTTCAAAGAGATAAAGGTGAAGAATGAAATGTTGAAGAAAAGTACATATAACCAGTTTTGGAAACAACTTCCCATCTCACAAAGCAGGTTGCTTTCAGCCTTTGATTCTGAAAAGGGAAAAATGCACTTTGCATTCCTTCAAGCACAAATTCCACAGCCAAAGTCAGAGGCAGATTATAAAAAAACTAAATTTGAGTTTGATACAAAAGAAATGCATCCAATAGATCAAATGGAGCTACATAAGCAAACTGGTGAGATGATTTCATCAACTCTAACTAATATTGCTTTAATTTTATCAAAACTACAGGTTTCATTGGAAAATGTACAGTCATAGTTGAGATTGGAGAAGGTGTCTTCATTTGAAAAGGACACAAGAATCAAAACCTTAGAAGATCTGGTGGTTAAAATTGGATATGATCCATCCAATGTAAATGTAATTGAAGAAATCACCAAGAAGAAAAATGTTGATATAGAAGCATTGAGGAAACAACTGAAAATCCCAGCTACAAAATATCCTTTGGCAAAGGATATTGAAGAAAATGAAACTCAGATGATAGATATGATGAAGTTGATAATGGAGTAGAATTATCAATTAAATAAAATGGAATCAGAGTTAGAAAAGATGATAAATGAAAAATAATTAGCAATGAAAAAATCAATGGTTCCTTTGGAAGTAGTTCCTTTAGCAACCATTCCTATAACTCAAACTTCTACAGAAAGCACTACAGATGGAGCTAAGAAGCTTACGAAAGCAGTTTAGGACATGTCCATTCAAAAAGAGGAGATCAAAAAATTGTGGGATTGGGTAAAATTATTGAAATTACAGAAAAATAATGTTGATAGTTCAGATGTAGCTGAAGCACAAATGGCCAAAAAGTTGATTGAAAGGTTGAAAAAAGAGAAAAAGTAATCTTCCATTGGTAACACTTTGGGCTAGGTAAAAGAGATAATATGGGAAGACATCATAGAGTCCATTTTCTTCTATTTTACTTCCATCCACTTTTTATAGAATTCCAATCTGATGCTCAGAGAGAGGGTTATAACGATTTTCCCATGGTCACCTCTTTGAGATGAAATTCAGGATCCTAAAATATCTCTAACTTCCACAGATCCTATCTCCAAAAATATTGTGAACCAATATCTAAAATTTTTACACGTCGTTCCTTAGGATTTTGGCCTCACTCTGAAATTTTTTTAGCCTCTTAACCTTCGTAGAAAAATAGTTATAGCAAAAATTCCATGATGACATGTTTAGGTGAAATTCGAGAGCCTGAAAAAACCCTAACTTCCATAGATCATATATTCAAAAATATTTCGAACCAAGATCTGAAATTGTGACATGATGTTCCTCATGATTTAGCCTTCACTCTATAAAAATTTCAGATTCAAAACCTTCTTATAAACAAATTTATATCAAAAATTCCACGATGGCTTGTTTGGAGCAGCGAAACCCTAGAATCCAAAACTCTGGTACCAAATTTTATGAAATAGGCTCCAAAAATAGAAGAAAAGAGAGATCAACACCTTAGAAATAAGCCACTTCGAAGGGGAAAACTCCTTTACATTACATAAATGAACAATTCTTGGATGATACAAATGACAAAACCTCCTTCTATAAATAGGATTCCATGGGGTCACAATATATTCCTAGTCGACCTAACAATATTAATGTAAGGGCACAATAATAACAATATGGGGGCTACAGGGGTACAACAATAACAATAAGGGGGCTACATTAACAAAAATAAGGGGATACACTAGTATTATAGGGACCTAACAGTTTATGGATGTGAACTTCCCCCTTATAAGTTGCCCAAATTCCTCCCCATGTGGATTTTCGCACTGGAGTATATTAGACAAATGATTAATGCAGATGAAGTGCATTTTGTCTCTGATAAGAAGAAATCACAGTTTAAAATTAAAACATAGATAGGTCCTTTTATCTGTAATAACAGGACAAGGGGAGGAAGCATATAAGTTCTTGAAAGAAATTTAGTTTAGCCCAAGTTTTACATGGTCTTATGATCCAGTTGGTGTCATTTCCAAAATGAGGGTGGAAAGTAAATCTACAACATATTTTCATACACCTAGACCAAAGATTGAAAGGTACATGAATAAGATTGAATGGAAATAAGGTAAACTACATGAGGTTGAAGAGAATACAATGTCTACATCAGCATTGAAGACTCCTATTTCACAGGAAAGAGCAGGTAAAAGAGTTAGAGAAGATCAATCATCTCCAATGACTGATTCATCTAGAAAAGAGTTCAAAATTCACTACAAGAAGAAAACAAAGCTAAATCCAAAGGTCAATCCCAGCAAGGATTTAGAGAAAGAAGTAATAATAATTACTGAAGAGACACCTCCATCCACACAGAAAGGTGATAAAGGCACTTCTACTACTACTGCTACTTCCACAGTTGCTAAAGATCAACAAACAACAACTCCTAAAGATCAACAAAAAGCCATTCAGACTAGCACAACTGATAGAGGGGAAAAGGAGAAGACTGTCTTTGACGCTTTCAAAGAGATAAAGCCGAAGAATGAAATGTTGAAGACAAGTATATATAACAAGTTTTGGAAACAAACTCCCAACTCACAAAGTAGGCTGTTTTCAACCTTTGATTTTGAAAAGGGAAAAACGCACGTTTCATTCCTTTAAGCACAAATTCAATAGCCAAAGTAAGAAGTAGATTATAAAAAGGATACATTTGAGTTTGATACAAAATAAATTCATCCAATAGATCAAACGGAGCTACATAAGCAAACTGGTGAGATTATTTCATCAAATCTCACTAATACTGCTTTAATTTTATCAAAACTGTAGGTTTCATTGGCAAATGTACGGTGACAGTTGAAATTGGATAAGGTGTCTTCATTTGCAAAGAACACAAGAATCAAAAACTTAGAAGATCTAGTGGTTAAAATTGGATATCATCCATCTAATTTAAATGCAATTGAAGAAATCATCAAGAAGAAAAATGTTGATATAGCAGCATTGAGGAAACAACTAGAAATCCCAACTATAGAAGATCCTTTGACAAAGGGTATTGAAGAAAATGAAACTCAGAAGACATATATGATGAAGTTGATAATGGAGCAGAATGCTCAATTAAATAAAATGGAACCAGAGTTAGAAAATATGATAAAGGAAAAAGAAGAAACAATGAAAACATCAAAGGTTCCTTAGGAAGTAGTGCCTTTAGCAACCATTCCTATAGCTCAAAATTCTACAGCAAACATTGTAGATTGAGCTGAGTAGATTACCAAAGAAGTTTAGAACATGTCCATTCAAGAAGAGGAGATCAAAAAATTGGAGGATTAGGTAAAATTATTGCAATTACAAAAAACTAACTTTGATAGTTCACTTACAGCCGAAGAATAGAGGTCCAAAAAGTTGATTGAAAGGTTGCAAAAAGAGTAAAAATAATCTGCCATTGGTAACACTTTGGACCAGGTAAAAGAGACAATATGGGCAGACATCATAGATTTTATGAAAGAAATTTGGCCAAGAACACAAATCATTTTTTAGAAAGAGGAGCTGATACAGAAAGAAAATGAGGCCATTACAACAATCAAAGCACAACTAGGAGACAATCCTACCATGAGAAACCATATTATTAGATTTTTGAATTCAAAGAACATGTTTGAGCTAGATGAATTGGGAATTGATGACAGAACAGAAACCATCCTGGAAGTGAAGAAAGTGATAACAAAGAAGAGTTTGATTCTTCAACTTGAAGAAAAATGCCACAGTCTATAGTTTACAGTTCAAATATTTTTCAGCAAGATAGAGTCTCTGACACAGAAAGGATTACTCTCTCTGATCAAAATTTGGATCAGGTCCTAAAATTAGCTAAAAATTCAATGTGCTCAAAATTGTTTCAGACCTAAACGATTAGAGAGAGTTCGTTGCTGGGATTCTAGCGCAAATCATTTCATCAAAATCTAAGTTTGTATGACTGAGTTATTGTCTGTTGTTAATTTTGTCAAACATGTAAAAAATAGACAGAAGTACATCAACTAACTAGGTAGTCCAGTCAACACCTCAGAAATATTCGCCAGATTACAGCCAGTGGCACTATGACAAGTGTCGTCTCCAGAATCGCCTGATGGGTTTGTGAAGGGAAAATTTTCGCAATGACCTCCAATATCTTCCTAAGTTTGAATTTGAATTTTTTTTAGGTTGGAGCACAACCCAACCAGAGGGCGCCACATGTCCTCTCTAGTGGGCCCTCTCCAACCCTTAGTTCAAATTCTTATTTTACATATATGGCAAGGTTGGCATTATGGATGGTGCATTTTTTTTATATATCCTAAGTTCTAACCTTGGCTAAGGATTTTATGTGCTAGGGAGGTTTGATATGGTGGAATTATATATATATATAGTTTGAAACCCACATCCAGTGGAATTTAACCATAAATGGAGGAGCCACCAACCAAATTGGCAGAGGACTATTCTTGGAGGTGAACTCTAAAGTTGGCAGGAAGTATAGTTATAAATCCTTGCAAAAATTTGTATGGCGGAGTGGGGGTCAAACCCACAACCTTCCACCCACCAGCCTCACAGCTTATGAACTCCCCTACCACATGGTTCTTAACCACTATGATCTCCACACATTGTTAAAGTTTATTAATCGGACAGTTGGGGGTTCAGAGGAGGCCAACCCCACAGGCCAACCCCCTCCCCATATGGCCACAGTCCAAGAACCAAGAGCTTCAACGAATGAACCGATGGAAATTTAAACCACATTTAATTAATGATTAAAATGTGGTTAAGCCACATTTAAATGTGATTAGCACTAAAATGCGCTTATACTGAAAACAATGGTTATCTTATCATTAAGACACACTTATCCCTTAATTAATGGGCATTTAAGTGGTGGTTAACTTGGTGGAGTGCGCCAATTTTAGCGTCGCTTGTTGGAAATATTGTCATTGATGGCAAAGGAATTGGCAAAGGTCAGCAGAGAAGAACAGAAGGAGCAATGACAGAATGGGAGAAAAGAATACAAAGGCGCAACAGAGTTTTGGTGAACAACAACACGTATTCAAGAAGGATGGGAAAAATGTAAGGATGAATGAATTGTCATTATGGTGATGGGCAACGGCGTTTTACAGTGGAATGAAGACATTCGTAGTTCCAGACTACGGAGGAGCAGATTTTATTTAAAAACAGTCATTTCAGGCATTTAAGCCCTCAACAACCAAGTATGAAGGAAATTGATTAAAACAGCGAAGGTCCTTTATGTTTCTGAAAAGGAAAGATCAAGTGGTCCCCACCACCTTAGCGCAAATCACAAGATCGCAAGTTTTGAAGTTTAAATGTCTTGTTGATGTGGATATTTGCGATGTGCGATCGTCGCGCCGTCGCACCATCGCAACATCGCAATGTTGCAAAATCACCCTCTGCCCAAGCCAGAGTTTGTTGATTGTTGCGATATGTGATTATCGCAATATCGCACATTTGTTATTTCTGCCATCGCAAGTTCCGTTGTTTGCGACGTGCGATCATCGCGCCATCGCACGATCGCAATATCGCACATTCAAGTGTTCTGACTATGATGTGGGCCCGGGGTCAAAGAATGAAATCCCGTTTGTTTGAAGATTGAAGTCCGGGTTAAAATTTCATTGAAATTTGATTAAAAGTAATGTTACGGAGGCAGTGTAAAGTTTTAAAATAACCAAAAGATTATGACCACGCCAATCCATTGTAAATGATTTATTAATCATAAATTTATATGGCGGAGATAAAGTTCCTTTTTGGGTCGTTTCGTGTTGTAAAAGAAATTTCATATGTTTTGGGGAGGTCATGACTATAGTAGATTGTTGGACCCGATTATCTATTGTGACCTTGTCCAAGAATACCATTAGCGGTTCATGGTTTTGACTCATGGTTTTACTAAAGGCGACATCTATATAAAGTGATGAGAATTATGAAGAAGCAGTGTGTGAAAAAAAAGGGTTGATAATAAAATGAATCTCCTTTGGAGATATCTATACAAATAAACCCTTGATATATCTGAATCGATGGTGCACCTGTAAATATGATGATCAGATCGACTAACGCAATTATGAAGAACATGTGCATGCATAAGGGTGATGAATGAATGAAGTTCTTGAAGGAATGTCTCGCTGGGCAAACTCTGTTCTTAACAGAAAAATCTGAATGAACCTCTGGTCTTAAACGACGGACGAAGAAATGATGAAGAGCTAGCACATGACTACTGAAGAAAACATATGAATCCGTTGAGTCTAAGGGTTGAAGCCTTCATTTTGGAAGTAGAAGTTTTCTGCTAGTAGAAACTGGTGTTATGTTCAGGGGGTTGAAGTTCCCTTCCAGGAAAGGCTGGTAAACGAGAGAAGGTTGTAGCCTTCTGCAGGTGGGTTCCTGCGTGGTGGTATGAGTCTGCACCAGCATATATTGTACAAGGTTTTCTCTATAATAAAATATTGAAGACTGAGATTACAGCAGCGGTGGTTTTCTCCCGAATTGGGTTTCCACCTTAAATCCTAGTGTCCATATGTGTTGTTCATGGTTAATGGTTTGTTCTATTATTTATGTTCATGCTTAATGCTTATCTGATGCAATTCTCTAAGTAAAGACATAATAAGATATCTGGACGTACATGTTGAATGCAGTACTGTAACATATGGTTTTTTAAGAGAAAGGAAAGAAAAATTGTTCAGCCTTAAATACTGATTCAACCCCCCCCCCTCTCAGTATTTTTCCCAACAATTGGTATCAGAGCGGGTCCTTCTGAAAAGGCTTAGTTGCTAGAAGGAAGATCAAGCAAGATGAGCAATCAAGATGGAATAACATCTATCAGGCCTCCGCTCTTTAATGGAAACAATTTAATTTTCTGGAAAACAAGGATGAGATCCTATCTTCAGTCTCTAGGAGCAGAGGTATGGGTGATTGTTGAACAAGGATATCAATATCCAGCTATAGTACCAACAGATCCAATGGAAAGAAAGAATTATGAAACAAATTCAAAGGCAGTCAATGCTCTATTAGGAAGTCTAACTGAATCAGAATTTGTCAAATTCATGCAGCTGAATACAGCAAAGGCAATATGGGACAAAATCATTCTAAGCTATGAAGGTGATGCAAAGGTAAAAAGTGCTAAACTTCAAACTCTCAGAATCCAATATGAGAATCTTAAAATGCTTAATGAATAAAGCATTGCAAATTTCTTTCTACGTCTTGATGATATTGTAAATCACATGAGAAATCTGGGAGAAACAATTACCGAATCCACTTTGGTTGAGAAAATTTTAAGATCTCTAACAGCAAAATTTGAGTCAAAAGTTTCAGCTCTTGAAGAAAAGCAGGATCTTCAAAATCTTACTGTGGTACAACTTCATGGCATACTAACTGCATATGAAATGAGAAGAGGAGGACCATCTGAAGTCAAAGAAGTAGTCTTTGGAACTTCTACAAAAGGAAATGAAGTACAAATAACAGAAGGATCAGGATATATCTCAGAAGAAGATGAGATAAACTTCGTAAAGAAACTTCAACTTGGCACAGGACGATTCAGAGGTAAGCTTCCTTTCAAATGTTTTGATTGTGGAAGAGTTGGTCATTATGCTGCTAAGTGTCCTTATAAAGAAACACATAAAAAGGGGAAGGAAGTAGCAAGAAGGAATAAGAATCATTTTTGTTCTAAAAGGAGTTACTATACTCATGAAGATAGTGATGGGTTATCTGATAGTGAGGAAGAATGTGAACAAGATCTGAGAATTCTCATGGCATTTGAAAAAGAATATTGAGACGAAGAGGATACTTTTGTGGACGCTCTAGAAGATAGTGATTTTCATAATGAAAACAATAAACTCAAAATTTTCTTAGAAGAGAGCAAACTAATCATAAAAACTCTGAAAAATCAGCTTGAAGACAAAGAGAAACACAATGAGAAATTAGAATGTGAAGTAGTAGATCTAAGAAAAGAACTTGGGAAGGTAAAGACTCTGAATCTGAGATTTGCTAAAGGGTCTGAAACCTTAGATGAGATTATCAAGGTACAACGTTCTCCTCTTATAAAGACAGGCCTTGGATATATTGGAGAGTCTTCTCATGCATCAGCACCAAATTATCTAAAAGCAATTATAGCTGGTTTACAACATGCTGCCACTCAGCAAGGGAATAAAGAATATTTACAGGTAAAGCATGATCATTTTAATTCAAGAAACACTAACAGAAATGTCTTTCAAAGAAACACCAATCAACAGATAAATTCATTTAGAAGATCTTATGATTGCAGAAATTTCTTCTGCAATGGACAATGTTTCTCATGTCACAATTTTGGTCATAAATCTATTCAATGTGTATCATATAAAACTATTATGACAAGAGAAGAAAGAAAGAAAAGGACTGATATTGAAGCAAAGAAGAATACTTATAACAACTTTTCTCCTCTTCAAAATGAAGTTGAATGCACTTATTGCAATAACTTTGGCCATGAAGAATCTGAATTCAGGAGCAAAGTTCAGCCAAAAGAACATGTTCCTTCAAGATCCAAAGTATGGAAAAAGAAGGAGTTACAGGTTGAAAATTGTGGCATAGCGTTATTTGTAGAAGATGAAGAGAACCAATGGTACATTGATAGTGGATGCTCAAGACACATGACAGGTGATAAAGACAAACTTCTTGCATATAGTGCTCTAGAAAAGGAGAAGAATGTTACATTTGGAAATGATACTCCTGCGGTAATTAAAGGAAAAGGGTCTGTTTTCCTAAAACATAAGGTGAAATCTAATGAAGTCATGTATGTGGATGGATTAAAGCATAACTTGTTAAGTGTAAGTCAAATGTGTGATCAAGGAACTGAAGTTATCTTTAGTTCAAAAGAATGTGTGGTACGTGATCTTGATACAGGTAAAGCAATTATAAAAGGAAAAAGAACTCCAAACAACTTGTATATATTGAAGAACCCCAAAGAACAATGTTATTTGAGTAAATCTTCAGAAAATTGGCTATGGCATAGAAGGTTGGGGCATCTGAGCTTCTCTCAAATCAACAAATCAAGTAGACTTAAAGCTATTCGTGATCTTCCCAATATTACTCTACCTGAAAATATCATATGCAAATCTTTCCAATTCGGTAAGCAAACCAGGGTACAATTTAATGCCAAGGAAGGATCATCAAGTAAGCCTCTTGAACTCATTCATACTGACATATGTGGACCTATGAGGAAAAAGTCACCCCGTGGTGAAGAATACTATATCTTATTCATTGATGATTTCTCTAGAATGTGTTGGATTGGGCTGCTTAAACATAAAGATGAAGCATTTGGGAAATTTCAGATTTTCAAAGAACTAGTGGAGAATGAATTAGAATTAAAAATCAAGTGTCTTAGATCTGATCGAGGAGGAGAATATACATCCAAAGAATTTCTTGAATTCTGTGAACAACACGGCATAAAAAGACAGTTTTCTGTAGTTGGCACTCCACAACAGAATGGTGTTGCAGAGAGAATGAACAAAAAAATTCAAAAAATGGCTAGAGTTATGCTTGATGATTCCGAAACACTTGACACATTTTGGGGAGAAGCAGCACATACAGCAGCAAACATTCTCAATAAAGCACATGTTCGTGTAAATAGTGACAAAACTCCATATGAACTCTGGTATGGTAATCCTCCCACTATAAAGCATTTTAGAATTTTTGGGAGCAAATGCTTTATCAAAAATAATGATGAAAAACTTGGCAAGTTTGAACCCAGAGATGATGAGGGAATATTTCTTGGTTACTCCTCTAGGAGTAAGGCATATAAATGTTACAATAAAAGACTTTGAAAGATTGTTGAATGTATTGATGTTGTTATTGATGAGTCTATTGTAGCCCCAAAAGAAGAAAAGCAAACAACAGATGAAGATGATGAGGACACATATCCTCCTACATCAAACAGTAATGATACAAACAGTACACCCAGTGAAGAACCTGAAGAAGAGCTGCCTGAAAAGGCTCCATCTAGATATGTTCAAAAGAATTATCCAGAATCTCAAATTTTGGGAGAAAAGGAATCAGGTGTACAAACAAGAAGGACTCTTGTGGGATCTTCTAGCAACCTGGCATTTCTGTCCACGGTTGAACCTCACAGTGTCAGTCAAGCTAGCAAAGATGAATGTTGGATTCAAGCCATGAATGAAGAGCTTGATCAAATTGAAAAGAATCAAGCTTGGGAGTTAGTACCAAGGCCTCATGACAAAAATGTCATTGGAACTAAATGGATATTCAAAAACAAGTTAAATGAGAATGGGGATGTTATAAGAAATAAAGCTAGACTTGTGTGCAAAGGGTATGCTCAACAAGAAGGTATAGACTTTGAAGAAACCTTTGCTCCTGTAGCCGGACTTGAAGCCATAAGAATGTTTCTTGCGTTTTCAAGCTTCCAACAAATCAAAGTTTATCAAATGGATGTTACATCTGATTTTCTCAATGGTGATCTAGAAGAAGAAGTTTATATAGAACAACCAGAAGGATTCATTTTGGGAAATGATGAAAAACTTGTTTGTAGACTTAAAAAGGCTCTATATGGTCTCAAACAAGCTCCAAGGGCATGGTAGTATCGTCTTGACAAATATCTTCATCAACAAGGATTTTCAAAGGGGTCTGCTGATAGCAACTTGTACACAAAAACTGAAAATGAAAAATTGTTGATTGTGGTTGTATATGTCGATGATATCATTTTTGGAAGTAATAAAGAATATATGAGTCAGAAATTTGCTTCTGATATGCAGCAAGAATTTGAAATGTCTTTACTCGGGGAACTAACATTTTTTCTTGGCCTGCAAGTGCAACAAGCAACAGATGGTATATTCTTATCACAAGCAAAGTATCTCAAGAAAATCCTGAAGAAGTATGGCATGGAAGATTGCAAACCTGTAAGTACACCAATGATAACCGGATGCAATCTCAGTTCTAATGATGATTCCCCCACCGTAAATCAACCAGAATATAGATCTATGATAGGAAGTCTACTTTATCTCACTGGGACAAGACCAGACATCATGCATGCAGTTGGGATTGTTGGACGATTTCAAGCCAATCCAAAAGAATCTCATCTTCAGGCTATGAAAAGAATATTCAAATATCTACAGGGAACTCAAGACTTTGGACTATGGTATCCAAAGAATGCTGATCTCACTCTTCATGCATACACTGATGCAGATTGGGCTGGAAGTGTTGATGATCGAAAAAGCACTAGTGGTGGTGCATTCTTTATGGGGCCCCGGTTAGTATCTTGGTTCAGCAAGAAGCAAAGCTCCATTGCCTTATCTACAGCAGAAGCGGAATATGTGGCTGCAGCATCATGTTGCACTCAACTTCTTTGGATGTTGCAAACCCTACAATATTTTCAAATCAAATGTTCACCTCCTATCTCCATTATGTCTGATAATACAAGTGCCATCAGTATCTCAAAGAATCCTATTATGCATTCCAAGACCAAGCACATTCCCATCAAATATCACTTCTTACGAGAACAAGTGCTTGAGAAAAAGGTGAAATTAGAATATGTTTCCTCCAAAGAACAAGTTGCTGATATATTTACCAAACCTCTACCCAGGGAAGCATTCGAAAATCTCAGACAGAAACTGGGAGTAGTCTCTGCCATGTAGAGGATCAGGTCTACTTAATTACAGAAGACTCAATTGGTTGTGAGGTGCTTTCTGAATGCACAGGCTCAGGGGGAGCATTGGTCATGTGAAAAGGATGAATCGTTGGTCATATTATGTTTGAAGATGCAGCATGATCTTAGGGGGAGCATGGGACTATCGGTTCAACGGTTCTTGATCCAACTCTTTTCCATTAATGTCAAAGGGGAAGGAAACACAACAAAGGGTGTCTATCAGGTCATCAAAGGAAGAGTATTGCCATCAATGCCAAAGGGGGAGATTGTTGGAAATATTGTCATTGATGGCAAAGGAATTGGAAAAGGTCAGCAGAGAAGAACAGAAGGAGCAGCGACAGAATGGGAGAAAAGAATACAAAGGCGCAGCAGAGTTTTGGTGAACAACAACACGTATTCAAGAAGGATGGGAAAAATGTAAGGATGAATGAATTGTCATTATGGTGATGGGCAGCGCCGTTTTACAGTGGAATGAAGACATTCGTAGTTCCAGACTACGGAGGAGCAGAGTTTATTTAAAAACAGTCATTTCGGGCGTTTAAGCCCTCAACAACCAAGTATGAAGGAATTTGATTTAAACAGCGGAGGTCCTTTATGTTTCTGAAAAGGAAAGATCAAGTGGTCTCCACCACCTTAGCGCAAATTGCAAGATCGCAAGTTTTGAAGTTTAAATGTCTTGTTGATGTGGATATTTGCGATGTGCGATCGTCGCACCGTCGCACCATCGCAACATCGCAATGTCGCAAAATCACCCTCCGCCCAAGCTAGAGTTTGTTGATTGTTGGGATATGCGATTATCGTAATATCACACATTTTTTATTTCTGCCATCGCAAGTTCCGTTGTTTGTGACGTGCGATCATCGCGCCATCGCACGATCGCAATATCGCACATTCAAGTGTTCTGACTACGATGTGGGCCCAGGGTCAAAGAATGAAATCCCGTTTGTTTGAAGATTGAATTCTGGGTTAAAATTTCATTGAAATTTGATTAAAAGTAATGTTACGGAGGCAGTGTAAAGTTTTAAAATAACCAAAATATTATGACCACACCAATCCATTGTAAATGATTTATTAATCATAAATTTATATGGCAGAGATAAATTTACTTTTTGGGTCGTTTCGTGTTGTAAAAGCAATTTCATATGTTTTGGGGAGGTCATGACTATAGTAGATTGTTGGAACCGATTATTTATTGTGACCCTGTCCAGGAATACCATTAGCGGTTCGTGGTTTTGACTCATGGTTTTACTAAAGGCGACATCTATATAAAGTGATGAGAATTATGAAGAAGCAGTGTGTGAAAAAAAAGGGTTGATAATAAAATGAATCTCCTTTGGAGATATCTATATGAATAAACCCTTGATATATCTGAATCGATGGTGCACCTGTAAATATGATGATCAGATCGACTAACACAATTATGAAGAACATGTGTATGCATAAGGGTGATGAATGAATGAAGCTCTTGAAGGAATTTCTGGATGGGAAAACTCTGTTCTTAATAGAAAAATCTGAATGAACCTCTGGTCTTGAATGACGGACAAAGAAACAATGAAGAGCTAGCGCATGACTGCTGAAGAAAACATATGAATCCGGTGAGTCTGAGGGTTGAAGCCTTCATTTTGGAAGTAGAATTTTTCTGCCAGTAGAAACTGGTGTTATGTTTAGGGGGTTGAAGTTCCCTTCCAGGAAAGGCTGGTAAACGAGAGAAGGTTGTAGCCTTCTGCAGGTGGGTGCCTGCGTGCTGGTATGAGTCTGCACCAGCATATATTGTACAAGGTTTTCTCTATAATAAAATATTGAGGACTGAGATTACAGCAGCAGTGGTTTTCTCCCGAATTGGGTTTCCACCTTAAATCCTAGTGTCCATATGTGTTGTTCATGGTTAATGGTTTGTTCTATTATTTATGTTCATGCTTAATGCTTATCTGATGCAATTCTCTAAGTAAAGACATAATAAGATATCTGGACATACATGTTGAATGCGGTACTGTAACATATGGTTTTTTAAGAGAAAGGAAAGAAAAATTGTTCAGCCTTAAATACTGATTCACCCCCCCCCCCCTCTCAGTATTTTTCCCAACATCGCTTCCACTTTTAGTGGACTTAACTAGCAATCTTCCAATTTTAGTGGTAGTTTTATAGCCCTGGAGTAAATGAGGCCTATCTTCGGAAACATTTTACCAAATTGAGCTCAGTAAAAGTCATTCTTAGAATTTTGGCATGTTGGGAATCCATTGGAATAGGTTTCAGAGGCAGAGGGGAACTTCTTCATGGAGTTTTTCCCACTTGAATATTTTTGATGCCCAGGGCCAGCAGGAGAGGAGGCCATGTCCAGAGGACCTGTAGTCCAATTGAAGAACCATAAGAGGCTACTCAAGGGTTTAAGGATTCTATGATTCCAATGGAAACTTTTTTTTTCTATTTTTAACACATATTTAAGATCAAATTGTAGGTTTGAAAAGGAGGTTGTATGGATCATTCAATCATTTGAAGTAGTTTTGGAAGTTTTTGATCAAGGAGGAGACCTTTTTAGGATTTTCCTCATTTACAGAACTTTTGTTGCAGTAGCTATGGCCAACATGGTTCAATTTTGGTTTTATTTCTTCATTCGTTAAGTTTATGAAGATGTTTTATGTATACTTTAGGGTGGAATTGGAGTGTATTTGTGAGGGCTTTCTAGCACTCATTGGTGAGGTATAGATCATCTTTTTAGGAGATTATTGTATCGGTGTTTTATGTGAGATTTATTTGTAGGACAACATCATATTGAAGGGGTGATAGCCACATAGTAAGGCAATATAATGATATGTACCTTTGTCCACCAAATATAAGAGTGGTCTAGTTATGTTAACGAGCCAAGGAGATGTAGCCCAGGTGGGGTGAACTCCTCCATCAAACTTCTTGTCTTATGGTTTGATG
This sequence comes from Pinus albicaulis, assembly GCA_034641835.2. Lineage (NCBI taxonomy): Eukaryota > Viridiplantae > Streptophyta > Pinopsida > Pinales > Pinaceae > Pinus > Pinus albicaulis. The sequence continues at coordinate 618,512,170 of CM076582.1, forward strand.
TATATGTATTTTAACTTGTTGATGTTGACATGTTATTTTTAAGACATTTAAAATCTAAAATCTTGGAAACAACCTGCTCATTCTACATCAATCCATGCACATAAGAAACACATGTCTTATATTGATGAGGGAGCTTGCATAGCATTAACAAGTTTGCCCTCATTTCAGATCAAGTAGGTATCAGAACATAAGGTTCATTGTTTCTTTGTGCAAACAGGGTTGTCTATTAAGGTGAAAATTCTTACCAGGTTGAAGCTCCGAAGAGGAGAAGGAAATCTTGTTGGTATGACTTCCCAAATAGGAACAAAAGGGAGGATAGGGTTGCTACAAACCCCACCTCAAGTTTCATCTTTGGAAAATATTGAGACTTCAAAGAGCATACTTCAAGGAGAAAATCCTACAAGTCTCACAAGGGAAGAAGGTAAAAATAATGGTGTTTCACCACCATATTCACCACAAACTTATTTTTTTTCTACAAATTTGATGCAATTTGTTGATATAGAAATTCCTTCTAAGATGGAAGATGGACACATTTGGGTTTTCTATCCACATGATGTGGGATAGGTTCAATCAGCATATTATGTTGAGGAGCAGGAAGAAGAAAACACAAGAGCTCAAGAGGACACCTTGAGAATCTGGAATGAGTATGAAACCATATTTGTGTCTCAATAAAAAGATGAGACACATGGTGAGCATGTATATGCTTCTTAATTGTATGCACATATTGATGCAAATTATTTTGTAGACTTTGAAAGATACAACAAATGTATTGGGTCCAAGATCTTGGAAATGATGGGATACCAAGAAGGCTTGGTTCTTGGTGAAAATCATCAAGGCATCAAGAACCCAATAGAGGCGAAAGAAAGACCTAAGCATGAAGGCTTGGGTTATGTTGCACTAGAAGAATGGTATTCTGATGACAATGATGATTGGGTATCATGTACCTACTATCGCAAAAGAGGAAATGAAGCAGCAAGGTGTTGGATTTTGCATCCAAAGCTCATACCGATTTGGCTCTCTGGATAGGCACCATTGAAATGGTTTGTCTCTTTACATTGTATGATGAAATATTGCATGCGAATGTTTTTCAGTTCAAGGCATTTCTATTTGTTGCAAAAATTTTCCAAGATGGTGTAAAAGATGGTTTGTCACTCATTTTTGTTGCAACAATTCATCATTCAATTCAGCTCTTATGATCAATCATATGTTTTAGGTTTATGTACTTATTTGTACTTGAAAGAGAGAGTTGGAAAGTGTACATATGCATGAAATTTTGTATGTGTAAATAGAGAACTTGTGATAGGTTCATTGTAAATAGGTACATGCATGAGTGTTGTCAATATGTATCATGGAATGTCGACTTGTATCGATTTTACTGCACACATTTCAAATCGATTTATGTCGATTATGTTGCATATTTCATGTCAACTTGCATTTTTGATGTCGCATGTTGTTTGCTGACTATGTTTGTCCATTATGTTGATCGATTTATGTTTTATTCGATGGCGTTTGTCCATTTTGAGTCGATGTTATAGGAGGTGATAGTCATTTCTTTGAAGGAGAAAAAACGAGGTGGTTGTTATTTCAATTCTTGCATAATGTTTTCTTTTCAAGATTGATTGTGTGTTATTGTGACAAGATGTTGCAGGAAGTTTGATGTCCATTTAGTGAGAAGTGGACAAGATGAAAAGTGTTCTGTAGCCATTTCATAACAAGTTGGTTTTCTTTTATGAAGCCAATATTTCACTCATATTGCAAGCTTAATTTGGATAAGAAGATTTCCAAGAAGAAGATTGAATGCATTTGTTGCAATAGGGACTTGATTCTCAGTGGGGAGGCTAATAGTTTTCCAAGCACCTAGAGAATGATTTGGTACAACAGGGTATATATCATTCAACAAAAATCAAGAATGTTGAAGTGGGTCATCAACAACCAAAGAGTAGTGGTTGAGAGACATAGCCAGTTGTGATGCAAGGCATGTCAAGGTGATTGTCAAAAAGACTTGTCAAGTAAAATCAGTTGATATAACTTGAAAGTAGAAGAGTGTTGAAGCTCAAGAAGATAATTATCATCTTTTGTGGGTCCAAAATCCTGTAAGTGGGAAGGAGTGATCAGAATTTGGATCAAGGCCTAATATTAGCTAAAAATTCAAAGTGCTCAAAGTTGTTTCAGACTTGAATGATCAGATAGATTTTGTCGCCAGGATTTTGTCGCAACTCATTTAATCAAAATCTTTGTATGACTGTGTTATCATCTACTGTTCTTTTTATCAAACATGCAAAAAATGGACAGAACAAGTACAACAATTGACTTGGCAGTCCAGTCAGCACCTTAGGAATATTATCTAGATTGTAGACAGTGGAACTGTGACAAGTGTCGTCTCCAGATTCACCAGATGGGTTTGTGAAGGGAAAAATTTCCTAATGACCTCCAATATCTTCCTAAATTTGAATTTGGAATTTTTTTAGGTTGGAGCACAACCTAACCAGAGGGTGCCATGTGTCCTCTCTGGTGGGCCCTCTCCAACCCTTAGTTCAAATTATTATTTTACATATATGGCAAGGTTGGCATTATGGATGGCGCATTTTTTTATATATCCTAAGTTCTAACCTAGGCTAAGGATTTTATGTGGCGGACAGGTTTGATATGGTGGAATTACACACACACACATATATATATATATGTATATATATATATATATATATCCTATAGTTTGAAACCCACATCTGGCGGAATTTAACCATAAATGGAGGAACCACCAACCAACTTGGCACAAGACTATTCTTGGAGGCCAGCTCTAAAGTTTGTAGGAGGTATAGTTATAAATCCTTGCAAAAATATGTATGGCGTAGTGGGGGTAGAACCCACGACCTTCCGCCCTCCAGCCTCATGGCTTACCACCTCCCCTACCATGTGGTTCTTAACCGCTATGATCTCTATACATTGTTAAAGTTTATTAATTCAATGGTTGGGGGTTTGGAGGGGGCCAGCCCCCTCCCCATATGGTCACAGTCCAAGAACCGAGAGCTTCAATGAAGGAACTGGCGGAAATTTAAACCACGTTTAATTAATGATTAAAACGTGGTTACGCCACATTTAAATGTGATTAGTGCTAAAATTATATTATACTTAAAAAATATCTATATTATCATTAAGACATGCTTATCCCTTAATTAATGTGTAGTTAAGTGGTTGTCAACTTGGCTGAGCGCACCAATTTTGGCGGCAGTTCCACTTTTAGTGGACTTAACTAGCAGTCTTCCAATTTTAGTGGTAGTTTTCTAGGCCTGGAGTAAATGAGGCCTATCTTGGGCAATATTTGACCAATTTGAGCTCATTAAAAGACATTATTAGCATTTTGGCATTCTAGGAATCCATTGGAATGGGTTTCTGAGGTAGAGGATCACATCTTGATGGAGTTTTCCTACTTAAAGATTTTTTATGCCGAGGGCCACTAGGAGAGGAGGCCATGTCTAGAGGACCTATAGTCCAATTGAAGAACCTTAAGAGGCAAATTAGGGGTTTAAGGATGTTATAAATCCCTTTGATTAATAACCTCACCTATCAAAATAAGGAGTGGTCGAGTAAACGAAAGGAGAAACTAAGAAGGATGGTGGACAGTAAAAAATAGTGAAGATCATGGGAAGAGGGTTCTTGAAGAAAAGGCACGGTGACCTCATATATCAGGGATATTACACGTTAAGAAGGAAAGACTCATGGTTCCATGGTGGAACAATGCGCCAAAGAGTGCATCGCTAATCCCTTTCTGTCGGCATCAAACAAGCCTTACGACGGTCGAAGTCGAGGCCCCAGAGAAGGTGATGTCACCTTCCTCTGGGCCAATCACAAGACTTCCACGGGGTTAAAAAATGGGCAAGGAGACTCCTATGCACCCCGTTTAAACACAAGAGGGGCCCACCGTGAATGACAATTGGTGTCGATAAATGCAAAGGTAAGGTAAGTCTAGGAGGTGGTACGAAGGCTGGTACCCGCTTTGTTCGGCACGTGGCCCCCACCTACACGACTACTGCCAGCCAATCACCCATCACCACGTGTCTCATTATTGACATCCTTATGACGTCAGCCCTACAAGTATCACCCTGCCTCGTACTCAGTAAAATCTGGTTTGATATAAGCACGTTTTACCCTCGACTATGCAAATTTACTGGTTATTAATCGGTTTTTCGCGTAGAATAGGTTTAAACTCGAGTACAGGTTGCTTTCACTCCCACATCATTTTCACTACCATGTCATTTTACCCTAGTCTACCTCAACACTTTCAGGTCTTTCATTGTTTTTCCCCTTTCACTATTTCCCTTATATTTTTATTTTCGAATTGTCATGGAGAAAACGAAATGGTCTGTGCTTAAAACTCGACAAACCCGTGAGGTCAGGACTACTCTTGGATCTGAGTCTTTCACTGACGCTCATGCATGAAATTGTGACCTAGTCAACCGCTTTAGTGTAGCCTGCACCAGAGCCTAGCTCTTCGACTATCAGCGAAGAGGTGAGGACATATTTAGGGTCGTCGATTTGGGTCTGTATTACCAAATCACCCTAACCACACACCCTTTTCTTGAATTCATTAGCTGGCTTGGGGAGGCCTATGACGAGCGCAGAGACATTTTCCTTTCTACCCAGGGCAACAAGATCCTTTGCATTACTCCCCAAATCATAAGGAAAGCCCTTTGCTACCCTCCCAAATAGAATTATGTTGAATTCTCTGAGGTCTCCCTCTCGTATCATTTTTAAAATCAACCCTGGGAGAAAAAAAGCAGTTTCCTCAGTCTCCTCTTCTATTCTCGCTTGTCATATTTCCCGCTCACAGATTCTATACCCTTGTCAACTTTTTGAACCAATGTGCAGCCCATCCTAGCGGTCATATCGAGGTTGTTAGGGTCTGAGGAGGTCGATCAGGTGACTAAAGTAGGCATAGCTTTCCTATGGCTCATGATGCACGAGGAGATCCTTTGGATATATCCTCTTTCTTATCTTCGACTATTATGGCTCAGTTTCAAGAAATTTCCTCTTTTGGTTCTTTCAAATACTGCTCCCTTATTTTTTACCTTTTCCTATTTAAGCACGTAGATAGATTTGAAAGTCTAGGCCTGCATAGATTCTCAAGGAGAAATTCCCAAACCACATGGCAGTTCGCCAGCAGCCAGAGGGGAAGGGGTATGCAAAGTTTGTTAATGAATTCATATCTATAGCCTATGCCATTATACATGATAGCCCTATGCCCAAAATCTTTCATGAGCAGAAGGATTGGATACAGTTCAATGAGGTGGATTGCACAAGGGACTGGTATCTGTTTGATGACCATACCGAGAAAAAAGTCTATGGTGTAGATGTTCCTCCCTATCACCTGCTGAAATTTCCATCTATGCGAGTTTTTTTCCCTCAAATTCATCCGATAGGTCTTGAAGGATGAACAAGTCCACTTCGTACCTGCGAAGAAGGGATACATCCTCAAACTCCTAGCTTCAATTGGCCCTTTCACTATTAGTTTAAGACATGCCCTCTCAACCGTGGAAAAAATGTTGTGAGATATGAACCTCCCTGAGGGAGATGTCTGGCACTATGACCCTAAGGGATTCCTCACTAGTAGGAAGAAGAAAATAAAATCAACAACTTATATGCATGAACCTAAGCCCTTCATTGAATGGAAAGCTAACCTTTATGTGTGGCCTTTGGATGCACATATGGAGGCCAAGTCCTCAGCTACCTAAGGGAAAGGAGATAGTGTGTCGGTTGTGACAGAAAAGCAAGAACAAGAGGACCCCTAGGAAAGTCAGGAGGTCATGGATGTTGATGAAGAATCTCACCCTAATAAAAAAACAGAAAACTCAAGGGCCAAATGACATAGAGGTCGAGCAATCTGATGATGAGATTCCCATGCTAAAGGGTCTTGACAAGGATAAGCTAGGTTTTCTAGTTTCCTTTGATGTTTCATCCTCTTCAGCCCCATCAGAACTTTCGCAGGCAGTCACAATGAACAAGCAGGAGGCAAGGGATGAGATCAATACCAAAAACAAGTTTGCAAGGGAAAGACTGAGGGATGAACTAACAGAGTTCATGGAAAAACACCATTATAGGCTTCCTTCCATGCTATATATGGATAAGGAGGAGCTCATATTAGCCATCCAGCACTTACCGTTGTAGCCCTCAGGTTTTGGATCCCAATACAGAGATTTGGAAATAATTTTTAACCTAGGCGATATTCCCTTGATAGACAAGATATATTTTCACTAATGTATCAGGGATATGCTACAGACTGATGGGGTGAAACATACAATTTCCTTAGAGAAGCTCGAAAATAAGGTAAATATAATAAAAGAGAACCAACGAAGAGAGAAGATTAGCACAAAGGCCACTTCTACCCAGTTGGAGAACATTAAGAAAATGATAAGAGGAAATGGGGTCGATACTAATGTAGCACTGTAAGGTCTTCTTGCCAAGTCAGAAGTGTAAATTCAGGAGCTGAGACGAAAGCTGAACATGTTTCGTGAGGAACATGTATAGGCAGAGGAACTCATCTAGGTAGAGAGGGAGAAAATGGTTCTCGCTGACTCACTTGCTCAACAACAGGAAGAGAATGTCCAAAAGGACAAAGAGATTGTCGTACTTAAGGAAAGGCTATCAGAATGGCAAGTCAAATGGGACGGGAATACATGAGTGGTTCCTATATCAGGTGATCCCGAGACTATCCCTGAATAGCTCGCCAAGGCCCTATCCAATTTAAGGGTGTCAAAAGATGTGACCCACTCAATTTGTCGACTCCTAGAAGAGTCTGAGGCCGCCCAAGCAACAAACCAAAAGACGATTTCATTCCTACAAAAAGAGGTTAAAAACCTTCGCAAGGAAGCCCAGGATTAGAATAATTGCATCAAAGACTTAAAAGGGAAGATCAAAGGTAACATGGCAATCGTGGAAGCAAGGTGATTGGTTTGGACAGAAATCATAGCAGAGGTTAAGCAACATTGGGACCTCCTTGTACTGGTAAATGAAAAAAATATCATGATTCATGAGTTCAAGACTCAATTGTAGGTTGGATGTAGGGAAGGGGAAGAAAATGCAACAATAGCAAATAAGTATATCAGGTATCTCAATGAACTCTCCCCTGAAGAATTATGGGCACAGGGAGTGCTTGGCCATTTTAGGATAGTTACGGAGGTTGGAAGAACAATTGAAAGAGAAAATGCACGCACGAAAACACTGGGGTGTTTAGCACTGGTTTCAAAGGGATTAGAGAAGTTCAACCAAGAGTGGAGCAAGCTGGTAGAAGTTGGCCTCCCACCATGCTGGGATCCACAGTCGGGCGCACTATCTACTTTAATGGCCTATGATCAGAAAATGTCAGAAAGCATGTGTAGTGAAGACATATCGTTGGAGAAAACGTCTCGACTAAAGGGAGAGACCATAATAGCTGTGCTACGCAAGGAATTTTTCCTTCTCTTCCAAGTTAAGAAATTATTTTCCATCCACATGTATTATACAAAGATAATTGAGATGAATTCTATGTTCGAGACCTACAACACAGCGCCATCAACTGGGGAAACTTTGTGGAAAAGGTGTTGTGAGTATGTGAATCCTCCAGAATCTTCTACTTCAAAACATCTTTCACCCCCTCCACTTCATCCACATGGGTCCTCTTCATCTTCAGTACGATCTTGCCGTCCAGAAGGCTCGAGCACTCCCTAACGTACGAAATGATGGATATCATGACTTGGCCTATGCAGCCTGTTTTTAACTTTTGTTTTCCTCATCTTTTGTGTAATGTAAAAAAGGGTGAAATATTGATTTCACCCTATGAACTCTCTATAATTCCTATTTTCTGTTATGTTCTTATTACAGTCTATGTTGGACCATACTGCTTCAGATGAGATGTCATTATGCCTCATCATTTTTTATTAGGTTTGGAAATTGCATATCACAAGGGAATATTTTGTCTCAAAAGTATCTAGTCTGAATGTCCATGTAAAACACTATAAAAGACCAAACCATAGACTAAGTAAAAGACCAAACCATAGACTAAGAAAAGGTTTTGAATTTTTGGGTATAAGAAGTTTGTAGTCTACATAACATATTTGGTAGTTTTGAGTTTGCTCTCAATATATATATGAAGAGCCATTTTGAAGAATAATATAATGTCTTTTTGTTGCGAGAATGGATTCCTACTAAAATGGATGAACAATATCTATATCCTTGATGTGTTTGTTCACTTTAATGTTCATTTCACTCATATTTTCTTTCTTGCTATCGCGGCTTTTCAGAATGTGGGTGGTCTATGAGTTATGTATGAATTTATCTTCCAATGGTACTCATATCATGATTTACAATAGCACCTTAAATATAGCTTAAGGCACGATTTCTGTTCCAAGTTCTCTTTCCATAATTTTTTCCTCTAAGGTATTTTAAAGGGTGGATTCTTATACTTGTTTAAGCCCACTTCACTTTGACATTCCATACTCATTCTACATATTTTTCATCCTGGTTAACTTTTATAACTGTTCATTAGTTTCACATTCAGCCCGATTTGCAAAATCTTTATTTCATGACTACTTCAGGCCCACCCTGAGCAGGCCTTTCTCTCTACAATCAAAGCTCCTAGCTACTATTCTTCTCTCTTGGAGATCCAAGACCACCTTTCAATTATTTCAATCCATTTTTCTATCAGGAGGTTCCCTTTACAAGCATACAAAATAACCAAAACAATCTCTTGTCCTAAGGTGTTCTAGGCACTGGTCTCTGGAAACTCGAGGCTATCTCTAGGAGTGACAACATATTTTTTGCGTCATTGTCGGGGAACGAAGTTAAAAACACTTTCCGTGTAGTATGACATTGTCTTCACCCTTCAATCAGGTGTGCACAAAGGGTTGAGATTTACACAACCCTCACCTTAGAGACTCCACTGTTATCTAAAGCTAAATCAACCGCAATCCTAGCTTATAATAAGCCACATCTTAGGTTATACACCTTTCAATTAAGAAAAACATTAGTATCTTACCCTGAAAAAATTATATTCAAGAGAATTTGGAAATAAAAGCAACTAGTTTAGACTGACATACCCACATTCCCATTAGAAGATTCCCCATTCTCATCTCAGAAGGCTCAAGTCCACGGCCCTGGATCCACAGCCCGAGTGCTTTAATACTCCCTAGATAACTCTGTTCCAGACCATACTAAGATAAAAGACGAGGCTGAATCAACATATACCTCTGGGCTTCCTTTACACCCTACTCCAGAAGTTTAGGAAGTTAAACAAGTCACCATACTCTAGAGCTCTTCTCAGATTAACTTTCCAATTGCATCCCAGCATATACCTATTGTCATCCATTAGAACCCTCCTTAGAATCCACCACCTCCCATGGATGTACCAGGTTTCCTACTTAACAAATATACCCCATTGGCCCTGCCTCAAGTTTTAAATGATATGCCTCAAGATTACCTAAAGCTCTTTCCTTAGTTCAGGGGGGAAGACAGTGCCTCTGCCCAGAAGCATATTGAGGACTTTTGTGCATTCAATGAAAATTTCAATGTGGAACATTTGGACGTAGTATTGAGGTTGTTCGTCCAATCTCTGGATGGAGAGGCTTGAAAGTGGTTTATGTCATTGGCTGACCATTCGGTTACTTCTTGGGAGGAAATGGATACCTCTTTTAAAAATAAATGGGGAGAAAGGAGGGATCATGGTTACGCCCTCACAGAGTTCAATGCCTTGAATAAAAATCATAATGAAGATGTAACTGAGTTAATAAAAAGATTCAACAAACTGTACAAAAATATACCCGGTGAAATCAAACCCCCTCAAGCAGTAGCTAAAGTAGTTTTTGCGGGAGAATTTGAGTCCGAGTTCAGATTCACTTTGAGAGAAAGAAAGTTCGTATCCCTGGATAAAATCCAGATAGATTCTATATTGGTAGAGGCTAATTTTACCTCTACTAGAAAATCCAAAGGAAGGATAGATCATGATTCTAAGAGAAGAGGTAAGGAGGAATCCTCTTCCTCTAATGAAGAAAGAGAAGCATTAGAAAGAAGGATCGAAGAGATGAAAAAGATGATAAAAAACCTATATAACAAGCTAGTGAATCTGGAGTTAGAGACTAAAAACTCTATTGCTCGACCAAATCAGATGTCTAGAAACCTCCATTGCAAATATTGCGGTGAGATAGAAAGGAGCAACAGGATCATATCCAACCCCCTTTATATTTGGAAAGAAAAATGGAAGGTCAAGCTGAGGAAGTTTCTGACTATCATGAGGATCAGTTTCTTTCTTATTCAGAGGATGAAGATGGAGAACTTACCTTCCAATAGGAGCAAGAGAAAAAAGAAGTGCCCCCAGAAGACCCAGATATTGATGACTACTGTAGACAATTTGTAGACTTCATGCAAGCTTAGTTGCATAAGAATTATGAGCTTAGATCCTCTAGAAATAGGACCCGTGTGCAAGAACAAGAGGGAGAATCTTCATCAAAAGAACCTACACAGTCAGATTCTATCAGCAAAGGGAAAAAACCTATAAAATAGCCCTTGCACGAAAAAGCCACCGCCTCTTCCTCCTCAAGGCCAGTCCATAATCCCCTTGCAAATCCTAAGGTTACTACTACAGTCATAAACCCACCAGTCCCCCCTAAGGAACAACCAAAGGAGGCCATTATAGAAAATAACTCTGCTATTTTCAACCTTGAAAAAGAATTAGAAAAGGTTAAGATTATGGTTCCCCTAGTCGAACTTTTGAAACAACCTTCTTATAAAGCTCAGGTATCCCAAGTCATGCTCCCTCGTGGAGTGGTTCCTCTCCTTGACAGCCTCAACCTCCAAGAAGAGAGGCCCGTGGTAGTCTTTGGCCCTCACGTAGAAGAGTTGGACTCAAAAATCCCCCCATTTTATGTATGTTTGGTCATCCATGATCTGCTGCTACATAACTGCATGCTGGATTTCGGAGCTTCACATAACCTACTATCGTTGTCTCTTATGGAGAAATTAGGGCTGCAGACCACTCATCCATATAAATATTTATATTCATTTGACTCCAAGAGGGTTAAGTGCCTGGGGATGATTAAATATTTAGTGGTGAATTTGGCCTAGATCCCAACCAAGAGTGTGGTGATGGATATCATGGTTGCCAATATCCTAGCTCATATCGGGATGTTGTTGTCTAGATCATGGGGTTCAAAGATCGGTGGGTCGACTAAACTTGACCTCACTTATGCTACTATCCCAGTATTTGGAGGAGAGGAAAGGAGATTGTATCGGGAGTCTAGATTCATAAAAATAGTTACTAAAGTTGACGGTTCAGTGAACTCCCTGGTATATGGAAAAGAAGGTGTGTTCTCTTGCCTTATGTTCAAAGAGGATGAGGGTTTCCTATAGGAGGCAACAGTCCAGCCTCTAAAACAAAACCAAACCATAAGTAAAGAATAGAAGGAGATATCGACTTTACACTTTGATGGGGCCAATTCGAGAGAAGGGAATGGAGCCGGGGTGATTTTAATTTCAACCACAAGACAGTTGGTCCCTTTCTCATTCAAGTTGGAGTATGATGTCACCAACAACATGGCTAAATATGAAGCGCTACTCCTGGGATTGCAGACAACAAAAAATATGAATATCCAGAGCCTGACAGTCTTCGGGGACTCCTAGCTAGTAGTAAGACAAGTCAAAAATCAGTGTCAAGCTAAGAATCCACGACTCAGAGCTTATCGAAATGAAAAATAGGACCTGGTGGAGAATTTCTTCTTAGATTTTATCATATATTTTATGCCAAGCGATAAAAAACAGATGGTTGATTCACTCGTCGTTGCAGCTAGCAATTTCCGCCCACCGCAGAACCCACTGCTCAGGTACGAATTTGAGGTATGGTATCATCCTTCCATCCCAGATAATGTGAAACACTGGTAGGTGTTTGACGATGAAGAGCAATTTAAGCATTTCATAGAGATAATTAGTAAATTCTCTAATCTGGTGATAGATGTTGTGGATGAAGAGCCCGATGAATAGCCCCAGACCAAGTGGGAGGAAACGTTGGCAGGACATCGCATGCTGCAACTAAAAGGGAATATCATCCCTAAAGGCCTCGGGCCCTTGGAAATGATATTTGATAAAAATGATATCCCAATTAGTCCCAAAAAGCTAGCACAAGATGATCAGGTGAATGATATAAACATCGGGACGGAGGGAGACCCAAAGGTAGTGAAGTTGTCCAGGGGAGTTTCAGAGGAATATCGAGACAAATATCTTTGTTTATTATAGGCTTATAAAGATGCTTTTTCATGGTTGTATCAAGATCTGAAAACTTTCGACATGGAGGTCATACAACACAAGATCCCTCTCAAAGGAGACGTTAAGCCTCATAAGCAGAAACTAAGTAAAATCAATCCATTGTTGCTTCTGGCAATTGAAAAGGAAATAAAAAATATGTTGCAGGCTAAAATTATAGTTCCTCTAAGATACTCGAAGTGGGTGGCCAACCTGGTTCTGGTCAGGAAGAAGAACGGAGAAATAAGGTTGTGTGTGGAATTCTGAAATCTAAATAGGGCTTCCCTCAAATATAATTACCCCCTTCCTAAGATGGACCACATTTTGTAGAAGGTGGTGGGATCCTCTCAGATGTCCATGATGGATGGCTTCTCGGGATACAATCAAGTGGTATTCCACCTCGAGGACGAGAAGAAAACAACGTTCACCATGCCATGGGGGACTTTCAAGTATGCCCATATGCCCTTCATCTTGATTAATGCAGGTGCCACCTTTCAACGAGCAATGGATATTTCATTTGTGGGGGAACATGACAAATTTGTGGTGATTTACCTGGACGATATCACAGTGTTCTCAAAAAGTGATGCTGAGCATATCGATCAGCTTCGTCCGACCTTTGAAAAGTGTTGTAGGTATGGTTTGTAACTGAACCCTCAAAAGTCCATGTTTGCTTTGGAGGAAGGGAAATTTCTTGGACACATAGTAACTAGATAGGGAGTAAAAATTGACCCGAAATTTTTAGAAGTGATCAATGGAATTTCACTACCACGAAATAAAAATGAAATTCAGGTATTTCTGGGGAGAATAAACTTCCTGATAAGGTTTATCCCAAACTATGCTGAGATAGCCCGACATATCATAGAAATGCTCAAGAAAAATAATGAAGTAAAATGGACCCCTCAGTGGAGGACTTCTTTCAACATAATTAAACAAGCTTTTGGTGAGGCACCGGTATTGGCAGGCCCTGACTACAGTAAGCCTTCCATGATATTCTCTTTCACCTCACCCCATACGATAGTTGCAGTTCTACTGCAGAAGAATGAAGATGGGCACAAACAACAGATTGGCTTCTTTAGCCAGGTTCTGCAGGATGCGGAACTAAAATACAACATTCTAGAGAAGCAGGCTTATGCCTTGGTCAAATCCTTAAAGGCTTTCTGGATGTATGTGCTTTAGTCGGCCATAACTGCCTTTGTCCCCATAGCGGCAGTAAAGGATATTCTGATACAAGGAGATATTGAAGGTAAGAGGGGAAAGTGGATTGTCAAAATTTAGGAATATGAGCTGGATATCAGACCTACTAAGCTCATTAAAGGACACGATTTGGCTAAAATATTATCGGAGTCCAATTTCTAGGCCTTGGGTATAAATTTATCCATGGAAGGGGGAGAAGTACCAGAGGGTACAAAAGTGCAGCCTAGAATTGAAACCTCAGTGTAGAAGATGCATATAAAATGCCTCCTTAATGCCTGCTACAAAGATGTGGTGGATTACCTCCTTACTCTGAGATGTCCTCTAAATTTTGACAAAGCTAAGTATCGTACCTTGAGATTGAAATCCCAAAAGTACACTGTGGGAAATGGGTGATTTTATTAGAGGGACCCTTCAGGAATTCTATTACTATGTATTACAGAGCAGGAGGTGGACGAAGTGATGGCCAAATTTCATGAGGGCGTATGTGGCGGACATTATAGCTGGCGGTCCACAGCTCACAAAATTATGAAAGCTGGTTTTTTCTGGCCCTGATTATTTGGAGATGTTCATGCTCATGTCTGGGCATGTGAAAAATGCTAGATGTTGCAAAAAATCAAAATTTCACTCCTCGGCCACTTTTACCAATGCATGTCAAAGAGTCGTTTTGACAGTGGGGCATTGATTTTATTGGGGAAATCAATCCTGCATCCAGTAATCAACACAAATGGATCCTCACCGCCACGAACTACTTCACCAAATGGGTTGAAGCTATACCTTCTATAAACGCCACAGATGTAGTGGTGATCAAATTTATGGAAGAAAATATAATAGCAAGGTTTGGGTGCCCGATCAAGATTGTCACTGACAATGCTCACGCCTTCAAATCCGCCAAGTTCATTAATTTTTGTCAACAATATAATATCACTCTAGGACACTTTATGACCTATTATCCCCAGGGGAACGGGTTGGTCGGGTTTTCAAATAAAACTTTCGTGAGGGCCATGAAGAAGACCATAAGCGAGAACCAGAAGAACTGGGAATCCCAACTTGAATTTGCACTCTAGGAAAACTATATTACCAGCAAGAGGTCTAAAGGAAAGTCTCCCTACGAACTAGTATATGGCCGAGTAGTGGTGTTTCCCATCCAACTTGCCTTACCCATTGCCAGGTTCCTACAAGACAATGAAGAGGAGCCGAATTATTTCATCATGAGGATGAATCAGGTGGTTAAACTGGAAGAAACCCGAGCCCAGGTAAACAGCAAGTTGTCTAATTATCAGGAGAAAATGAAATTCTTGTTTGATCAATGAGAAAAAGAGAACAAACTACATGAAGGAGACCTGGTGCTGAGGTGGGACGTTAGAAGGGCGAACAAGGGAAAACATGGAAAGTTTGACCCACTCTGGTTCAGATCATTCAAAGTGGTTGAATTCAAAGGAAAAAACACTTTCATATTAGAGAATTTGGAAGGTTACCTGATCGAAGCACCCGTGAATGGGAAATTCCTCGAGCCTTACTTTCAATATTGACAGTGGTCTTGGCAGTCCATTATATATATCCTTTATACTGTATATATATTCAATTTTAAGTTTTCGCATCTATTTTTGTTTTAACTCATCCTAGAAATACTTGAAGTTTTGAAGCTGCCCCAGATATATTCACTAATTCACAGGCTAATGGTTTGTGAAGTTCTCGACACCCTCGGGAGCGAGCGTGTCATCCCCAACTGGATCCAATGTTGATTAATAACTTCACCTATGAAAAAAAGGAGCAGTCAAGTAAATAAAAGGAGAAACTAAGAAGGACGGTGGATAGTAAAAAATAGTGAAGATCGTGGGAAGAGGGTTCCTAAAGAATTGGCTTGGTGACCTCATATATCAGGGCTATTACATGGTAAGAAGGCGACACTTATGGTTTTGCGGCAAAACAATGCACCAAAGAGCGCACAGCTAATCCCTTTCTGTCAGCATCAAACAAGCCTTACAATGAACAAATTTGAGCCCCCGGAGAAGGTGACCTCACCTTCCTCCAGGCCAATCACAAGAGTTTCACGGGGTTAAAAAATGGGCAAGGAGACTCCTATGCACCTTGCCAAAACTCAAGAAGGGCCCACTGCGAATAAAAGTTGGTGTCAATAAATGCAAAGGTAAGGTAAGTCTAGGATGGGGTACAAAGGTCGGTACCCACTTTTTTGGGCATGTGGCCCCCACCTACCCGCATGTTTCCAGCCAATCACCCATCACCATGTGTCTTATTATTGATGTCCTTACGACGTCATCCCTACAAGTGTCACCCTGCCTCGTACTCAATAGAATCCATTTTGATATAAGCATGTTTTACCCTCGACTATGCAAAGTTACTAGTTATTAACTGGTTTTTCGCACATAACATGTTAAAACTCGAGTACAGGTTGATTTCACTCTCGCGTTGTTTTCCCCTTGGCTAACTCACCACTTTCAGGTATTTCGTCATTTTTTCCATTTCACTATTTTCCCTTCTATTTATTTTTTTCGAATTTTCATGGAGAAAACGAAACGATCTGTGCCTCAAACCCCACAAATCCATGAGATCAGGACTGCTCCTAGACCTGAGCCTTTCACCGATGCTCATGCACGAACCAGTGACCCAGTCTACCCATTTAGTGTAGCCTGCACTAGAGCCAAGCCCTTCGACTACCAGCGAAGAGGCGAGGAAATATTTAGGGTCGTCGAGTCAGATCTATATTACCAAATCGCCCCAACCACACACCCTTTCCCTGAATTCATTAGCTGGGTTGGGGAGGCCTATCACGAGTGTAGAGACATTTTCCTTTCTACCCAGGGAAACAAGATCCTTTGCATTACTCCCCAACTCATGGGGAAAGCCCTCTTCTACTCACCTAACCAGGATTATGTTGAATTCTTTGAGGTATCCCTCTATTGTAATTTTTCAAAGAAACCCTAGGAGAAACAAAGTGGTTTCCTCGGTGTTACACAGTAATTTGTCACCGTCCCTACCATTCCCCATCCCGCACAATGGAGGACCCATTATGTGACCTGTGAACACTGTCATGCCTTGAAAACATCATCAATGCATCCCTCTGAGTATGAGCTTCATTTCCCCTTGAGACATCTCCTTGCAAAAACCATGAAAAACAGCTCTTTTTGCATTGGCGCGGGTAGACAGTTCAGTACTCGCGCCACTCAGGGAAATCCTGTAAAGAGGTCGCGCCACTTGGCGCTCTGTCATAGAGCAACAATCGCGCCACCCATTTTAGGGACTGTTTTTTATATATGGATGGCGGAAGTTGAGTTCAAACAAACTCACAACCACTGCCTATCTTGAGTTGGGAGGTTTTGCCACGGGAGTTCTATGGAAGGGAAGTAGTTTTGCCACCTTCTATGGAACCTTCCTTGTTGATAGGGCCAATCCCATAATAATAGGGATCCCAACTCCCTCTTTCCCCATCTATAAAAGCTTGCTCAGATCCATGGCAAGCTAGTCTTGAAGTGCTGAAGCTTTGCATCTCCCTATTCCCAAGTGCCTTTGTGCTGTAAAGAATCTCTTCTTTCCCTTAAGGCCCATTCAAGCGAGGAGACCATTGTTACGAGACTCTGGAGAGGTTTCCCTTTCCTTGGCGAGCTTTGCGAGACGTGGATGACCGGAGACCCGTTCGAAGGAAGCTGCGACGTCAGAACTTGGTTGTAACTTCTATTCGTTTATTACTTAATAGATGACTATGATTATGGTTCCACTCCGTTTTCCATCATGTTAATGAGAGTAATATCTTTTCTGACCGATGTTTAGTTACGTATGCTGGTTCCTATGCTTGTATCTGTTCGTTTCTTCTATGTGCAGGTGTTCATCCGCGGAGATCGTGGAAGGCTTGTGATCTGCCAGGGCTGAAGGACGGGGACACTTCTTCTTCAAATCATAGCATTGGAATCCAGGTAGGCTTCTATTCCAAGTATTTCATTCGTAATTAGGAGCTTGCGTCATAGCATTGTTTGTTTGTTGCTAGACCCCTGCTGGGCTAGTAGGGATCGCCTCTGTCCGCAGAGGGGATTTACCTCCTCAACAAATTGGCGACTCCACTGGGGCTCACTTACAACCGGAGTCGACTGTGACAGCATTGTACTTTGTTTATGGGGTTAACTTTGTTCATTGAGTAGCCCCTCACTCGGGTCAACTTGGTTCATTCGGGATAGCCCTCTCATTAGTTCACTCTTGCTCAACGCTTTGTTCATTCAATGCCGCAGCCAAATCACCAGCTGCGCCCTACGTACCAGGCTCCGCAGGGTTCCACTTATCAGCAGTCTACTCATCCTCAGAGTGGTTATTATCCTAATGGTCAGTCTCAACCGAACTATAACCACTCTGGAGGCTCTCAGTATCCTCCTCTTCCACTCGGTTCTACCTACGCTCAGAAGCCAAATCCAAACGCTGCTTATACAGGGCAGACGCCTAATCAGGGCCCGAACCCTGGTTATCAAGCCCCACACAATGGTTACCAGCAACCAAATCAGTCTGGTTATACGAACCATGCCCCCTACGGTCAGAATCCTACGGGACAGAACCCGTGGGGGCAAGGATATTCACAACCATCGTGAGCATGGGTACCGGACCTTATTCTGGGACTGGCATGGGAATTAACCCTCCATTGCCGTTCCTGGCTACCTTGGATCTACCGGACGTTTCGAAGTTGACCAATGATCCGATTGCTCATAATCCATATTGGCCCCCGGTTCCGACCAAGATACCAGGTGACTGTCCCAAGTTCGAGGGCAAATCTGGAGAAGACCCCCAGGCGCATGTGATGACGTATCACCTCTGGTGTTCGTCTAACTCTTGGACTGACGATTCGATTCGTTTGCGTCTTTTCCAGCGTACGTTAACAGGAGCTGCTGCTAAGTGGTACATAGAGCTATCCCGTGGTATTTTTCAAGATTTCAACTCGTTAGCCATGGCTTTCCTCACGCATTTCCAGTTACCGGTCCGGTATGAGGCCGGGACGCACCTCCTGTCTTCTCTGAAGCAGGACACGGCCACTCACATCTCGGATCACATCCATGAGTGGCGACGCCGTCGTCGACTGATCAAGTTTCACATACCTGATCAGATTTTGACTCACTGGTTCACCACCTCCTTTGTGAATAAAATCGCTCAGGATATCACGATGGGAGCGTGTGTGACGGAGGAACAAGCTATCGCGTGTGCCCAGTACCTGGATCTTGTTTATTCGCAATCTGGCACGCTTTATGACATCCTGCCTGATGCTCCACGGCCCGGAGCCACAAAGGCCCCGCCTACCCCTACGGTGGATGGTGTCATTGGTTCCGTTTCTCAAAATTCGAAGAAGTCTTCGAATGGGAAGCATAAGGCTAATTCTTCCAACAATACCTCCGCTAATCCCGCATCATCCGATTCTGGTAAAACCGCGGAGGTAAATGCCGTTCAGGCCAATCCTGCGGACAAATTCTCCAAGGGGAAGAAGAAGGGCAAAGGCAAATCAAAATCTGATGCCCCAAAACCGGAATCTAAAACTCGAACTGAGGATGGCTCCCAACGTAAGCCGAAATTCCCTTGCCTCATCTGTGAAGGTGACCATTACACTAAGGATTGTCCACGACGATCCGAAATTAGTCAACTTCTTAAAGGCTCAAAAGGGACTCCGGCTGTTTTAAAAGAGCCATTTCCGTCTCAGCAGACCCAGATGGTCGAACAAGGTTCATCATCTGCACCGTTTGGGTCTCAGGTTTTCATGATGAAAACTAATGCACCTATCACTATTGCTACTAGGTCGAAGGATTACAATAGTCAGCAGCAGGCACCCGGGAAGGCAGTTGCGGACGGACCGCCTCCCCCACCTGTTTCTGGTCCGTTGGAAATCGAGAAGCCGACTCTCGAACCCGTTGTGAAGCCACCTCCCAAGGGTGTTCTTCGAAGATCCTCTTATAATCCAAATGCTCGTGCCGCTCAACATTATAGCATCGTTGAGGATCTGGCACAGGCGCCATGTGCCATGTCTGCACTTGAGGTTCTTCAAATTTGTCCTTCACAACGGAAGGCTTTACTGTCTGCCATCGGTGGTATTGATCCCGCCGACTCGAGCCTTCTCACCTTTGATCTGGAGAATTTTACTCCCCGGCTTCCACATCAAATTGCTTTGATCATTCAAGTCGGGATTAACGGTCTGAACGTTCACAGAGCCGTCGTAGATGAGGGTGCATCTACTTGCGTTATGTCCTCCGCTTGTTGGAAGGCCATCGGCTCTCCAACTTTGTCGTCATCTCCCAATGCCCTTGAGGCATTTGATGGTCGGGAGTCTAAACCCCTGGGAGTTCTCGAGAGTCTTGCGATCACATTACAGGGAAAAACTGTCAACGTAGAAGTGGAAGTGGTTGACGCTAAACTCAACTACAATATACTTCTTGGCCGCAACTGGACCCATGCCATGCTCTGCGTGCCGTCTACTGTCTTTCGATTCATCAAGTTCCCTCACGAGGGCAAGATTGTCACGGTAGACCAGTTGTCATTTTTTACCTCTAGCTCCGAGAACAACGTGCCGTATGTGGATCAAATTCCGAATCCCCCAGACAGCATAGGACCTGGTCTTTTCAAAGACCCAGTCCTCATGGGTATTTTCCCCGCACCGCCACCGAATACCGCTCAAGTCAACATGTTGTCCAGGACTGATGACCCCTGGCTTATTCCTACACCTGAGCAGGTATATGAGTTTGGAGAATCCATGCCTTTAACGCCGGTAGAGATCAGCTACTGTGAGATTGTTGCCGCATCGGACCCTCCACCTCCTCAGCATGCTCCGATGAGCATGGCTCTTGACGTCTACTCACAATCCCCCTGGCTTGGTCAGGCTGATTCACCTGATCCTCTTAGAGAGACTTTTCCCTCAGATGAGGCTATCATTGAAGCTATGTCTCTTGAGGAGCTACCCTGGGGCGATGGACATCATCGTTCCTCGTTTATGCCTAGCTTGGAGGCAATGACTGACTGTCTGGAGCGCTATGCTACTCAGGTTCCTTCCCCTCCTCTTCAAACACCGATCTTGATGCACGAGGTATTTTCGGAGGGTAATCTGAGTAACATTACTCAAACTGTTCCTATCAACATCTCTGTTAAACCAGGGATTGTTGAGAACATTCATGTGGGTGTGACTTGTTCTCCCGAGGAGATTCAGGTCTATACGAAACTTTTCAAAGAATTCAGAGATGTTTTTGCATGGTCCTACGAGGAAATGCCGGGAATTGATCCTAGTATTGTCATGCACGAGATTCCAACCTATCCAGGTGCGAAACCCGTGCGCCAACGCTTGCGTCCCATGCATCCTCGAAAAGCCGCCGCTATCAAGGCAGAAGTTGAAAAACTTCTGAACGCGGGGTTTATTTATCCTATCCCCCTTACAGAATGGGTGTCCAATATCGTCCCTGTCGATAAAAAGCAGGGTACCATTCGAGTCTGTGTGGATTATCGCGATATCAATTGCGCCTGTCCTAAGGATAATTATCCCACTCCGTTTATCGATTAGATTATCGACGATTGCGCCGGGAGTGAGATCTACTCCTTAATGGACGGTTTCTCAGGTTACAACCAGATTAACATTGCACCTGAGGATCAACATAAGACCACATTCATCTGTCCGTGGGGCACTTTTGCATATAAAAAACTCCCGTTTGGCTTAAAGAACGCTGGCGCCACGTTTCAACGTGCTATGTCATATGCTTTTCATGATATTCGCCATATTGTCCAGCCTTATCTGGACGACTTGCCTGCCCATTCGGGTAAGCGAGAGGATCATCCCGAACATCTTCGCCAGATATTTCTTCGTTGCAGACGCTACAATATTAGGCTGAATCCTCATAAGTGCGTCTTCTGCGTCGACTCTGGCCGTCTTTTAGGCTTTATAGTCTCGAAAGACGGAATTCGCCTCGACCCTCCGAAGGTTGAGGCCATTATAAATCTCCCGTCACCCTCCTCCCTTTATCAGTTGCAGAGTCTACAAGGGAAAGCGAATTTTCTTAGACGCTTCATCCCGAATTACGCCGAGGTGGCCAAAGGATTCACTCGTTTGTTAAAGCAGAATGTTCCCTTTCATTGGGACGAAATCGCTCAAGAATCCTTTGAGAAGCTGAAGACATTGCTTGTCAATGCTCCGTTGCTTCGTCCTCCGGACTACCACCGCGACTTTACTTTGTATCTAGCCGCCGCATTAAGCACCATCGCCATGGTCTTGGTGCAGGATGACGAGAACGGTGACGAACATGTTGTTTATTACCTATCTCGGAACCTTCTCGACCTGGAAACACGTTACGCACATGTTGAGAAGTTGGCCTTAGCAGCTGTACACGCCGTACAACGCTTTCGCCATTACATCCTTTTGCGCACGATAACAGTGGTTTCAGACTGCAACCCTATGACGTATATTCTTTCTAGACAATTACTAGGGGGCAAGTACTCCAAATGGATCGTCATCCTGCAGGAGTTTGATTTGGAGTTCACAACTGCCAAGTCAACTAAATCACTGGTCTTCGCGGATTTGATATGTTCTCTCCCTACAGACTCTATTCCTGAACACTCTGAAGATCATATACCGGACGAAACGCTGTTTCTTATCGATACTCGTGATCCTTAGTACGGTGACATCATAGTGTATCTTCAGACCGCGACATTTCGGTCTGAGTTGGATAAAGCTGCACGCCGTCGGATTCGGCACCAGTCCCAACCCTACCGCATAGTAGGAGATACCTTATATCGTATTGGAGTAGATTCGGTGCTCCGACGATGCCTTACCTTGGATGAGGCTGAGAAAGTCTTGAATGACTGCCACAATGGCGCCTGTGGTGGACACATGTCCGGATATGCCACTGCCCAAAAGATTCTGAGGGCAGGTTATTTCTGGCCTTCTATATTCAAGGATTGTATCACTGCAGTCCGAAAATGCCATCCGTGCCAGATTTTTTAGCGCAAGATGCGCGCGCCGCCATTGCCTTTGCATCCCGTTATTACCGTTGGCCCTTTCGCGAAATGGGGCATAGATTTTATGACGTGTAACCCTCACTCGGCCGGGGGGCATGCGTATATCATTGTCGCAGTCGACTACTTCACTAAGTGGGCCGAGGCGATGCCTACACTAGCTGCTGACGGAAGAACGGCTGCTTCATTTTTATTCAACCATGTTATTGCACGATTCGGGGTTCCTCAAGCTATCGTCACTGATCACGGTACTCATTTCCGCGATTACATGATGGCGGAGCTGACAGCTGCGTTGGGCCTGCGTCACGACATCTCAACGCCATACTACCCTCAAGCAAACGGTCAGGTTGAAGCAGTGAACAAAGTTTTGGTCACCATGCTTCAACGAACAGTTGGGATTCATAAATCCAGTTGGCATCTTCAACTGTTCTCAGCTCTCTGGGCGTACCGAACATCTGCTAAAAGTGCAACCGGATTCACACCATTCCAACTGGTGTACGGTCTGGAAGCTACTTTGCCGGTTGAATGTGAAATTCCTTCGCTCAAATTAGCCGTGGAGCTCTTACCGGATACTTCTCCTGAGGAAGAGCGTCTTCTGTATCTCGAACGGTTGGATGAAACCCGTCGTCTAGCTGCTTTGATCATCGAAGCACAAAAGAAGAGGGTCAAATCTCATTTTGATCAATCTGTTTCTCCCCGTTCTTTCATCGAAGGAGACCTAGTCCTCTTGTACGATCAGGCACATGATAAGCTTGGTGCCGGTAAACTCCAGCCCATGTGGCACGGTCCCTATATAGTAAAACGTGTTTTGAAAAATGGGGCCTACGAGCTTATAGACTACGAAGGAGTTCCATTGGCACAGCCCAGAAATGGGTTGTACCTTAAGAAGTACTACGCCTGAAATGATTTCTTGGTGTGGTGTGTGTACATAGGTGTGTGATTGTCATTTGTGTGCATGGTGTGGTGTGCTTTGTAAACATCTTTTCTGCTGATCGGGTCTTCCTGGTTGTGCAGATGTCTATTCATCCGTTTGTTGGTTTCGCGGATGGTGCCTCCCGCAGTACCAGGAATCTGTCTTCCGCAGCCTGGGTAATCTACGATCCTGCTGGTGAGTTGATTGACCTGCAAGGTGTGTGTTTAGGACGTATCACGAACAATATCGCGGAATATAGCGCCGTGTTGGAATTATTAACCGAGGCAGTAAACCTTGGCATCCGTGAATTGCTCGTGTACCTAGATTCACAGCTTGTAGTGTTACAACTGAACGGACACTATTCGGTAAGAAACCCGTCCATCTTACGACTGTATTTACGTATTCGATTACTGGAAAGGAATTTTGACTACATTGCATATCATCATATACCCAGACATTTGAATACATTAACAGATGCAGTAGCAAATTTGGTGTTAGACAGGCATTTGCGCAATTTATAAATCATCATCACATGTAAAGAAGACTCATCCAGAAATAGATATGTATATATATATATATCGAAATGTTTACATAAAGTGTGTCGCATAAAACTCAAAAATATACATAATTGTCTTAATACATCCTGAGACACTGTGTCTCTCAAAAAATAGGTGTAGCTAAATCCTAGAGACTAATCCGCATGGTGCTCATGATAGCACGTCACTGCACGCACTAGCCGCCTCAGGATTCGGTGGAGCCGGTTTGGAACTCCCACCGTATGGCGCCGGTACTCCATCGGTACGTCTGACAGCCGGGCATAGTCTGGGATCCCATGGGCAATCCCCTCGAGGTTCTGGACCAGTGCCTCTCCTCCGGTGCCTTCCCCCTGGATCTCAGGGGCGAGTTGTGTCCTCCGGGAGATAGGAGACATCCCGGCTGGCCTCTCAGGTCCTACATCTGCATGCATATATAATTGTGTTAAGACAAGTGTGTATTAACAAAAAAAACATATAAACATGAAATCAAAAATATGAGGTCTTACCCAGCTCCTCGTCCCAGTCGTCTCCTTCTGGTAATGGGAGATTTGGGTCCCCGGTAAAGTCAGTTCCCGAATAGGGCCAATCTTCCACAACGATCAGTTGGCGCCGTAGCCACCTAAAGAACTCTGGCTTCCAGGACATCTGTTGGCCACCTCCAGATCTGGGCATCAGTTCTGCCCAGCGAGCCATTCTCGGCTCTCATGGTACCGGACTCGCCACATGGGCCTCTTGGCCCTAGAAGGTTGGTATGCGTTCCAGAATGAACGATACCAAGATGGAACCATACCCAAACTGCTTCAGTTTTCCCCGTTTGCACTTTGTGAGCTGCCTTTTCATATTGATGGTCACAGCTGTTGCCCAATCATACAGTCGGGGACCCATGCATTCTGAGGCTAACAGGAGTTGAGTCTTCGTGGCCTCGTGCGGAGCCTGCGACCCAGCAGCCCGCGTAATGGTGTGGAGAACTACTCTCAGTGCTAGATCAAGGATGGTGGAGATGTATACTTTCTTACTTCCTGATCCTGTTTGTGCCCCTCGGCACACCCGCGCCATTACCTCTTCCATCTTTTCCCCTGATGGTCTGCTCCCAGTCAATACAGGGATTGGACCTCTGCGGGACAATCCAGTAATGAAATAAATGTCAGTGACCTCCAATTCCAGCACCTGGTCTCGTATTCTGAATACTTGGTCATTCTCATCCCAGAGGTTGATTAGATATTGGAGAAGCTCGGGCTGAGCTCGTAAACATGGCGTGAGGAAGAACTTTTTCAATCCGCAGTCTCTCATAGCGTTCATGCAAGCCTGGCTTTGCATGGCCTCTTCATCCTCATCTCCGTGCTCTCGTTCCTTCCATTCAATTGCCATTTTGAGTGTTTATCTGCATTCACATGGTCAAAAGCCCCTGATTAGATCTTTTGTAAGCTTCAAAATTCAAGAAATTTGGTATAAATGTCGGAATTTTAGGCGAAAATTTGGGTTCCGTCGCTGGCGCGACTGTTTTGCTAACAGTCGCGCCAGGTGGCGCGGCCCCTTTAGTAAAAAGAGCTCAGTGGCGCGGGTCCATGCCCGATACCCGCGCCACTTGGCCCGGCCCTAAAATTTCAAAAGTGCCCTTACAGAGCTGATTTATGAAGGGAAATCATTAAAAAATGTATGGAAAGAAAGAGAAAAGGAATGCCTCTTACCTGTCACAGACGAGACGCTGAATGGTTGCCTGGATTGGTCGCAATCACCGTCGGAAGATTCTGCTCCAAATGGACCACTGTTGCTCTCCACAAGGTAAATAGTAAAAAGTAATTTCATTTTTTACCAATTAGACATATTTATAACTTTTCGACGTTAAATGAGCTCTAAAAGTTATTTTTGTCAAATATTTGCATGTATTATGTCGAAAATGGATTTTACGCTTGTTGGGTATGTGCAGCGGCAGGTTTTTGCGACTTAAAAGGTGGAAACGAGTTGTATTTTATACTTTTTCGGACTCGGTAAATACACGAAAAAGTCACTATGGAGTCATCTTTCAGCTCTTTTCTGACTCTCTAAATATGAAAAGATCGCCGAGGCCCTTGTCGTTTCGATCTCGTTAAAATGGACACGAATCGACATTCACCCGGTATAAGTTTAACCCTTTTTCGGGCTGGGATGGATTGATTACGAAAAAGGAATACCCTAGCCTATCGCGACTAGGAGGTTTTCCCGGATATTGTTTTCTACCTTTTCGGATGTGGGGAACTATTTACGAAAAGGGACCTGTGGAGTTTTCTTTTCCGCTGTCTTTTCAAACTCTCTAAACATGAAAAGACGCCGAGTTCTTCTTTATGGGCCTGATTAAACCACGATGACAAATTGGATTTATTTCAAAATGATGTTCTAAGTTTCTCCTTCTGGAACAATTCAATACCACTGGGATGGATTCAGCGGCGGACTCTCTCTAAGCATATGTTATCCCTTCAAGCTTCATTATCAAAAAATAATTGATGCTATGAAATGATGGTAAATAATTCATATGATTGTGTGTGATATATTATCTTGAATATAGCAGGATGTGATAGTGTAGGTTGGGGACATCCTCATCTGTTCCCTTCTTGCTTCTTACTGATTTGGAGGTAATCTCTGACCTCTTTCTGTTCTTCTTATCGCCATGACCTTTGATCCGATGATGTCAAATGTTTGCCAAGTCCATTGTCATCGTTTATGTGTTCAAGGAAAGTTGGCCTACACAAATATCAACCTTCCTCTGTTTCTCATACGATCCTGATTCACAACAAAAACATCATGTTCCTCTGTCTCGTGTCGATGATGTGGGAATCATTATGGCCCAACTTCGATCAAGGTCACTTCTGTCGACTTCAACTCATTATCCAGGAAGTTGGTCTAGAGACTCCTGATGGTACCTTGGAGCCTGCATGCCTCAATGGCAGGTTCGTCGCATTCGACGTGAATTTTACATCATTGACTTCCGATCGAATGATTCTGCGGGTGTTCGACGTCAACTCATTTATTCACACGTCGTAGATTGTACCTGTAGTACCTTGAGGACCATTGTCATTATTGGTGGTTTCTCTCGCGTCTGTTAACGGCTTTCATCATTGGCTGGTAATCAGACGATGTTCTTGCATGTTCGACATCAGCTCACACATTCACATGCTCGAACTTGTACTTGTTTGGGTCGAGATGGAGCGCAAGACCCTGGATTGTGTCTGTTGTAATCCAGGCTGCGATTGTGGATTATTTTCATTATGTACATGACTCAATGATTGGATGGCTGCGACCATACCTGAGTCTATTTGTTTGATCTTAGTTGGATGGCTGCGCCCATACCCTGGATCCGGATTATAGCATACTATGTTCGGATGGCTGCGTCCATACCATATATATACATCATGTACTTGAGATATCAGTTGTATCTTTCTGCGCAGGTTTTCCGACGGCGGGCCTTCGGTTGGACATGTTCTCGTAAAGCATTTCACCCCTCTCTCTCTCGGGCCTCATGCTTTAGGGGGCATCTGTTACACAGTAATTTGTCACCGTCCCTACCATTCCCCGTCCCGCACAATGGAGGACCCATTATGTGACCTGTGAACACTGTCATGCCTTGAAAACATCATCAATGCATCCCTCTGAGTATGAGCTTCATTACCCCTTGAGACATCTCCTTGCAGAACTCATGAAAAACAGCTCTTTTTGCATTGGCGCGGGTAGATAGTTCAGTGCTCGCGCCAATCAGGGAAATCCTGTAAAGAGGTCGCGCCACTTGGCGCTCTGTCATAGAGCAGCAATCGCGCCACCCATTTTAGGGACTGTTTTTTAAATATGGATGGCGGAAGTTGAGTTCAAACAAACTCACAACCATTGCCTATCTTGAGTTGGAAGGTTTGGCTGCGGGAGTTCTATGGAAGGGAAGTGGTTTTGCCACCTTCTATGGAACCTTCCTTGTTGATAGGGCCAATCCCATAATAATAGGGATCCCAACTCCCTCCTTCCCCATATATAAAAGCCTGCTCAAATCCATGGCAAGCTAGTCTTGAAGTGCTGAAGCTTTGCATCTCCCTATTCCCAAGTGCCTTTGTGCTGTAAAGAATCCTTTCTTTCCCTTAAGGCCCATTCAAGCGAGGAGACCATTGTTACGAGACTCTGGAGAGGTTTTCCCTTTCCTTGGCGAGCTTTGCGAGACGTGGACGACCGGAGACCCGTTCGAAGGAGGCTGCGACGTCAGAACTTGGTTGTAACCTCTATTCGTTTATTATTTAATAGATGACTATGATTATGGTTCCACTCCATTTTCCATCATGTTAATGCGAGTAATATCTTTTCTGACCGATGTTTAGTTACGTATGCTGGTTCCTATGCTTGTATCTGTTCGTTTCTTCTATGTGCAGGTGTTCATCGGCGGAGATCGTGGAAGGATTGTGATCTGCCAGGGCTGAAGGACGGGGACACTTCTTCTTCAGATCATAGCGTTGGAATCCAGGTAGGCTTCTATCCCAAGTCTTTCATTCGTAATTAGGAGCTTGCGTCATAGCATTGTTTGTTTGTTGCTAGACCCCTGCTGGGCTAGTAGGGATCGCCTCTGTCCGCAGAGGGGATTTACCTCCTCAACACTCGGTCTCTTCTCTGATTCTCTCTTGTCATATATCCCGCTCATAGATTATATCCCCCTGTCAACTTTCCAAACCAATTTACAAACCATCCTAGTAGTCATCTTGGGGATGTTAGGGTCTAAGGAGGTGGATCAGGTGACTAAAGTGGGAATAACTTTCCTATGGAATAGGAAGAGATCCTTTTAGATATCCCCTCTTTCTTAGCTTCGGCTATCATGGCTCAGTTTCAAGAAATTTCTTCTTTTGGTTCTTTCAAATATTGTTCCCTTAATTTTGACATGTTCCTATTCAAGCACACAGATAGATTTGAAAGTCTAGGCATGAACATATTCTTGAGGAGAAATTCCCAACCTAGATCTATTTTCGAGTGGACAATGGTATTTTTCCAGTAGCTAGAGGGGAAGGGGTATGCAAATTTTGTTAATGAGTTCATGTCTATAGCCTATGCCATTATACATGATAGCCCTCTGCCTAGAATATTTCCTGAGCAGAAGGACTAGCTACGGTTCAATGAGGTGGATTTCACAGGGGACTAGTATATTTTTGATGACCATATCGAGATTAGAGTCTACGGTGCATAGGTGCCTCCCTATCACCTGTCGATGTTTCCTTCTATGTGAGTTTTTTCCCTTCAATTCATCTGACAAGTCTTGAAGGCTGACCAGTTCCACTTCATACCTACGAAGAAGGGATACATCCTCAAACTCCCTACTTTAATTTCCCCTTTCACCATTAGTTCAAGACATGCCCTCTCAACCGTGGAAAAAATGCTGCGATAGATGAACCTCCCTTAGGGAGACGTCTGGCACTATGACCCTAAGGTATTCTTCACTAGTAGGAAGAAGAAAATAAAATCAACAACTTATAGGCATGAACTTAGGCCCTTCATTGAATGGAAAGCTAACCTTGATGTGTGGCCTTTGGATGCACAGATGTAGGTCAAGTCCTCAGCTACCAAATGGAAAGGAGATAATGTGTTAGTTGAGACAGAAGAGCAGGAACAAGAGGACCCCTCAGGAAGTCAGGAGGTCATGGATGTTGAAGAAGAAGATCACCCTAATAAAAACAGAGAACTCAAGTGCTAGACGACATAGAGGTCGAGCTATCTAATGATGAGATTACCGTGCTAAAGGTTCCTAAAAATGATAAGCCAGGTTTTCTAGTTTTCTTTGACGTTGCCTCCTCTTCATCCCCCTCAGAACATTCGCAGGAAGTCACAGTGGACAAGCAGGAGGCAAGGGATGCGATCAATACCAGAAACAAGTTCGCAAGGGAAAGAATGAGGACTAAACTGGAAAAGTTCGTGGACAAGCACCATTCTAGGCTTTCTTCCTTGCTAGATATGGATAAGGAGTAGCTCATATTAGCCATCCAACACTTAGCGTTGTAGCCCTCAGGTTCTGGATCTCAATACAGAGCTTTGAAAATCATTTTTAACCTAGGAAGCATTCCCCTAATAGACAAGCTATATTTGCACCAATATATGGGGGATATGCTAGAGACTGAGGTGGTGAAACATACAGTTTCCTTATAGAAACTTGAAAAGAAGGTAAAGCTAATAAAAGAGAACCAACGAAGACAGAAGATTAGCACTAAGGCCACCACTACCCAGCTGGAGAACATCAAGAAAATGATAAGAGGAAAGGGGGTCGATAATAACGCGGCACTGAAAGGTCTTCTTGCCAAGTTAGAAGTGGAAATTCAGGAGCTAAGATGAAATATGAACATGTCTCATGAGGAACATATACAGATAGAGGAACTCGTCCAAGTAGAGAAGGATAAAATGGTTCTCGTCGACTCACTTGCTCAACAACAAGAAGAGAATGTCAAGAAGGACAAAGAGATTTTCAGACTTAAGGAAAGGCTGTCAGAATGGCAAGTCAAACGGAATAGGAATACATGTGTGGTTCATATATTAGGTGATTTCGAGACTATCCCTGAAAAACTCACCAAGGCCCTATCCGATTTAAGGGTGTCAGAAGACGAGACCCGCCCAAGCAGCAAACCAAAAGATGATTGCATCCCTACAAAAGTAGGTTGAAAACCTCCGCAAGGAAGCCCAGTAGTAGGATAATTCCATAAAAGAATTAAAATGGAAGGTCAAACTTAACATGTCAATCATGGAAGCAAGGTGACTGGTTTGGGCAGAAATCATAGTAGAGGTTAAGAAACATTGGGACCTCCTTGTTCTGGTAAATGACAAAAATATCGTGATTAATGAGGTCAAGACTCAATTGTAGGTTGGACATAGGGAAGGGGAAGAAAAGGCAACAATAGCAAAGAAGTATATCAGGTATCTCAATCAACTCTCCCCTGAAGAATTTCGGGAACATGGAGTTCTTGATCGTTTTAGGACAGTTATGGAGGTCGGCAAAACAATTGAAAGAGAAAATACATGCACGAATACACTGGGCTGTTTAGCATTGGTGTTAAAGGGAGTAGAGAAGTTCGACCAAGAGTGGAGCAAGCTGGTAGAAGTTGGCCTCCCACCATGCTAGGACCAATAGTTAGGCACACTATCTACTTTAACGGCCTATGATCAGAAAATGTCAGAAATCATGTGTAGTGTAGACATATCGTTGGAGAAAACGTCCCAGCTAAAGGTAGAGGCCATAATAGCTGTGCTACGCAAGGAATTTTTCCTTCTCTTCTATGTTAAGAAATTCTTTACCGTCTGTGTGGATTATATGGAATTGACTAAGATGCAGTCTATGTTCGAGAACTACAACACAACGCCATCAATTGGGGAAAATTTGTGGCAAAAGTGTTGCGAGTATGTGAATCCTCCAGTCTCTTCTACTTCACAGCAGCTGCCACCCCCTCCACCTCGTCCACATGGGTCTTCTTCTTCAGTCTGTTGTTGCCATCTAGAAGGCTCGGGCACTCCCTGATGTACCAAATGATGGATATCATGACTTGGCCCACACGACCTGTTTTTAACTTTTGTTTTTCTCATCATCTCTGTAATGTAAAAATGGGTGAACCCTATGCACTCTCTATATTTCCTATTTTTTGTTATATTATTGTTACATTCTGTGTCAGATCATACTTCTTTAGATGAGATGTTGTTATGCCTCATCATTTTTTATTAGGATTGGAAACTGCATCTCACGAGGGAATATTGTGTCTCAAAAATATATGGTCTAAATGTCCATGTAAAACACTATAAAACACCAAACCGTAGACTAAGTAAAGGTTCTAAATTTTTGGGCAGAATAAGTGTGTATTTTGCATAACATATTTTTTAGTTTGAGTTTGCTCTCAATGTGTATTTGAAGAGCCATTTTGAAGAAAAATATAACGTCTGTTGTTGCGAGAATGGATTCCTACTGAAATGGATGAACAATATGTATATCCTCGATGTGTTTGTTCAGTTTAATGTTCATTTCACTAATATTTTGTTTCTTTTTATCATTTATTTTTAGAATGTGGGTGGTCTATGAGTTATGTATGAATTTATCTTCCAATGGTACTCATATCATGATTTACAGTAGCATCTTAAATATAGCTCGAGGCACGATTTCTATTCCTAGTTCTCTTTCCATATCGTCTTCATCTAAGGTCTTTTAAAGGGTGGATTATTATACTTGTTTAAGCCCACCTCACTTTGACATTCCATACTCATTCTACATAGTTTTCATCCTGATTAAGTTTTATAATTGTTCATTAGTTTCACATTCGGCCCATTTCGCAACATCTTTATTTCATGACTACTTCAGTCCCACTCTGAGTAAGCCTTTCTCTCTACAATAAACTACTCTTCTCTCTTGGAGATCTAGGACCACCTTTCAAATATTTCAATCCACTTTCCTATCAGGAGGTTCCCTTTACAAGAATACAAAATAACCGAAACAATCTCCTGTCCTAAGATGTCATAGGAACTAGTCTCTGGCAACTTGAGGTTGTCTCTAGGAGTGACAACAAATCCAATGGTAACTTCTATTTTTTGTGTTGAACACATCTTTAAGGTCAACTTGTAGGTTTGAAAAGGAGGGTGTATGGATCGTTCAGTCATTTAAAGTAGTTTTGGAAGCTGTTGAACAAGGAGGAGACCTTGTTGGGGTTTTCTTCATTTACAGAACTGTTGTTGCAACAGATATGGCCAGCATGGTTCATTTTTGGTTTTATTTATTCATTCATTAATTTTATGAATATTTTTTATGTATACTTCAGTGTGGAATTGGAGTGTATTTGTTAGGGCTTTCTAGCACTCATTGGTGATGTATAGATCATCTCTGGAGGAGATTGTTGTATTGTTTTTTTATGTGAGAGTTCTTTACAGGAGAACATCATCTTGAAGGGGTTATATCCACATAGTAAGGTAGTATACTGATATGTACCTTTGTTCACCAAATAGAAGAGTGGTATAGTCATGTTGATAGGCCAAGGAGATGTAGCCCAGGAGGGGTGAACTGCTTCATCAAACTTCTTATCTTATGGTTTGATGTATATGTATTTTCAATTGTTGATGTTGGCATGTTATTTTTAAGACATTTAAAGACTAAAGTCCTAGAAGAAACCTGCCCATTCTACATAAATCCATGGACATAAGAAACACATTTATTATAATGACGAGGGAGCTTGCATGGCATTAACAAGTCTGCCCTCATTTTAGATCACTCTCTTTTTGTAATTAATGATAAATTAGTGACCAGAGATGACTATGGAAAAATACTTTAGGAAATTGCAAGGGATACTACTAAGTTTTCAAATAATAAAGGCACATTAACAGGAAAATCATTGTTGGGAGAATTAAGCAATGAAATTTACATTCAGTATGAGGTCAAACATGTCTTTGTCGTGAAGCCCACTTTTGCTAAATACACCGAAGTAGATGAAATTTGCCGTAGGGTAATTAAATTACTTATCGCACTGGGAAAAGCTATGTGAGTTTGAAGAGTAATTAATAAAAGCATAAAAGTCAAATTTTTCCAGATCAGCAGTCAACTGATAGCTAGCATAGCCTACAAACATCTCATTCAACAACAGTTTCCAGTTATAGCCAGCACCGGCGCAAAATAATTTTTTTTTTCCATGATGTAGTTAGAAGTTAGTTAGCAAATAAAGCACTATCAGTTAGAATAGAATTTAATTTAACAATTGTAATATATTTTCTATAAAGACTTCATTGTGCAAAGTATTACAGTTGGATAATCGAGTTTTTAGCCTCCGTGTATTACTGTGGACCTGCTATTAATGAAAATCAAAGGAGTTGCAACAATTTTGTGAGATTTATGTGGTGTTTTTATTAATCACTATGCCTTTCTATGTTATTTATCTTCCATTTCACTTTCTGTGTAAGAAATTTATCATTTTATAAACATCGTTCAGTTCTATGTTCTGTCTATTTGCATTTTTACAATGTGTCTTTTCTTCTAATTAATGAATTCAGTAAAATGCTCATTTACACCCCTCTCTTTTCCACCACTATACATCAATGACAAATTAAATGTGATCAAATAGTTTTCCTATCTTGCCTTACTTAGTTTTATGCAATCCAACCTTCAAAATCAGTTTTAGCTTTCACTAATTATCATTTTTATCCAACAAAAAAATCATTAAACAAATTCTAAAACAAATTAGTCCATATCTAGTCTAAAATCTGGTACTCAGCCTAAAATTGAATATTTTAAAAATGACACAGAGAGAGCCCTCTCTGGTTAGGTAGGGCTGGCTGCCTAACTAAAATTTGGTCTATGGTTAACTTTCTTCACTCCCAATTTTAGCCTAGGAAGTTGGGGAGAGTGATAAAATTTCTGGAGTCATTGTTGGGGAATGATTGTTAAATATTCCCTGGGAATTTTTTTATGAACAGGATGAAGTTAATACCTAAGCCAAAACATATAATTCAGATCTTAAAATGGCTCCTAAAAGATATACCAAGTCAAACGCAGACCCTAATCCATCACCCCTGGTATATAACCCTGAAAGTATTCCAAGGAAACAAAAAACTAAATCTCAACAGTCAGGAAGATTTTTTCCTCCACTAATTAAATCAAATTCCTTGCCTACGAGGTTTGTCTCAAAATATTTAGCTTTCTCTCCACAATCTGAAAAATATTTAATTAGAACTAAGTCTCCAAACTTTTCTCTCAGAAGCCACTTTTGACCCTTTTGATTTTGAGTCTTTTACACAATTTTTTGAAACCTTTGAGTCTGAAACCGATACTGAAGTTTGGTCCAATTTCCATAAAATTAAAGGCTTAGTAGATAAATTTCAAGAAACCTCTAAAAAATCCTATTTTCAATATCAGCAACAAGCTTTTGGTACTTCTTTTACCTCACCATCCCATACAACCATATCATCTGTTCCTCATTTCATTCCATCTTTACCTTTTCAAACATTTATTCAATCCACATCACAATTCACACCTCCACCACCTCCTCCATTAATCATGGCTATATTTTCTCCACTAATTCTACCAGGTCAGATTACTGCTTTACCTCAAAATTATGGTGAGAGGCTGCCTCTATTTTATGAAACATCAGAAATTACAAACTATCAACATGTGGCTAAAGTAACTGATTTTAGATATCTTGAAGACGTAGACAATGATGATGCTGAGATGCGTATTATTGGTCAAAGTTTTTCTAGAGAAGTAAATAAATGGTTTCACTCTCTTGGAGCTAGTACAATTGGTACATCACAACAACTAATTGATTTATTCATCGAAAAATGGGAAGGGAAGAAAAATACACTACAAATCATAGCTGAATATAATGCACTAAAAATGTATACAAAAGTATCTTTCCAAGAATTCACAACTAGATTTAATAATATATATCATTCAATTCCTGAAAATATCAAGCCTCCCTGAGGCCTTGCTTTACTCCATTACCCAAATGGTTTTTACCTTGATATGGCCTATCAACTGAGGAAGAGACACCCATTAACTTTGGATGAAATGCAAAGATATGCAGTAAGTGTAGCGGGAAATCTGATTATTAAGAATTCTAAGGTCAAAACAGAGAAAAGAGTCACAATAAAAGAAGAAACATCCACTTCATCAAAAGGAAAAATTGATACTTTGATTAAATCCATGGAGAAAATGATGGATAAGATGTCCAGTGCTGATAGACAAGCTAAACCTTCTATAAGAAATCCCAATTTCATGGGGGGGGGGGGGGGGGGGGATCGAAACCCAATGAAAGAGTTAAGCACAAAGGGAACAAAGGGGTCAGGATCCACAAAGTCAACAACAAGTTATGACACCTTTGTAACATAATTATACTGAAGGACCTGATGAAGATGATGAAGAAGAAATTTCTAGAGAAAACCATTTATTTGAGGAAAATCAACAACCTTTTTTCCTCACTGAAGAAGATCAATATTCTACAGAAATTTGTGCATCAAAAGACCAACAATATGCCATGTCAAATGAAGATTTAATTTGTATTGAATATTATCAGGGAGGATATCAAAATTCCCTAACACAAGTTCAAAGACATTATGGTTTGAGGAGCAGAAATTTTCCCATATTTTCCAATCAAAAGAAGAAAAGCTCTCAAACTAATACTCAGGAAAAAGAATCTATTGCACCAAACAGAACGAAAGAAAAAACACCTGTTGCTTCTACTTCTCCTAAATATAATGAAGCATCCACCAAAAATCAAATAAAATATCAACAATTTCAAGAAGGAGGGCAGAAGAAAGATTCTTCATCCAAAGAATTTCCTGAAAAGAAGGACACATCATTAAAAGATGTAGAAAAACACCTTGCTCATTTTTCTCTTGAAAGTGAAATTGCTAAACTAAAGGTTTTTATTCCTCGAACTGAGATAGTGAAGAATGATCAATACAAGTTTCAAGTTACTA
Organism: Pinus albicaulis; assembly: GCA_034641835.2. NCBI lineage: Eukaryota > Viridiplantae > Streptophyta > Pinopsida > Pinales > Pinaceae > Pinus > Pinus albicaulis. The sequence continues at coordinate 618,548,461 of CM076582.1, forward strand.
AGTTACTTAGAGTTTATCTAACATCTGATATGGTTAACTTGAGTGATGATCATCCCGAGATTATTTTTGGTCCTACTGTTGATGGAAAATCAGAAGATAGTGAAGTTACTCCCTTTTACTTAAGTCTCAATATCCATGATTTCATTCTTCATAATGCAATGCTTGATTCTGGAGCATCCCACAATCTCATGCCTAAAGCCATTATGGACAAGTTAGTATGAGACATCAAAAGACCTTACCATGACCTCTATTCATTTGAATCAGGGAGGGTGAAATGTATTGGTCTTATCAAAGATTTAGTGGTCTCATTAGAACAAATTCTAGCCAATAATGTTCTTATGGATGTTGTTGTGGCTGATATTCCACCTAGGTATGGAATGCTACTTTCTAGACCATGGGGAGAGAAGCTTAGAGGAACTTTGCAACTTGACTTTTCATATGCAACAATTCCTATCTTTGGACAATTAAGAAAGCTTTACAAAGAAAGTAAGATGAATTATATGACCAGTACAAGAGAAAGGCCTAAAAATAATCCCATTCATGCTTTACATACATATTTAGAGTATTTTATTTTGTTCAATGAAGCATGCTCAACATCTTCAGAATTTTTGATTGAAGAAAAATAAAAAAATAAAAAAAATCAGATTCTATTTTAGAATTGGCAGAAACGGAATTTTGCAAGATAGTGACAAACAATTTGGAATTGAAAAAATCTCCTCAAGAAGAAAACAAGAAAAAAGTAGAAAAAATAGAAATTTTGAATACAACAGAGGTATCTGAAAAAGAAAATAAAAATAAGCAATTTGATTTACATCTTCCAGATGAAGAAAATAGTATTTGGACTATGGATTTTGATGGAGCCATGGGTAAAGATGGTGCTGGTATTTAAATATGGATTCACCACCCAATTAATCAATCATTGGATATCCCTGCAAATGTTAGAATGTCCTCCTATAAACTAGCAGTTGACTGCACAAATAATAAAGGTTAATATGAAGCCTTAATTGCTGGTCTAATTTTTTTGAAAAAGCTTGATGCAATTTTTTTATGTATATGGTGACTTTGAGTTGGTTATCAAGCAATTCAAAGGAGAGTACCAAGCCAAACATCCCAGAATGAGAGCTTACAAAAATGCAGTCCTATATATCCTTAAACAATTTCCAAAATATACTTTGTCATTAATTCCTAGAAAAAACAATGTAATTGTTGATTCTCTAGTTATTTCTGCTAGTATGTTCAAAATTCCTTTGTATCAAAACAAAAAATTATGAAATAAATGTCAAACATTGCCCTACTGTCCCTGAAAATGTTCAATATTGGTAAGTGTTTCAAAATGATGATCAAATAAATAACTCCTTGCAGACAAAAGAAGAATTCATAAATGCCCAAATAGATGACCAAGAAATTCATGATGTAGAGATGAAAGTACTACAACTTAAGAATAATTCTATTCCAAGAGGTTTAGTACCTCTCAATGAAATTTTTGACCAGGATGTTGTTGCAAAGAAGCTTACTATGTCACCAACAGAGGTGGGAGTGGAAGATTTAAATATTGGCACATCAGAAAAGCCAAAGATGGTGCAGATTTCTAAATCCCTGCGTCCATAAATGAAAGCTAAGTATGCAGTACTTATGTCTCAATTTTTAGATGTTTTTTCTTGGGAATATTCAGATTTGAAGGTCTATGATAAAATCATTATTCAACACACAATTCCTTTGAAGCCAAATGAAAAACCATTTCGCCATAAGCTTAGAAGGATGAATCCTGAATTGTTGCCTTCTATTCAGAAGGAAGTAAATAGGCTATTCACTACTGGAATAATAGTTCCTATTCATTTCTCTGACTGGGCGTCTAATCTAGTACCTATGAGAAAGAAGATAGGAGAAATAATATTGTGCATTGATTTTAAAAATATGAACAAAGTATCTTTAAAAGACAATTATCCACTAACAAAAATGGATCACATTCTACAAAGGGTAGTTGGATCATCTAGAATTTCTTTGTTAGATGGATACTCAGGATACAATTAGGTTCTTGTTCACCCAGATGATAAATAAAAGACAGCTTCCAGCACACCTTGGGGTACCTTCATGTATGCCAAAATTCCTTTTGGTTTGAACAATGCAGGAGCAACTTTTCAAAGAGCAATGGACATTGCTTTTGCTAATGAAAAATATTTTTTTTTTGTTATTTACCTTGATGATATCACTATTTTTTAAAATACAGATGAACACCATTTGCAGCATTTAAAGACGGTCTTTGAAAAGTGAAAAGTGCAGAGGGTTTGGTATTTCATTAAATCCAAAGAAGAGTTTCTTTGCTATGGAAGAAGGAAAATCATAGGGACATATTATATCTAAAGATGGAATAAGAGTAGATCCTTCAAGGATTGAAGCAATTCAGAATTTAGATTATCCAAGGAGCAAAAAGGAGATTCAATCTTTCAATGGTAAAATTAAATTTTTGAGAAGATTTGTTCCCAACCTTGCGAGACAGATTACTAATATGTTGAAGAAAGATACTGAAGTAAAATGGTATGAAGAAGAAAAGAAGTCATTTAATCAAGTCAATTTAGCTCTATCTCGTGCTCCTATTCTCATTAGCCCAGACTATACACTTGATTTTATTATTTTCTCATTTTCTTCAGAGAATACACTTGCAGTTGTTTTAATGCAGAAGAAATATCTAAATACAAAACAACCTATTGCTTTCTTTAGCAGAACAATAAGTGATGTTTCTTTAAAATACAATATCATTGAGAAGTAAGCTTTAGATTTAGTAAAAGCATTAAAATATTTCAGAGTGTACATATTACATTCTCATGTCATTGCTTATGTGCCAAATGCTGCTGTTAAAGAAGTACTTACACAAAATGATCCATATGGTCATAGAGGAAAATGGATTGAAACCTTGCTAGAATATGATTTGGAGATTAAACCCACAAAATTAATCAAGGGACAAGGCCTAGAAAAGCTAATGGAAAATTCTAATCTTCGTGACTTAGATATAAATTTCATTGCTACAATATCTTATGAAAAAACTGCTAAAACATTACCTTAGATAGCTGAGATATTTTCTTTATCTCTCTGGTATGCTGATATTGTATATATTTTTCAACTTTTGAATCCTCGTCTTCACATGCTAAGTCGTAAAGAAAGATCACTCAAGTTAAAATCACTAAAATTCTGCATTCTGAATGGTGTATTATATTGGAAATATCCTGGTGGGATATTGTTGCACTGAAAATTGTCATATTGACATTATTCTATCTGTATGAGCTCATTATCACTCATACTTCCTCCTTTGCAAGTCTAACACATCAGTTCTCATGTCAAGCCTTAAAAATAAGAGAAAATCTCTCAAAAGTCTCTAAAACTCTGGTATCGCACTTTCTCTTTGTCTTACCTGCAGTCCCGCACCTAATGTTCATGAATCCTGCGTACCTGAATGCACTTTCTCTGTGTTAAGAGTGCGGACCCCTGTAAAATATTAAAAAGGCGCAAGAAAACTCAAAAAGCTCACTTTCAGTAATTTCTAGAAGCCTCTGGAAGGAATCTTGCAGTGGCAAAACTATTCTTTTGAGGTTCATGTATCCCTTTCCTTAAGGAGCTAATCCCTTGATGTGAGGAGCTTATCCCTTTGAAGGAGGAATTTATCCCTTCATAATTGGAACTGTAACCTCCTCTTTTGCACTATAAAAAGAGGCCTTGGGTAGCCTCAAAGGGAGTTCAAGCTTTGGAATTGTTTGAGGTAAAGTTTTGTTGGGATTCAGACTCATTTAGACTGAGATTTTGTGAGGAAATATTACATACCTCTATCTATCTCAGTTGGAAGAGTGCAAGGCTTTTCAGAGTAGAGGAGATTCCTGCTTCGGACCCCGGGAAGGCCTGTTCAACATCAAGGCTAAGGTTGTAAGGTTTTTCTTCATTCAAAGTTAATACAAATGAATTCATTTTTCTCAATAAGTTGTTAATTAAATGTTTATTTCATGGATTCCTTGATCACCATGATAGGCATGATTTATGATATTTACTATGCAGGTGCTATTTAATGTTTACTTGTTTGTGACTGTAGGTCTTTAAAGATAACTCCTTCAAGTGACCGAAGGAAAACTACTTCGAACAAGTATTGGATCTACGGTAAGACCTTAACACCTTTATAGTATATTTTTGTAAATCACATATGTCTAGAGAAAGATAGGTTTGTTTGGCTGTTTGTTGCTAGATTACCTTTTGGTACTAGGGAGATCGATCTTGTTCGCAAGATTGATTTATCCAGTCAACAAATTGGCGACTCCACTGGGGAAGGATTCTTTTTTTTTTGTTTTCCTTTTTTTTGACTTGAGAAAATGATTTTTCTAGTTTTTGATTGATGGATACTCACCTGGGTAGCTTAGGTTTACTTTGTTTTAAAAATTTTTGAAGTATTTTCTATTTTTATTGAACTTTTCTAGGGACCGCACTTTGTTTTCCTACACAGTGAGGGTAGTTTCGAAATTTCCTTGAGTAACCAGTGCGGGACCACACCTGTTACTTCTGGGGCCTGCGGACCCTGTTAAAATTTTTGAAAAAACTTCAGATTTCTTCTTCTAGTTTATGTTTAATTTGATTTAGGATTTCTAGTATCTGCCCATATCTATATTTTTCCTATCAAAAACCTCTTGTGAGTGAGTTCCAACAGTATTTGTGTTTTGAGTGATTTTCTAGAAGTTTTTCATACTTGGACTGGTTTCCACTTGGTCTCTATAGTGACTCAAAGCTTAGAAGCTTTAAATACCTCAAATCACACTGGTATTTTTGTCTTCTTGATGACTCTGACTTGGTTGAGAAATACATATTTTTTGAGAAATATATCTAGTTTTCTCTTTGCAAATCTTTGAACAAGCTTTGTTATAAGTTCTGCATTTAATTTTTACAAAAGGAAACATATCTGGATGTTTTTTGATTTGTTTGTTATTTTGGGCAAATGAATCCTTAGTTTACTGAAAAACTAAGCAAAACATTCTAAAAAAGAATTAAAGTTTTTATTCAATTAAATTTTCAAAGTTTGTAGATCTCAAAATTAGTTTTTCATAGTTTTGAGTGATTTTTAGAACTTGTAGATCTCTTTTTGAAGGAAAGTTGTTTTTGTAGTTTCGAGTTTTGAAAGTGAAAGGGATTTATTGTGAGCATTGATTATTTGTCTCATTTTGAGTTCTTATTGAAAAAACAAAAATATTTTCTTTTCATTTATTCTTCATGTTCAAGGAAAGAGTTGTCTTTTAAAAGAAATTGCATCCTCAAACTCTTTCTTTAGCTAGAATTTCATTGAAAGAAAAATGAATTGTTTATTATTTTAGGTGCATTTTTTAGAGTGTTTGGAATTTGATTCTTCACACCATCAAAGTTTCATTTCCATACCTATTGACTTAAAGAACAATCCATAAAAACAATTCTTAATTAAAATTGATCTAGTAATCTTTTCTATTTCTAGGGCTCTTATCACCAATATAGCTTAGGCTAGTATCTTGGAGTAGGGAGTAATTAAATCTCCAAGATAGTAAGAACAAACAAGTAGATAAATCTTGCGGTAGGAAATCAATCCAATTGTAATTGGTACAATTTGGGAAGCTTCTCTTAAAGGATTTAATCACGAGATCATGTTCGAACCTGTGAGACAATCAATTCTGTTTCATTGGGAAAGATAGAAGATCTGCGCGCATTACAAAAGGTAAACCTCAGATTAACCATTATCGAGGAGCCTAGGGTCACTTGTTGGTAAACCTCGGATTGACCATGTCGAGGAGCCTTCAAGGGGATTCAACTTTGTTACTCTACCCTTGCACGTAGAATTAGATCGTAGACTGTTCCCCCAGTTGTATTTGTTAATGTTGGCAACCTTAGTGTCCATAAGGTTAAGATTATTTCTTAAGGTGACGGTGAAGGAAAGATCTCACTGTACCTGGAGCAGACGTCGACTGCACTCACTTGGACTCTCTAGGGGGTTCTCTTCACTTGAGATGGTTTTGTGAAGAAACTTGTGCCAGTCTATTTCATTAAGCAGGTTGTCGGGATAACTGTTCCAACCACCCTTTTTGTATTAAACTTCTACTAAGTTGGATTTCATCACCAACTAGTGTTTTTAGTATGGGAAGTTACTGTTTGTGCGTGGTTTGAACTCTTAGATTTTTAGGCGTGTGATTTAGCTGTTTTTTCCTTTAGAGACTTTAGGTGTTTTAATTGAAATTTTCTTTTTTTGCATGTGATTGATTAATATTTAATCATGGCAGAATTACTGAGACAGTCCCAGAGACTTCAGGGGAAGCCCCCTGAGTATACACCAAGTCAACTTGAAGGGCTGCGTGGTCTAGTATCATCTAGTAGCGGTAGAATTATATCAACAGAAGTCATTAGTTCATCTATATTTTTTCATCCTGATCATCAAATACCCACGACAAAGCATATTCAAGAGCCGATTTCAGTTTCCGAAGTTACTGGTAGTATTTCTCCTTCCAGTGAACTAGCTGAAGAACCTGAAATTTCTAAACCTGACACTAAACCTTCTGTTTTGGAAACATCCTCAGGATTTATTACTCCAAATTCTAGCGATCCTGGTTCACCTAGGGTAAGAAATATTGTTACTGAAGATCTTCCATCTAGCCTCATTTCTATTGAAGAAATTACCAGTCCAAACGAAGAAGTAACTCTTCCTGAATCCCCACAGTCTTTGAATCTTAGGGAGCGTGAATCCATTTTATACAACCCTATTAGGAGCGACGCTTGGTATTTATCTTTGACAAATTTTTTAGAAAACCCGGGTCTTCCTTTTTCACCACCTCGAATTCCTTTTCATCCTACGCCCAGAGGTTACTATCCTTCATCAACCATGTCAAGAAAGTCATCTATGTTTTCCCAAACACTGGAAACATTTTTATATGGTGGTCCTTTTGTTCCTTCGGGGTACCAGGATCTCTCTATTACTTTCTCAGGAGTAGCTCCTCGACCGACTGAACAATTATTATCATCTGGTCTTAATGGAATTAAAACTGAAATTTCGAACGCAGAGACAATATTTATGATGTCTGGTAATATTCCAAATCTCAACCTCAAGGTGGTCAGTTACTTCCTGGGGGGCAACCTCAAGGTGGTCAGTTACCACTTGGCAACCAACCTCAAGGCAGTCAGTCACCACCTCGGGGGAAATCTCAAGGCAGTCAATTACCACTTGGGGGGCAATTTCAGGGTAATTTTTTCCCAAGAAAAACTGTAGGACAATATTATTTTGGAGGTCAACCCCAGAATCAGTATATTCCTCAAGGTCCTTATCAACCCTAGATTCAGTATGCGCCTCAAGGTTATCAACCTCAAGGTCAGTACCCAACTCAAGGTTTTAGACCACCTTCTGGTCAATCATTTGTACAAGGAGTTGGAAATTTACCACTTAATTATCAACCCTACGTTCAACCAGGCTATGGTCCTTCATATGTACAACCTTCTACGGGACAATACCCCATAATGAACATGGTGTGGGATCCATCCCAAATTCAACAGACTATGCAACATAATGTGTAGTTACCTAGTTAACGTAGACAACCTTTGGTTTCTGGTCCAACCCAGCAACCTGTCCAACCTATTGTTCAAATCCCTGCACCTGGTTCTGTTTAGAAGTCTGGGCCTAGTACACCTTAGACTCCGCCTAAAACTGCTAAAACTACTGCAACATCTGTTCAACCTATAACACCTGTTTCTAGAGTATATGTAGCTATGGTTTCTTCTATCCCTGCATCCGTGAAAATTCCTCAAGTCTCTGTACCCCAGTCAAGACCTACAGTTCAGACTTTGGTTTAGATACCTACATAACAAGTTGGTACAAGTATGATTGTCACGAGTCAACCATAATTCACATATCAACCCTACCAGGAATAGTATCAATTTAGTCCCATTTCACAAAACCCAGTTTATCAATATCAACCTTATCCTAGCTATACTTATCAATAGCCTCAACAACCACAGTTTGGTCCAGTTAATCCTGGTTTCCCAGGAGGTTATACCATTCCTAATGCAAATATGATTCCCATTTATCCTGGGTATCCTCCTCCTGGAACTGCTCTTGTTACTCAAGGTTTTTGCGACCCTAACCATCATTTACCATTTATTGCAACTTTGGATTTACCTGATTTGTCACACCTTATGAATGTTCCAATTTACTATCATCCGTATTGGCTGCCAATGCCACATAATTTGCCCAGTGATATACCGAAATTCGAGGGTAATTCAGGAGAGGATCCGTCAAATAACGTTATGACTTATCACCTCGGGTGTGCATCTAATTCAATAATTGATGATTCAATTAACATATGTCTTTTTCAACGAACTCTTATTGGTCTTGCCGCCAAATGGTAAATTGAGTTACCACGAGGCTCTTTTAATAATTTCAATCAGTTAGCAACTGCTTTCTTAACTCATTTTCAGTTGCTTGTTAGATACGAAAATCGCACGAAACTATTGACTTCACTAAAACAATCCACGTCCACATATATTTCTGATCATATTCACGAATGGCGACATAGAAGGCGTTTAGTGAAAGTTTTCATTCCGGATCAAATTTTGGCGGAATGGTTCATTAAATCATTATTACCCAAAATTATTGAAGATGTAGCTAAGGGAGGAGTTGTTACTGAAGAGAAATTCATTGCTCAAGCTCAGTACCTTGACCTCGTCTACACGCAGTCAGGTACTTTACATGAAAAAATCCCTGATCTTCCAAAAAAAGGTCAAATAACTGCAGCTCCTTCAGGGTCTCATGCCGCTGATGGTATGATTGGTTCAGTTAGTACTAAAAGTAAGAAGAAATATTCAAAGAATTCTTCTCCTATAATAACTTTAACTTATTCCCTGAAAGGAGAATCTTCCACTGAAATTTCTGCCGACATTCATGTCGTAGAGACATCTATGGCCAAATCTAAATCTGGCGCTAAAAAGAAGGGGAAGAATAAAAACAAATAAAATTCAAAAGATAAAACAGATAAAAATGAATCTAATGACGAAAAATGAAAACCTCGCTATCCTTGTTTGATTTGAAATGAGGATCATTTTACTAAAGAATGCCCGCATCGAGCGGAGGTTTTGAAATTCGTTAAAGGTTCTCAACAATCTGTTGTCTTGAACGATACTTTTCCTACTCAAGATAGTAAGATGATTGGTTCTACCTCAAACGCCTTAGAAGAACCCATTATGATGATGTCTCATGTTAGCATTGCGACGCGATTTCAAGATTATGGTAGTAAAAGTCTTGTTGGTGGTAAAGAAGAAGAATCTTCTAATTCAAACACATCAACTACACCTCCTCCTGTTTCTGATCCACTACAGATCAAGAAACCCAATTCAGACCTAGTAATCAAATCGCCTGCTAAAGGCGTACTTCGTAAATCAGTTTTCAATCCACATGTGAGAGCTGCTCAGAATTACAATATTGTTGAGGACTTAGCTATTTCCCCTTCAGCAATATCGGCTTTGGAAGTGCTGCAATCATGTGCAGCATAGCGTAAATTACTTTTTTCTGCTATAGGAGCTATCGATATTCAGGATTCGAACCTAATAATCTTCGATTTATAGAATAGTACAACCCGCCTACCTCATCAAATGGCTTTCGAAATTCCAATATTAGTAAAAAACAGACCAATTTTTCAGACTGTGATTGATGAAGGGGCTTCTATGTGTATTATGTCGATCCAATGTTGGAAATCGCTTGGTTCTCCTACACTCAATCAGTCTCCAAAAATTCTAAAGGCTTTTGATGGCCGAGGGTTCCATCCTTTTGGTATTTTGCAGGATTTACCTATAGGGGTCGAAGGAAAAACCGTAAATCTAGATGTGGAAGTGGTTGATGCCCCTCTAGATTACAACCTTCTCCTGGGTTGTAGTTTGTCTTATGCTCTGACTGTTTTTGTTTCATCAGTCTTTCGGCTTATCAATTTTCCACATCAAGGAAAGATCGTTGCAATAGACTATCTCACTTATTTCTCATCCGATCTAGCCTCTACAGAAACTATCCAGCACGTCAGTAAAATGGCTATCACTTACAAGGATGTTGGCGTAGGTTTGATTAAATATTCTGGTTTACGAGGAAATTTTTCCTTCCCTACTCCTAATGTATCACCTCCTATTGCAAATATTCATATGTTTTCATCGAATACTGTTACTTTTGATGATCCTTGGATTGTACCTACCAATTCCGAGGTGGATTCATTTAACGGTGCGATGCCTTTGAGTCCCTTTGAAATTTCACATCAGGCTGTACAATCGCTTTCTGATACTTCTTCAAGTGAAACCGATCCAATGAATGTGATCCATGAGGAATCACTTTCTATATCTATCTCAGCCACAACGATATTTCCCGATCTTGTTCATACTGATGAGAAGATTCGTGAACTTTTGTCTGTTGATGATTTACCATGGAAAGATCTACATCATCGACCTTCATTTTTACCTGAGATGGATCATTTTGAAAATTATTTCTTTTCTATTTTTACTGCTGAATATGTCAAAGAACCGTATAATCCATTGCAAAATCCTCATTCTGAGTTAAATTTGGAAAATATCTCTCGAACGATTCCTATTGACATTTCAGTTAAGCTTGGAATAATTGAAAACATTCATGTAGGTGCTTGTTGTACGGACGAAGAAATCCAAACTTATAAAGCCCTATTTCAAGAATTTCGTGACGTGTTTGCCTAGTCATATGAAGAAATTCTAGGAATCAATCCGTCAATTGTTGTACATGAAATTAAGACTTACCCAGATGCAAAAGTTGTCCAACAACGCTTAAGTCAGATACATCCGCGAAAAGCTGTTGCTATCAAAGCCGAAGTTGAGAAATTACTTCGTGCAAGTTTCATTTATCCAATTCCTTTAACCAATTGGGTATCGAATATTGTTCCTGTTAACAAAAAACAAGGAACAATAAGAGTATGTATCGACTATAGGGATATTAATTGAGCTTGTCCTAAAGACAACTATCCAACCCCCTATATCGATCAAATCATTGATGATTGCGCCAGAAGTGAAATGTTCTCCTTTATGGATGGTTTTTCTGGTTACAATCAAATAAACATACTCCCTGTTGATAAGCCTAAAACAACTTTCATTTGTCCGTGGCGAACATTTGCTTATTGCAAACTACCCTTTGGATTGAAGAACGCTAGGGAAACTTTTCAAAGGGCTATGTCTTACGCATTTCATGACATTAAGCACATTGTGCAGCCTTATCTCGATGATTTACCTTCCCATTCATCGCGTAGGGCCGATCATCTCACTCATTTACGAGCTATATTTATGAGATGTAGGCATTATCAAATTAGGCTAAATCCACACAAATGTGTTTTCTGTGTAGAATCGGGTCGCTTACTGGGATTTGTTGTTTCGAAAGTAGGCATTCACATTGATCCGTCGAAGGTCAAATCTATTGTCAATCTACCTCCTCCTTTGACTCTGCGCCAACTCCAAATTTTGCAGGGGAAAGAAAACCTTTTACGTCGTTTCATTCCTAACTACACTGAGTTAACAAAGGGTTTTACCAGGTTGTTAAAAAAGAACATTACATTATTTTGGGATGAGATCTTTGATCGATCTTTTGATGCACTCAAACATGCGTTGACCCATGCACCGTTACTGAATCCTCCCAATTACAACCAGGACTATTTTTTGTACCTCGCTGCCTCTCATTCCACCATTGGGATGGTTTTAGTTCAGGAAGTTGAATTCAACAATGAACATGTGATTTATTATCTTAGTCGAAATCTGCATCCGATTGAGATCAAATACACGTATGTGGATAAATTGGCCTTGGCAGCTATTCAAGCTGTCCAAAAATTTCGTCACTACATCTTATTACGTAAAACCACAATAATTTATGACTGTAACCCTTTTATGTACATCTTGACCAAACAATTGCTAGGGAGCAAGTATTCCAAATGGATAGTTATCCTACAGTAATTTGACTTGGAATTTGAAAAATCCAAGGTAAAGAAATGTTTTGTTTTTGCTGAATTGATGTGTGATTTCCCGTCTACTGATACTGAAACTGTGGCAGAACAGCCCATTGCGGACGAATCCTTGTTTCTTATCAGTACTCTTGATCCTTGGTATGGGGATATTATTTTTTATCTCCAAACCCAATCTTTTCGGCATGAAATCTCACAATTTCAGCAACGGAAAATACGTTTCCAATCCCAACAATACAATATTATTGGTGATACACTCTACCGTCGTGGAGCGGATTTTGTTTTCCGACGTTTTCTTACTCATGAAGAAGCTGAGAAGATTTTAAACAACTGCCATTCTAGAGCATGTGGCGGTCATATGTCTGGGTATGCCATAGCCCAAAAGATATTGCACATTGGTTATTTCTGGCCGTCCTTTTTCAAAGATTGTATCTATGCAGTCCGGAAATGCCACAATTTTTAGGTCTTTGATCATAAAATGTGTGCATCACCTGCTCCTCTTCACCCTATAATTGATGTCGGTCCTTTCGCAAACTGGGGTATTGAATTTATTACATGTAACCCTCACTCGGCTGGGGGGCATGCGTATATTATCCTAGCAGTATATTATTTTACTAAGTGGGCCGAGGCGGTGCCTACATTTTCGGCAGACGGCAAGGCTGCTGCAACTTTCATGTTCAATCATATAATTTCTAGATTCGGTGTTCCTCAAGCCATAATTACGAATCATGGAAGTCATTTTTGAAATATCATGATGATTGAACTGACAGATCAACTTGGCATGCGCCACGATAGTTCTACTCCATCTTACCGGCAGGCTAATGGTCTGGTTGAAGCTATCAATAAAGTTTTAGTCACTATTATTAAACGAATCATTAGTATTCATAAGTTGAATTGGAATTCCATGTTATTTTTATCACTTTGGGCATATCGAACCTCAGTAAAAACATCAACTGGTTTCACTCCTTTTCAACTGGTTTACGGTTTGGAAGCTGTGTTACCTATTGAATGCAAAATTTCGTCATCAAAATTAGCCATAGAATTACTCCCAGCTACGTCTGAAGAGGAGAATCGTTTTTTGTACTTGGCTCAGCTAAATGAGAATCGACAAAATGTTGCATTAGCAAACGAAGCTCATGTCAAACGAATAAAGGCTTAGTACGATAGAAATGTTACACCTCGTAATTTTTCAGAAAGAGACCTAGTTTTTGTGTACGATCAAGCAAATGATAAGCTAGGGGCTAGAAAATTTGTGCCTATGTGGCATGGTCCTTTCATTGTTAAGCGAAAGATGGAAAAAGGGGCCTATGAGCTAATAGATTTTGACGGTGTCCCTTTAGATAAACCAAGAAATGGGCTTTATCTGAAGATATATTATGCTTAAATTTGGTGTGGAGATTTTTGTTAGATTAGATTTTTTACTGCTGATGTGTTTTAGATTAGAAAAACGTGCCTAGTTTAGAGTGTGCTTTTATCACTATTCCTGCTTATCTGAGTTTTACTCTTGATATTGTAGATGTCGACGTCTCTTCAAACCTACATTGGTTTTGCTGATGGTGCTTGTCGTAGTACACAGAACATTTCTTCCGCAGCTTGAATTATCTATTCACCCTCTAATGTGTTAGTGTCCATGCATGGGGTAAGCCTCGGTCAAACAACAAATAACATTGCAGAGTATAGTGTGGTGATTGAGCTATTATTTGAATCCATCTCATTTGGGATTTGGAGTTTGATTTTTAGGTTGGATTCTAAACTTGTTGTATTACAGCTTAACAGGGTTTATGCCATTAGAAATCCAGTGTTATTACAATTATTTTTAAGAGTTCGTCTCTTGGAACAAGAATTTGATTACATTGAATATCAACATATCCCAAGACATTTAAATACTTTAGCAGATGCAGTTTCTTCTAATATGATAAATAGAAAATTTCAATAATCAAAACAGTAAATTAAACAACATTGGATAACATGTACACAGATAGATGGTAATAGTAATATATCATAACATAGAAGTGTGTTTTAAATATACATCGTCTTCGATCATAGGTTGAAAAACACCTTATGATCGGCAAAAATGATAATGCAAAAGGTCAAAAATGTTATGAGTCTACAAATTGATCATCCTATCCCTGGTGATGATCACGATAAGAAACCATTGCTCGAGCTACCCTACACAGGAACCTCCTAAAAGGTCATGGGACACCAATCACATATCTCTGTAACGTAAGTGGAATATCATCTATATCGGTCTTTGGAATATCTAGAGTCAAGCGCTCTAGATGATGCTCCAAATCGGTCAGGATTTTTTCTGATTGGCCCTGTGGGGCTGGTGCTGCTGCAGCTGGATGTCTCCTCTCATAAGGCTAGAGATTGGCTGGTCGTCATGGGCCCACATCTGCATTTAAACTTTTGATTATTAGTTTTGGGATGATTAAAATACTAAAAAAAATTAGAACTTAGAAATTGTTGAAAATGATTTTTACCTGAATCATCCCACTATTCTCATGCTGGGAGAGCCATCTCTCGATCACCGCGGAAGTCTATCCCGACGTATGGAAATTCCTCTAGAACAAAAATTTTGCGTTCCAGCCAACAAAAATATGTATAAGGAAATCGAGCAATCGCAATGCCCTCAGCGTGACCAGCCATCAAAGCAACCCAATGAACCATCCTAGGTTCTCGAGGTCGACCAGCATCGACAGGAATGTGTTGCGGAGCTAACATGGGGATCCTTTCTAGATTAAAGGTGACTACAATGGATCTGTATCCAAATTTGTTTAGTTTTCCATTCTTTGCTCTGGTTAGTTGGCCTTTCACATTGGCCAACAAAGCTTCGCACCAGTTGAAAATGGTTCCTCGAAAACAGTCTACTGCAATGCGCATCTGGGAACCGGTAACCACATGTAGTGCCACACTCCTGCACAGTCTGGTAATAGTAAATGCAATAAATTTAAGCCCAGGATGGATGATATTTTTTATATCAATCCGTTTGTCCTTGTGGTTTGCCCAATCATCGCAAAACTCTAGTCGAAGACTAGCGACAGACTGGCCACCTGGCCTAGTCCCAAACAGAGAAATTTGTTCACCCCTCTTGGAAAAACTAGTTAAAAAATATATATCCTCCAGCTCAATTTCGAGCCAGTGGCTGCCAATAAAAAAGCACTGGTCCTGTACATTCCATCTGTTCATTAGCCACGTTAGGAGGTCTACCTGTGCCCTCATGCCCTGAATGGCCCAGAATTTGTATAAACCGCATGCTCTTAATGCCTGCATTGTAGAAAAATGATTCATTGTGGCGTCATCTACATCCTCATGCTCGCGTTCTCTCTAAATAATCATTTTGAATGTCCTACAATGCATAAAAAGACATATTAGAATAATCTTGTTTGAAAAATTTTGGGTGGAATTTGAGAAATTTAAGTTTGAAATTTCATTGTGCGGGGCCCGCACCCTATTTTCATACATAGTGCGTAGGTACGCATGCACACTGTGAAACAGGTGCGAACCCAAGACTTTTTTCTACGTAGAAAACATTTGGGGTCCGCAGGGCCCGCGTGTTGCACTTGCGGACCCCCACAAGTGATTTTTTCAACCTATTTTTCCTTAAAAAATGAAATTTAAAGCCTAAAAATGAAATGTAAATGGATGAAATGCAAGATAAGGAGGATGTGGATTACCTGGAGCTGACGGTTCTCAATTTCGCCAGACAGATTTTCCAGAATCTTCACAGGAACTTTTTTACCCAAAAGCTCTCACTTTTCACTCTGAACTAAAACGGTAAAAATGAAGTTAGAAAAGCCCTTTTTATAAGTTTTTTCGAATAAATGAATTTTTAATTTTTTTATTTGTCACTTTAAAAAGGTAATTTTTGAAAACATTTTTATTTATCTTAAACAAGTATGTGTAATGTTTCGAGTTTTTGTGCAGAAAATTGGATTTTTCAGGAAAATTGATCGTTTTTTTCAACAAAGAGCATACTTTTATCACTTTTTTGGACTCTTTCAAAAATTCAAAAAAAAGCGAAAACCTGGAGTCCTATTTTAAGATCTTTTCAGACTCTCTAAAATTGAAAATATTGCCGAGCACTTGATTATTCGAACTCGTTAAAATAAATGAATGATCATCCTTTCAGTATAATTTTACCCCTTTTACGGACTGAAATGGACTATTTACGAAAAAGGTATACATTGACTAATTATGGTCAACAGAGTTCTCTCCCACATTATTTTATCCTTTTTCGGGCTCGAGAGACTAAATTTATGAAAAATTACACACATGGAGTTTTCTTAAGTTTTTCTTCTGACTCCCTAAAATTGAAAAACACCGAGTTTCTCCTATACTAGACTCGTTAAAATTTAATAGTAAAGGACCTGTTCAATTTTAAATAGGAACGAACCACTCCTTCTTAGGGTTCGAATTTTAAACTAAGCTAGACTCATCCAAAGGATGAGCTTATAAACAAGAAAATGTTATCCTCCTCAAGCTTGTCAAAAATAAAGAGGTACTTGCTAGAAATGGTGGGGGAAAAGAGAGAAAAATGAACCTGTTTGTTGTATTTTGATTATTCGAAAAGCCGTTAACCACTCTTGAACACGACACTTTTTCACCTGGGTTGGGAGATCCTTTACCTAACAGTTAATCAAACCATATTGAAAGTCTTCAGCCTATTTCTGGGTATTAGCTTTGGGTCAATTGTCACCAAGCCATCTGCAGTGTCGTTATGTGTTCAAGAGGACAGTTCAAACAAACCATTCATCTGCAAAATATGTGTCTTCCATTTTTTACCATCCCTGAGTCAGTCCTTGCCAATATATTTCTTCAAAATTTGATCTATGATTTCGTGTTGTGGGCTTGCCTACGACGGATCACTTCCTATCAACGACAACTCATTATCTAGGAAGTTGATCTAGAAATTGTTAGTACCTTGAAATCTGCATGCCTCAATGGCAGGTTTCTCGCCTTCGATAACAGGTTGCATCATTGACCTTCGATTGAATGATTCCGTGACATATTCGACTTCATCTCATTCATTCACATTTCATGGATTGTACTGAGTACTTTGAGGTCCATTGACATTACTGGTGGTTACTCTCACACTTTTTAACAATCTACATTATTGACTAATAATCAAGTGGTTTCTACCATGTTTGACTTAAACACATTTATTCACATGGATAGAATCGTACTGGTTTGAGAAATGGAAATCAAGACCCTGGATCTAGTTTCTACCATCCAGGCTGTGATGAATTTTGTTATTCATTTATACAGTGGACTATTCATAAATAGATGGCTGCGTCCATACTGTGTCTACACATCTCTATACTATTAATGTATTGAAAATCATTCCTCTATCAGAACAGTTTAAATCCATTTTCTAGTTAGTTTTGATCTGAGTATGGGAATTCCTACCTCAGCGATGATATGTCTACATATATATATTTTGCATTGAATTTTTTTACAAGTTCCGACTGGGGTGTCCACAGGATGATCTTTGAAATGATAAAGTACTTCACTCTTCATACATGACAGACTCTATCTTCATCTATTCCAGACTTTTCACTTTAGGGGGAAATCTGCTGCATTGAAAATTTTCATCTTGACATTCTGCTATCTGTATGAGCTCGTTATCACTCATACTTCCTCCTTTGCAAGTCTAACACATCAGTTCCTCATGTCAAGCCTTAAAAATAAGATAAAAGCTCTCAAAAGTCTCTAAAACTCTGTTATCACACTTTCTCTTTATCTTACCTATGGTCTTGCACCTAATGTTCATGACTCCTACGTACTTGAATGTACTTTCTCTGTGTTAAGAGTGCGGACCCCTGTAAAAGGTTAAAAAGGCGCAAGTAAACTCAAAAATCTCACTTTTAGTAATTTCTAGAAGCCTCTGGAAGGAATCTTGCAGTGGCAGAACCGCTCTTTTGAGGTTCATGTATCCCTTGCCTTAAGGAGCTAACCACTTGATGTGAGGAGATTATCCCTTTGAAGGAGGACTTTATCCCTTCATAATTGGAATTGTAACATCCTCTTTTGCACTACAAAAAGAGGCCTTGGGTAGCCTCAAAGGGAGTTCAAGCTTTAGAATTGTTTGAGGTAAAGTGTTGTTGGGATTCAGACTCATTTAAACTGAGATTTTGTGAGGAAATATTACATACCTCGATCTATCTTAGTTGGAAGAGTGCAAGGCTTGTTAGAGTAGAGAATATTCCTGCTTCAGACCCTGGGAAGGCCTGTTCAACATCAAGGCTAAGGTTGTAAGGTTTTCCTTCATTCAAAGTTAATACAAATGAATTCATTTTTCTCAATAATTTGTTGACTAACTGTTTATTTCATGGATTCCTTGATCACCATGATAGGCATGATTTATAATATTTACTATGCAGGTGCTATTTAATGTTTTCTTGTTTGTGACTGCGGGTCTTTAAAGATAACTCCTTCAAGTGACCGAAGGACAACTACTTCGAATAAGCATTGGATCTATGGTAAGACCTTAACACCTTTATAGTATTCTTTTGTAAATCACATATGTCTAGAGAAAGATAGGTTTGTTTGGTTGTTTGTTGCTAGATTACCTTTTGGTACTAGGGAGATCAATCTTGTCCACAAGATTGATTTATCTGATCAACAGATATTGTTGAATTGTTTAGTTGAAGGTGAAGTTGAGAAAGTCTGGACAAATTTCCATAAGGGTGACTTTGGAGGCCATATTTATTGGAAAACCATAGCAAATAAGATCTTGACAGCAGGTTTCTATTGGCCCACCTTGTTTTTTGATGTTTATAAAACAATTAATAACTAGATAAATGTACTTTTAGATTAATCACATCATTAGGATTAGGTCAATGTTTCGAACCAACTAATGTGGTTCATCCTCAGGACAAGGTGGAGAGACTAATCTATCTTGAGGAATAAATAGTGGAGATGCATCATTTCCCGGAAATAGCCAATGAGAACTATTTGTTAAGAACTAGTCGTTAAGACTAGCTGTTAAGAACTAGCTGTTAGAAAGTTAGTTAGTTAAAAAAATAGATTAATAGGAAGGGGAATATTTTTAATTTAATAAATAAATTAAATTAAAATTAATTAATTATTTAAATAGTATATAACTAAATAAAATAAAATAATAAAGTAACCTAAGAAGGTACTAGAGAGGGGCAACATTTTTAATAAATAAATAAGTAAACAAATTAATTACTTAAATAAATTTTTTTAAAATGGGTTTATAAATTATTATGTAATTAAAATAAATATAATAGGTAATAGGGGGTAAAAAAAATTTAATTTAAGAAATAAAATTAATTAATTATTTAGATAAAAATAAATCAATAAATTAATTAAATAATATAAAAATAATAAATAAACAAAGTTACCTAAGAAGGTACTACGGAGGGGAAAAAATTATTAATAAATAAATAAAATAAAGTAAAATAAAATTAATTAATTGATTAAGATAAATAAATAAATTAAATTAAATTAATTAAGTAATTAAAAATAAAACTAAAAATAAACCAATAAATTATTTAAAAATAAAATAACAATTGAAGTCCAAGCCCCATTCCAGCAATGGGGACTTGATTTTATTGGTGAATTCATCCTCCATCTTCAGCTCAACACAAATGGATTCTCACTGCTATAGATTATTTTACCAAACGGATTGAGGCTATTCCCCGTAGGCAAACAACTGATTATGTTATCATTCAATTTCTTGAAAACAATATTTTGTCAAGATTTTGTTTTCCATATAAGATTATCACTGATAATGCAACTGCTTTCAAATCCAAGAATATTATTGATTTTTGTGATAAATATCATATTAGACTTGGTCATTCTACTGCATATTATCCTCAGGGAAATAGGCTTGCATAATCATATAATACTTCTTTGGTGAATATTATCAAGAATATGTTGCATGAAAACAAAATAAATTGGCACAAGAAGCTTACAAATTCTCTGTGGCCTGATAGAGTGAGCACAAAAAGATCAATTAAAATGTCTCCATTTCAGCTTGTTTATTAATTTGATACCATTTTCCCTACTTCTTTGGTTGTTCCATTAATGGCGATTTTGCAGGAGGTTGATAGTGAGCCTAATGACATTCAAAGAAGAATCAACTAGATGATACATTTGAAAAAATCAAGAGATGAAGTTTTCAACAATACTTCAAAGCTGCATGACATAATTAAAAATATTTTGGACAGAAAAACAAAGGCTAATGACTTCAAAATTGGAGATATTGTTCTAAGATGGGATGCTAGAAATGAAGAAAAGGGAAAGCATGGGAAATTTGACAATATATGGAAAGGAACTTACAAGATTGTAGCATTCAAAGGAAACAAATAATTCTTGCTAGAAGATCTTGAAGGAGAGGAAGTGCTGGGAGGACCTATCAATGATAGGTTTCTAAAACACTATGTTTCTTGAAATCCTGACAAAGAAATTTATTGTGATTGTACATGCCAGTCTAATTTGATGCTCAACAAATAAGGGAATGGTTGCAAAATTTTGAAGCCCAAGCAGAAGGCCATGAGACTTCTACAAATAGTCCATGTTCTTTTTAAAGAAATTTCACAAGTTTTAGTCTTTTGTCAAGTCATAGTCAAGTTAGTTGTTTTAGTCAAAAGTTTTCATTTTGTTTCAATTTTTCAAAGTCCAGTTGACTCCATAGCCCAATGGATAAGGCTACCTAATCTATGGTTTTCTTGACACCTCCTGAAGGAGCTGACATCCCCAGATGGAGCTAATGTTAGAGTTAGTTTTTCAGCGATCAAAGATAACTCTTTTAAGAGTTCTTCATTAGGTCTTTAGTCAAATTTTTTTTCTTTTTTTAGTTAGTCTTCAACAATAATTTTGATCACTGGATGAGTCCTATCAATATAGGATACTCCTTCACACTATTTCATCTTCACTTATAGGTCTAAAATCATGTCATTTCATCACATATAGGTCGGGTCTGGGGTTTAAAATGCCATGAAAAATCTTCAGTTTTTTATTATTAAAGGCAGCAGTTAAATTTCCATCTCATCCATTAAGGTTTAGTTGAAGGAGAAATCTTGTTTTATAGTCCTAAATAAACTATGTCATGATAATTCCATATTATTTCATTGTACTTGGTGTTATCTCTAAATTTTTACTGATGGTCTGCTCCACCAGACAACTTAGAGTAACTCTTTCAAACCAACTTTTGACTGAGGATTAGCCTCTTCATCCTAAGAGGGCTCTCTCAATTGATCAAAGGATTTTATCAATCAGGTCTTAAGACAGATGGCTAACTCTGTGAGTGTCTTATTGTATGTGATTGCAGGTGAAAAATGGGAAAGATTCAACTACCATTGGGCTCATGGAGTTAGTAAAAGGAATTCAATGACAGGAATTTCTACTTATGGAAACTGAGGTTTTTCCTGTTTCAATGATAGAACAACAATAAAAAATGGGAATAATCAATAACTCAATGCTAAAAGGAAGTCATAGCATGCATAACATGAATTCTAAGTAATTTAACATCAAGAATACTGGAATCAAGATATAAAATAAACATATAAACTCATTGAAACATCTCAAGAATCTCGAGTGAAGCAGGAAATAGTCATTGTATGTCTATTACTGATATTAAAAATTAAAAAAAGTAGATGCGTAAAATCATTCTCCAACCACCCTTTCTAACTCTAAAAATCTCTCATTTATAGAGTGAGGACTCATACAAATGATTTTCCACCTTTCTAGCTTCGAACTCCCACCTTAGAGACCTATCTCAAATATGATTACATCACTTGGAGAATTCCTAGGGATATTTCTATTTTGCAGAGTTTGAATACAAAAAGCACTCTTATTTCATTAAATAATTCAAAAAATACATTTAATAACCCTTATCAACTGCAACTAACTAATTTTATAAGTGTACTAGAGTGATGATGTGTCACTATGCCACGTGGATGTTGAGCTGGATCTCCTCCAAGTTGAATTTTACAATTTTTTCATAAATATGGTTAGTGAAAATAATGAAAAATAGGCTTCAAAGATGAGTGCATAATTTATAAACCCTCATGGCTTTTTGAAACTGAGAGAGGTTTTTGTATATGGGTCTTTCATAAAGAAACACCTCTTTCATATTTCCAAAATCCTTTTAAATTTCATCAGAAAGAAAACTTGAAGTTTACTACTAAAACAATCATGTACATAAAATTTTGTTGCACTCATTTCGTAGCAAACTCCAAAATCCACCTTTTACATAACCTTTGACCTTTCTAACTGTTGGAGAGTATTCTTTTGGGCTAATGAGCTAAACAAAAAAAACGCCCGACTTTGATTTTGACCATAGCTGTAATTTTAAGAAAAAAATCACCTACAACGGTTTCGTAGCGAAATCTAGCCTTCAAGCCCGGGCTTCGCTATGAAATTGCCTAATTTGCTGAAAAAACCGAAAATCCTCCCTTTTCTTCAAAATTTCACTTTTTGGGTCTGAAATATGATATTATGAAGTATGTTAAGGAACATTAGGTTCAAACTACCTCTTATCATCCTCAATAAACAACATTTTCACCTTCAACAAGTTCCTCTATTAATAAAAACAGAGCTATATTTTCTGCAATTTAGGGCTTAGAAATGATCTCATATCTCCAAATCCTTAATAGTTGTTGAAAAAATGAAGGATTTTTTTGTAGGTCGGTTCGCTCTAAAGAAAAAATCTCTTGGTTTTCTTAAAAACATCTCCAGGTGTATGGGAACTGCACTTGAAAAAAATGTCTCAAACAGGAAAAAAACGCATTCTAGAACTAGAGCCCAAAGACATCTCTGAATATCCAAATTTATAGCACCTTTGAGCAAAGTGAAAGAGGTTAATGTTATTTGATCTATTCTTGACAATAACCTCTCTCATTTTCTTAGGAATCTCCTCTTTTTTCCCAAAAATATCTCTTGAAGTTGACTGATCAAAAAGTTAAAAAACAGAGAAATCCCAAGATTCGCTATGAAATTGTCAGGTAGTTTCATAGATAAATCTGCCTATTTTGCATAGAATTCACTATAGAATTGTGAAAAATCAGATATGCGGCTAAAAAATGAACTTTAAACCAATGCATGTGAACCTAATGTGGATTTTATAGATATGACTGAGATGACATGACTAATGAAGTGTTTTGGACTTAGGATAAAGACTTATTTCATGATTTTTTTTATCAATTTCATGCACCAACCTTATGAGACAAAATGAAACCTAGGTGAGTGACCCTAATAAAAATTAAATTTATGTGTGATAACAGTGGCTCCACTTGGGATGGTGTGCCCCTATGGTACTACTAAGAACTTGTAATTCCAGTGCCTTCCTTAAATTTTGTTTTTTTTTCTTGAAATTGATGAAAACTTCTTCAAAATCTTATGGCCTTCTCCTTGGGCTCAAGCTTGTTGAAAACTAAAATCCAAGCTGAAGACTAAATCTATACATGCTGAAAAGATGCTTAGAATACTTGAGCTTATTAACAGACACTCCTACCTACCATAACAATTGCAATCTTCATGCTTGATTCAAGTGACATGAAACCTCCAATAAAGTCAGTTAATGAGCTGATCGAATACTTGAACCCCTTGATTGTACTTGAACAACATTGGAAGTGAGTCTTCTATTGGCAAATCAGAATGAGAATTGAATCCCTAATCCATAAGAAATACAAAATTTGTCTTGGATGATGACTGCAACAGACTTACCATTGGATCTTGGAAACCATGAAAAATCACCATATATTGATGAGTAAAACCATGAGAGCTGAATTCATTCACAACTGATGGCTTCTTTTGTCCTCTATATTCAATTCCAAGAAAAAAATCAAATGAAAAGGCATCAATAAGGTTGTCTTCTCTTTTGTGGGAATCAACAAAACCATCCATGCATCCTTGAACATCTTCAAACATGGCATCCATATTGTGTGTATCAAAACTACTCTTTTTCTTATCAAACAAATCAGATATAATATTTGGTAGTTTTACTTGAGGGTTTTCATTTGATTATGAACAATAACAACTTCTATACCAACAACTTTGTGCATGTCATCCATGTCATTTTTATGATCCTCAAAATGAAAAGGAAAAACATGTATATTCAGCTCTTCATGTAGCTTGATTTTACACAAAAGTGAAATTTAATCACATGTTACTTCACTGTTCAGAATTTTCATGCATGTATTTTCAAGAACCTAATCTTGAGGAGTTTCTCATTGACATAAAATTTTAGAAAAGCAATGAGCTGAAAAACAATTTGAATGATTTGGCTCATACCTTTGACTACATATAGATTTACAAGGATGCAAATCCTCATAAATTTCATGTATTATGACTTAACTGTCAAATTGTTGATCTATTTTATCTTCAAGAAAAGAAGACATATTTTCTTATTGGAAACCTTCTTTATTATCATGAAGACTAGCATGAGAACAGAAATCATGAAGTGCCTCTAACATATCCTCATCCATGCACTCTCCATTATCACCAAGTCTTTTAAGATATGGAATGAAAACCTCACAAAAGTCACAACAGTCTTGTAAGGGTGATAAAGAAGAATGATTTTTCTCATAATGTTCTAAGAAAGTCTTATGGAAATATATTAGAGAGAACAAGCTTCCTGGTTGCAACCCTTCATACCATGTTCTAGATTCATCCTCTATGGTGGCCATAAACATTTTCATGAGACAATATTTAGGAAACTCAACTCAAAACTTATGCACATGCATACAGAATCTAACCAGGTGAAGAGCAGAATTATCTTTATTTTCATCTTTAAATATGGGAAGATAATTTGACCAATTAACTCTTGGCATAGGATTTGGAAAACTAGGGATGTGAGACTGATCCATAGGAGCATACCTGACATTCTTTCTTACAATAGAACTCATCTTGGAACTTCATCAAGCTACTGATATTCAAGAAATGGTGTCACCATCAAGCTATGAACTTCTAAATTCTTTAAGAATGGAGTCTCCAAGGTAGTTCTTCAGCCTAAAAATGTTCTAAGCTCCTGCTACCTTCAGGAGTTCAACTTCACTGTTTGAGCACAAACTTCGGGAAATATGTCTTCAAAATCCTGGGAGATGCACCAAAATTTTATCTCTAAATTGGTACTAATGGGACACTCCACCAGCCAACCTAGAGTAACTCTTTTAAACCAACTTTTGACTAAGGATTAACCTGTTGAGCTTGAGAGGGTTCTCTCAATTTATCAAAGGATTTTCTCAATTAGGTCTTAAAACATATGGCTAACTTTGTGATTGTCTTAGTGTATGTGATTGTAGGTGAAAAATGGGAAATATTCAACTACCATTGGGCTCATGGATTCAATAAAATGAATTCAATGACAAGCATTTCTACTTATGAAAACTGGGGCTTTTTCTGTTTCAGTGATAGAACAACATTAACACATGGGAATAATCAATAACTCAATGCTAAAAAGAAGTCAGAGCATGCACAACATGAATTCTGAGTAATTTAACGTCAAGAATACCGGAATCAAGATATAAAATAAACACATAAGCCCATTGAAACATCTCAAGAATCTTAGCTGAAGAATAAAATAGTCATTATATGTCTATTATTGATACGAAAAATTTACAATAGTAGTTGTGTGAAACACATTCTCCTACCACCCTTTCTAACTCTAAAAATCTCTCATTTATAGAGTGAGGACTCATAAAAATTATTTTCCACCTTGAAAACTTCGAATTCCCACCTTCAAGACCTATTTCAAATATGATTACATCACTTGGAGACTTCCTAGGGATATTTCTATTTTTCAGAGTTTGAATACAAAAAGGACTCTTGTTTCATTAAATAATTCAACAAATCCATTTAATAACCATTATAAACTAAAACCAACTAATTTTCTGAGTTTACTATTGTGTTGATGTGTCATTATGCCATGTGGACGCTAAGATGGATCTCCTCCAAGTCGAATTTTACATTTTTTCATAAATCTGGTTAGTGAAAATTTTGAAACAATAGGATTCAACGATGAGTGCATAATTTCCAAACCATGATGTATTTGAAGAAACTGAGAGAAGTTTTGGTGGATCGGCCTATTCTCAAGAAAAACCTCTTTCATATTTCCAAAATCTGTTTTCATTTGGTTAGAAATCAAACTTGAAGTTGACTGCTAAAACACTCATGTACAAAAAATTTCGTAGTGCTCATTTTGTAGCAAACTCCAAAATCCACCTTTTGCATAACCTTTGACCTTTATAACTATTGGAGGGTGTTTCGTGGGACTAATTAGCTAAATACAAATTTTTTCCCACTTTGATTTTGACCATAGCTGTGAGTTTAAGCTAAAAGTCACCTACAATGATTTCGTAGGGAAATTTGGCCTTCAAGTCCAAGCTTCGCTACGAAATTGCCTAATTTGCTGAAAAAACAAAAATCCTCCATTTTCTTCAAAATTTCACTTTCTGGGTTTGCAATATGATATGATAAAGTATGTTAAGGAAAATTAGGTTCAAAATCCATCTTATCCTCCTCAAGAAACAACATTTTCACCTTCAACAAGTTCCTCTATTAATAAAAACAAAGCTGTCTTTTCTGAAATTTAGGGCTCAGAAATGATCTCATATCTCCAAATCCTCGACATCTGTTGCAAAACCGAAGGAGGTTTTTTTTATATAATTTTTTTCTAAAGAAAAAAATCTCTTGGTGTTTTTAAAAACATATCCAGGTGTCCGAGAACTGCGTTTGAAGAACATGTCTCAAATAGGAAAAAACGCATTTTGAAAATAGAGCCCAAAGACATGTTTGAATCTCCCAATTTGTAGCAGCTTTGAGAAAAGTGAAAGAGGTTAATATTATTTGATCTATTCTTGAAAATAAGGTCTCTCAGTTTCTTAGAATTACCCTCTATTTTCTCATAAACTTGTCTTGAAATTGACTACTCTAAAAGTCAAAAATAGAGAAATCCTAAGATTCGTTATGAAATTGTCAAGTAGTTTCGTAGCGAAATCTACCTATTTTGCATAGAATTCGCCATGGAATTGTAAAAAATCAGATATGTGGCTAAAAATTTAATTTTAAGCCAATGCATGTGAACTTAAGGTGGATTTGATAGATATGACCGAGATGACATGACTAATGAAGTGTTTTGGACTTAGGATAAAGACTTATTTCATGAATTTTTTTATCAATTTCATGGAACAACCTTATGAGACACAATGAAACCTAGGTGAGTGACTCTAATAAAAATTAAAAAATTATCTGCGATAACACCTAGAAATAAATACATATTTTTACTGAAAATGTATTTTCTAAATCATATTTGATTAAATTTTTTTATTTAATATTTCGAAAATAAACCTTTGAAACCATAGGTTTTAAATCCTATGCATTCTACTTTTCCACCATCATACTCCACTAACATATTCTCCATTACCGTCATGACACATTACATCCCTTCATTCATCAATCTTTCACATCACATCATCTTTCTTATACTCTTACCCCACCAATCACTAAACTTTGACGTACGCTAAATCCCTTCCACCTCTCCGATCATCCGTCACATCTCTATTTCTTCTGACGGCTTGTATTAGACTTCGTGCTCCCCTCATCGTTCGAGAATTAGCATCAAGGGAGGGTGAGTGGGGGGGTGGGTCTGAAAAAAGTGGTATTCAAGACCGATCCCATTGCTACATGTCACGAGCAGGTGTTTCCCCCCCCCCCCCCCCCCCCCCCACGTGCACAAAACTACTTACTACATTCATACCTCTTCGAAATCCCGCTTAACCGCTGAAATTAAACCACTGCTTGCTCCCTCCAATCATGTCATTCATGATGTGGACTATGAACCATCCAATCAACTTATTTCCCACATTTTCCTAACATTTAGCCAATTAATTCAATGGCTAACCATTAGGCAACGTACCCACGCCCGTTTCCAAACGGGAAATAATCCAATTGCCCATAAATTCACTGATTAAACATCTATTTGAAATTTTACCCTTCTTTTCAATCTATTTTTCACAGGATTATGAGTTTACAACTACTACCAGAGTTCCAGAGATCAAGTTCATTAGTTTTTGAAGCTTTTTCTTGCAACTACTAATTTTCTTCTAGTTGCAGAGCTTATCTTCAGTCTCTGCCTCTATTGTGTATTAGAAAATCCTTGTTTTCGCTATTTCAACAGAACCAACAATGCCTTCAAAAAACAAAGGACCTGAGCAACCAATAAGTCTGTTATTACATCCTCTAGTTGATTTTCATCACATTCCAAAGATCACAAAATACATGAAACCTTGTCTGACTTTGAGCTTTTTGAGTTATATTGTTGCTTAGAAGAAAAATACTTGGATAAATCAGATGAAATAGGACTATGGGATTCTAATCTCCACATTTCATCTTTCCCCATACCCATAGTGCCCTAGATTTTGTTAGGAGATGCCAATATTGGTATATTCCAAACCAGAGAGCTATTATCGCTCCCACATGAGAGGTTTTAGTGACTATCAATGCCCAAACAATTAAAAAAATGATGCAAGCCTTAATAGAAATATACTAGAAATTAGATTTTGCAAAGAGATCTCAAACTCTTGAGCTATTCATGACTGAAAATGATCCATTACCTAAGATAAAACCTCTATTTCCACCATCCATTTTCCCTGAAAGGTCCAAACAAATCATCACAGTCATTTCCTACCTTATTAGTTATTATTTAGACCAATGGTTAGATGAAATCATCATAGGATTCCTTTCCATATTCTCCACTGGTTCCAAACCCTCCATCATTTTCAATTTCATTCAGTTTATTGCAGATTCTATCCATGATCAGTTTGTGAAATTCACAACTAAAGAGGTTTTTAGTTATGCCTCTATGTTAGTTTACTTATTTTTGTACCCTTCGGGAGAAAAATCTAAATTTTCTCTACAGAAATTTGATGAAGAAGGAAACCAACAGTCAATCATTTTCTGGACTTCATTAGTCATGAAGGAACAAAAAGAATATTCATATAAACAGTTTATGGAATTGTTTCTTCAACCAACACTCAGTTTCTTAAATAACACTCCAAAGCCAAGGATTAGTGAAGAGATTAGAAAGGTATTGTAGCTGTCAGATCAAGCTAGAATAGGGGATTGGTATCTTTACCAAAATTATACAAAACTCAGAGTTTATGGATGTGAAATCCCCCCTTATAAGTTGCCCAAATTCCTCCCCATGAGGATTTTTGAATTGAAGTATATTAGACAAATGATTATTGCAGATGAAGTGCATTTTGTATCTGCTAAGAAGAAATCACAGTTTAAAATTAAAACACAGATAGGTCCTTTTCTGTAATAACAGGACAACAGGGGAGGAAGCAGATAATTTGTTGAACGAAATGCAGTTTAGCCCAAGTTTTACATGGTCTTATGAACCAATTGATGTCATTTCCAAACTGAGTGTTAGGTCCCCATATCACTAGTGTAGTCCCTTATTTTATTTTTTTCTAAGTAAGCTTAAATCTATTAATATAACATATGGTACAGTGAATTCAAGGCATTAGAGCGCCATACAGTCAGCAAGATATCAAAAATTGGGCCGCTCGCAAGGGGAAACCGGCCCGAGAAACATTTGAAAGCTGCCTCGCGAGAGGAAACCAGCCTTGACTTGTCAAAACAGAGCAGAGAATGAGAGCCGCCCATTAGGGGAAACCGACCCATACAAAGGTGTGGTACGACTTTGACAACAAAGACCAGATTGAGCAAGCTAAGACTCATGGTTAACAGAACCTGCAAAAATGCTCAAAAGACTAGACAAGATAATAGAAAGTAGGAGCATTAGAGTCCATAGTCACTCGAGGGTGATTCCTCTTCAATTCGGCACCAACACCCCTTGTCGTCATCCAGAACTGGTGTACTTTGAGTAGCAGCGTCCCCTGCATCACGCTCACCTGCTTGCGCCCCCGTGACCTGGTGTAAGCTCGAGCTGCAATCACCCGCCCTACGAGAGGGACCTTTGTCCACTTGTTGAGAGACTGTCGGAGCAGAGGGAGGGGTTGGCGAATTGAATTGGAGAACAGATGGCGGGGGTGCAGGAGTATCCTCTGGAATCTCTTTGAAGGAAACGGTAACCGTAGCAATGACCAGGGGGTGGGAGGAGCTACACTGATAATGGAAGACGACGGTGGTGGGATTCCAAATTAAGGCAGCTGTAGCAAGCTTAGGCTCAACAGGCTGGGAAGATGCTAAGGCATCATGCCGCGGGGAGGGAGGCAAACGATGAGACTGACCACTGCCACAAAGACGGCGGGGAAGACTTCCACTGGGACTGCGAGAAGAGTGCGAGGGAGAAGAAGGGGAAGGAGAGCATCGATGCCTGGAACCTCCTCTTTGGCATCGCAGACGATGCCTCAGTCTCGGCATAGCAGCATCGAAATTGTGGGAGAAGGCGGAATTTCCAGAGAGACCCAGAGGCGAGACAGAGCAAAAGTCGAATAGAGCACAGAAAGGGTTGTGCGAGTAATGGAAGCCGGGGATAAAACTTACACAACAAGTCAGAGGGAAGTGCCTTCCAACAGTGGTGCGAAAGCTATGTATTTCTGCTTGCGGCGAGCAACTGGAACCCACTGGCCAAAGCTGCCTCGACATGGATACCTGCAAGCCACAACAAATCCAGATCAAAGCACCAGAAATCTCGAATGAAGATGGAGGATCTGGAGGCTTCATATGGAAGTTCTGGGTGTCTCGGCCTCCCCACCGACATAAATGCTGCGTAGGGTGACGGCCCATCATATTAAATGTTTCGAGGGTGAGTAAATGCCTTTCGTAGGCAACCCAGTGGGCAAGCCACACGCCCGCTTGCCGGATCGTCCTCTGCATCACGTCAATGCCCACCAGCATCTGGGGTGATGTTGTCCTGGTGCACCAGCTGAGTGCAATCCTGAAGGAGTTTGCTGTCATTGAGACTGGAGAGGGGTCCTACAAAGAGGATCTGGGCACTCATTACCCCTCTGTTTTCCAGAAGATCTGCTGCTTTGTTGCCATATCTTCTAGTATGCTTGAGGTAGATAGCTCTGTGCTCTTGCAACCATTCAGCTATGAGCTCCAATCTTGCCATGAGTCACCAACTATCCGCTACTCGTGAAGGAAGGGAGCCTGAAAGGATCTTACTGATCATGTTAATGAGGATCTGGGAGTCACCCTCAATCTCGATGGGGAAAAATTTGTGGATCTGGGCTAGCTGCATACCTTGCCAAAGTCCTTCGAGCTCCGCCGAGTTGTTGATGTCCCACCCCATAGCTCCATAGAATATAATCATAGGGTCTCCTTTGTGATTACGGAAAATTCCCCCAAAGCCCGCCTCCCCCGGATTGCCCTTGGAGGCTCCGTCAAAGTTAAGCTTTATGACCCCAGCTGGGGAGGGGGGGCCCATTTATCGCTAGAGATTTCTTTTGGAGCATTCCTACCCTTTGGCTCAGGATTTGGATTGAGTTTGAACTGCCAGTTGTTCCAGACTTGTTGCTCCAGCGACAGAGTGGGGAAGTCTTCCGGCTGCCATTTTTGAAGCGCTAAGGTTTCCTAAAGATTGCTGCAAAAATTGAACCAGAGGATTTCCGGAGGGGTGGACTGATTCTTGAAGATCCTTCTGTTCCTTTCCTTCCAGATATGCCATAGAGCGAGCCCTGGGATGTGCCTCCAAAGGAAGTTGAGAAGAAAACATCTGTAGGGAGCAGCTGGCCAGCTACGAATGATGGTGTTTAAATCCTCCAAATTTCTGCCATCTATTCTACACATGGAGCTGACTCTTTCCCAAAAGAAGGTTTCCAAAGGGCAGGTTAGCAAGAGATGTTGAATGGTTTCCTCACGTTTGTTACAGTTGGGGCATCGGGAAGGCCCTGTAAAACCCCTTTTTGTTAAATTATCCCATGTGAGGATTTTCTTGTGGCAGAGCAGCCACAAGAACGTGGTGACCTTTGGCCAATGCTGTTGTGACCACAACTCCTTCCAGATGGGGTCAATGGGATCGAGATTCTGGGTCATCAGAGCGTAAGATTCCTGCGTGGTGAATTTTCCTTTTGAAGAGTGCCCCCAGCGAAGGATGTCCTGCTTGTCCATGTATCTGATTTTCCTGCTGGTTAGCTCCGCTTCTAGCACAGGATGAGCCTGAACTTGCTGATTGTTCAAGCAGCTTGCGACCGTTTTCTAGTGCCTATACCCCTAAGCATGGTTATCCTCCTAGAAGAGGTGAATCATGGCTTCCAGGGGGGTGATCAAATCGAGCTGCAGGGGCAGCTTGATGGAGGAGAGAAGCTTGGGTTGCTGTTGCCATGAATCTGTCCAGAACCGGGATGTTTAACCATTGTATACCTCCCAAAAGCTGTGTTCTTGAATGAGAAGGCGGTGTTGTTTAGCTACATTCTAGATCAGTGAACCTGCTTCTGCAGTTGACAATCATATGAGCTCTAAATGGGGTCTATGGTTCGCATATTTGGCATTCCAAAGGCGAGCCCATGGGGTGGAAGGGTAGGATAGCCAATGCCACCAGATCTTGGCTCCCATGATAGCATTGCTGTGCAGAGGATCGCAGAGACCCAGTCCCCCCGCTATCTTTGGCTTGCAGACTGTATTCCACTTGACCAAGGCCCATTTTCTGTTTTGACCAGAGGCTCCCCACAGGAAGTTGCGCTGAAGAGATCTAATTTGCTTGAGGACCCATTTTTGGGCAGCAAGAACCGAGAAGAGATAGAGTGGCATGGATTGAAGGATAGACTTGACCAGAATGAGTCTACTAGGAAGGTTAAGAGGGCAAAGAGTCCAGGAGGATAACTTGGCTTCCATCTTGTCCAAAAGAGTTCGCCAGGAAGAGTGCTTTAGAGCAGAGACAATCATGGGGGCTCCCAGGTACTTGGCAAGCAGCTTGGCAATGGAGAATCCGAGGATTCTAGCTATACGGTGCTGAATGGGGAGAGCATTATTAAAGAAGAAGATTTGCGACTTGGCGGCATTGACAGTCATACCCGAGGCTTCGGAAAACATATCGATCAACCCCTTGAGGGTGGAGGATTCTTAGGCGGAAGGATGACCAAACATCATGGTATCATCCACAAATTGCTGGTGGGTGAAAGCGGGGGTTTCGTGAACAGAAATTCCGCGGAGCTGATGCGAATTAAGGGCATAATTGATGGAGCGACCTAATCCCTCCGCCATTAGCACAAATAGAAAGGGTGACAGGGGATCTCCTTGGAGAATGCCACGAGTAGGGGAGAAGGGATGAGAAGGGAAACCATTGACCAGGACGGAGAAAAAGGAAGAGGAGATTAGACTCATGACCCATCTGATCCAAGGAGGGCTGAAACCAAAAGCAGCTAACATTTGTTGAATGTAATTCCAATTGAGTTTTCCAAAAGCTTTTGATAAATCTATCTTGAGGAGAATACCTGGATTTTTGGTCTGCTTCAGCGAATGGATAACCTCATGAGTGAGAATGATGCCATCCAGAATTTTTCGACCCTCTACATATCCAGTTTTCTCAGGAGAGATTAACAGAGGAAGCAGCGGCTTTAACCTGTTGGCAATCACCTTAGAGACGATCTTGTAGATGACATTGTAGAGGGAAATGGGTCGGAATTTGTCAGGTGTGGCAGCTTGGTCCTCTTTAGGGATCAGGGTAATGAAAGTGGCATTGATTGAAGGGAGAAGCCAATGCATAGATCTAGACTCCTCCACCAACTGCCATACCTCATTTTTGATCAATTCCCAGAAATGATGGAAGAAGTTAGCTGTGAAGCCATCAGGTCCTGGAGCTTTACCTTCCTTGTTTTGGGCTACGGCTTGTTCTACTTCCAGCAGAGTGATTGGGCATAGTAGAAGTTGATTTTGTTCCTCCGTAATGAGCTTCGGGATGTGTTGCAGAATTTTGTTAATTGCTGGTTGCCTGTCGAAATTGTCTTCCTGCAACACCGATTTGAAATGAGAAACTAGTTTAGCTTTAATGTCTTGGTGCTACTCCAATATTTCTCCTGTTGGGCCTAGGAGAAAGTTAATATTGTTACACATCCTACGTTGAATGGTAGATCGGTGGAAAAATTTAGTATTTCGTTCCCCTTCCTTTAGCCATCTAATACGGGATTTTTGTCTCCAGAAAATCTCTTCTTGTTGCCTTCTTTCCTCCAGCTATGTGAGCAGACTCTTCTCTTCCAGGTCTGAAGCCTCATTGTGTCCCTCTTGGATGATACGTAGTTGTATATCTGCCATTTATTTTTCCAGGAACCTTTGCTGTTGGAAAATATTGCCGAAGGTGGAGTGGTTCCACTCTTTAATGCGGCCTTGGAGATCTTTAAGGTGCTGCTGAAACTGGAACATTCTGGAACCTGGAGGAGGATTAAAAGCATGCCAAGCAGAGTGTACCATTTCCTTGAAGCTTGGGTGAGTGAGCTAGAATGCCTCAAAACAAAAAGTTCTTTTAATTCGGTCCCCTGGTCTAGCCCATTGTAGCGAAATAGGCCAATGATCCGAGCCGGGAAAAGGAAAGATCGTGGCTTGGAAATCTCCTCCAATATGTATAGAATTTTCTGAAAGGAGGAATCTATCCAGCCTTGAAGTGATCTATTGAGTACCCGCTCTCCTGTTATTCCAGGTGTGATTTCCATTGGCAAAGGGAAGATCAATCAACCAGTTCCGCTGGATGAAGTCTTTGAAGTGAGTATTGTCTGCCTCGAGTTTTTCTCTACCACCTTTTTTCTTGTCCAGACGGGTTATCATGTTAAAATCACCCCCTAGGATCCATAGGGGGTGATCTCTGGTAGAGTTGAGCTGTGCTACCGTGTTTAGCAGGTCGATTTTCCTTGCAGTCTCCTGAGGGAAATATACGTTAGAAAGATGCCCATGCAAATTGGTTCCATGGATGTGGAAAGAGGCCTGAATTAAATTGTGGGCAGCATGGGCATCATCTATTGAAACAACTTTCAGATCCCAGGCGATGGCTAGACCACCTGAGGCTCCAGAGGCATCCACCGCAACGGAGTGACAACCTGGCCAATGCTTTAGAAAGAATGGGACCGAGGGTATGACTTGTACATTTTGTTTCTTGCAGAAAGAAGACTTGTGGTTTTTCTATCTGAATCAAGTTTTTGATCATGCGGAATTTTGAGGGGCTATTTAGACCCCTTATATTCCATGAGATGAGTTTCATTGAGAACTTCCTTCACGGGGCGGGAAAAACTTGGTGAGCTTGGGATACCTACCAGATTCCACTAGCATCTCCCCCAGGAGGATCGTCCTTTGTAGATCAGATTTTCTTCCTCTTTCTTTGAGTCTTTAAAGAGCTTCTTCCCATCCCATGGGCTTCCTTGCTGGATGTCGAGGGATTTTTGGTGCTGCTGCACACGAGCAAGGGCTGTAGTTAGGTTCTCGATTTGCTTCTCCGAGATCTGGTCAAAATCCCTTTTTTTGCATGCCTGCTCTAGGGTGAAGATGTCCAGGTCTCCTATGTCAACCATTTCAGTTTCATCCTCCATAGGATTAATCTGGCTTTCATTAGCCCCGGCATTATCGACCTCCATGGTAGACAGAGGGCCAGTGCTGGAGTCAGGCGCTGAGGTAGTCGGGGGGTTGGGGGCGGTTTCCAAGATAGGGATATCAGAGACAGGGGTAGCTAGAATGTCAAAACTATTGCTGGTGGAGGGAGGAATTGGAGCTTGACTGGGGGGTTTGGGGTTTAGAGGGGGAGATTTCTTGCTGTGGCAGCGCCAGTTCTGGACTTTAGTGAAACCTTCAGCATCTGGGGTAGAGGCAGAGTCAGCGGGCTTACTAGGAGGCACATTCAGAGGACAATCGTGGAATAAATGTCCATGGGTGTGGCATTTCCTACATCTAAAAGGCACATGTTCATAATCTATATTTTGCACCCACTCGAAATCATCATGATAGAGACTTACGGAGTCGGGGAGAGCCTGTGCGAGGTGCATGAAGATGCGGATCCGAGCATAGGAGGTATACCGCCTGAGTTTTGTTTCCTCAGCAATTTTGACAAATTCACCAAGGCCATTGCCTATGTCCTTTAGGGATTCGTCATCCCATTATTCTAGTGGCAGGGAGTAGAGCCGGATCCAGACCGGCGCCCAGTTGAAATCCTCTTTGTTCGAGTTGAATCTTTCGATCCAATCCTGCAGATAGAGACCGAAGGAGTTGAAGAAGTAGGGACCCTCGTCCATAACTTGGTTCCTATCCTCCAAGCAGTTAAAAATGGTGGTGAAGAATCCTTTGGGGCCGAGTTGCAGTGTAACCTGACCTTTCGGTTTCCATTTGGCCCTAATCCAGCCATGCAGGGCCTTTTCAGTTGGCCAGAACCCAACAAATTTTCCAATCAGCGCGTGGTCTCTCATGAACTGGATCTAGGCATTGATCCTGTGGCTCAGTAGCTTGATTTTGGGATGTTGAGTTTCATTCGGCTTGCAGGTAGCAGAGATGGCTTTGGGTATCTCTGTGGTACCCTGCACTTTTGTCATTTTGTCTTCTTGACCTTCCAGTTTTTCTCTCGGTGTGGTCTTTTGCATGTTGTTGTCTGGCGGATTTTGTCCTGTTGCAGAGGTCTGAGCATTGTCGTGATTAGGTTGGATTGCGTCGACTGACATCTTCAGGGTCGCTTCAGCGTTGACGATGGGGGGGGCTTTGAGAGCCTCCCCCCTTGGCATAGCCATTGAGAGGGATCAGCAGTAGGAAAGGCCCGTAGAGGCTTATCACAATGATTGTTGGCAGAAGAATGTTGCAGGCTGCGGTGCCGTGGCAGGGAGGCTAAAAACCCTAGCCTAAATTTGCAGAGTTGGCAGTCCCTTTCATTCGTTAAATACAAATATCTTTTTCTAGTCCCTTATTATTATTAGTGTAGCCCCCTTATTGTTATTGTTATACCCCTATAACCCCCATATTTTTATTATTGTTCCCTTACATTATTATTGTTAGGTCGGCTAGGATTATATTGTGACCCCATGGACCCCTATATATAGAAGGAGGTTTTTTCATTTGTATAATCCAAGATTTTTTCATTTATGTAATGTATTGGAGGTTTCTTCCTCGAAGTGGCTGA
Organism: Pinus albicaulis; assembly: GCA_034641835.2. Classification (NCBI taxonomy): domain Eukaryota; kingdom Viridiplantae; phylum Streptophyta; class Pinopsida; order Pinales; family Pinaceae; genus Pinus; species Pinus albicaulis. The sequence continues at coordinate 618,585,463 of CM076582.1, forward strand.
TTTCTAAGGTGTTGATCTCTCTTTTCTTCTATTTTTTGAGTTGGTTTCATAACATTTGGTATCGGAGCTTTGGATTCTAGGGTTTCGCTACTCCAAAAAGGTCATCGTGGAATTTCCACAATACATTTTTTCTACGAATTTTCAGAATCTAAAAAATTTACAGAGCGAAGCCAAAATCCTGAGGAACATCGTGTAAAAATTTCAGATCATGTTTTGAAATATTTTTAGAGATATGATCTGTGGAAGTTAGGGTTTGTTCAGGATCTTGAATTCCACCTAAACAAGTCATCATGGAATTTTCGCTATAATTTTTTTTCTATGAAGTGTTATATGTTGAAATTTTTACAGAGCGAAGCTAAAATCTTGAAGCACTTCCTGTACAAATTGCAGATCTTGGTTCACAATATTTTTGGAGATATGATCTATGGAAGTTAGGGTTTGTTCAGGCTCTCGAATTTCATCTCAAAGAGGTGATCTTGGGGAAATTGTCTTAACACTCTCTCTGAGCATCGGATTGGACTTCTATAAAAAGTGGTTGCAAGAACATAGACTATAGTTTCTTTTGTATCAATTTTAGAGACGAAGGAGGAAACAGAGATATGTGGCACCTCGTATAATTTCACTCTACTGAAACAGTCCAAAATTAGGTCATTGTGGGAGATTGGGCATAACTTTGACTTTAAGAATCCAAATCAGGTTAGAACTACGGCATTTGAAAGAAGATTAAGAGGGTTACTGTAGGGCCAAATTATAGATATTAAAGATCTGAAATCATAGAGATAATTCAGTTTCAATATCTAGCTCCTCAAAAGCAAGAAAAAGGTGTGTATTTTTTTTCAAATTCCATTAGTCTTGTTTGAAAAATTATTTTGAATTTTTTCCAAGGGCATATTGAAGAATAGATATCAATATTGGGTTCTAAAATCCCCCCTAGAAAGAATTCAACACCCATTAAGCCTTCAGAAGGCTCTACTATGAATCATGAAGACGAAGAAATGCAACATGAGATATCAAAATTACAAGAGCAGGTGAACCAAATTTCGCTACCAAAAAGAGAAAAAAAAAAATTAAATGGAAGTTTTGAGGAAAGGCATGGAAACTAAGATGGATGGTTTGAAGAAAGGCATGGAAGATAAGATGGATGGTTTGGAAGCTAAGATGGATGGCATGGAAGTTGGCATGGAAGCTAAGATGAATGACATGGAAGCTAAGATCGACGAAGAAATGAAAGACAACATGGAAAACATGAAGAATGATCTAAAAGTAGACATCGAAGGTTTGGAAAAGTTGATACAAGAAATCTTTCCTAATGGCAAAAATATAGTAGAGGAAACTCATGATGAAAACAAATTAAATGTTAATTGTGATTTCATAAACTCTAATGTTGGATGGAAGAACCACCATATTCCAAAGATGGATATGAGGATTTTTCATGGCAAGGATCCAATAACATGGATACTACATATGGAGCTATATTTTTATCTCAATAATGTGTAAAAAACACAAAAGGTACACATCGCAACTTTACATTTAGAACAAAACACATTTGTATGGTATCGATAGCTTTGCTCCCATAAAAAAATTGTCACTTGGTCAATTTTTACAGAGGAAATGATAGTACATTATGAGGATACAAAGAGAAACACGTTCTTTAGCAAATTGATAAATCTCAAACAAAAGGGTTCAGCGGTGGAGCACATTGAGGACTTCGAAAAATTGAATATAAGGGTAACTGATATTCTAGAGGATCATAGGATTGATGTCTTCATAGGGAATTTAAAGGATAACATTCAACATGAAGTTCGCGTTTGGGAACTTCATTCACTGGAGAAGGCATTCAGGTTGTCAAGAAAAATTGAATGTAAAATTATAGCGACAAGGAAGCCTACCACTCACATCTATAAGCTGGAAGTTTTTCTACTCCTAGGCTTCCAAAACCTATAAGGTTGACACCACAAAAAATATAAGAAAAAATAGAAAAAAGGCTTTGCTACAGTTATGATAGAAAATACACTAAAGGTCATAAGTGTTCTGAGAAGAAATTATTTTACATGGATTGTGAAGAGGAGGAAGAAAATGAACAAGAAAATTCAAAAGAAGAGGATATACACCAGGAACTAACCCTAGAAGAAGAAGAAATGAGTCTGACCATATCATGTAATGCATTGGCAGGAATTACCACTCCTTAAACTCTCAATATATAAGGAAATATCAAGAAGAAAAAAGTAATAGTGTTGATTGATTCGTGTAGTACCCATAATTTTATTCATTGTAAGGTAGCCAAGGAATTGAATTGTTTCATATACCCAGCACCAGAATGTCAATTGATAGTTGCAAATGGAGGAACTATAAAATGATCTGGAAAATTCCATAATATCAAGCTAACCATGGGGGAATATGTATTGAATATTCCAATGTTTTCCATTTCAATGGGAGGTGATGTTGTTGTACTAGGAGTAAAATGGTTACAATATTTGGGGACGGTAGCTTCTAATTTTCAAGAAATTTTCTTCAAAAAAAATTCAGAAGGAAAGGAAATCGAAATACGGGTATCGCAGGGAAGTCAGGAAAGATAATAAGCTCTAATTTCATGACAAAGCTTTTGAAGAAATAACAATGAGGTGTAATTTCATAATTATGCTTACTATAAGTTCCAACATCAAAATCATCTATTTCTCCAGATCTCCATAAAGACTTGGACAATCATTCCAAGGTGTTTGAAACTCCCAAAGGACTCCCAACTATTCGTGATCATGATCATGTTATTCATTTGATTCTAGGAATTGTTCTTCCAAACATCAGACCTCACATATATCCTTATGTCCAAAAGAGCAAAATTGAACGTATAATTGTAGAAATGTTAGAGGTTGGTATAATTCAACCTAGTCAAAGTACTTTCTTTGCTCCAGTAGTATTAGTGCACAAGAAGGATGGATCATGGCACATGTGTCCAGATTATAGGGAGCTCAATAAGCTCACTATTAAAGATCAATTTCCCATTCTTGTGATTGATGAATTATTGGATGAATTACATGGGGCAATTTATTTTACCAAGTTGGATCTTCGTTCAAGATATCATAAAATTAGAATGCAGACTGAAGATATTCCGAAACATTAGGGGATTTTTGAGGTATAAAATAGGCCTCCTAAGAAAAATGTACAACCAAAATAAATTTTATAAGAACCAATAGGATTCAAGATGATGATGTCAACCATGGGGGATGATTCACCATTTTTTAAGTAAAAGGGTAAAAATATTAAAAAATAATAAAATAATAAAACTACATTTTCAACTCATATTTTCAACTTATCTCCCAATGTTTTTACTAAAATTTCGAGCAGGATTACTCATCGGATGAAAATTTTAATTTCTCATCCAAGGAGTACCATGTTGCATACTTTTGATGGACCCTGCTATAGAAAAAATGAGAAATACATGAAAAAACGTGATTGCAATCACGTTTTTCATCTATTTCTCATTTTTCATGTAGTAGGATCCATCAAAAGTATGAAACATGAGTACTCCTTGGATGAAGAATTGAATTTTTCTTCAAATGAGTACTCCCGCTCGAGATTTGAATAAAAAAATTGGGAAATAAGTTGAAAATACAAGTTGAAAAAATATTTTTTTCCTTTTTCGCTTCAGAATTTGATGATGTAATCAAATATTATTTGATTATTTCCACTATTATTTTATAATTTCCTTAGGAATCCCATTTTAGACCTCAAAATTCCCCTAATGAAAGAATTTCGAATTCATGACAGTCATTATGAATTTTTGGTCATGCCTTTTGGCCTTACCAATGCACCTTATACATTTCAAGGGTTGATGAATTCCATTTTCAAACCCTTCCTTCGAAAATTTGTGCTACTATTTTTTGATGACATACTAATCTACAACAGGTCTTGGGAGGATCATGTTCAACATGTTGACAGGGTGCTCAAACTTTTGGAGGAGAAACAATTATATGAAAAAACATCCAAATGTTTATTTGGAGTACAAGAGGTGGAATATATGGGTCATATTGTATCTCATGAGGGTGTCAAGGTAGAGCCTAACAAAATTAAAACCATTAAGGAATGGAAAGTCCCCACAACCATAAAGAAGTTGGGAGGATTTGGGTTAACGGGGTATTATCACAAGTTTGTTAAGAATTATGGGAGAATAGCAACATCTCTAACAACATTATTGAAGAAAGATGCATTTTCATGGATTTATGAAGCAACTAAGGCCTTTGAACATCTTAAAGAGGAAATTTGCCTAGCACTGGTCTTAGCTACGCCAGACTTCACAAAAACCTTTATTGTGGAATGTGATGCCTCAGGAAATGGAATTGGTGTTGTTTTAATGCAAGAAGGAAGACCCATTTCCTTTGAAAGTCGTCCAATCAAGGGAAAGTATTTATAGAAAGCTATTTATGAGAAGGAAATGTTGGCAATACTAGATGCACTAAAGAAATGGCGACCTTACCTAATAGGAAGTCACTTCAAGGTAAAAACTGATCATGATATTTTTAAACACTTTTTGGAACAAATACTATCTTCAAAAGAGCAACAAAAATGAGTGACAAAGATGTTGGGTTATGACTTTGAAATCATCTACAAAAAAGGGAAGCTAAATGTTGTTGCAGATGCACTCTCAAGAAAGGATGAAGAGGTGGAAGCATTGCTTTGTGAAATTTCTATTATCCAACTAGACTGGATAACAGAAGCAAGGGATGAATGGAAGAAGGGTGAAGAAGTGTGGACACTGATTCAAAAGTTGAAGAAAGATCCTAGTACATCTGATACATTTAGTTGGAAAAATGATTCCTTATGGTACAAAGATCAGTTATATATTTGTAATAATTCCCAACTAAAACAAAATATTATTTTGGAATTGCACACTTCTCCTTTAGGAGGACACTCAAGTTTTTTAAAAACTTACCACAGGGTGAAGAAAGAATTTTTTGGGATGGAATTAAATCTGATATTCAAAAGGTTGTGACAGAATGTTTGGTTTTCCATCAAAATAAAGTTGAGACAATTAAGACCCCAAGTCTTCTATAACCTTTATCCATTCCAAGTCAACATTGGGAGGAGATTTCAATGGATTTTCTCACAAGTTTACCTAAGTCTGAAGGAAAGAGTGTCATCATGGTGGTAGTTTATAGACTCACCAAGTATGCACAGTTTTGTGCATTATCTCATCCATTTAAAGCAAGTACAATTGCTACTGCATGTTAGCTCCCCGTAATTCCAACAGATTGGTGAGACCAGAACTGCGGAGAGAACACTTGAACCACTTTGGGATTCTAGGATCTAGCCCTCCTGAATATGGAGAGGGATATCTCCAATAAGTGCAAAGATTGATTTATCTTTAAAGGCTTTTTGGGTATGATATTAGGCTAGTTATTAAGACCAAGGGTTTTTGTTTGTTTTGGATGGTTGAGCATGATTTTAGTTGAGTGGAAAGTCCTAAATGGAAAGAGTTTCAAAGGTGTGAAGTTGCAAGGAATCAGAACAAGATTTGGCTGATTAGATAGATATAACGCTGGTTTTTAGTCCATTGGGCTATGGAGTCTTAATAGGGCTTTAATTGAGCAACAATTTCAAGAGTGGTCCTAGGGGCAAGTCATCTATATCACAAGATATTTTGAGATAAAATGATGGAATGGAACAATAAAAGTGTTGGAGGGGTAGAAACAGACACTAATTTCAAGTAGGATTTAATAGTATGTCCAAACAAGAAAAGCCTTTTAATTAACTATTTTAAAACCAACCAAGAACAGGGCTAACCATAAATTTCTTGGGAAAGTTCGTATTAAAGCAACTCAAGAGAGAAACAATCCAGTAATCCACATAATTACTTTTAAAGAGGATGAAAAACACATAAGAGAAACAAAGTGCAACTTAAGATCAGATAAGATACTTTTAAATCTAGTCTGCTTTCAACATACACTTAGGGAGATTTTCATAACTACCTTTGGAGAAAGAAGCTAGAAAACAGGGCTCACCATCACTTTTATAGTCTAACTTTAATAAGAAAATAATGAAAATAACATTCAAGAACAATGTTTAAAGAAAACAATAGGACGAGGGAATGCCAGCATTCATAACTTCCTAAACTGTATTGAATTGTTCTTAAATAAACAATTTAGAGGAAAACATTGAGATAAATCTTATCAGTTAGAGAAGGGTGCTGTAAATAGTAAATCCTAACTCTATGCTTGTTGTTCTTTATCAGAGAATAATGGACAATATGGCATACATGAAAGGAAAAACAATAACAAAGAAAGAATCACTTGACCAGTGATATAGACCAGGATCCCAATAATCAGCTTGTATATTGAAGTCGAACCAGTTACATTCTTCAAGTCCAATGTTTCATTTCAACAATCATCTTCACTTCTCAGCCTAAATTATTTAATCACAAACAGAGCTTCAAGAGCCTTTGAACATTATTTACATGTAGAAAATTAGAGCACAAGTATATTTCAAAGTTTTGCAACCAACATTGTTTCATCTTCCACAGAAGTATTTATAGAAGAAATGAGGAGGTGGGATGGGATAAAAGATCTTCAAGGTTCAATTAATATAGATAAATGCTTCTCGGCCTTTGAGGGGCTCAATGGAGAAGTTTACAGATATTTCCTCTGTATTAATTGTTTTACATTAAGAATTAAGCTCAGTGGAATGGTTTTGTTGACTTTAGGGCTCTTAGTTATCTTGTAATAACTCTATTGATGGTTTGCAATAAGTTCTTTTGGCCGAATTAATTATTCGGCTGCATTGAGGCAAATATCTTCTTTTCTGGTCATAACTCGGACTCTATTGAATGCTTTGAGGCTACATGTGGCTTTCTGGTAGCTGAGAGGATTCAATTAGCCTCTGATGTGGTAGTGGAGGCATCCTCTATCTGATAAATATTTTTGATTTGTCTTTAAATGTGTTTAATTTAGTGGATTAGGCTTTTGATTTTTGATCTTAGCCATAATCCACCGAAACTGTGAAAAAAATCTTCAATCTTCAGTTCGGTTGTGGTTAGGTATTCAACACTGATACTCTTTTCTTGTTTAAATTTTACTATGTGTTGTTGATGTGCAGGTGTACAAAGGGTTCATATGGCATTTGTGTTCATGATACACTGATGAAATGTGACGTCGAACCCTGTAGATGGCTTTTCTTTTATGAACAAAGGCGTGGGGTATCGTCATCCCCGGCCTTTGGTTTTCCTTTAATATAATGGAAAAAACCTTTGAAACTTGCACAATACAATAAAAGTTAATAAAATCTTGTGCATTGGGTAAAAATGCTTCAGAGGTTGTAGTTAGGAGCATGGCCATTGGATGAGAGCATCCAACGGTGGAGATTGTTCGTGGAGGGAAAAAGAAGAGTGGTTGATGAACGATGCAAAGATTAAGTTAGGGCTATTGATCTTGCAGAGATCGACGATCGGGAGCAAATTTAATAATATAATTCGAAGGGGTCACATTATAATTACATAGGAAAAAATGCGAAGAAATACAAAGGAAAAGGGGAAAAATCCCTTTGGCGGAAGAAATGTATTGAAATGAAATTTGGGGTTTCGTGGATGATCATGAGCTGTCGGATCATATTGGAGCTCGACATCAACGACAGAGACTTCTCGTTGAAGGCCCTTGGAGTATGGCAGAGGGCGGTAGTGAAAATTGAGTTCAAATCGGAACCATTGATTTGCAGAGATCAACGGTGGAGGCTGCACGCGATGAAATGCAATGGAAATAAGGGAAGCGGTTTCGGGTGGAGAAACCAATATTATTGCGTAGGAAAAGGGGAGGAAGGCAGTTTTAGCTTTTCAAACGCGATATGTGTTCCCACCCGACACATGGCATTTTAATACCACTCGTATCGTGTAGCTCTTGGGGAATTAACCTTTGCGCTTGAATTTACGTGAAAACATGCGTCAACCATTAGATCTGGGACCTCAGATCGGAAGGTGGGGAGAAAGTGAGATATTGGATAGATGCACGGGCGGAAGCAGGTTGGGTGGTTTTAATCTAAGCTGTTGGATTAGAGATTGGATGGCTGAGATCAAATCTGGAGGAAGGCAGGACCCACAGGAGTCAGGTCTGTCAGGATTATTCTGAACTGCAGATGCAAAGGATCAACGATGGAGAACGAATCTGGGTTTAAAATGAAATAATACATGGGGCGGAGAAAGGGTTAATATGGGCAGATCAACGGCTGAGATCTCCTCAAACAACCTTATAAAGCAGGGCTTTATGTTTTTAACAAAGGTAGAGGGGTGCAATTTGGGCCATCGGATCTTGACACATGGATGGCCCAGATGTAATTGGAGATTTTGCAATCGGCAGGGGCAAAGATACAGGAGTGCCGATGCAATTTACTGTGGACCGTCGATCTGCGGATCAGATCGACGATGGGAAATGAATCGGGAGGTTGAAAGGTGGAGGAATGATGCTTTGGGAAAATGTGATAAGGGCCGTCAGATCTAGATCTAGCGAATAGATCCAACGACTGATATTACGTCGGGAGGCTGCCAATCGTGAGTGGGTGAAATAAACTATAAAAGTGCCCAATGAGATCCTGCGATGCGAGATTGTGCAGGTCATTGATCTGGTTTAAGATCAATGGTCAGGATCGGTTTAAACTATGAAGCAGCGGAACCCTTTGAATCATATGAAAATCGATTTATTTATTAAATACAAAGGATTTTTGGCTTCACGGCGGGTTCATTTATGTGTTTAGCACCCGATTTCGGGGCTGCTGGTCTATGTGGAAAAGATAAAAGAACCAGGGCGTATATGCAAAAAGGGCCAATCGGCATCGGAACTCTGGAGGGGCCTTTTCAATCTACCCATTTAGAAAATCTTCGATGCGAGATTCTATCGACCGTCGATCAGCCTTTTAGATCGACGGTCCTTTTCATTAAAAATCATTGCACTGGCGGGTTTAGACAAAAACTTAGGAAAAATGTGTTTTTACAAAATGCAAATGGATTTTTGTATCAGGAAGGTTTATTTACAAGGTTTAAGCGCCTGATGCGGGTTCTTGGGTTATATGAAGCGGCAAAGGGATCAGGGCTTATATATAAGGGGGCTAATCAGATCAAAAGTCTTAACACAACAAATAGACTTCCGCGTATCATTTGTTCTGATGGGATAAGTGCTCGATGGGTTTAGCACTTGGTTCTAGTGTTAGGGCATATGTGGGGAAGTGGTTTAGGACTTAACCCAAAGGGGTTTAGGTCCATAATTTAAAAAGTGATTTTTTATGATTTTTTCAAGGATTTTTGGTGGATTTGGGGGTTTTGGTAAGGTTCAAAAATGAGTTTTGAACCTTATAAAATGGATTTTATGAAGGAAAAAAAGGAATACATGAAAAATGAAGGAATTTAATGGGGAATAAAGGGGTAAAAATGGAGGTTAATTTTGAAGGGAAGAAGGAGTGAAATCAGAGTTTTTGCAGCAGTCTTTTCTTCATGAAAACAGTAGAATTTCTAAGTTTAAAATGGAAACAACAGTAAAGATTAATCAAAAGACATGATGCCGTCACAAGACTTCAAGAATTAACAATTTTGCAATAAAACTTGTTTCTTGAAGGCTCAAAAATTTATTTAGCCACCATTTTATATGACAAATTTTATAGGTGGCTAACAGTGGCTCCACTTGGGGATGGTGCCTTCTTGAAGGCATCAAGAACTTCATACTTGCATTCTCTGGGGGGCTGATCAGTGCCTCATCCATTGGGCTACTTTTTTCTCCACTTGGATGATCTTATTTTTTTCTGAAAAATATTAACAGCCATGAAAAATCAATGGAAACTTCATCAACACAAGCTTTCTACCTACCCAATCCTACTGATCTAACATTTTTTCTTCTTTCAGAGTGCACTTGGATTGGCAAACTCTCTTACAAACATTTTATTCTTTTGAAAGAAAAAAACTAATCCATTTCTACTTCTTATTTCTCCATGAACTTAGATTAAATATTTGAGTTCATAAGCTTCTCTACCTAATCTACTATCTGTTAGGATTAAACAGTCTGACAAATTTTTATTCTCTAATTTCTAAAACATAAATTTACAAGCATACAAGTCAGGATTGAACAGTCTAACTTGTTTCTGATCCATGGCATAAAAAACAAGTTGCACATATATATTATTTTACAGAAAATTAAATCAACATGGAAGGCTTAAGATCTGAAAGTTCTGAGAACGACCTTCTCTTTTCTTCAGCTCTATTTTTTTGAGTTTATTCGAGTTGTTTTTCCTTGTTATCTGGTTCAGATTTTGCTCTGATTAGAACCAGTTTTACCTCTTTTTTTGACTCAAAATTAAAACAGATAGGAGTCATTCTTCTTTTGGACACTTAGGTTCAGATTTTGAGCTTGTTTGAACCTTTAATTTCTATGCTAATATTCCTAACTGATAAGCCAAGATTAAACTGTTTGGTAAATCGAATTCACTAACCTATCAGCAGTAAATTTAAAACCAATTAGTCATGATTAGGTTGTACGACTAACTAGGAGTATGTTTTTAGGAGTCGCATTTAAGCTTGCACACTTTTAGATTTGTTTCTTTTTTTTGGTATGGGGTTGTACCTTTATTGTTTTTACAAACTGCCCTCTTTTCTTTTTTCTATTGTTTTTGTACTTTTTATTCTTCTTCGGAGAAAAAAATCAAAAACTATCTAAATGCTCAAACTGAGCTTCATTAACATTCCTATCTAACCTAATCTAACTTGGAGTATTTACATTTATCATATGATACAAAAATGCCAATGTAACCAGTTGAGTAGTGTCAAAAAGAAAAAGAAATTTTGGCTGTTTGTTACAGGTATCCATCATACTTTTTGAAGATTAATCTTCAAAACCAAGACTATCACAGAAGGTGACAACTTTTCATGTCTTTGGCTCTTGAAAACGATCCATGCTTGATAATTTGAGCCAATTGGGACTTCCACACACTCTTCCAAAGGATCAATAAAGAAAAGATGAAGATTCTCTTCTTTTTGGCTCTCCGTGTTTGGTAGATTTTCTGCGTCCAAGAATTTAGTTTTGAGGGTTGTGTTGTGAGTATGTGGCTTGGAAATATCATCATCCTCAACCTGAACAATAGCAAATAGTAAAATATCTTCTTTCTCTAAATCTATGCTTATTTTTTATATAAATTCAGGTTCTTTAAATGGCAGATTGATATCAGTGATGGGAGAAGTTTCTTCTTGAAAAGATGGTATATCCTCATTAGGACAGTCTTCTATTTGGTCTTCTCCTTCAAAGTTTTGCCAGTATCTTTTATTTTTTGGGACATCTAGTCTGAATTTTTCTTTAATTGTAAATTTTTTTCTCTCCCAAGGTCTTAAACACGTACTAGCCACAAGGGCTAATCCACTAGCAAAACTATTTTGGTATTTAGGAACAATGATAAGTTGGAAATCTATAAAATATTTTAATAGATCGATGGCATCATCCTTATAGGCTCTAAGTCTATGATGTTTAAGCATGCATTCTTCTTTCACTTGCTTAATTACCAATTCTTCATTTCCATGAACTGTTATCTTCTGAGCTCCTAATTTCTTCAATAAATGGAGCCCTAAGAGGAGTGCCTCATACTCTACTGTGTCAGTTGTGCATTGAAAACTCAATTTGTATTAGTGGGCTTCAAAATGATTTTTTTCTGTATTATAAAGCCATATTCCTGCACCTACATTAGTTTTAGTACATGACCCATGAAAATTCATATTCCAAAGAGGAGTGGTTTCAGTTTTATCATTGATTTCCTTACTATCCTCTTTGTCTTGGGTGCCATTGGATTGTTCCATGGAATAGGCATCATGTCCATGATTGTATGGTTGAGATGATGGTTCAGAGGGTAGCCGCTTGTTTAGTATTTGATTAATTTGTTCTTATGTTAAAGGAGAGGTTTTTATTTCAATATAAACAGAAAAAGGGCTACCCTATTCCTTATGACCAACCAAAGAACTTTCTGCATCTTTACAACAAATTTCTCTATGTGGATGAGCAAGAGTATGTGTTTTGAAATAAGTATCAGAGACTAACTATTTATTAATAGTCTAATCTATCTCTTCTTCTGTCAATGGGGAAAATATTTCTATGTCCCTTTGAACAGTAGTTCTATGTCTCTTGTACAGGCTGATTCTGGGGCTGGATGTTTTCTTGAGCCTCTTCTAGGGGATCTTGACTTGTGTTTGCGGGGAAAATTTGAGGATTTTCTATTATTTCCTGATCTTCTCGTGTTTCGAAAAATTCCTCACGATTATTAAGATATTCAGTTTGCACATCAGGTTTATGAGTTATTTTTTCTTCATTATCGGGATGCCACTCTACTTGTATAATATGAACTGAGTTATAACACAAAGGAAGGGTCTCTATATGTGTTGGTGTCTCCTCAAATTCAGGTTTCGTGTTTTCCAAATGGCTACTCATTTCCACGAAGCACTACTCACTATATGTTTTTTCATTTTTGTCGTGAAGATCTCTTATCAGCATAGTACATGACATAGGAAGGCAATCAACAATTTCTTGACAACCTCCTTTATTGTTTCCTTTGTAAGTTTTCTCATCATTTTCTATAAAGTGTTGATCATAATACATTTCTTGGCCACTGTCTTGGTCTTGAAGTGCTTGGGCTTGTGTTTGATCAGGGGAAAGTATAGCTTGCTCTATATCATCAATATTCATATTAGCCATCAACCTATCCATTCTCTTCCCAAGCATATACATCATCTTTTCCATCATGATTAGAAATTTTTCTTAATTTTTTTCTTTATAATCTTGTTCATCATACATGTATTGAAGTGGTAGAGTCTGTGTTTGGTCATGGAAAGGCATATGTTGCTCTGAATAACTAATGTTTAGATTAGCCATAAACCTATCCACCCTTCTTCCAAGCATGTAAATCAATTTTTCCATCATGATTATATGTTTGTCTTCTCGATCTATATCTAAATCCATTTTTGTAAATCAGAAAAGAGGTCACTGTGTCTGTTCAATCAATTCGAGGTTTTCTACCAGTGGAGTCATTTGGTCTTTTGGGAGTTTTAGAGTGTGGTGTTTCCAGGTGGAAGTTTTTAGCTCCTTTGGAGGTAAAATGTTTTAATGGTCCACCACCATGTTTATTGAGTACCAATATAAAGAGATTATGGGTTTTCTGAGCCTTAAGAGTAGTCAAAATGAAAATGACTCAGAACTCCCCAGTGGAGTCACCAGAAATGTTAGTTGTTGGTGGCTCAACTAGATAATATAGCTAATCTTCTTGAGACAGGGGTTTCTGATTATCCAATGATTATCTAAAATTAAAATAACTCAGAATTCCCTAGTGGAGTCACCAGAAATGTTAGTTGCTGGTGGCTCAACTGGAAAATACACCAAATATTATTAAAACAAGGAATTTATGATATCCTATGATTACCTAAAATGAAAAACACTCAGAACTCCCTAGTGGAGTCACCAGAAGTGTTAGTTCCCTATAATTCCAACAGAATGCTGAGACCAGAACTGTAGAGAGAACACTTGAACCACTTTGGGATTCTAGGATCTAGCCCTCCTGAATCCGGAGAGGGATCTCTCCAATAAGTGCAAAGATTGATTTATCTTTAAAGGTTTTTTGGGTATGATATTATGCTAGTTATTAAGACCGAAGGTTTTTGTTTGTTTTAGATGGTTGAGCATGATTTTAGTTGAGTGGAAAGTCCTAAATGGAAAGAGTTTCAAAGGTGTGAAGTTGCAAGCAATCAGAACAAGATTTGGCTGATTAGATAGATATAACGCTGGTTTTTAGTCCATTGGGCTATGGAGTCATAATAGGGCTTTAATTGAGCAACAATTTCAAGAGTGGTCCCAAGGGAAAGTCATCTATGTCACAAGATATTTTGAGATAAAATGATGGAATGGAACAATAAAAGTGTTGGAGGGGAGGAAACAGACACAAATTTCAACTAGGATTTAACAGTCTGTCCAAACAAGAAAATCCTTTTAAGTAACTTTTTTAAAACCAACCAAGAACAGGACTAACCATAAATTTCTTGGGAAAGTTCATATTAAAGCAACTCAAGAGACAAGCAGTCCAGTAATCCGCATAATTAATTTCAGAAAGGATGAAAAACACATAAGAGAAAAAAAGTGCAACTTAAGATCAGATAAGATACTTTTAAATCTAGTCTACTTTCAGCATACACTAAGGGAAATTTTCAGAACTACCTTTGGAGAAATAAGCTAGAAAACAGGGCTCACCATCACTTTTCTAGTCTAAATTTAATAAGCAAATAATGAAAATGACATTCAAGAACAATGTTTAAAGAAAACAGTAGGACGAGGGAACGCCAGCATTCCTAACTGCCTGAACTGTATTGAACCATTCTTAAATAAAAAATTTAGAGGAAAACATTGAGATAAAGCTTATCAGTTAGAGAAGGGTACCATGAATAGTAAATCCTAACTCTATGGTTGCTGTTCTTTATCAAATAATAATGGAAAATATGGCATACATGAAAGGAAAAGCAATAACAAAGTAAGAAGCACTTCACCAGTGATATAGACTAGGATCCCAAGAATCAGCTTGTATATTGAAGTCAAACCAGTTACATTCTTCAAGTCCAATGTTTCAGTTCACCAATCATATTCACTTCTCAGACTAACTTATTTAATCACAAACAAAGCTTCAAGAGCCTTTGAACACTATTTACATGTAGAAAATTCGAGCACAGGTATATTTCAAAGTTCTGAAACCAACATTGTTTCATCTTCTACAGAAGTATTTATAGAAGAAATGAGGAGGTTGGGTGGGATAAAAGATCTTCAAGGTTCAATTAATACAGATAAATGCTTCTCGGCCTTTGAGGGGCTCAATGGAGAAGTTTACATATATTTCCTCTGTATTAATTGTTTTACATTAAGAATTAAGCTCGGTGGAATGATTTTGTTGACTTTAGGGCTCTTATTTATCTTGTAATAACTCTGTTGATGGTTTGCAATAAGTTATTTTGGCTGAATTAACTATTTGGCTACGTTGAGGCAAATATCTTCTTTTCTGGTCATAACTCGGCCTCTGTTGAATGCTTTGGGGCTATAGGTGGCTTTCTGGTAGCTGAGAGGATTCAATTAGCCTCTGATGTGGCAGTGGAGGCATCCTCTTTCTGATAAATATTTTTTAGTTCTCTTTAACTGTGTTTAATTTAGTGCTTTAGGCTTTTGATTTTCGACCTTAGCCGTAATCCACCAAAACTGTGAAAATAATCTTCAATCTTCAGTTCTGCTATGGTTAGGTCTTCAACACTAATACTCTTTTCTTGTTTAGATTTTACTGTGTCTTGTTTATGTGAAGGTGTACAAAGGGTTCATATGGCATTAATTCTCATGATACATTGATGAAACGTGGCGTCGAACCCTGTAGATGTCTTTTCTTTTATGAACAAAGGCGTGGGGGATCGTCATCCCCGACCTTTGGTTTTCCTTTAATATAATGGAAAAAACCTTTGAAACCTGCACAATACAATAAAAGTTAATAAAATCCTACGTATTGGGTAAAGCTGCTTCAGAGGTTGCGGTTAGGAGCATGGTTGTTGGATGAGAGCATCCAATGGTGGAGATTGTTCACAGAGGGCAAAAGAAGAGTGGTTGATGAATGGTGCAGAGATTAAGTTAGGGTCGTTGATCTTGCAGAGATCGACGGTTGGGAGAAAAGGTAATAATTGTTGGGAAAAATACTGAGAGGGGGGGTGAATCAGTATTTAGAGCTGACTGAAAACTTTTTACTTTTCCTTTGAGCAGATTTCCATACGTGGTTTTTATGAACTGAACTAGCGTATGCATGTGGAAATATAGAAGGAAACTAGCGTATACTAATTTCTCTTTCAGATTTACAGAATCATTCTTTTAAACATATTTATCAGTTATGAATAAGGCTAGATAATCAAAATTTATGAGCAGTAAACAACAGTATAAAGCATCACACACATGAACACCAAGATTTAAGGTGGAAACCCAAATCGGGAGAAAACCACTGCTGCTGTCGTCTTTGTCTTCAATCTTTATTATATAGAAAACCTTTTACAACATTGTACTGATGTAGACTTATACCAGTATGCAGGCTTCTACCTACAGAAGGCTGCAACCTTCTCTCATTTTCTAGCTACAACTGGAAGAGAGCTCCAACCCCCTGATCACATTTACCAGCCTCTCCTGGAAGGGAGCTTCAACCCCCTGATTTCAACACCAGCTTCTACTGGCTGAAAGCTTCTACTACCATACTGAAGGCTTCAACCTTTAGACCCACTGTACACCACGTTTCATCAATTTTCATACTGGATCAAACAGCTTCAACACAACCCTTCACTTAACATCAACAAACATATTTTTCCCAATACTTCAAACAGAACAGTGAGACCACTGTAACTAGAATATCAGAAATAACCTAGACTTCAGAATAGATATGCAGATACAAAATCAACCCTGAACATTCATTAATTCAAATAGCATACACTAATTTTATTCACTGAAGCCACGTGTATACGCGCTTTCCTGCTCACCAACCTACGTATGCCTCTGCGCATATTATTTTTCATAACATGAAATGCATACGCCACTTATATTCACCGAAGCTACGTGTATATGTGCTTTTCTTCATATCAACCTGCATATACTTTTGAGAATACTGATTTTCAGAATGTGATCAATCTCAGATTCAGATCTGAGGCTTTCAGTCAGACACCTTCTCAGCAATGCAAAACCTTTAGACTGTCAGTCAGATTTAACCATGTTTTCTCACTCATTGATTAGATTTTTTCATTATCAAATCAGCAGCATACTCCATATTCAATCAAAACAGAACTTCAAGTAGACTTCATTGACCGACAGCAGAGAGAAAACAGAAATCACAGAAGCAATATCTGTAAATAAGCTTCAGAAACCCTAACTTCCATACACGTTTTTAATGAAGTGAACCCGCGTATATACGCACTTTTACCGATACAAACTAGCGTATAGATCTGTAAAAGATAAATTTTGTAGGACAGACCAGATCTATAAACTTACCCAGATTTCTTCAATTTCTTCATCAGACTTGCACCAGGTATTCATCATTTCTTTTGCAAATCATCCTAGAGATTCATCATTTCTAGATCTAGAGATCTTGAACCTTCATCATATCCATAGGTGCATCATAGATTTAGATTTATCAATTAAGAACAGAGTTCAACCATGCAGATATTCCTTAGAGGAATTTACTCATCAACAACCCTTACACATGCACACCTTGCACTATGATCCTCTTCTCCTTATATAGTTTTAGCCTTTACCAATACCATGAGCCAAAACCACACAACTTCCGATGGTATTCTTCGACGAAATCAAATAAACCATACAACACTCAATACTATGTGCCAAAACCATGGTAATGCCCCTTTGTATTATAATTTTGGGGCGCAAAATGGCATACGCAACTTGGGATGTACTTATCTGCGTGCATATGCGACTTGGCCTTTAAAAACTCGCGTATACATTGTGACATATTATATTCATCATTTCTCCGGCATTTACTGGAATTCTTTTCTCTGTCACATCTGAACTGAACTGTAGATACATCATTCTTACATATGTAATACATAGGTTGCTATCCAAAGACAACTCAGCAAGTCAGTTTCCATCAAGGACAACTTCATCAAGTAGGTTGCCATCAAGGACAACTCATTGCATCATTTTGCCAACAATCTCCCCCTTTGGACTTGATGGCAACCATGACCAGAAATACATTCAGCAACAACATTCTCCCCCTTTGACATCAAGGGAAAAGGGTAGATCAAGATCCTTTGTATTGACAATACCATGCTCCCCCTAAGATCATGCTGCATCTTCAAACATAATTTTTCAATGAAGTACATGACTCTATAACCTTTCCTATCACCAAGGACTCATACTTACATCAATGATCCAACCAATTGGATTTACATATGTGACTCAAGTACCCAACCAAGTGGGTTTACACATTTTGACTCAACTACCGAACCAAGTGGGTTTACAAATTTGAACAAGTCCTTACATGACTGAATATTACAATTTTACATCATAGGTCTCAACATGACCTTTTTCATCAAATTACAGAAATGAATTATACAATCAAGATCAAATATTCTCAAGCATGAGACTACAAAAAATAAATAGAATGCCAACAATGCATCATTTCCACATGACCAATGCTCCCCCTTAGCCTGTGCATCCTGAACAGAAAATCATCAAGGCATCTTCATCAGAAGCATTAGAGAATGAAACAGAAGTATGAGAGCTAGAACATCACTAGAAATACCCAACAGCACCACAACTGTACTGAAGAATGCTGAGACCCAAAAAAAAATTTGTCAGCAAACACCCATACGCGGTTTTCTGTGTATAAACTCGCGTATATACACGACTGTCCTTCAGGAAATCCGCGTATCCAATTTAATCTTCCGAATTTAAGCAGATCTGATCTTCTGAGAGGCAGAGACAACTCCCAGCTTCTGTTTAAGATATTTGAACGCTTCCCTGGGTAACGGTTTGGTAAATATATTAGCAACTTGTTCTTTGGAGGGAAAATACTCCAACTTCACCTTTTGTTCAAGCACTTGTTCACGTAAGAAGTGATAGTTGATGGGAATGAGCTTGGTCTTGGAGTGCATAATAGGATTCTTTGAGATACTTATGGCACTTGTATTATCACACATAATGGAGATATGAGGTGAACATTTGATTTGAATGTCTTGTAAGGTTTGCATCATCCAAAGAAGTTGAGTGCAACATGATGCGGCAGCCACATATTCTGCTTCTACTGTAGATAAGGCAATAGAGCTTTGCTTCTTGCTGAACCAAGATACTAACCGGGACCCCATAAAGAATGCACCACCACTAGTGCTTTTCCGATCATCAATACCTCCAGCCCAATCTGCATCAGTGTATGCATGAAGAGTAAGTTTAGCATTCTTTGGGTACCATAGTCCAAAATCTTGAGTTCCTTGTAGATATTTGAATATTCTTTTCACATCCTGAAGATGAGACTCTTTGGATTAGCTTGGAATCGTCCAACAATCCCGACTGCATGCATAATGTATGGTCTAGTCCCAGTGAGATAAAGTAGACTTCCTATCATTGATCTGTAATCTGGTTGATTCACCGTGGGAGAATCATCATGAGAGCTGAGATTGCATCCGGTTATCATTGGAGTGCTTACAGGTTTGCATTCTTCCATGCCATGCTTCTTCAGAATTTGCTTAAGATATTTTGCTTGTGATAAGAATATGCCATCTGTTGCTTGTTTCACTTGCAAGCCAAGAAAGAATGTTAGTTCCCCAAGTAAATGTTGGGAAAAACACTGAGAGGGGGGGGGGGGGGGGGGTGAATCAGTATTTAGAGATGACTGAAAATTTTTTACTTTTTCTTTCTCTTAAACCCATACGCTACTTTACTGAACCCAACTCGCGTATACACGCGGATATCCTTAAGAAAACTTGTGTATGTCCAGATATCTTATTATGAATTTAATTCTTTACTTAGATCATTGCATCATTCATTCATCAGATGTTTAGTAAGTAGTAAGTATGTGCAGTAATAACATAGCAAACCATCACACATAAGCAACACACATGAACACTAGTATTTAAGGTGGAAAACCAATTCGGGAGAAAACCACTGCTGTTGTCGTCTCTGTCTTCAATATTTATTATAAAGAAAACTTCTTACAATTTTGTACGGGTGCAGACTCATACCAGCACACAAGCACCCACCTGCAGAAGGCTACAACCTTCTCTCATTCTCCAGCCACTACTGGAAGGGAGCTCCAACCCCCTGATCTCGTTTACCAGCCTCTCTTGGAAGGGAGATAATACCCCCTGCTCTCGTTTACCAGCCTCTCCTGGAAGGGACCTACTACCCCCTGATCTCATTTACCAACTACCACTGGAAGGGAGCTACAACCCCCTCACTGAAGTCTTTGACCCTCAGCACCACTGCAGACCACGTTTCATCAATTTTCATATTGGGTCCAACCGCTTCCACACAACATACCTTGTAGGCCACTACTCATCAGATTTTCAGACTGGACCCACTCCACACATTTAAGCTCAACATACATCAAACTGAAACTTATAACCCTATCAATTCATTCATTGAATCATCAACCAATCAACCAACAACTTGATCTTTAATCAACATAATCAGCAACATAATCAATATTCAAACAACCCAGATCTGTATGAATACATCATTGACAGATAGCAGTAAAACAGCAAAACAGATCAGACATTTCATTCCACATACTTCAGCAAAACCATAGATTCCATACACGCTTTTACTTCAATGAACCTACGTATATACGCGCTTTCACATAAACAAACCTGCGTATACATCTGCACATTTTTCAGAACTGACCTCATATTCCATACGCGCTTTTGCTAAAACCAACCCGCGTATATACGCGCTTTCTTAGCCACTAACCTGCGTATACATATGCAAACATTGTAGGGCTGTACAACTCTTTAGAATAGATAAATAGCTTAGATTTTTCCCTTCATTTCAGCAAAGATTTGCCAGATCATAGATCTAAACATTCCATAAACAGATCTAGAAAATACATAGTCATTTTAGATCTAGATCTCCCTCTTCATCATTTTCTTCATAGGTGCATTATTAATTCAGATCAATCAATAAAATATTACCCTTTCCATACAGATATACTTCATAGTGAAGTATTCATTAAAACCCAGACCTATGCACACCCTTGCACTATGATCTTCTTCTCCTTAAATAGATTTAGCTTTTACCAATACCATGAGCCAAAACCACACAACTTCCGATGGTATTCCTGGATGGGATCAAATGGATAATCCAACACTCAATACTGTGTGCCAAAACCATGGTAATGTCCCTTGGTTTTATAAATTTAGAGCGCAAATAGGCATACGCTACTTGGTACGTACTTTTCCGCGTACATATGCTACTTTGCCTTTACAAACCCGCGTATGCTTTGTGACATATCTAATTAATCATTATTCTGGCACTTATTGGAATTTGTTTCTTTGTTACTTCTAAACTGCTCTGTAGATACATCAGATTTACATCATTAACAAATAGGTTGCTTATCCAAAGACAACTCATCAAGTCAGTTTCCATCAAGGACAACTTCATCAAGTAGGTTGCCATCAAGGACAACACATTACATCATATTGCCAACAGTAAAGACATTTCAAATTCTTGCTGCATAACAGAAGAAAATTTCTGACTCATAGATTCTTCATTATTTCCAAAAATGATATCATCAACAGATACAACCACAATCAATAGTTTATCATTTTCAGTTTTTGTGTATAAGTTGCTATCAGCAGACCCTTTTGAAAATCCTTGTTGATGAAGATATTTGTCAAGACAATAATACCATGCCCTTGGAGCTTGTTTGAGACCATATAGAGCCTTTTAAAGTCTACAAACAAGTTTTTCATCATTTCCCAAAATGAATCCTTCTGGTTGTTCTATATAAAATTTTTCTTCTAGATCTGTTGGAAATATGATGCAGGATGTTGTCCTTGATGGCAACCCACTGAATGAGGATGAAGACATGCGACTGTTGACATGTGTTGTCCTTGATGGCAATCCACCTGATGAAGTTATGCTTGACTTGATGGACTTAGTAAATAATGTAAATCTGATATGATATAATGTTTGTTGACAATATGATGCTGAATATTGTCCTTGAAAGGCAACCCACCTGATGAAGATGATGACAACTTGATGAAGTTGTGCTTGAAAGAATATGTTCCTGATGAAGAAAATATGATGTATCTACAGTGTGTACAAAAGGAAATGAAGAAAAGAATTCAGAATGTACTCAAAGTATGATGAAAATAGTATATCTCTATGTATACGCGGATTGGCCTAGGGGAAGTCGCGTATGCACGCGGAAAAGAACGTGCCAAGTCGCGTATGGGAAAAAGCGCTCATAAAGTGGGCCCGTGGTATTGAAGACTCATGGTATTGCTTTGGCCCGTGGTATTGAAGGCTCATGGTATTGCTTTGGCCCGTGGTATTGAAGGCTCATGGTATTGCTTTGGCCCGTGGTATTGAAAAAGGATAAACCTATATAAGGAGAAGAAATTCATTGTGCAAATAGCAAGCGTGAGAATGCAAGATGTCTGAGCTTGAATGAATACTTCTCTATGAAGTATATCTGCATGGAAAGGGTTACACTTGAAGATAAATCTGAATGTATGATGCACCATTGATGAAGAAGGGGATCTAGATCTGAAATGCACTTGTATCTACTAGATCTGCTTATGGAAGGCTTAGATCTGTGATGAGGCGAACATCTAGGCGAATATCTGTTTGAAGTAAAGGGTTGAATCTGAACTGAACATCTGATCTGATGAAGTATGCTGCTCTGTAATGATTGAAGATCTATACGCTACTTCGCCGCGGAGGAAGCGCGTATATACGCGGCTTCGCCGAAGTAAAAGCGCGTATGCACAATGAAATTTATACTGAAGTATACGCTAGTTTCTGTGGACATAAGCGCGTATATACGCGACATCAGTGAAAGGAAAGCGCGTATGCAAACTAGGGTTTGCTGAGGTCTGTGGTAAGAATTGTCTGATCTGATCTGCTGTGTTTCTGCTATCTGTATTCTACAGTGCTGAGTTGTCTGTATCAGTTTGGTTGTATGATTGAGCTTAAATATATGAAGAGGGTCCAGTGTGAAAATATGATGAAATGTGGCCTGCAAGTGTTGTTCTCTTGAAGTTGTTGGATCCAGTGTGAAAATTGATGAAACGTGGTCCAAGGTGGTGCTGAGGGTTGTAGCCTTCAGTCAGGGGGTTGTAGCTCCCTTCCAGGTGAGGCTGGTAAACGAGATCAGGGGTGACGCTCCTTCCGGAGAAATTTGGTAAACGGCGCGGTGGGTGCACACAACGTCTTCAGTCCAAATGCAACGGAGGAGTTCAAATTGATGTTTTCTCTATAATAAAATATTGAAGGCTGAGCAACTGCAGCGGTGGTTTTCTCCCGATTTGGGTTTCCACCTAAAAATCCTGGTGTTCATGTGTGATGCTTTGTGTGATGGTTTATTCTGTTCTTACTGCACATGTTTATTGTTTATTGAGCATCTGATGAATGAATGATGGAATAATATAAGTGAATATTTAATGTCAGATCTAGATCTCTGTGTATACGCTAGTTTCATAAAGGGGATCCGCGTATATACGCCAGTTTACTGAAGGAAAGTAGCGTATGGGTTTTAAGGAATGAAAAAGTAAAAAGATTTGATTATGCAGTAAATTCTGATTCACCCCCCCCCCCCCCCTCTCAGTATTTTTCCCAACAAGATCACCATTGAGAAAAGCAGATTTAACATCCATTTGATAAACTTTGATTTGTTGGAAGCTTGAAAAATCAAGAAACATTCTTATGGCTTCAAGTCTAGCTACAGGAGAAAAAGTTTCTTCAAAGTATATACCTTCTTGTTGAGCATACCCCTTGCAAACAAGTCTAGCTTTATTTATTATAACATCCCCATTCTCATTTAACTTGTTTTTGAATATCCATTTAGTTCCAATGACATTTTTTTCATGAGGTCTTTGTACTAGTTCCCAAGTTTGATTCTTTTCAATTTGATCAAGCTCTTCATTCATGGCTTGAATCCAACATTCATCTTTGCTAGCTTGATTGACATTATGTGGTTCAATAGTGGATAGAAATGCCAGATAGCTAGAAGATCCCACAAGAGTCCTTCTTGTTTGTACACCTGATTCCTTTTCTCCCAAAATTTGAGATTCTGGGTGATTCTTTTGAACGTATCTGGATGGAGCTTTTTCAAATAAATCATCTTCGGGTTCTTCATTGGGTTCACTGTCTACATCATTTCTATTTGATGTAGAAGGATATGTGTCATCTTCGTCTTCATCTGTTGTTTGTTTTTCTTCTTTTTGAGCTGCAGGAGACTCATCAATAACAACATCAATACATTCAACAATCTTCCGAAGTCTTTTATTGTAACATTTATATGCTCTACTTCTAGAGGAGTAACCAAGAAGTATTCCGTCATCTTCTCTGGGTTCAAACTTGCCAAGTTTTTCATCATTATTTTTGATAAAGCATTTTCTTCCAAAAACTCTAAAATGCTTCACAGTGGGAGGATTACCATACCAGAGTTCATATGGAGTTTTATCACTATTTACATGAACATGTGCCTTTTTAAGAATATTTACCGCTGTATGTGCTGCTTCTCCCCAAAATGTGTCAGGTGTTCCAGAATCATCAAGCATAGCTCTAGCCATTTTTTGAACTGTTCTATTCATTCTTTCTGCTACGCCATTTTGTTGTGGAGTGCCAGCTATAGAAAACTGTCTTTTTATGCCATGTTGTTCACAAAATTCAAGGAATGCATCTGATGTATATTCTCCTCCTCGATCAGATCTACGACATTTGATTTTTAGATCTAATTCATTTTCAACCAGTGCTTTGAAGATTTGAAATTTCTCAAATGCTTCATCTTTGTGTTTAATCAACCCAATCCAACACATTCTAGAGAAATCATCAATAAATAAGATATAGTATTATTCACCACGTGGTGACTTTTTCCTCATAGGTCCACATATGTCAGTATGAATGAGTTCAAGAGGCTTACTTGATGATCCTTCCTTGGCATTAAATTGCACTCTGGTTTGCTTACCAAATTGGCAAGATTTGCATATGATACTTTTAGGTAGAGTAATATTGGGAAGAACACGAACAACTTTAAGTCTGCTTGATTTGTTGATTTGAGAGAAGCTCAGATGCCCCAACCTTCTATGCCATAGCCAGTTTTCTGAAGATTTACTCAAGTAACATTGTTCTTTGTAGTTCTTCAATACATACAGGTTGCTTGGAGTTATTTTTCCTTTTACAATTGTTTTACCTGTATCAAGATCACGTACCACACATTCTTTTGAACTAAAGAAAACTTCAGTTCCTTGATCACACATTTAACTTACACTTAACAGGTTATGCCTTAATCCATCCACATAGATGACATTATTAGCTTTCACCTTTTATTTTAGAAAAATAGACCCTTTTCCCTTAATGACAACAGGAGTATCATTTCCAAATGTAACATTCTTTTCCTTTTCTAGAGCACTATATGCAAGAAGTTTGTTTTTTTCACCTGTCATATGTTTTTAGCATCCACTATCAATGTACCATTGATTTTCTTCACCTTATGAAAATAAAGCTATGCCACAATTTTCAACCTGTAATTCCTTCTTTTTCCACACTTTGGATCTTGAAGGAAACTGCGCTTTTGGCTGGACTTTGCTCCTGTATTCAGATTCTTCATGGGCAAAGTTATTGCAATAAGCACATTCAACTTCATTTTGAAGAGGATAAAATTTGTTATAGGTATACTTCTTTGTTCCAATATCAATCCTTTTCTTTCTTGCTTCTCTTGTCATGATGGTTTTATATGCAACACATTGAACAGCTTTATGAACAAAATTGTGACATGAGAAACATTGTCCATTGAAGAAGAAATTTCTGCGATCATGAAATCTTCTACTTGAATTTACCTGTTGATTGGTGTTTCTTTGAAGTATTCTGACTGAAATGACTGCTTTAATTAAGATGATGTACTTTATAAAATATTATTTATTCCCTTCTTTGATTAATGAGAATGTTGTATACTAATTTGTCATTGCTTTAAAGATAATTTAGATGTGGCCTTTGAGAATATTCTACGATATATCCAAGACCTGTCTTTATAAGAGGAGACCGTTGTACCTTGATAATCTCATCTAAGGTTTCAGATCCTTTAGCAAATCTAAGATTCAAAGTCTTCACTTTCTCAATTTATTTTCTTAGACTTACTATTTCACATTCTAATTTATCATTGTGTTTCTCCTTTTCTTCAAGCTGATTTTTCAGAGTTTCTATGGATATTTTACTTTCTTCTATGCATATTTTACTTTATTCTAAGCATTTTTTGAGTTGATTGAAATCATCAAGAAAATAATTGTCCTCTAAAGCATCCATAAAAGTATCTTTTTCTTCTCTGGATTCTTTTTCAAATGCCCTGAGAAGTCTAAGATCTTGTTCACATTCTTCCTCCCTGTCAGATAACCCATCACTGTCTTCATGAGTATAGTAACTTTTTCTAGTGCTAAACCGATTCTTATTTATTCTTGCTACTTCCTTCCCTTTTTCATGTGTTTCTTTATGAGGACACTTAGCAGCATAATGACCAACTCTTCCACAAGTAAAACATTTGAAAGGAAGCTTACCTCTGAACCGTCCTGTGCCAAGTTGGAGTTTCTTTACAAAATTTACCTCATCTTCTTCTGAGATGTACCCTGTCCTTCTATCTCTTGTACTTCTTTTCCTTTTGTAGAAGCTCGAAAGACAGCTTCTTTGACTTCAGATGGTCCTCCTCTTCTCATTTCACATTCTATTAGTATGCCATGAAGTTGCACCACAGTAATATTTTTAAGATCCTGCTTTTCTTCAAGAGCAGAAACTTTTGACTCAAATTTTTCCGTTAGTGATCTTAAAACTTTCTCAACCAAAGTAAATTCGGTTATTGTTTCTCCCATATTTCTCATATGATTTATAATATCATCAAGATGTAAAAATAAATTGGCAAAGCTCTCCTCATTATGCATTTTTAGATTCTCATATTGAATTCTGAGAGTTTGGAGTTTAGCACTTTTTACCTTTGCATCACCTTCATAACTTAGAATGATTTTGTCCCATATTTCCTTTTTTGTATCCAGCTGCATGACTTTGACAAATTCTGATTCAGTTAGACTTCCCAATAGAGCATTGACCACCTTTGCATTTGTTTCATAATTCTTTCTTTCCGTCAGATTTGTTGGTATTGCGGATGGATATTGATATCCTCCTTCAACAATAGCCCATACATCTGCTCGCAAAGACTGAATATAGGATCTCATCCTTGTTTTCCAGAAGATTAAATTGTTTCCGTTGAAGAGCGGAGGCCTGATAGATGCTGTTCCATATTGATTTCTCATCTTGTTTGATCTTCCTTCTAGCGGCTAAGCTTTTTCAGAAGGACCTGCTCCGATACCAATTGTTGGGAAAAATACTGAGAGGGGGGGTGAATCAGTATTTAGAGCTGACTGAAAATTTTTTACTTTTTCTTTGAGCAGATTTCCATATGCGGTTTTTATGAACTGAACTAGTGTATGCACGCGGAAATATAGAAGGAAAATAGCGTATACTGATTTATCTTTCAGATTTAGAGAATCAGTCTTTTAAACATATTTATCAGTTATGAATAAGGCTAGATAATCAGAATTTATGAGCAGTAAACAACAGTATAAAGCATCACACACATGAACACCAAGATTTAAGGTGGAAACCCAAATCGGGAGAAAACCACCGCTGCTGTCGTCTCTGTCTTCAATCTTTATTATATAGAAAACCTTTTACAACATTGTACTGATGCAGACTTATACCAGTATGAAGGCTTCTATCTGCAGAAGGCTACAAACTTCTCTCGTTTTCCAGCTACAACTGGAAGGGAGCTCCAACCCCCTCATCTCGTTTACCAGCCTCTCCTGGAAGGGAGCTTCAACCCCCTAATTTCAACACCAGCTTCTACTAGCTGAAAGCTTCTACTACCATACTAAAGGCTTCAACCTTCAGACCCACTGCAGACCACGTTTCATCAATTTTCATACTGGATCAAACAACTTCAACACAACCCTTCAATTAACATCAACAAACATATTTTGCCCAATACTTCAAACAGAACAGTGAGACAACTATAACCAGAATATCAGAAATAACCCAGACTTCAGAATAGATATGTAGATACAAAATCAACCCTGAACATTCATTAATTCAAATAGCATACGCTACTTTTATTCACTAAAGCCGCGTGTATATGCGCTTTCCTGCTCACCAACCTGCGTATGGCTTTGTGCATATTGTTTTTCATAACATGAAATGCATACGCCACTTCTATTCACCGAAGCTGCGTGTATACGCACTTTTCTTCGTATCAACTTGCGTATACTTCTAAGAATACTGATTTTTAGAATGTGATCAATCTCAGATTCAGATCTGAGGCTTTCAGTCAGACACCTTCTCAGCAATGCAGAACCTTTAGACAGTCAGTCAGATTTAACCATGTTTTGTCACTCATTGATTAGATTTTTTCATTATCAAATCGGCAGCATAATCCATATTCATTCAACCCAGACCTTCAAGTAGACTCATTGACCGACAACAAAGAGAAAACATAAATCACAGAAGTAATATATGTAAATAATCTTTAGAAACCCTAACTTCCATACACGTTTTTAATGAAGCGAACTCGTGTATATACGTGCTTTTACCGAGAAAAACTAGCGTATAGATCTGTAAAAGATAAATTTTGCAGGACAGACCAGATCTATAAACTTACCCAGATTTCTTCAATTTCTTCATCAGACTTGCGCCAGGTCTTCATCATTTCTTTTGCAGATCATCCTAGAGATTCATCATTTCTAGATCTAGAGATCTTGAACCTTCATCATATCCATAGGTGCATCATAGATTCAAATCTCAATTAAGAATAGAGTTCAACCATGCAGATATTCCTTAGAGGAATTTATTCATCAACAACCCTTACACATGCACACCTTGCACTATGATCCTCTTCTCCTTATATAGTTTTAGCCTTTTCCAATACCATGAGCCAAAACCACACAACTTCCGATGGTATTCTTGGACGGAATCAAAAAAACCATATAGCGCTCAATACTATGTGCCAAAACCATGGTAATTCCCCTTGGTATTATAATTTTGGAGCGCAAAAGGGCATACGCGACTTGGGACGTACTTATCCATGTGCATACGCGACTTGGCCTTTAAAAACTTGTGTATACATTGTGACATATTATATTTATCATTTCTCTTGCATTTACTGGAATTATTTTCTCTGTCACATCTGAACTGACCTGTAGATACATCATTCTTACATCTGTAATACATAGGTTGCTATCCAAAGAAGGTTGCTATCCAAAGACAACTCAGCAAGTCAGTTTCCATCAAGGACAACTTCATCAAGTAGGTTGCCATCAAGGACAACTCATTGCATCATATTGCCAACAATAATATAATACGAAGGGGTCAAATTATAATTACATAGGTGAAAATGCAAAGAAATACAAAGGAAAGGGGAAAAATCCCTTTGGCGGAAGAAATGTATTGAAATGAAATTTGGGGTTTCGCGGATGATCGTGAGCCGTCGGATCATATTGGAGCCCGAGATCAACAATGAAGATTTCTTGTTGAAGGCCCTTGGAGTATGGCGGAGGGCGATAATGAAAAGCGAGATCAAATCGGGACCGTTGATCTGCAGAGATCAACGGCGGAGGCTGCACGCGATGAAACACAATGGAAACAAGGGAAAGCAGTTTCGGGTGGAGAAACCGGCAGTATCGCGCAAGAAAAGGGGAGGAAGGTGGTTTCACCTTTTCAAAAGAGATATGCATTCCCACCTGACATGTGACATTTTAATACCTCTCATATTGCGTAGCTCTTGGGGAATTAACCTTTGCGCTTGAATTTACGCAAAAACGCACATCAACCGTTAGATTTGGGATGTGAGATCTGAGGGTGGGGAGCGAGCGCGATACTAGATAGATGCACGGGCGGAAGCAGGTTGGGTGGTTTTAATCTGAGCCATTGGATCATAGATTGGATGGCTGAGATAAAATCTGAAGGAAGGCAAAACCCACAGGAGTCAGGCCTATCGGGATTATTCTGAACCGTCAAATGTAAAGGATCAACGGTGGAGAACGAATCTGGGTTTAAAATGAAATAATACATGGGGTAGAGAAAGGGTTAATATGGGTCGTTGATCCACAGGGATCAACGGCTAAGATCTCCTCAAACAACCTTATAAAGTAGGGCTTTATGTTTTTAACAAAGGTCGAGGGGTTCAATCTGGGCTATCAGATCTTGACACATGGATGGACCAGATTTAATTGGAGCTTTTGCGATCAGTAGGGGAAAAGACAGAGGAGTGTTGATATGACTGACTATGTACTGTTGATCTGTGGATCATATCGACGGTGGGAAATGAATCGGGAGGTTGAAAGGCGGAGGAATGAGGCTTTGGGAAAAAGCGATAAGGGTTGTCAGATCTGGATCTGGTGGATAGATCCAATAGCTGATATTACGTCGGGAGGCCGTCAATTGGGAGTGGGTGAAATAAAATATAAAATTTCCCAATGAGATCCTATGATGCGAGAATGCGTAGGCCGTTGATCTGGTTTAAGATCAACGGTCAGGATCGGTTTAAAATATGAAACGGCGGAACCCTTTGAATCATATGAAAATTGATTTATTTATTAAATACAAAGGATTTTTGGCTTCATGGCGGGTTCATTTATCTGTTTAGCACCCGATTTTGGGGACGTTGGTCTATATGGAAAAGATAAAAGAACTAAGGCGTATATGTAAAAAGGGCCAATTGGCATTGGAACTATGGAGGGGCCTTTTCAATCTACCCATTTAGAAAATCTCCGATATGAGATCCTATTGACTGTCGATCGGCCTTTTAGATTGACAGTCCTTTTCATTAAAAATCATTGCACTAGCGAGTTTAGACAAAAACTTAGGAAAATGGGTTTTTACAAAATGCAAAGGGATTTTTGTATCGGGAAGGTTTATTTAAAAGGTTTAAGCACCTGATGCGGGCTCTTAGGTTATATGAAGCGGCAAAGGGATCCAGGGGGCTAATCGGATTGGAAGTCTTAACACAACAAATAGACTTCCGCACATCATTTGTTCCGATGCGATAAGCACTCAATGCGTTTAGCACTTGGTTCCAGTGCTAGGGCATATGTGGGGAAGTGGTTTAAGACATAGCCCAAAGGGGCTTAGGTCCATAATGTAAAAAGTGAGTTTTTATTATTTTTTCAAGGATTTTTGGTGGATTTGGGGGTTTCGGTAAGGTTCAAAAATGAGTTTTGAACCTTATAAAAGGGATTTTATGAAGGAAAAAAGGGAATACATGAAAAATGAAGGAATTTAATGGGGAATAAAGGGGTAAAAATGGAGGTTAATTTTGAAGGGAAGAAGGAGTGAAATCAGAGTTTTTGTAACAGTATTTTCTTCATGAAAACAACAAAATTTCTGAGTTTAAAAGGGAAACAGTAGTAAATATTAATCAAAAGACATGATGTCTTCACAAGACTTCAAGATTAACAATTTTGCAATACAACTTGTTTCTTGAAGGCTCAAAAAATGATTTAGCCACCATTTGATATGACAAATTTTATAGGTGGCTAACACTGCATTTATGGAAACAATTCAAAAGCTACATGGAAACCCAAATATTATGGTAAGCAACAGAGATCCCATTTCTATTGGAAATTTTTGGGCAAAATTATTTTCTTGTTTGGGTACTCAACTAGCTCAAACCTAGTCTTATCATCCTCAATATGATTTTCAAATTGAGATAGTGAACAAATGTTTGGAAGGATATATTTTTTGTTTTGTATTTGATAAAAAAACACAATGGATCAAGTGGTTACCTTTGGCCGAATGGTGGTATAGAACTTCCTTCCATACTACAGCAAATATGACCCCATTTATGGCACTTTATGGATATCATCCACCGTCTATCACATCATCCTTAAGAGAAAATTCTAAGGTGTAAGAAGTGGAAGATGACATAGAGAATCAACAGCAAGTTCTCCAACTCTTAAAGGATAACCTCAATTTGGCACAAAATTGAATGAAACAATAGGCATATCAACATCACAGTGAGAGAAATTTTGATGTAGAAGACTGGGTATTTTTACAGCTACAACCATACAAAGAAATGTCCCTCAAGTAAGCTAAGAAGGATAATAAATTATCGGCAAAATACTATGGTCCTTACAAGGTGTTGCAAAATATTGGTACTATGTCATACAAATTGGAGCTTCCCTCTTCTTCACGAGTGCATCTAGTTTTCCATGTTTCATGCTTAAAGAAGTTTATAGGTGACAAACTTCCAGTTCAAACAATATTTCCAGAACTTGATGAGGACGAAAAAATCATATTGGAACCTGAAACAGTCATGGAAAAAAGAACTCGATAGCTACGAAATCGATCAATTTCAGAGTATCTCATCAAGTGAAAGAACTTACCCACTGAAGATTCTACATGGAAGGATGAGAATTTTATACAGAAGCATCCAGGGCTACTCAAGCGTTGAGGACAACACTTTTTTGAAGGAGAGGGGCATGTTAGGTCCCCATATTAATATTATAGTCCCTTATTGTTAATAGTGTAGCCCCCTTATTATTATTGTTGTACCCCTGTAACCCCCATATTTTTATTATTGTTCCCTTACATTATTATTGTTAGGTCGGTCAGGATTATATTGTGACCCCATGGACCCTTATATATAGAAGGAGGCTTTTTCATTTGTATAATCCAATAATTTTTCATTTATGTAATGTATTAAAGGTTTCCCCCTCGAAGTGGATGATTTATAAGGTGTTGATCTCTCTTTTCTTATATTTTTGGAGCTGGTTTCATAACACCGAGGGTGGAAAATAAATATACAACATATTTTCATACACCTAGACCAAAGATTGAAAATTACATGAATGTTCTTGAATGAACAAAAGGTACACTATAGGAGGTTGAAGAGAAGATATTATCTACATCAGCATTGCAGACTCCTATTTCATAGGAAAGAGCAGGTAAAAGAGTTAGAGAAGATTAGTCATCTCCAATGGCTAATTCATCTAGCAAAGAGTTCAAAATTCACTACAGGAAGAAAACAAAGCTAAATCCAAAGGTCAATCTCAGCAAGGAGTCAGAGAAATATGTAATCATCATTACCGAAGAGACACCTCCATCCACACAGGCAGGTGATAAAGGTACTAATACTACTCCTACTACTTCCACAGTTTCTAAAGATCATCCAACATTAGCTCCTAAAGATCAACAAAAATCCATTCAAACTAGCACAACTGCTAGAAGGGAAAAGGAGAAGATTGTCTTTGACACTTTGAAAGAGATAAAGGTGGAGAATGAAATGTTGAAGACAAGTACATATAACCAGTTTTGGAAACAAACTCCCAGCTCACAAAGCAGGTTGCTTTCAGCCTTTTATTCTTAAAAGGGGAAAATGTACTTTGCATTCCTTCACGTACAAATTCCATAGCCAAAGTCAGAGGAAGATTATAAAAAGGCTACATTTTAGTTTGATACAAAATAAATTCATCCAATAGATAAAATGGAGCTACATAAGTAAACTAGTGATACGATTTCATGAACTCTCACTAATACTGCTATAAGTTTATTGAAATTGCAGGTTTCATTGGAAAATGTGCAGTCACAACTGAGATTGGAGAAGGTGTCTTCATTTACAAAGGACAAAAGATTCAAAACCTTAGAAGATATGGTGGTTAAAACTGGATATGATCCATCCAATGTAAATGCAATTAAAGAAATCATCGAGAAGAAAAATGTTGATATAGGAGCATTAGGGAAACAAATAAAAAAACCTAGCTACAGAAGATCCTTTGGAAAAGGATATTGAAGAAAATTAAAGTCAGAAGGAAGATATGATGAAGTTGATAATGGAGCAGAATTCTCAATTAAAGCAAATGGAATCAATGTTAGAAAAGATGGTAAGGGAAAAAGAAGCAACAATGAAAACGTCAAAGGTTCCTTTGGAAGCAGTGCCTTTATCTGCCATTCCTATATCTCAAACTTCTATATAAAGCACTATAGATGGAGCTAAGCAACTTACCAAAGTAGTTCAGAACATGTTCATTCAAGAAGAGGAGATCAAAAAATTGCAGGATCAGGTAAAATTATTGCAATTACAAAATACTAATGTTGATAGTTCACATGCAGCTGAAGCACAAAGGGCCAAAAAGTTGATTGAAAGGTTGCAAAAAGAGAAAAAATAATCTGCCATTGGTAACACCTTGGGCCAGGTAAAAGAGATAATATGGGAAGACATCACAGAGTCTATCACTAAAATTTGGCCAAGTATACAGATCATTTCTGAGAAAAAGGAGCTGATACAGAAAGAAAATGAGGCCATTACAGAAATCAAAGAATAATTGAGAGACAAGCCTACCACAACAAACAATATTATTAACTTTATGAATTCAAAGAACATGTATGATTTGGATGAACTGGGCATTGATGACAGAACATAAACCATCATGGAAGTGAAGAAAATTATATCAAAGAAGAATTTGATTCTTCAACTTGAAGAAAAATGCCACAGTTTGGAGGTTACAGTTCAAAGATTTTTTAGAACGATAGAGTCTCTGACACAAAAAGGATTACCCTCTCTTTCTTTAATTAATGGTGAATTGATGACCAGAGATGACTATGGAAAAATAATTCAGGAAACTTCTAGGGATAATGCCAAGTTTTCAAATATTAAAGACACATTAATAGGAAAAACACTGTTGGGAGCATTAAGAAATGACATTTACATTCAGTATGATTTCAAGCATGTATTTGTGGTGAATCCCACTTTTTATAAATAAACTGAAGCAGATGAAATTTACTATAGGGTAATTGAATTGGTTATCCCTGATGAAGAGAAATGGGAAAAGATATGTGAGTTTCAAGAGTAATTAATAAAAGAAGAAAAGTAAAATTTTTCTAGATAAGCAGTCAACTGATAGCCAGCGCAACCCACAAACATCTCATTCAACAAAAATTTCCAGTTATACCTAGCACTAGCACAAAAGATTAAATTTAATTCCATGATGCAATCAGAATTTAGTTAGAAAATAAAGTGTTATCAGTTAGGATAGCCTTTAATGTAACAATTGTAATTTATTTTCTATAAAGTCTTCATTGTGCAAAGTATTATTGTTGGATAATTGAGTTTTTGAACTCTGTGTATTACTGTGGACCTTCTATTAATAAAATCAAAGGAGTTGCAACAATTTTGCGAGACTCATGTGGTATTTTTATTGAGCACTGTGCCTATCTATGTTATTTCACTTCCATTTCATTTTCTGTGTTTTATCAGTTTATAAACAGAGTTTAGTTATATGTTCTATTTATTTGGATTTTTACAATGTGTATTTTCTTCTAAAGAATGAATTCAGTAAAATTCTCATTCATAACCCTCTCTTTTCCGCCACTATACATCAATGGAAAATTAATTGTGCTCAAATAGTTTTCCTATCTTGCCTTACTCATTTTTCCGCAATCCATCCCTTGAAATCATTTTTAGCTTTCCCTAATTATAAATTTTATCCAACAAAAAAATCATTAAACAAATTCTAAAACAAATGAATCCATATCTAGCCTAAAATTTGGTACTCAGTTTAAAATTGAATATTTAAAAAATGACACAGAGAGAGTCCTCTTTGGTTAGGTAGGGCTAGTTTCCTAACTAAAATTTAGTCCGTGGTTACCTTTCTTCACTCCTAATTTAAGCCTAGGAAGTTGGGGAGAGTGATAACACATCATGTGCAGCTTCCCTGCAAATGATGTAGAAATATTAATATTGATATCACTTGATCCACATAATTGGGCATGCTGCCTAGTGTTCACCTGAATTGTTGGCGCGGGGATTTTCCACGGTGGTTGGTAGTGCAATATCTAATTGTTGCACACTTGTGACTTGCACGTTGGTCTGGCTCGCTTGAGTGACGCTCGCTTATATCCGGCTCACCTGCATCTTAATCTCCTGAAGTCCAACATGAACAAGTTCCAGTGAAGATTTGTAATGCACCTCCATGTCGGTCCAACGATCCTCGGTCGCAGATGTGACAATGTTGGTGATTTATTGTAGATCATATTTTGTCAACATCAGGGCCTCCTAGCTGACCTCTTTGAAACCCTTCCTCTTCTTCTGTGATCCCCTAGTGGTCTGAGAGCTACGCTTGGTTCCTTTAGAGGTTTCTGCTTCGGTTGTTTCCTTTGGTGTAGACCCACTCTTTTCAGGATCTATTGTTTTCTCAAGGTATATGGTCTTTCCAGTTATAGTTGGTGTTGCTTCCTTCTCGGTCACCTTCTCTATTGGTTTCACTCTCTAGCTGCTAGTGCGCAGCTTTGTTGGTGTGATCAGTGTCAACCATGCTGGCGGCCATTCAGTCGTTACCCTAAGAAAATTATCCTTTGTCACTAGGTATGGTAACTTGTACCATACTCCTTCCACAACGCCCTTTGTGTAGATATGCATATTGTGAAATGTAGCTTTGAAGTCAGCTACCATCTTATATTGATCATATAATGTAGGTGACAGTCACGTATTTTAATGTACTGCCTGATAAAAAGTGGCATCATAAAAAACCCAAAAAATATTGTTTTCCTTGGTGTGCACAGGGTCTGAAGAGTTCCACAAGTTACCATGGTGTGCAGCCTAGCACATCTAAGGTTCTATCTCTAGGAACTAGGTGTCTTTAGGGGCCTTCCACCCAATTATCTATATTAACAACAATAACCACGCATAGTGGAAATGATTGCCTTCCTCATATGCTTCGTGCACATTTTCAAGGAATTATTTACATAGGTAGCTGGAAGAGTTATAAATCATCCCCTTCTCACACTATCCAGTGAGCACAATGACATGCATAGGCATCTCCTTTGGTCCGCATTGGGTCATTTATTTCATCGAACACAAAAACTTGGCTCTTCCGTGTGACTTGGTATTTCTTCTTGATTTGTTCTTCAATGTTTTTCTCCTACGTCTTACTGCCGAAATCAGCAATAGAGTCATCTCCTTTTGCAGGAAGACTTGTGATCCTGTGGATCAAGGAAACATCAATAGGGATGCACTCTCACAACCATAATGCATCATCATGTACTAACACGAGCAGCTGTCTGACATAGATATAATTTACGGGTTTGCGCTCGAAATGAGGGATCTGGAGAAAATTTAACAGAACTACCTTGTGCAGACCTAACACCCATATTTTGGCTTGAGACACACAATGCCTCCTTCATATTTAATATTATCAAGGTATAACTTCTATGCAATCTCTAGAAATTTCTGGACATCTACAATGCCCTAATCATCGAATCAGAGCTGTGGAATTTTAGCGAACATGTCCCATTCGATTGGGACATTCTCAGGGATCAATGGCATCTAGATGCCTTTGCACACCTTCTCTAGGTATTTGGGGATTCTAACTAAGGGTTTGCGTAGCGCAACATAACTCAAAAGTTTTTGGAGAAAGGTCCCTTAAGACTACATTTTTTATTAACTAAGAGTATTTTTTGTAGTTTCAATTCATGCACACTAAGCAATGCATAGTTAAGGGGATTTGGGGTGGGTCAAAGTCCCTTCATGTGTTTTAATGGGCTAATGGGTAAATATAGGAAACTCTAACCATGGTTTTCGGACCTTAGTATGAGCACGGGGCTAAGATATAAATAGAAGTATAGATCGAGTCAGATAGGACAAATTTTGATGGAATTTTATGTATGTTTTGAGTTGTGTAAGTGTCTATGTCTGAAAGGCTCCTACTGGCCATGTGTGGAGAGACCTGATTCTAGCTATTTGCAGACCACACTGGCTATGTGCGCGAGTGGATATGAATTATTGTAAGGGATTTTGAGAAAAAGAACTAGTTGGACATCTCTAAGTACTAAATGCATTTGTTATCTATTTCTGTGATTTATTTTTGCATATGATTTATGTTTATGTTTATGATTTATATTATCTGTGATTGGATTGGTTGCGTACCTGTTTATTGAATATTAATTGCATGGATCTAGTTCTGTAAGGATTGAATATCACATTATCAAGACTGTTAAAGGATTGCAGATCTTGTGTGTGGGTTGATGCACTGGATTAATATTTGTTTATCAACCTAGGGTTTCTGGTTAGGTTTCTGGTGCACAAGTCAGTCTGTGTGTTAAATCATATATGAAGGCACCAACTTCATTTAATTCTCTCTCAGGGTGTGGAAACCTGGTTCCAACGCCCCCCCCCATACTGCTTCGGGTGAGACTTTGGCCTACGCAAGTAGGTCATTGCTGAAAGGGACAATAGTAAGAGGGTTTTATTGGTTACACACTAACTCCGAACGTAGGTTAGGACCCCTCAACCCAAAAAATGGTTATGTTTCCAGGACCACGATCATTTTGAGAGAGATTAGGTGATTTGGCAGCCATCAAAGACTGAATTAGGAGACTGGTTTGAACAAAAGATATGCAAATTATCCATCGAGGAGAATAGAAGTAAGAAGTTGTCTTCTGAAGAGTGGGAAAATAAGTATATTTTCATAGACATTCATGAAATATTTTTTATGACCTTTCCACATGAATTGAAGGAGTGATTGTTAATATTAGCTGAGTTTCAAACCTACTGGAAGGATGATAAGATCACTCAGTGGACACCTGATTTGATCCAATAGTTAGAACATACTGATAACTCCATCACCTACACTGTAGATCATTGGGTTGACAACATTGTGGGTGGGTTTGTGATAGAGTTCACAATAGATCAGTTTGTGTCATATTCTGAAGCTATAAGGAGGTTCTTCAAAGGAATGAGAGGTAAGTTCATACACTCTCTTCCTTTGCTGATTAAGAGGCTATTGTGTGAAAATCATGTTATGTGCATTCACACCGAGTGAATGACCCCAAACGAAGTTAAGAGAACTACGCACAATGGAAATTACTTTCAGGTTAACCATAGAGGAGATAGATATGTATACATCCCTCTGAGAAATCCATCTAATAGTGATACATAGAGTGGTGAGGATACACGAGTCGAGGGTAGCCCTTGAGCTACTCCACAGTCGAACTTGCACAGTGGTAAGTCATATCCTACCCCACCTCCACCACCACCAGGAGGCAATATGGCTACGCATATGAAGCTACCCACCTTCAAGGGTGTGGGCCATGAAGACATGGACAGGTTTTGGTTTGTTGCAATTGTAGTATGGACTACGCAGAATGTCAACACTAATGTTGTCAAAAGGGTGCAACTGGCTATGGCGTTTGAGGGTTGCGCACTGGACCGATTTATGGGATACCTAGCTCAGAACGTTGATCCTCTTGTCAGTGAAATCATGAAAGCCTTAAAGCACCAATTTAGAAAAAAAAACTCCTACTCATAATGTGCAACATAGCCGAAAGATATTCGACAATAACCAAATGAATATGTCTAGGAGGCAGTTCAACTATTGAAGTTCACTATCAATGATGGAGGATTTACCTATGATGATAAGCAGCATAAAGAATGGTTTATTTCCATGCTCCTACCACACTTGCACGACCCTATGAATCAAAAGAATTTTTTTTCTCAAGCAGAGGCTCTTGAAGTTGCTATGAAGCTAGAAGCCACGCCCAAAAATGATGACCAATATGGAACTCTGCAAATCCAAAGTCAGTTAGAAGTGATGCACTTGGAGATTCAGGACCTACACAGAGATAGAGGAAAAGAAGTCGGAACAGATGTATGGTGTATACGTTGTAAAGATTCCGATCACAGAAAGGATCAATGTACCTAAATTCAAGATTACATGCAAGTAAGAGGACGAAATCCATTATGACCCATGGATGCTACAAGACCAAGTGGTACTCCTATGCTATGGTGTGTTGCCTGACAATTGGCTTGAAGGCATGACACAAACCATTGCCCTCGATTATGAAGTTATGTACTATAACTAAAGCAACAATGGTGTAGGTTTTTCTCTTCGGTTGGCTATGATGAGCATTATTACTGCACCTTTGATCTGATGATAGACAATGCCAAACTCTATAGAGTTCAGGCTGACCCATCTTCACCATCATCCCCCTTTGGGCATGCTGGATCTCCATCTAGAGGAAGGGGAGGAGGGAGAGGTGGAGGTGCAGGTCGAGGAAGAGGAAAACTGATCTGCTACAACTGTGGAGACATTGGAAACTATGCGCATGATACTTTGAACCCTGCGTGATGGTATTGCAGGTATTGTAGACATTTCGATCATGTTACTGAAGATTTTCCTATTTTTATTGCTATAATTTAGTAGAAGCAACAATAGACACCTACGAAAAATATAAAAATTATTAGAGTTGAGTTGTGAGATGATGATCCAAGTGTAAACATAATTACACACAGCGGTGCCGCCACCAGAGAGGACGAGGGAAAGAAGGCTGATGCAGAGCCATTAATCAAGAAGGTTTTTTTACAAAAATGTGAACCTATGGATAAGTATGTTTTCCCTAAGTGTGGTGGTGCACTTAGAACAATAGAAAGAAAGATATCTAACCTTTTCCTTAAAATGAATAAATAAAGGGAGAGAAACCTACTTGTAATCTATTTGCTTTCCCTTGCCTTCCTCCATCGCTTTCATCGCTTTCAATCCAACTTAACTCACTTGATTGATACCTTCCATGGAAAATAGAAGACAGAAAACAACATAAGACAATGGGATCTATCCAAGTTAAAAAAATTGAATTGATTAAATTCATAAATACACATATAACATCATTGACACATGCATTAGGAAACAAACAAATGTATTTATTATGAAGTAGAAGGAAGAGTACAACCAGTTGATCGATTCATTGTCACTCATCCAGCTTGAGTTCTGTCCTCATCACATCTAGCATCAAAAATCCAATAGCATCACAATACATTCACAATACCTCCAAGAGCAGTGATCTCACCAACATAAATCTACTTAACACAAGTTCTTGCTCTTTTGTGCACTATGTTTAGTGTTCTATTTATAAGTAGATGAAGGTAGTTTGACATAAATGAATCATTGAATGGCTTTCCTAAAAATGGATGAAAATTTTTCCTTGTTCATGGGAATAGGAGGATAAGAGGTTTAATGACTTCATGGGTTCCAAATTCGAAGCTATCAGATGAGGTGAAATATGGAACAACTTCTAGAAGTTACTAGAGGTTGGGAAGAGTCCCACAATCCAATGAAAAATTTGCTCCCAATCGACCAACACAATCTAAAGTGGACCTATATCCTCTGAAATGTAGCCTTTCATGGGGTAGATGCTTTGCAAAGTAGTTACAGTTGTCTAAGGGTGCGTTGATGGCTCAATGGGGCACTTCAACTGTCATCTAAGCAGTGAAACTTTCATGAAGGAAAAACATCAATGGAGTGACTTGTTTAGGGGATGTAGCAACTAAGTTATAGTATGATAGACCCTAATAGACACCGATATGTGTTTTGGGATGATGCCCAAATTGACCTGTAACAACTGCCCCCTAAAGCATGAAGTCTAAAATGATAATGTTGAGTGATTTGATTTATGAAGTGATGAGGAGGAACTGAAGTGGACGATGACCTGCATTAATTATAATACATTACATCATGATATTTATTCATATTGAACATGAATTGCTGACAGAGGCATATCCCATACTCAACACATAAACTATCATAACATCATAAAGTCTTCTACAAATATAGACCCATGATAGGATGACCATTTGAATAATAACCATCGTAAGGATGATTTAGTGCTTTTCCTGAAATCGCAGTCCAGATGGATTAAGATAGATCTAGGGTCTTCTATCCCATTCAATCGATCGCTTAAAGTACAATTTTAACCATGTGAATATGTGATTTGAAGTTGAACATGGGAAGATACCGTCTGATTACTAGCCAATGATGTGAGTGGTTAACAGACGAGAGAGAAACCGTCGTTGATGATAATGGCTTTCTTGGTATGGTTTTACATTTTGCATGGTGTGAATAGATGATTTAATGTAAAACACCATACAAATTATTTCGGTCGAAGGCCTGTGATGTCAACCTGCCACCATAATCGAGACACCCGTCGTTGATGTAAGTAAGATCCAAGGTACTGAAAGGTTGTTTATAAGTCAATTTCCTAGATGATGAGTTGATGTCGATAGGAAGAAACTTGTCGTAGGAGGGAAATGATGTTTCCCCCATCAAAGACATGAAATAGGAGTAATGATTTTAGAGATAGAATGTGACTGATGAAACAATGTCAAGGATAGTGGTCATGAAATGAAGGTTTATGAGTATTGCAAAGGATGAGGAATAACTGAGTGACTTCTCTTGAACATATCGGTGACACTGAATGAACTGGAAACATTTGACCCAAAACTAAAGTGATGGATGGTATGATAGATTTTCAAGAAGGTTAC
Organism: Pinus albicaulis; assembly: GCA_034641835.2. NCBI lineage: Eukaryota > Viridiplantae > Streptophyta > Pinopsida > Pinales > Pinaceae > Pinus > Pinus albicaulis. Next base: position 618,627,520 of record CM076582.1, read on the forward strand.
CCAACCCAAAAATCACGGAGATGAAGTGAATAAGTGTCATGTTCAAGAGAAACTTGCTACCATACATTTTTTTATCCCTTTCCAATTTTCCCCAATCATTGCTGACCATTACCTCTTTATTTTTTAACAAGATTGAGGAGGATAATATATACTTGATGTATAATTCCACCCTTCAGGTGAATCCATTGCTATTTTATGCTTTAACGAGTCTAGCGAAGGTGAAACTCAATCTTGTCATGATGGAAAAGTCTGTCACTATTTTATGCTTTAACGAGTATAACAAAAGTGAGAACTCGTTCCTTTTTCTTGTTTAGGTATTTTCAAAAAATGACTAAAAGAAAACTCCACAAGTTATTTTTCATATAATAGTCCCTCAGATTCGAAAAAGCGTAAAATAATACCTTAGATAACCTCCTAGCCATGTTTGACTAGGGTTTTCATTTTTCGTAATCATAATCTATCTTGGTCCGGAAAAGGGTTAAACTTATACCGAGAAGATATCGTTTCAATTCCTTTAACGATCTTGGAAGGACAAGTTCTCGACAATATTTTCATATTTTGAGAGCCTGAAAAGAGTTGAAAAAGAACTCTAGGGGGGTTCTTTTTTCATATTTAACAAATCTCGAAAAAGAGATAAAAGTGCGCTTTGAATTCCTTTTTCATGTCTAACAAAGATAAAAAAAGAGATATAGTATGCTTTGAATTCCTTTTTCATGTTTAAAAAAGCTCAAAAAAGACATAAAAGTATGCTTTGACTTCCTTTTTCATGTTTAACAAATATCGAAAAAGAGATAAAAGTATGCTTTGTGGTCAAAATTGCATTTCGCGATCATGCATGACTAACTCATTGTAATCAGCTGCAAACTTGCTCAAAGAAAAAACAAATGGACTTACAATATCTATTAAAATAGTAAAAATGGGTAAAAACCATAGTAATTTCATTAAATATGCATAAATTAATAAAAAAATACTATTAAATTAAGAAATTGCCATTTCATTTTAACATTTCACCTTTACCATTCGATTTTTAGTGCTCTGAGCCTGTTTTACCCTCCAACTTCAGCGATTGATTGTGACAGATTCTATGGATCATTTCTCATGCCGTCAAGACTAGGTAGAATATCTTACCCTCCTCTTTCTATTAATTTCATTCTTGTTTAGTTTCATGCACATTTTTAGAGTTTTGGGACTCCTAGGGTAAATATACAATGCCCCAGGACCAATCCACCCTTGCATGATCTAGGTGGATATTGGTGGCCACCCGCCTATTCCACCTAGTGCCCCACCATTGTTTCTATCAGTTTTTCAGTTTTCTTAATTATAGCACAGTTTACTATTTTTAGCATTTTTTTGAGTCTAGAACTTCCAAAGCCATTTTGAGGCCCTAAATGACCTTTTTTGGGCATTAAACCTCTGATGAATATGAGTCCGTTTCAGACTTGATATTCTTGATCAGTAGTTGTATTCCTTAGATAGATATTTCTAACAATGTATCATGTGTATCAAACAAAGATAGTATGCCAACGTTATGAGCTCGAGAAATTGATGTACCAATTTACCCCGACGGGGCCCATATTTTGGCATTTCATCTCCTAGGGTTAGGTTCTTAGATGCTTAGGGTTTTCCATTTTGTTTAAATAATATATAGGTCTTTGAAAATCATTGTAACACAAAGTTCAGAGACCTATAGCCACCACATCTATTCTTAGAGATAAGCTACCTACACCCTAGCTAGTTTATTTCCATTCTATCTGTAAACAAATTTCAGTTCTTTGATAGTAATGAAATGAAGTGTTATTTCCACTGCATTTTTATATTTACGGTTATATGTGTATTCTGTTTTGTTCCTGCATAAATCCAGATCAGTGGTATTAGATCAGTCGGCTCTTTCTCGATATTTCTTTGCATGTCCCCAATGAGATTGGGGTATAAGGAGTTACGTCTTGATTTTGTTGAACCTTTTCAAGATCAACCTCACAAATCATGATGGCCTCCCATAGGAGACGAAAAGAAATATGAGGGAGGATGATATCCTATCAAAATATTGCTCAAGGTGGCCCTCAAAAAAAAAATGAATACAATGATGGATAACTTTGCCCAGATCCTTCAATGACTGCCCATTGGTGGCACATCTGCATCCAGTAGCCACTCTGGAGGCACAAATCCTTTTAAGGTACAAGTAAACTTTGACATTCCAATATTTGAGGGCCAAATAGATTCATATGTCATAGATAGATGGTTGAATCTATTAGAAGGATATTTCTTAGTTCATGACTTTTTCGAGTGGGAGAAGATTATTTTTGCACTCCTCAAAGCTACCCCCCATGTCAAGGACTAGTGGGAAACCTATTGTGAGAAAAAGGACAAGGGGGGACCCTCTCTGTTCTTAGTCGTACCCACTTGAAATTATTTCCAATATGACATCAAGGAACAATATTATCTTGTGGGGAGATATGAGGACAAGTACATACAATGGACTACACTATGACAACAAAGGGATTAAGATGTGCATGAGCTGATGAATCTATTCCATACCCTAAACACAAATTTGGTATCAAATATTCAGAGAAAAATTTGGTGCTAAAGTACTGTAGTTTTCTACATAGATACATTTAGGAGGAAATGGAGTTCCTCAAAATTTCCTCGATTGGTACGACATACCAGTATGCTGCCAAGATTGAACAAAAATTAAAATAGAATAAGCGAGACTTTGGATCTGTGAATCAAAAGCAAGGGAAATGTTCCCCCAAACCATAGAACAAAGGGAAAATCCAAGACATGGCAGCCCAAGATAACCTACTGAAGCTGCAAGTAAAGAAAAACCCCACGAAGCTGAAGAAGGACATGGGAAAGTGGTGTCACTTTCCATAAGAGCTCCACTCATAACACAACTGAGTGTTAGGCCAAGTAGTCACCGGTGGCCAAGATGAGGGCTTCTAAATTAGATGCATGCTCTAACTCTGAATCAGAACCTGACAAGGGGAATGCCAAAGGGAAGAATATTATTGATGCAGAGACCAACACCACTTTTTCCACTACAAAGATCCAGAGGAGGAGGAGCATCTCTTCCACTCTCATATGTGGGTAAAGGGTTCCCCGATGTAGTTCACTATCGATAGTGGGAGCCAAAATAACCTCATTTCAATAGAGTTCGTGAAGCATTTGGGCTTGCCGACCACAACACACCCACATCCATACACCATCGGGTGGCTTCACCAAGGATGGGATCTCCCCATTAGCCAGCAGTGCCGCCTTCCATACAACATCAAGCCCTTCACAGATGAGGTATTATGTGACATTTCTCCTCTTGATATTTGTGATGTATTATTAGGCCAACCATACTTGTGAAAGAAACATGTTGTGTATGAGTCCTCACCTTGAGCTGTTTTTGTTAATTTTGGCAATAAGTTGTACAAGATACCAGAGGTACCACCACCTACCGCTATCTCTTTGGTTACTACAAAAAAATGCAGTAAGCTCATTTCCAAAACCAGGAAATTTGTTTTCCTGATGATTCGCCCACATGGAAAGAAGAAGATTGTGGCCATGAAATCCAGATAGGGCTCCTCTGTGTGACAAAAAAAAAGTGGAAAAGGTTGTGGAGGAGTATGGGGACATCTTCACCTCACCCACATGGGTGCCTCTTCATTGTCAGGTCAAGCACATCATCGATTTGACCCCAGGTGCGTTGCTATGCAACGAACCGATCTATCGATGCTCTATTTTTTAGAACGATGAAATCAAGAGGCAGATTCAGGAGGTGCTGCAGAAAGGTCACATCTGACCGAGTTCATCACCCTATGGGAGCCTGATCATATTGTTGCAGAAGAAGGATGGGACTTGGAGACTTTCTATTGACTATCGGGCGCTGAACAAAATCACTGTCTGGAATAGGTACCCGATCCCACTGATTAATGACCTTCTGGATCAACTCAAAGGGGAAAAATATTTTAGAAAGATTGACTTGAATTATGGGTATCACGAGGTACTAATTGAACCCTCCGATGTGCGGGAGACTACCTTTAAAGCCTAGGAGGGCCTTTTCGAATTACTAGTCATGGCTTTCGGGTTGACGAATGCTCCCACAACCTTCATGAGGTTGATGGACGACATCTTGCAGCCATTCACCAACTCATTTGTAGTAGTGTATCTGGATGACATCCTGATCTTCAGCCAGACTTGGGAAGAGCACCTCCACCACATCTGACAGGTCCTCCAAACACTACGGCAACACAAGTTGTGTGCCAATTTCGAGAAGCACACTTTTGGCATGACCCAAGTTCAGTATCTAGGATACATTATTGATGAATTGGGGGTGCATGTGGATCCAACCAATATCCAAGTAATTTGAGATTGGCCGAACCCAACCAATCTAACAGAGCTTTGCATATTTCTGGGTCTTGCTAATTTCTACCGCAGGTTCGTGTTGGGATTCTCTCATATCACTTGGATCTTGCGTCAAGTCACCAAGGGAGGAGCAAAAGAAAAATTATTTTGGTCAGAATCTCAATAGAAGGCGTTCGTAGAATTTAAACATCACCTCTAATTTGCCCCAGTGCTCACATTGCTAGACTTGCAACAACCCCTTGAGATTGATGCATATGCCTCTGACTATGCTATTGGGGAATTTTTTACTCAATAGGGGCATCCAATGGCATATCACAGTGATACACTATCCGAAACAGTTCGCAAGTATCCCACTTATCACAAAGAAATGTATTCCATTATGCAGGCATGCCACCAATGGAAGCATTACATTTTGGGGAAGAAAATTGTCTTCCACACAGACCACCAGACCCTACAGTTCATACAAACACAAGGGAAGTTTCAGAACGATCAACATCGGAAGTGGTCCACATATTTGCAACAATTTCATTTGAACATCAAGTATAAGAGGGGTGGCACTAATAATGTTGCAGACTGCCTCAGCCGACCACCGATTATGGTGCTAACCACCGTTCTCAACTCTTGTGGGCATGAGACTTCTGATTGGCCACTTCTCTACAAGAGCAATCTAGAATTCGACCAAACATACAAGACACACTTGGAGGGTACGCAAGTTCCATATTTTCACCTCCAGGATGCACTACGATGTCACCTGGGACACCTTTGGGTTCCTTCAAGTGAGCGTGCCAAGATTTTTTGGGAAGAACACTATAGTCGAGTCTCTTGAAATTTCAATGTCGAGAAAATAGTGGAAGTACTACAGAAGTATTTCTATTGGAAGAACCTTCGACAGGACGTTGGGAAGTACATCAAATCCTGCACTTCTTGCTCCATTGCCAAACTAACCATCATGAAGAAAGGCCTCTATACTCTACTTCCTACCCCTATTTGACCTTGGGAATCCATCTCCATGGATTACATGTTGGGCCTTCCTTCTACTATGCATGGAAACAACTATGTTTTCGTGGTCGTCGACAGATTCTCGAAGATGGCCATTATGTCGGCCTGCAAGAAGAATGTCACAGTGGAAGCCATTGGTAAACTCTTCTTTGAACGAGTGTGGGTGCACTTTGGGATCCCACATTCTATCATCTCAGATCGGGACAATAGGTTCCTCATCACATTTTGGTCTAGCCTCTAGTCAATGTTGGACAGCAAGCTCACCAAGTCCACAGCTCTCCATCACCAAAGTGATGGCTAGAAAGAGGTCGTCAACAGGATGGTTGTACACATTATGTGCATGTAAAATTCAAACCATCCACGGACATGGGATGAGAAACTTTGCTATGTACAACATAGTTATAACCAGGCTCTCCATAACTCAACTGGCCACATCCCCTTTCAGGTTGGCTTGGGGTTCCAGCCACTATGTCCCATTGATGTAGCCATGCCATTTGTGGCTACTCAGGCATATTTGGATCATGCCCAATCTAAAGTTGACAAATAGAACTACTTCATTGAACACATTGAGCACATCCACCAGTAGGTTCATAACATATTGGACAGAGCCAATGCTTAGTACAAGCAACGACATGATCAACATCAGGTGCCACACCACTTCCAGGTGGGCGACAAAGTGTGGCTACATTTGCAGAAGGAGCTCCTCACTCGACCCCACCACAATATTTTCCTGCTCCGATATGGTCCGTACACCATCACCAAAGCTATATGGAACCATGCCTTCAAGCTAAGTATTCAACCATTCCTTTGTTTGTACCCAATATTCAATATGGACTGCCTTCGGCCCTATTTCCCACCTTTATTGGACACGTCTGACATTGAAAAATAAATCACACCAATAGAGTTAAACCCAGAGTGTATGGAATAGGCCACCACATATTGTATCATGGACATGAACACTCGGCAGCATAATATCCAATTGTATCGGGTTGTCAAAGTTGGTCAACTCCTGCACCAAGGCAAGTGGTTCACCAGGGACCAAGTTCAACAGAAGTTTCCTCATCTCATGGAGGAACTCAACACAATGGGGACCATTGATTCCTAAGTGGGGAGGAATGAACCAAGTGGATATTAGTGGCCACCCACCTATTCCACTTGGGGCCCCATCATTTTTTCTTTCAATTTTTTAGTTTCCTTAATTATAACACAATTTAGTATTTTTAGAAGTTTTTCGGGTCCTAAACTTTTGGAGCTGTTTTGAGGCCCGAAACGACGTTTTTTAGGCATCAAACCTGCGGTGAATAGGATTCCATTTAGGACTTCATATTCATTCTTAGTAGTTTTAGTCCTCGAATATATATTTTTTAACGATGTATCATGTGCGTCAAATGGAGATAGTATGCCAATGCTATGACCCCGTGAAATTGATGTACCAATTTACCACAACGAGGCCCATATTCTGGTGTTTCATCTCCTAGAGTTATGTTCTTGGATGTTTATGGTTTTCCATTGTTTCTCAATAACATATAGGCCTTCGAACCTCATTGTAACACAAAGTTCAAAGGCCTGTATCCACCACTTCTCTTCTCAGAGATAAGCTACCCATGCCCTAGCTATTTTATTTCCATTATGTCTGTAAACAAATTTTACCTCTTTGATATTAATGAAATGAAGTGTTATTTCCAATGCATTTTTATATTTACGATTATATGTGTATTATGTTGCATTCCTTCATAAATCCAGATCATTGGATGTCAAAAATTGTGTTGCAGAGAGGATGGAAAGAGGCCCAGTTCCTCTACAACGCTTTGTCTTCCAATTAGGGGTGCGTTGGTCGCAATTTAGAAACTTGCATCTTGTATTCTGCCCAAAATTTCTCTAGATTTTTGCATGGAATGGATCCTAACTAAGCATATGGTGTAATATTCCTAAATTAGCATGCAGCTAATTGGAATATTAAATTTTGATTTTGTTCTTAAATAGAGGAAAAATATGAGTACGGAGGCCCATAAATCTCTTTAGTAGGCATAAAATCCCTCTTAATGTGAAAATGGATCATATTCATAGCTGGATAAAGTACCTTCATGTGTGAAAAAGGGCTAATGCATGTGGACAAGGTCAAGTTTGACCAAGTCAACAAGCCAGCATGGAGGGAGTGGATCATTAATAGAGATAACCCAGTGGGAATATGGATCAGTTTAGATAGTTAGAATAAAGCCACCTTCAGTGTGGAATAATACATTGCATGGAGATCAAGTCAAGGTTGACCCAATCAAACAACGCTATTATGGAGGAGTAGCATTGATGATGGGACAATGCAATTTTGGAGGGAGATTAACTGGATGATGAAGGAAGCCCTAATGAGTGGGACCCAAGGTCAGAAGGCTCACATTGTTTATAAGGAAGAGGATGGTAGCCATATGGGGTAAGCTTATGATTATTATTTTCTGAATATATGGTCTGTTTATACATATAACTTTCTCTGTCTATTTAGCCGAGATTGAATGTTTTTTAGCATTGGGTGTTCCTGATTGGGAATCCCACCTCTTCCATTGAGGAGCTCTTGGAGGAGTCTTGCACCACGTTGTCCACTATTTGGCTTAAGGCCGACCTTCACCTTTATTTGAAAATGTAAATCCTGTTGAGGGTTTGGTTGTTTCAGTAAGCTGCAGCAAGTGGATACTAGATATTCAGATCTAGGCCATTTTAGTGCTCATTTTCAGTGGAGGATGTTTCTACTCCATTGGGAGGACAATATTGAAGGAATTGAGCCTCATCTCCAGATCTTGGCATAAGGAAAACTACATTTTTATCCCTACAACACAGTATAGATCTAGATCTATGTAATTTTTGAAGGTGCAGTTGCGGGGTGGTTCAACACATCATGTGGAGAGCTGATTTTATGAGTGTTGAGGATCTGCCCTTCACTTTGGAGATTTGGAAGAGGCTATTCTATTGAATATATCAAATCAGCCACACTTTCCAGATCTATAATTTTCAGTATATCTGCAACCTTAGATCTCATTTCTACACTTTTTACTTGGTGTTTTGCTGAAAACCCCAAGGGGGTTCATTAGAGGAGCTTGTATAGTGCATGGATCTGATATAGATATAAATTTTTATGCACATAGCAACTTTATATCTGATGTAAAATCTACTGCTATTGCAGAAGTAATAAAATAACACTGTCAGGGTATTCCAGCTTCTATACATGGTTGCAGTCCCTCTTTTTGCATCATTTTTGGGCTATTATGGCTTGGGAGGCTTGTTTAACTAAGCTACCATGATTTGATTTAGATATCCTTTTGTATTTGGCTTTTATAATGTATAAAAGAATGGATCCATGAGCTGCATTTAACTGTTATTACATATATTTCTAAAAAATGCATTTTTAGTGCCTTGTATTGCTGCATTCCCCATTTGGGAATATTATAGTGGTATCAGAGAATAGTCTTAGCTTAGCTTGTGAGTTTCAACCAATATGCTATAAGAAGAAGAAGAGAAGGAGAAAGAGATCAGAATGATGGAAGGAATGAGTTTCATCTCATCTCTTTTCAAATCTAAGAAGGACCTCACTAAGGAGGTCAAGTAAATAAAAATGGAGAAAACAAGTGAAACCACATTAGGGTTTCAAGATGAGGAAGGTCCATGTACTTCCTATAATAAAAAAAAAGATCCTGTATTGCATAGAGCTCCAAATAAACATGCTATGCCCTTTTCTTTTGAAGAAAAGAGGCATGAGGATGGAGGAACCTTAGATCTTGAGATTCTAAGTGAGTATCTTGCAGAATATAAGTCTCAACCTAGAGCTTTCAAGGAGAATATAACTCTCCCACAGTCCATTCAACTCAAAGAAGAAAGAAGACCTTGCATAAATAGAAGAAAAGAGGGCAATATATTTCTATTCTCGACCTTCGATGGGTCATCCACATGCACAACAAGGGCTTGGGGAATGAGGTTGGATGCACTTTTCCTGCTACATCTAGTAGTAGAGAAAGAAGTTGTTGAGATTGCAGCGCTACACCTTGAGGATGAAGAAAACATTTGGTGGTTCAGCCATTTGAGTCATGTAAGAGTGATTGCATTTGAAGATTTTACTCAAAGTTTGATCAAGAAGTTTGACAAGAATAAATCATAGGAGAGGAAGCCTTCACCACCACTTGCTGCAATAGCACTTACATCAGGAGAAAAAATACTTGCACCTTTGCAAAGTAGTCTTGATCTCTTGACATCTAGAGTCCCATGCACCATTCTGGAGATGCATGAGGAGGAGGAGACTTGTACCAGTGCTGATGCAAACATACAAGAGTAGCCATCATCATCAGTGGTTGGGGAAGCCATCACAGTGGAGGAAGGAACCCTTGTAGCAGTACAAGATGTTCCCAAGATTTACCAAGGTATGCACATGTTCCCATTTTCTATTACTTCAACACATCATATGGAGGATTGTGGGAATATACCATTGCATGACCTAGCTTCAAAGTAAATTGCTGATTTGGAGCAGTAGACTGTCACTGCACTGAGCAACCTTGATTTTATCAAGGAGAATATATACAATCATCCTAGTGTATAATTTTTGAGCTGCACACAACTCTTGGGGTTGGAGTGTAGATTCTTGGAGGATGGGATGAATATTGTCTTGAAACATGCCATGCAGAACTATGTCTTCAGCATTGAGTATGGTCTTAAGACAACAAATGCACCATCACGGAGATTAGCAGCGTTTCCATTGAGCAACAATGATGAGTTGGGGGGCCAACCATTATTGGAGCATTCCAATGACCTTTCTACATGTATAATAGAGGATAGGCAGATGGTTGATGAGAAGCATCTCATTTTCCATTGTTATTATGGATATTTCCTAATGAGAACTTCATTTCTCAATGAGAAGATTTTTCCTTCAGTATATTTGGATCCTTATGGGGTCAACTTGGTCATTGAGGAGTGGTCTTCATTTGGAGATCTCCAGGAGATTTCATTTCAACATCCATGAAATGTAAAGACAAAAATATGATTTGGGAGGATGGTATTCTCCATTGGAGGAATGCCACTTTTTAACATTATGATAAACACTCACCATTCATTGGATGGTTGATATTGATGAGAAATAGGTTGGGAAACCACTTGCAGATTTATGACACTAGGCAACAAGAGGCAAGACTGCATTGGTTACTATTGTAGAGGTAAATCCCCTCTGCGAACAGAGGCGATCCCTACTAGCCCAGATCAGGTCTAGCAACAATTGTATCATGCTAAGGCACAAATTCCTAATTGTAATAGAAAAAATTGCGAAGAAGGCCTACCTTAAGTCCAACACTGTTGTTCATAGAGAAGGTAGCACTCCCGTTTCCTTGCTCTGGCAAATCACAATTCTCCCACTTGTCGCGATCGAACACCTGCACATACAAGAAACATGATGAACACACAAGCATAAAACCCAATATATGCAATTATGTATCAGTGAGAGAAGATACAACTCATGATCAAAAAGTATGAACAATATGAGTGGAACCATAACCAAAGTTGATTATCATTAATTAATACAAAGAAAGATACAACCTGGCTCTGACGCTGGATCTTCCTTCGGTGGGTCGACAACGGAATACGTCTCGGTAAAGCTCATCGGGAATGGGACAAGCCTCTCTCTTCGGTTGTCTTGAAAATAATCTCCTTGCTACTGATTTGGCTCAATGAGGACTATCAAGGCTCTTGCAGCATTCTTTAGGCTATGAAGGCTCTTGGAGACTAGCTTGCAAAGGAAAATGGCAAGCTTATATAGATGGTGGAAGGGGAGTTGGGATCCCTACAATCATGAGATTGGCCCTATCTTCAAGGAAGCTTCCATGAGAGGTGGAAAACCACTTCCTCTACATGGAGATTTGGAGCCAAACCTCCCAACTCAATTTAGAGACCAAGTCAAGAATTGGTTGGAGTCAATATTCTGCCATTTATTTTTAAAAAACACTCCTTAATAAGCCTGGCATGGGTATAACACTGTGACAGTGCGCCAGCTTGCACACCCTCTTTGGAGGATTTCCCCCATTGGCACGAGGGCTAAACTGGCTAGTCGCGCTAAGGACAAAAAGGCTATTTTTAGGGTTTTTCAAAAGGAATTGTCTTCAGGGGAATGAATGTCCTTGTCCAGAGGGATGCCGTGAAAGTGGTTTCAGGTCATGTCACTGCTCACAGGTCACGGAATAAGCCCTCCAATGTGCGAGACGAGGAATTGCAGGGATGGTGACAAATTGCTGTGTAACAGATGCCCCCTAAAGCATGAAGCCCGAAAAAGAGAGAGGGGTGAAATGCTTTACGAGAACGTGTCCAACTGAAAACGCTGCCGTCGAAAAACCTGCATAGAGAAGTACAACTGATATCTCCAATACATGATATATGTGGTATGGGTACAGCCATCCATAACAGAGTATAAAATAATCCAGATCCAAGGTATGGACGCAGCCATCGAGTAAGGATCAATAAATAGACTCAGGTATGGTCGCAGCCATCCAATCAATGAATCATGTAACCAATCATAATAATCCAAAAAATTGCAACCTGGATTCTAACAGACAAAATCCAGGGTCTTGCGCTCCATCTCGACCCAAACAGAGTACAAGTTCAAGCATGTGAATAAGTGAGCTGAAGTCAAACATGCAAGAACATCGTCCAATTACCAACCAACGATGAAAGTTGTTAACAGACGTGAGAGGTACCACCAATAGTGACAATGGCCCTCAAGGTACTATAGGTACAATCCACGACATGTGAACAATGAGCTGGCATCGAACACCCATAGAATCATTCGATCGAAGGCCAATGATGAAAACCTTGCATCGAATGCAAAGAACCTTTTCGTTGAGGCATGGATGCTCCAAGGTACTAGAAGGGAGTCTCTAGATTAGCTTCCCGGATAATGAGCTGAAGTCGACAGGAAGTGACCTTGATCGAAGGTGGGCCATTGTGTTTCCCACATCATCGACATGAAACAGAGGAAAATAATGTTTGTGAATCAGGATCAGATGAGAATCAGAGGAAGGTTGAAATCTTGCAGAGGTCAACTTCTCTTGAACATATCAGCAGCACGTCAGTGGATTTGGAAGAATTTGACATCAAAAGATCATAGGTCATGATGATGAGGCAAAGAGCAGATGAGAGGTCAAAATGGATTACCCAAACCCACGGAGGCAAACAGAGAATGAGATGAGATGTCCCCAACCTGACATGAATGCAGACAAGTGCCATGTTCAAGAGCGACATACTGCTGACACGACGATGATACCGGTTCCATTTTCCCCACCATTTCTGGCGAGTACCCCAATTATTTTTGAAAAAAAGCTTGAAGGGGATAGCATATGCTTGTAATATAATTCCTTCCTTCGAACGAATCCATCCTAGTACATTTAACGAGCCCTAGGAAGGAGGAACTCGAATATCGTCATTGTGACTGAATCCAATGTCATCATATTTTAACGAGTCTGACAAAGGAAAAAATCGGCGTATTTTCATATTTAGAGAGTTTGAAAAGGCAATAGAAAAGTAAACTCCAACAGTCCCTTTTCGTAAATAGTTCCTCAGATCCGAAAATGTAGAAAACTATTATTGAGCCCTAAAGATGTCCTTTCCTTTCACCAATTTTCACTCTATTCCATTTTTCCTTTATCAGCTATAGGCTTAAAAGATCAATAGGAATGATTAAATTCACTTTAAGAATGCATACAATGACTGACTTATTATACTTTTGTGGTTTTTTTGTCGTAGTGATTTTTAATCAGAATTAGCTATAGAATGCAACCATTCTGTAGCTAGTCGCATATTCCACAACCATCTTTATGTTCACACAAGTTATAGGTTTCATTTGAGGGAAAAGCACATATGGTTAAATTCCAGAACACTCCTACATCATTCCTTGCCCTCTACGAAGGTTGAGCAAAAATATGCAAGTGGTTATGCACGTGGAGAAAACCAAAACTAAGAAGTAGACTTCTACAAGGATAACGACTTTTGCAGGTGTCTTCAGCAAAATACGAGTCCTCAACAGGAGTTCTAGTTCGATTTTTATTGTAAAAGACACGTATGCCTATTTCTCCTCAATGACAGTTATGTATTTTCTTATAAGAATAACTCAGTGGACCGAGAAATAGTTAGTTAGTTAATGTTTTGTTTTTAGTCCTCCAAGACTATAATACTCTGTTTCTGAGTGTTTTCCTTTAATGAAAGAAGTACAACTTTAATGCATGATCTGAAGCAATTTTAAGGAGTTAAGGATTCGTGTGCGAATCTGGTGGTAGAGGGCCCCTACTGTCCGAAATGCTTGGTGCATATTTTCTAGATAAGTGACCTTTAGCTTTGTTTCGTTCTTAACTTAGGTAGTTTCTGAGTTTGTTCTCTTTCATCATGATTATGTCATTTACTTACATCGAATATTACAGTCAATATTGTTCTCATGAGTTGTTCCAATATATCACTAATACGTGAATGAGAAAGAGCTGTAGTACTCTTGAGTTAGTTGCCTTTTATTTCAGTTCTGTTCATTGTATTTCAAGTTTTATTAGTTAATTACATTATAGTCTTGTTAATTAGACTTAAAATACCCTCATTATTTTACAAGTTGCTCTTGTTCTTAATCTCTTCTAACATATCATTATCATATGGACAAGATTTAGTTACATCATTTTGAGTTCTTGACTGTTCTGCAATTTCTCATAATTTTACAAACAACCTTTTTCCAAAGTTATTCCAAGAGATCTCTAACCCTTGAATGAGGCTTAATAGTAACATTTTGAGTTGCAGAATGGGTTAATTTTAGTGTCATAAGTTATTTTAGCATAGGATTCCTTACTATGTTGCAGATAATATTTTCTCAAAATGTTCCAACAAATTTCTAACAATGGATGAGATTTTTCTCTATGATATTTTAAGTTGTTGTTTACTAAAGAGAACCTCATTACATCAAACTTATCCTTTTTCTCAAATTGTTCCAAAATACCTCTAATGAATTGAATGGACTGAGTTTAATGTTATGAGTTACTTTTCTTGTCAAGCTTTACAATTTGTGGATTAGCATTTTCTGTTCTTAGGTGCCATACATAGTTTAGAGTAGATTTTGCTCTGTTTTAGTGTGATCAATAAATTATCTTTGCCAATAATTTAGTTCTTTTCCTCTTAACATAAAAAAACAAAACCAAAAAAACACTAGAAAAACACTAAACACAACGAAGTAGGAAGAAGATACCTAGGCACATATAGTGCACTTCACTTCAACATTTTACTAGCCCTGGTTGACAATTTATGACATCAATTTAGGAACACTAAGTTGAGTAAAAATTTTGGCACTGTTGCCAGGGAAGTGTAACTAGGTAGCCTTGTTTCTTACCTCCCAAAAACAATGATATGTGTAGAGAAAGAGACTCAAGGGGTAGATTCATAAGAAGCAGAAGCTTGATTCCTAGAACACCACTTGTTCCGCCAATACCAAGAGGCAGCACACCTCCAACTCAAACCCACATCCCATACTTTACTGATCATAGACTTCCAAAAGACTTAAGATCAGATATTCCATCAGAAAGACCTTCCACTTCATCCACTGAACCTGTCTTAGAAGAAGATCCAAGAACCCCTGCTAGGGACATAAACTTTTCTACTTCCACAGAAGAATCAACCATGGTAGAAGAAGGGGGAGGAGGAATCTTTAATGGAGAACATACACTATTTGGAGGAGGTAGAGGTAGAGGTAGAGGAGAAGGAGGTAGAGGTGCAGAAGGAGAAGGAGGCAGAGGAAGAGGTAGAAGGGAAATGGGATGCTCTTTTGGGTTTCCTATAGTAGATGAAGAAACCAATGCAACTATGAAAAAAATTTCACCCTCTGTCATTCCAAAATTTTATGGACTCAAAAGTGAAGATCCTGAAACCTTCCTATTTGAATTTTAAGTCCTATGTAGAACCTATGATTACTTACAAGATGCCCAAAAACTTAAACTATTCCCTTCAACATTGAAAGGAGCAGCATTAAAATGGTTTATGAGTTTGATCAACAGTTCTATTAGGACATGGGAAGACATGAAACATGCATTTCTAGAGAGGTATTTGGATTATTGTATTCCATTCAACCATAAGGAGGAAGTGTTTAAAATGCTACAAAAAGAGGATGAAAATCTGGAAGATTTGTTGGAGAGGTTTAACTATAACATCAAAAGAGCAAAAATGGAAAACTTAGACCAAGATACTTTGAAAGCTCTCTTTTTGAAGATAATTAGGGATGAATGGCTAGATATCCTTGACATGATGGGAAAAGGGGATATATTTTAGCTCACATTACCTGAAATAGCTGAATTATGTATCAATCTTTCAAGAGGGAAATCTAAAACTGTAAAAGGACCAAGAGACCTTGCTCTTGCAAAGGCAAGTAAGTCTACTTCTGGGACAGTAAGTAGGGCAGAAATAGAACATATGCTTGATGAATTCAAATCTGATATTTTAGGGAGTCTTAGTGAACAAATAGACACCCTTAAGCTACAAAACAAGCATAAATCTGAATCTGATGCCTTAGAAATTTTTTGTCCCAAATGTAGAAAGAAGCATGCCTTGAGAGAGTGCCCTCTGGATGCAAAAATAGTAGAGACTTGTGTAATTTGTTCAGAAAAACATGAGACCAAGAGTTGTCCTTCACTTCCTGGTCTTAAAGCTGTCTTTCAATAAGAAAACCCTACAAATTCCACAGAATCTCTCAATTTTGTCTCTAGGAGGCCTTGGCAAGGACCTCAAACATAAGGATTCCATGATCAGCTGTATAATCAACCCCCACCAAATTGGAATTCTTAGTAGCAACCTTGGCCCCAATTCCAAAATCAATCTCAAACTTGGGCACAAGGAGCACAAAATCCTTATGGAAGATACTCTCAGTAATATCAATATCCACCTTCTTATCCACCATATCCAAATTTCCCTCCTCAACAAAATCCTCAACAAAATCCTCAGAATCCACAACATCAAAATCCACCACTTCCATTACCATTTCCTCAAAAATAAAATCAGTTACCTGCCCAACCCATACCAAACCCCAACAATAAAAATCCTCAGAACACATACATGATAGAAGAACAACAGTTCCCAACCTATTTGATTACTCCTTTAGACCTTAATGATGTTCAACTTAGGTCTGGAAGAATACTTGAAAAGAAGAAACCTTCTGTAATAATACAAGAGCAAAACAACTCTGAGGAAGATTCTCTACAGGTAAATAAAAGTCTTGAAGAGAACACATCTTTTCAAGACCCAAATATTAAAAAATAAAAACAAAAAGAACCAATAATTTCAACTCCCATATTAGAGCAGCCATCAACATACACCTCTACACCTCCCTTTCCAGAAAGATTACAAATTGATAGGGGTGTAGGAAAAAAAATTATGGTGCCTAGTTATGATTTCCTAGATGAGCTAAGGAATGTTTGTATTAAGATCCCATTATTACAAGCTATCAAGGAAATTACAATCCTAGCAAAGACAATAAAGGAGTTGAGTATGAAAAAAATAGGAAAAAGAATAAAAGAGACAAAAAAAATTCAACTGGCAGGAAAAATAGCAGACATCATGACGGGTAAGATTGCTATTCCAAAGTATCTAGACCCAGGAAATACAGTTGTTAAAATACACATCAATGGAATTGAGATCCAAAACACACTTATTGATTTAGAAGCAGCAATAAATATCATGAGTAGACAAATCATGGATAAACGAAAACTTCCTAATCTTCTTTTTACACCCACATTATTACAATTAGCAGACAGATCTGTGATTAAAACTGATGGGGTAATAGAAGACATTCTAGTGTCCCTATATTCTTGGGAGTATCTTGTGGATTTTATGATCCTAACTCCTAGGAATAATCTAGGAGGGCATCCTATTATATTAGGAAGACCTTGGTTAGCTACAATTGATGCTTTCATTAGCTGTAGATCTGGTGATATGTACATCTCTGATGATATTTCAACCAAGAAATTTACCTTGTATACTCCAACAAAAACAATTACAGAGTTAGATGATACTCAATGGATTGAGGATGAAGAAGACATACAACCTCTCTTCACAATTTCAAAAATTAGTGAAGATAGCCAGATTCTAAATACTTTAGAAAATTTTGAATCCTCTTCAGAATACAAACATGAACATTTTCAAGAAAAATCCAACATTGAGTTTTTATCATCAAGACAGATGTCTCTTTACTCCATGGATAAATTTGGCAGCTCTACAATTGAGATATTTCTAGGTAAAACTTTGAACATAAACAAGAACCTAGAGAAATCTCAACAAGTAAAGCTATTCAAGATATTACAGAGACATTATTCTGCATATGCATGGGAGTACACTGATATGAAAGGGATAAGCCCTAAGACTTGCACTCATCACATCTACATAGAGGAAAATTGTAAACCAATCAGACAACCTCAGAGACGGATGAATCCAAACCTTAGGGAGATTGTTAAGGAAGAATTTCAGAAATTGTTAAATGTCAACTTTATCTATCTCATTTCAGATAGTCAGTGGGTTTCTCCTTTGGTAATTGTGCCAAAGAAAAACGGTAAATGGAGGGTATGTATTGACTACCGGGAATTAAACAAAGCTACTCTTAAAGATCATTCTCCCCTACCTTTCATAGATCAGGTGTTAGATACATTAGCTGGCAAAAAGTACTTCTCATTTTTAGATGGGTTTAGTGGTTATAATCAAATTCAAGTAGCACTTGAAGATCAAGACAAAACCAAATTTACCTGTCCTTGGGGTACCTATGCTTACCGAGTATTGCCATTTGGACTATGCAATGCACTTGCAACATTTCAAAGGGCAGTACTAAGAATATTTTCAGATCTAATACATGATTGTGTAGAGGTATATATGGATGATTTCACAGTTTATGGAAACACATTTGAAGAAGCCTTAGAAAACTTGGAAAAAGTTTTAAAAAGATGTAAAGAAGCAAATCTTTCACTAAGTCATGAGAAGTGTTTAATGATGTTTACTGAAGGAATTGTTTTGGGGCATCACATTTCAGGGGATGGGATTAGAGTTGATGAGTCAAAAGTTGAATTCATCTCTAAATTATCTATTCCAAGTTGTCAAAAATATGTTAGGAGTTTTCTAGGATTTACAGGATATTATCGAAGGTTTATAGAAAACTTCACCAAGATAGCATCTCCACTTTTCAAATTACTTACCAAGGACTGTGAATTCAAGTGGAATCCTGATTGCCAGTTAGCCTTTGAGACCTTGAAATCAAAAATTTCTGAAGCACCTATTTTATGGTGACCTAACTAGAAATTACCTTTTCTTATTTCAACAGATGCATCAGATACAGCATTAGGAGCAGTATTGGGACAAAAAGACCTGATTCCTTATGCCATCTACTATACAAGTAAAAATTTGACTCCTTCAGATTTAAATTATACTGTAACTGAAAAAGAGTTCATAGTTGTTGTTCATGCCATAAATAAATTCAGACACTATATAACAGGCTATGAAACTTTTGTTCACAAAGGTCACTCTGCAATTAAATATCTAATGAACAAATCAATTACCAATGGCAGATTCATAAGATGGTTATTGATTTTACAAGAATTCAACATCACCATTCTAGATAGGCCTAAGAAAAAAAATACAGTAGATGATTTCCTATCTAGACTCCAAAAAATTAAAGACAATACTCCAGTTGAAGATCAATTCCCTGATGAATATGTTTTTGCAATTTCTACTCAAACTCCTTGGTTTGCTGACATTGCTAATTATTTAGTTTCAAGAAAATTTCCTTCAATAATGAATGCAAGAGACAAAAGAAAGATCATTTATGATAGTGCAAAATATTCATGGGTTGCTAATGAGTTATACAAAACAGGTCCAGACTTTATCATTAGGAGATGTGTTCGAGAAGATGAGATGCCTGAGATCCTCAAGGCATGTCATGATGAATATTGTGGTGGAAACTTTGCTGATAAAAGGATAGCTTATAGGATCCTTCATTTAGGATACTATCAGCCATCCCTTTTTAAAGATGCTAAAGAGTATGTCAAAAAGTGTGATAGCTGCCAAAGGGTAGGGAAACCTTCTCCTTCAGGTGAAATGCCATTGCAGCCTCAGGTACATATTGAACCTTTTGAGAAATGGGCTTTAGATTTTGTATGATCTATTAGTCCTCCATCAAGACAAAAGAAATATATATTAGCTTGCACTAATTATGTTACCAAATGGGTAGAGGCCAAGCCATTACTTTCTACTACTGAAGCATCTGTAGTTAATTTTCTTTTTGAGGATATTTTTACTCGTTTTGGTGTCCCAAGAGAAATTGTTACAGATCAAGGAGCTCAATTCACATCGAAAATAGTGGATCAAATGGTGGAGAGGTACAAAATCAAACACAGAAAATCTACTCCCTAGAATCCACAAGGAAATGGCCAAGTGGAATCTACTAATAAGGTCATTGAAGGAATCCTAACAAAGAATGTTCATTTACATAGAAGATATTGGGCAGACAGGCTTCCCGAAGCCTTGTGGGCCTATAGAACTACATGGAGAAGCACAACAAGTCATACCCCTTATGAACTTGTTTATGGAAAACAATTCTTGTTTCCCATAGAGTTTCAGATTCAAACTTTTAAAATGGCAGTCTAGTTAGGAATTGATCTAACAGAAGCACAAAAGCATAGATTAGAGCAGATTAATGAATTGGATGAGATCAGACAGGATGTAGTCCAGAGAACAAATATAGTCCAACAGCAAAGGACTAGATGGCATGATAAGTACATTAAGGAAAATAAATTCAAAGAAGGTGACTGGGCCCTCTTGTTTGATTCAAAGTTCAAAGATTTTCAAGGTAAATTCCAAACACATTGGCTTGGGCCATATGAAATTGTGAAATTTTTTGACAATGGAGTAATAAAAATCAGGACAATAGATGAAGATAAGGTCACTTTTCTTGTAAATGGTCATAGATTGAAGCTATATCATAAGCCACTTTCAAGAGAAGAATTTGTCAAGAGATTCCAAGAGAACAATGATGTGAAGTTAATAAAGAAGAATCCTTCTTCTTCATCAACTTAATTGTATTTTCTAAAATCAGATGATGAAAAAAAAAGAAAAAAAGAAAAATAAATAAATTATAAACATGAAAACTAATAATTGATTAGTATGTTTATACAGAAAAGATAAGGTGAAAATCAGAATCCTTCTGACACTTTAGCTTTTCAAAATTGTTCTTTTCCTGCAAACAACTATCATAAAATCATAAGTGCAGGCTCACTTTACATATCACATTCCACTTATGATCCATTTCACTTCATCATATCTCACTTCATTCATATTTCATTCACTCCATTCATCCATACTTCATTCACTCCATTTCATGATCCATCTCATTTTCATTTCAGATTTTCGAAATTGATCTCTTTCTGCAATTGAGTATTACAAATCATAAGTTGCAGGCCACTTTTCATATTTCATTTCACTCCACATTTATGATCTATTTCATTCCATCATATTCCACTTCATTCATGCTTCATTCCACTATATTTCATGATCCATTTTATTTTATCTTATACTTCATTCCATCCATATTTCAAATCATTTCATTCCATGTTTCAAAGCTTTCACAGGTTCATTCTGCAGCCAGATATTCTACAGCCAAACAATCTGCAGCCAGACATTCTGCAGCCAGATATTCTGCAGCCAGAAAATATGCAGCCAGATATTCTACAGGAAGAATTTCTGCAGCCAACTATTCAGCAACCACGGGTTCAACAGCAAATTGATCCTGCACACCAATTTCAACAAGAAAAATCAAAAGGATTATGAAGACTGAAATATCAATGATTTTCAAAGGAAAGACCAAGCATATTGAAAAAAGGAAAAAATCAAGAGAAGGGATAAGGTAAAATTGTGAAATTATTATGATAACAGATTATGAAAGATATAGTATTGTTAAGTCATATGTATGTTTCATAAAGTTATTTTGATTATTCGTATTGATCAAGACTATCATAAAATCCTTGGAAAAATCCCTTCCATTCCACCATATCAAATCATCATTTATTAAAAGTTAACGGTTAGTACTTGAAGTGACCTATTAGGTCACGTCACTAACCTGAAATATTCAGTGATGATTTTGAAATCCTCATGGGATTTCTCCGCGGTCTTTTACTCCATGACAACTCTCAAACTCATTTATTCATGTGATTTACCCTCACCGTATTTCACTCATCCCATAACCACTTCATGTCATTTTTCCGTAGCAAATTCCTGTCTGCAGAAACAGAGAGGTCATCTTTAAGGTGAAAACAATCCTCTACAACCATTTTTACCTTGAATAGGAAGTAGTAACAGAGCAGTAAATTGAAGTTGAGGAGGAGAAGCCATGGGACTTATTGTAAGGTCCGAACTAGTCGGAACCAAATATCTAGAAGGTTACCCACAAATTAAAGAGATGCTACAGCAGGTTGGATGGCTAAAGTTTTTGGAGAAGTTCAATGGATTTCATAAGGAGGTCACCAAGTCATTTTCCCTGTCATTCAATCGGTCAAAAGTTGAAATAGGTGATGTCAAGTTCATTATCACAAAATCCTTCATAGCAGAAGTAGCAGAGTTACTAAAGCAAGGTGAACGATGGTTCAAAAACAAGGAATTTCACAATGAAGCATGGAGGCAGATGCTAAAAACACCAGGTATGGATATTTTAGTTTTCAAGAAAGGCATTTCTAGTTCATCCTTAAAGAATAAGTGGCAAAATATGTTGCTAATTCTGCAAAAGTTTATAACTTGTGAGGGAAGGTTTGGCACCCTATATGTTTGTCACATTCGACTTATGATGCA
The DNA here is from genome assembly GCA_034641835.2 of Pinus albicaulis. Taxonomy (NCBI): domain Eukaryota; kingdom Viridiplantae; phylum Streptophyta; class Pinopsida; order Pinales; family Pinaceae; genus Pinus; species Pinus albicaulis. The sequence continues at coordinate 618,649,711 of CM076582.1, forward strand.
TTTCCTAGATGAAGAAATAAATTTACCCTTTTTCTTACTCCATAGCCTAAAGAGGATGGCTTCTAATGTCCAAAAAAAGGGTTCAGTTCTTAGAAACCACCTTGTATCACCATGGCCTAGTTAAAATCCTGATTGAGCATCATTTGAAAAAGGTGGGAGACAGTTGGGATGAGTTCCTCTTGAGGAATCATTTTGAAGAACCTAAAGAAACTCTATCTGAAGGAAAACTTGTAAGAAGAAGTAGGAGAGGAAAAATTTCCAAATCTGTTGAAATTAAAACTGATAAATCCATACAAGAAGACAGTGAGGAGATTATCTCTGAAAATTTGGCTGAAATCAAGAAACAACTTAAAAAGGAAAAGATAATAAGAAAGTATGCTAAGGAGAGAGGTGAGGGACCATCTAAACTGAGAAGAAGCCATAGGCTTAGAGGCATATTGAAGAAGACAGGAGTTAAGCAAACAGGAATCATAGATATTGAAGATGAAGAGACACCAACTGATAGAAATCCTGAGTACTAGTACGAAGAGGATCTTGATAGACAAACTCCGGAGGTAGACCCAGCCCAACAACAGATCTGTAATTATGTTGAGTCATTAGAAAAGAGAGCCTCAGAAAATAGAGAAAGAAATCTTAGCCCACAAAAAATCTGCAATTGAAGTGCTAAGAAGAGACAAATATGAATTGGAAGTACTCAATAGGCATATAAAAAATGAAAATGAAATTTTAAGGGAACAAGTCAAACTGAAAAGTGACATGAACACAACTCTCTCTGCAAATGGAAAAATTGTACAAGGCTAGTGAGAAGCTGAAGAAGAAAAACAAAAATTTGAGTAAGGCACTTATAAATCTGAGGTTCAAATTGGTCATAAGGAAGCCTAGGATGCCATTGAACACCAAGCAAAGCAGAGAAAGGAAGTTAGATGTCCTAGCAGAAGTTTCATAATACATGTATTGATTGCATGAGGACATGCAAAAGCTTCGCAGTGGGGGTATGTTGAGCCTTAAAGATGTCCTTTCCTTTCACCAAATTTCACTCTATTCCATTTTTCCTTTATCAGTTATAGGCTTAAAAGATCAATATGAATGATTAAAGTCACTTTAAGAATGCATACAATGACTGACTTATTATACTTTTGTGTTTTTGTTGTCGTAGTGATTTTTTATCAGACTTAGCTACAGAATGCAGCCATTCTGTAGCTAGTCCCATATTCCGCAACCATATTTATGTTCACACAGGTTATAGGTGTCATTTGAGGGAAAATGCATATGGTTAAATTCCAGAAAACTCCTACATCATTCCTTGCCCTCTACGAAGGTGGAGCAAAAATCTGCAAGTGGTTATGCACGTGGAGAAAACAAAAACTAAGAAGTAGACTTCTACAAGGATAAGGAATCTGCAGGTGTCTTCAGCAAAATACGAGTCCTCAATAGGAGTTCTAGTTCGATTTTGATTGTAAAAGACACCTATGCCTATTTCTCCTCAATGACAGTTATGTATTTGCTTATAAGAATAACTCAGTGAACCAAGAAATAGTTAGTTAGTTGATGTTTTGTTTTTAGTCCTCCAAGACTGTAATACTCTGTTTCTGAGCGTTTTCCTTTAATGAAAGAAGTACAAATGTAATGCATGATCTGAAGCAATTTTAAGGAGTTAAGGATTCGTGTGCCAATCTGGTGGTAGAGGGTCCCTACTATTCGAAAGGATTTGTGCATATTTTCTAGATAAGTGACCTATAGCTCTGTTTCATTCTTAACTTAGGCAGTTTCTAAGTTTGTTCTCTTTCATCATGCTTATGTCATTTACTTACATCGAATATTACACTCAATATTGTTCTCATGAGTTGTTCCAATATATCACTAACACGTGAATGAGAAAGAGCTATAGTACTCTTGAGTTAATTGCATTTTAGTTTAGTTCTGTTCATTGTATTTCAAGTTTTATTAGTTAATTGCATTCTAGTCCTGTTAATTAGACTTAAAAGACCCTCATTATTTCTGCATGTCGCTTCTTGTTCTTAATCTCTTCAATACACTGCCATCATATGTACGGGCAATTAGTTACATCATTTTGTCTGACTGCTCTCAATTTCATAATTTTGGCAAACAACCTTCTTCCAAAGTTATTCCAAGAGATCTCTAACCCTTGAATGAGGCTTAATAGTAACATTTTGAGTTGCAGAATGGGTTAATTTTAGTGTCATAAGTTATTTTAGCATAGGATTCCTTACTATGTTGCAGATAATCCTTTCTCAAAATGTTCCAAAAAATTTCTAACAATGGATGAGATTTTTCTCTATGATATTTTAAGTTGTTTTTTACTAAAGAGAACCTCATTACATAAAACTTATCCTTTTTCTCAAATTGTTCCAACATACCTCTAATGAATTGAATTGGAATGAGTTTAATGTTATGAGTTACTTTTCTTTTCAAGCTTTACAATCTGTGGATTAGCATTTTCTGTTCTTAGGTGCCACACATAGTTTAGAGTAGATTTTGCTCTGTTTTAGTGTGATCAATAACTTCTCTTTGCCAATAATTTAGTTCTTTTCCTCTTAACATAAAAACACAAAACCAAAAAAACACTAGAAAAACACTAAACACAATGAAGTAGGAAGAAGATACCTAGGCACATATAGTACACTTCACTTCAACAGTTTACTAGCCTTGGTTGACAATTTATGACATCAATTTAGGAACACTAAGTTGAGTAAACAACTATGTCTGAGAAAACCTCCTAGTCGCGATAGGCTAGGGTATTTCTTTTTCGTAAATAATCTATCCTAGCCTGAAAAAGGGGTAAACGGATACTGGGTAGATGTCACTTCGTAACCACTTTAACAAGATCAAAATGACAAGTGACTCGGCGATCTTTTCATGTTTAGAGAGTCATAAAAGAGCTGAAAGATGACTCCAAAATGACTTTTTTTTTGTTTTTACCGAGTCCAAAAAATTATAAAATACAACTCGTATCACCATCGAAGCTGCAGAAAAAACCTGTTGCTACACATAAAAGCGAGTGTAAAATCCATTTTTCGAAAAAATATATTAAAATATTGAGAAAAATGACTTTTAAAACCTAATTTTGACTTCAAAAGTTATAAATATGCCACAAATAGTAAAAACACATTTACTTTTACTTTTTACCTCATTTGGAGAGCAACAATGGTCTTTTTGTGTGCAAACTTGTAGTGGTGATTGCGACTGATCTAGGACACCATTCAGATTCTCGTCAGTTCCAAGTAAGAGGCGCTCCCTTAAGCTCTGTTTTGATACATTTTTTATAAATTTACATTGTGCATTTGACCTCTTGGGGGAACCCTTTGGAATTTTAGGGCTCAACCAATTGGCGCGGGTATCGGGCATGGACCCGCGCTAATGGACTTTTGCTCACAAAGGGGTCGCGCCAATGGCGCAACACGATTTTCTGCTTTAAATTTTCAAAATGTGAGCCATCCATCTGGATTTTTGAATGCAACAGAGATCTAACAAGGCATTTTTAATCATGTTGATGCAGATATTCAAGCATAATGGTTATTGAATGGAAAGAGAGGGAACATGGAGAAGAAGACGAAATGGCCATGCAAAACAAATCTTGCATGAATGCACTCTGGAAATATGGTCTCAAGAAATTCTTCCTCACGCCATGCTTACGAGCTCAAAATGAGCTATTACAGTACTTGGTCAACATATGGGATGAAAACAAGGAAGTGTTCAAACTTCGGGACCAAGTGCTAGAACTTGAGGTCTCCGATGTCTATTTCATAACCGGACTATCGCGCAGAGGCCCAGTGCCCATTATGACCAGCAGTAGACCTTCTGGAGAGAAGATGGAATAGGTAATGGTGAGAGTGTGCCCAGGGGCACAGACAGGATCGGGAAGTGGGAAAGTGGACATCCACACCATCCGCGACCTGACACTCTGAGTAGTGCTTCACACCATTGTGCGGGCTGCGGGATCGCAGGCACCGCATGAGGCAACCAAGGCGCAAATCCTACTAGCCTCCGAGTGCATGAATCCTACACTGTTCAATTGGTCCACCACAATGACAACCAAGATCAAAAGGCAGCTAACAAAGTGCAAAAAATCCAAACTGAAGTAGTTTGGATATGGTTTCATTCTGGTGTCATTCATCTTAGAACGACTACCCATTTTTCAAGGCCAAGGGGAAATAGTTGTAGAGCCGACACTGAGGGAGCCGAGGATGGCTCGCTGGGCAGCACTTACGCCCAGGTCAGGAGGGGGCCAGAAAATGTCCTGGAGGCCCGAGTTCTTTGCATGGTTATGGCGTCAACTGATCGTAGTTAAGGATTGGCCCTATGCTAGGACCGATTTCACTAGAGACCCAGATCTTCCACTCCTGGAGGGGGAGGACTGGGACGAGGAGCTGGGTATGACTCTTTTTTTATTTTTTATGTATTTTTTTTTTTTTTTTTTGTGATACATGCCTATTCTAACAACAGTTCTTATGTGTATGCAGATTTTGGCCTAGAGAGACCTGCCGGCATGTCGCCTATTGCACGGAGAACTCCCCTTGCATACGACCCTCAGGCAGAGGGTGCCGAAGGAGGAGAGCTGATCCAAAACCTTGAGGGCATTTCCCGGGGGATTCCAGACTATGCTCGGCTAGCAGATGTTCCGATGACATATCAAAGACACATGGTGGGGGTGCATAGTCGTCTCCACTGACTCCTGAGATGCTTGGTGCATGTGGTGACATGTTACCATGAGAACCATGCTGATTAGACATATAGGGCTTTTTCACACATATATTTTTGAGAGACATGTTGTCTCCGGCTATTATTAGACATACATGTATATTTTTTGACTTTATGTGATGTACAAAGACTGCAAACTATTCGACATATATATCTATATATCTATTTCTGGATGGATCTTTTTACATGTGATGATGTTTTTACAAGTTGTGCAAATGTCTATCTAGAACCATATTAGCTACTGCATCTGTTAATGTATTCATATGTCTGGGTATGTGTTGATATGTGATATAATCAAAATTTCTTTCCAGTAAATGAATATGTATATACATACGTAAAATGGGTGGGTTTCTAACTGAATAATGACCATTTAGTTGTAATACTACAAGTTTTGAGTCCAGATATACAAGTAATTCATGAATACCGAGGTCCACTGCCTCGGTTAATAATTCCAATATGGCACTATATTCCACAATATTATTTGTAGCAGGCCCCAGACACACACCTCGCAGGTTGACCAACTCACCAACAGGATCATAGATTACCTAGGCTGTCGAAGATAGATTCCTGGTACTGTGGGAGGCACCATCCGCGAAACCAACAAACGGAGTAATGGACATCTGCACAATCAGGAAGACCCGATCAACAGAAATATTCTTACATCGCACACCACACCACACATGCACACAAATGAATATACACACCTATGTACACACACCACACCAAAAATAACTCAAGCGTAGTATTTTTTAAGGTATAGCCCATTCCTAGGCTGCGTCAACGTAACTCCTTCGTAATCAATGAGCTCATAAGCCCCATTTTTAAATACTCGTTTTACTATATAGGGCCCATGCCACATGGGTTGGAACTTTCCTGCTCCAAGTTTGTCATGCGCTTGGTCATATAGGAGGATGAGGTCCCCTTCGACAAAGGAACGTGGAGAAATTGATTGATCAAAGTGAGCTTTGACCCACTTCTTCTGTGCTTCAATGATTAAGGCAGCCAAGCGGTAGATTTCATCCAGCCGTTTCAAATACAAGAGATGTTATTCTTCATGAGAAGTGCTGGGAAAAAGTTCCACAGCCAACTTTAAAGAAGGAATTTCACACTCAATTGGGAGTTGCTTCCAAACCATACACCAATTGGAACGGTGTGAATCCGGTAGCACTCTTTGCTAACGTTCGGTAAGCCCATAGAGCTGAGAAAAATTGGAGATGCCAATTTGACTTATGAATACCAATTTTCCGTTGAAGCATTGTGACCAAAACTTTGTTCACAGCCTCAACCTGGCCATTTGCCTGGGGGTAATATGGCGTTGAGCTATCATGTCGCAAGCCCAATCTTGATGTCAACTCGGCCATCATGTAATCTCAAAAATGAGTGCCATGATCAGTAACAATGGCTTGAGGGACCCCGAAACGTGCAATAATGTGGTTGAAAATAAACTGGGTAGCTTTCTTACCGTCGATGGCTAGTGTAGGCATCGCTTCAGCCCACTTAGTAAGTTGTCTACAACAACGATTATATACGCTTGCCCCCCGGACGAATGGGGTTACACGTCATGAAATCTATGCCCCATTTCACAAAAGGGCCTATGGTAATGACAGGGTGCAGATGGAGGGGTGGCGCGTGCATCTTGCACTGAAAAGCCTGGCACGAATGACATTTTTGGACTACAACAATACAGTCTTTGAATATCGACAGCCAGAAGTAGCCCGCATGCAGAATATTTTGGGTGGTGGCATATCCGGACATGTGACCACCACAGGCACCACTGTGGCAGTCATTCAAGACTCTTTCAGCCTCTTCTTGGGTCAAGCACCAGCAGAGAACCAAATCTACTCCAACCCAATATAAGGTATCTCCTACAATGCGGTAGGGTTGAGACTGATGCCAAATCCGATGTCGGGCATCTTTGGTCAAATTAGACCAGAACGTTGAAGTTTGAAGATACACAATGATGTCGTCGTACCATGGATCATGAGTGCTGATAAGGAAGAGTGTTTCGTCCGGGATATGATCCTCGGAGTGAGATGGGGTGGAGTCTGTCAGGAGGGAGCAAATGAGATTCGCAAAAACTAGTGATTTGGTCGAATTAGTAGTGGTAAACTCTAAATCAAACTCTTGAAGGATGATGATCCATTTGCAGTACTTCCCCCCCTAGTAATTTTCAAGATAGAATGTATGTCATGGGGTTGAAATTTGAAACCACGATTACTGTACGCAACAGGATGTAGTGGCGGAACCACTCCACAGCTTCCACTGTGGCTAATGCTAGTTTCTCGACATGAGCGTAACACATTTCTGTGTCAAGAAGATTCCGTGATAGATAATAAAAAACGTGTTCATTTCCATCATCATCATCCTGCACCAGAACCATAGCTATGGTGCTAAATGTGGCGGCCATGTATAGAGTGAAGTCATGGTGATAGTTTGGAGGACGAAGAAATGGAGCATTAACGAGTAACGTCTTGGGCTTCTCGAAGGATCGTTGAGCAATCTTGTCCTAATGAAAGGGAACGTTTTTATTTAAAAGACGTGTGAATCCTTTGGCCACTTCCGTGTAGTTCGGGATGAAGCATCGTAGGAAATTAGCTTTTCCCTAAAAACTCTTCAATTGGTGTAACGAAGAGGGTAATGGGAGATTTACAATAACCTTGACCTTTAGGGGGTCAAGGCGAATTCCGTCCTTGGAGAATATGAAGCCCAAAAGACGGCCCGAATCCACGCAAAAGATGCATTTATGAGGGTTAAACTAGATATTATAGCGTCTATAGTGAAGTAAAATCTGGTAGAGGTGTTCGGGATAGTCCTCTCATCGAGTTGAATGTGCTGGCAGATCGTCTAGATAAGGCTGAACGATATGGCATATGTCGTGGAATGCGTAAGACATAGCACGCTGGAAAGTAGCTCTAGCGTTATTTAAGCCAAACGAGAGCTTTTTATAAGCAAAGGTACCCCACGGAAAGATGAATTCAGTCTTGTGTTGATCGACAGGTAAAATATTTATCTGATTGTACCCAGAAAAGCCATCCATCAGGGAATAAATCTCACTCCCAGCACATTCATCAATGATTTGATCTATGAAGGAAGTGGGGTAATTGTCCTTAAGACAAGCCCGATTAATATCATGGTAGTCAACGCAGACTCTTATAGTACCCTGCTTCTTATCTACAGGGACAATATTTGAGACCCATTCTGTGAGGGGAATCGAGTAAATGAAGCCCGCGTTCAAAATTTTTTCAACTTCTGCTTTAATGGAAGCGGCTTTGCAAGGATGCACTGGGCATAGGTGCTGGCGGATGGGTTTCGCACCGGGATAGGTAGGAATCTCGTGCACTACTATGCTAGGATCAATCCCAGGCATTTCCTCATAGGACCAAGTGAACACGTCTCTGAATTCATGGAAAATATCAGTATAAACTTGTATCTCATCAAGAGAACAAGTCACTCCTACATGTATGTTCTCAACTATCCCCAGTTTGACGAAGATGTCGATCGGAATGGTTTGAGTAATGTTGCTCAGGTTTCCCTCCGAAAGGACCTCATGAGTCAATATGGGCATCTGGAGAGGTGGAGTAGGAACCTGAGATGAAAAACACTCTAGACAATCGGACATTTCCCCCAGGCTAGGTATGAAGGAGGAACGATGATGTCCATCGCTCGAAGGCAGCTCCTTAAGAGACATTGTTTCAACAATGGCTTCATCAGAAGGGAAGATCTCTTTAAGAGGATCAGCCGAGTTGGCCTTGCCGAGCTAGGGGGATTGGGAATAGATATCTAAAGCCATGCTCAAAGGAGCATGTTGAGGAGGAGGAGGATCAGATGCGACGACAATTTCATAGTAATTAATCTCTACTAGATTTAAGGGCATCGATTCTCCAAAATCAGTCATCTGTTCAGGCAAAGGGATGATCCATGGGTCGCCAGACCTAGAGATCATATTAAATTGAATGGTGTGCGGTGGTGGCACGGGAAAAATACCCATGAGGACGGGGTCCTTGAAGAGACCGGGTCCTACACTGTCAGGGGGATTGGGGATCTGATCCATGTAAGGAACGTTGTTCTCAGAGGATGAGGTGAAGAAAGACAACTGATCCACAGTAACTATTTTTCCCTCATGAGGGAACTTGAGAAGACAGAAGAGGGTGGATGGCACGCATAACATAGCGTGAGTCCAACTGCGGCCGAGAAGAAGATTTTAGTTAAGCTTGGTGTCAACCACTTCTACTTCTACGTTGAATTTCTTCCCTTGTAACATAATCGAAAAAATCTCGAGAACACCCAGGGGTTTTGATTCCCAACCATCGAATGCTTTTATAGCATTGGGAGACAATGAAAGAGCTGGAGAGCCAATGGCCTTCCAGCAGGCAGATGACATGACACAGGTGGAAGCACCATCATCCACAACAGCCCTATGGATGTTGAAGCCGTTGATCCCAACTTGTATCACAAGAGAAATTTGATGCAAAAGTCGGGGGGTAAAATTTTCTAGGTCGAAGGTGAGAAGATTAGAATCAGTGGGATCGATTCCACCAGTTGCAGACAACAGAGCTTTCCATTGTGAAGGGAAACTTTGAAGGACTTCCAATGTGGACATAGTAGAAGGAGCCTGTGCCAAATCCTCAACAATATTGTAGTGTTGAGCAGCACAGGCATTTCAGTTGTAGGAAGATCTTCGAAGAACACCTTTAGAAGGTGGCCTCACAACGGGTTCAGCACTGGGCTTCTCAATTTCAAAAGGACCAGAGATAGGGGGGGGAGGTGGGCCATCCATGACTTCCTTCCCAGCTGCCTGGCGTGATCCAACATAATCCTTTGAACACGTAGCAATTGAGACAGGTGCAGCACCATTCGTCATAAAGACCTGGGACCCAAATGGTGCAGATGGTGAAGGATGTTCAACCATCTAGGTCTACTGAGATGGGAAAAGTTCTTTGAGAACTGCCGGAGTCCCTTTGGAGCCTTTGAGAAGTTGACTAATTTTAGATCTTCGGGGACAATCCTTGGTATAGTGATCTCCTTCACAAATAAGGTAGGGGTACTTCATTTTACGTTGAGAACCATCATCAGTACGAGGTTTAGAAGACTCTGGTTTAGGGGCGTCAAGTTTGGATTTTCATTTTCCCTTCTTCTTTCCTTTGGAGACCTTTTCCGTAGGATTAGCCTGAATGACGTCGACCTCCGCAGTTTTCCCAGAATTTGGAGGAGCGGGAAGAGCACAATTATTGGGAGAATTGGACTTCTGCTTCCCATTCGAGGATTTTCGAGAATTTTGAGAAACGGAACCAATAACACCATCCACCGCTGGGGAAGGTGGTGCTTTAGAGGTTCCTTGCCGTGGAGCATCAGTCAAAATATCATAAAGTGTGCCAAACTGAGAGTACACCAGATCCAGGTACTAGGCACACGCGATGGCTTGTTCTTCAGTCACACATGCCCCCATAGCAATATCTTGAGCGATTTTGTTAACGAAGGAGGTGGTGAACCAATGAGTTAGTAGCTAATCAGGTATATCAAACTTAATTAGTCTACGACAACGTCGCCACTCATGAATATGATCAGATATGTGGGTGGCTTTGTCCTACTTCAAAGAAGTCATGAGATGCGTCCTAGATTCATAGCAAACCGGTAACTGGAAGTGAGTCAGAAAAGCCATTGCTAACGTATTAAAGTCTTGAAATATGCCACAGGGTAACTCTATATACCACTTAGCGGTAGCACTGGTAAGAGTGCACTGGAAGAGACGTAGATGAATTGAATCATCCACCCAAGAATTAGATGAACACCACAGATGGTAGGTCATTATATGAGCTTGGTGGTTCTCTCCAGCTTTACCTTCAAACATAGGATAGTCGCTGGGTACCTTGGTCGGAACTGGGGGCCAATAAGGATTATGAAGAATCAGATCATTGGTTAATTTAGAAACGTCCGGTAACTCCAAGGTAGCCAAAAATGGAAACTGCGGAATAAAAGGCATACCAGGCCCTCGATAAGGACCTGTACCTATACTCCATGCTGGTTTAGTGTATCCTTGCCCCCATGGGTTCTGTCCCAAAGGATTCTGACTATAGGGGGTATAGGCCGTATAGCCAGGTTGATACGGTTGCTGGTAACCAGTGTACGGGGGTTGATAACTGGGGTATGGACCCTGATTATATGTCCGCCCCGTTTGAGCAGTCTGTGGATTCGGCTGCTGAGTATAGGTGTAGCCAGGTTGTTGAGGATAATAATGGGAACCTTGGGGTGGGTTATAAGTCGGTCGAGATTGAACTTGAGGATAGTAACCACCTTGGGGTTAAGCAGGCTGCTGATAGGTGGGGCCTTGCTGAGCCTGATAATTAGGGTACACCAGTTGATTCGGTTGTGGCATCGAGTAAATCGACTGTTGAGTAGGGTTGACAGGATGTGCAGGCTGGCTTGGTTGGATAGGTTGACCTGGCTGAACGGGTTTCCCTGGTTGAACAGGTTGACCTGGGTAAACAGGTTGCACAGGTTGTACAGGTTGACCTGGCTGATGTGGGACACTAGGCTGAGCCGGATGGGCCGGTTGGCCTGGTGGTGGAATGGGGCCAGGTTGTGCCTAATAACCAGTTTGACCTAGAACAAGATCGTAAGAGGGCCTTGTCTGTGCAAAATTTGGACCAATAGGATACTGAGGTTGCACCATAGGTTGAGAAGGTTGGACTTGCCCCCCAGGACCGTACAACGACCCCGGTTGGTACCCCGGTTGACCTGTGGGTCCTTGAGGTTTACCTAGTTGAAATATAGGGTGAGGCTGGATAGGTTGACCTGAAGGGTTGTACGACTGTCCTTATGGACCGTATAACAACCCCTGCAGGCCCGAAGGTTGGCTTTGTAAGGGCTGACCTTGTGGGTCATAAAGATAACCAGGCTGTCCCGAAGGTTGGCCCTGGAAGGGTTGCCCTTGCGGGTTGTAGGGTTGCCCAGCCTAGTTAGACGGAAAACCTTGACCATGGAGATAAGCCTCGAGAGCGGTTAGATGTAAAGGGTTTTCTTGCTCATCGTATTGATATGGAAAAATGTAAACGGGGGTACCATCTTATGCATAATGTGAAAAATACTGACGGTCGGGATCTTGGGAGGATTGACTGACCTCGGGGTTCGATTGTTGTAGGGACAATCGATACTCCTCAGGAGAAATGTTCTCTGGCATAACAGATGCTATATATATGTCTTCGAGAAGCGATGTGGTCCTTACGGACTGAGTGGTAACAACGGGTGTAGATGCAGCCACACAGATGGTGGGCTTGATAGGAACTGAAGTGACCTGAGGGGATGACGTGATGGGTGTCCTTGGAGACATCACCAATGAAGGAATAACTAGCCTCGTAGAAGGAGTTGATATCTCCATAGAGGCAACAAAATTCATGATTTGACTCAAATATCTATATCCCGCTAGAAGTGAGGGACCGGGCAAAGACATGACAGATAAATCGGGGTTGTCTTCTGTGAACAACTAGTAATCTTCACCAGACGTGGGGATTTCCTCACTAGGAGAATGGCTAGATGCACCCATATCTAAACCTGCCGCAAGATCTTGTAACAAACGGCGAGGACTAGGAGGAATAACAATAGGTAGAAAAGGTGAACCCGATGTAAGAGGAGGGAAATGTTCCCCTACTCCAAATATAGACCAAGCGTCGGATAAGTGCCAATTGAACTCAACTGGTCCTCCAAAGGGAAGCTCAGATAGAACTGGTCCCCCGTCCGGAAACTCGAAAATGATAGGCTACTGAGGTTCAACAGAGAACTGAGAGGCCTCTGATGAATCGTCTGTATACGGACTACCAGTAGACGAAACTGAGGGTTTCACCACTGTGACAATAACGACAGGAGAAAAATATCAAATAAACACATGGGCTGAAAAATCAAGGCGCACAATCAAATGGCCAACAAGCAAATTCTAACAGGGCGTGTGATCGCAGGTGATTTATTTTACCACATTGAAACTTAGAAACTTCATCGTTTCATGTTTTAAGAGTCGAGAAACAGATGAAATATGACTCTATCTCTTTCATTTTTGAAGCAAGCGTGAAAGGACAAGTGCTTGGTGATATTTTCAAATTTAAGGAGTCATATAAGATCAAAATGACTGCTCAAGAATTCTAGGAAAAGGGTGTACCAAATAACCGTGAACTGTAATATACACCTTGGTTTCAAAATGAAAAAGAAATCAACCAAGGACTTAACGTACGTGCAGGCAATCTCCCCAAATGCTGTGTCCCGTGTATCATGGGTATAGGGCGGCAGACTCGGCTTCCTATGGATAAAGGATAGAAACCTAGTGGGGTCTCCCTTTATATACGCAACGGTACAGGGATCACAAGTCTGTACTAGTGCTGTCTAAAGCCGAGAGGTGAACGACAGCTACTAGGTTTAATGACGCCGGAACACGTCTCTAGCCTAGACCTCTAAATATTTCGTTAATGTTTCAATGTTTCCTTAGTGTAAATTGAATAAATTTTAATGTTAATCTTCAATTATGTTTCAATTTTCAGGCCCTAGTGAGTTCTATGTCTCAAAACCTCCTAATTGCACACTACATGCCACAGTATATCATTTCATTTGATGAAAGCTAATTACGAGAGAGTTAAGAGCTTTTCACACAATAAAAAAATGACCAGACAACAACCAGTGATGTCTCTAATGCAGCTAATGGAAACTAAAAATATTTTCTTTCAGAGTTACAAATCACTAATAACACATAAAAGATTCAATTTGCATTAACTAATCAAAAGAAAAAGAGATTTTTTTGTATTTTCAGTGTTTGAGAGAAAATTGCACTAAACAAATGAAAACTAATGAAATGAACAATTCGAGAAGCAATAGCAAAAGAGTAAAAGCAAGTAAATTTCACTCAATGCAAACACACAATCAGAGCTCAAATCGACAAAACAATCCCTCAAAACCAAGAGAATCCCAAATACTCAAATGAACCATGTAATATAGGCCCAAAACGAGACAAGGCGGAATTCGAATGAGGAAGAAAACAATCACTCAAACAACACAACAAAATGATATACAACCACCAAACGAATGTAGAGAAGCAATCACAAAGTTCACTGAACAGATAGAAACCAAAAAATCCCATGGGAGGCTCGACACACTATAGCACCTAGATGCCCTAGGGCTAGAATGAAAAATTGATAGAAGAGGGAAAACAACCAAAGGATGAAGGCCACAGTCAGTCAAACAAGGCTCCAGAACACTCAGGAAGTCATAAAAATGAAACCAAAATCATAGATCAAGCTCAGAAAGCTCAAAACAGAGCAAACCCTAGCACCTTACAGAATTGGTGTGACTGTCAGATTGAATCTAGCGCTAGAACAAGATTGGCGTGGGTGATACACTGGAAACATGCACCAATTAGCGCGAATGTCAGGCTAATAAGCACGCCAGTCGAGTTTACTAAGCAAAAATAAAAAAGAGAAATCCAAGAAACAGACTAGTGATGGTGAAGCTAAATAAAAGCCAAACACACGAAAGGAGCCAGCCAAAAGAGCTGATCAAGCAAGAAAAGTCAAGAATCGACCGAAAAGACAAGGCAATACTCCAAATCAACGTCTCCCCAGTAGAGTTGCTAATTTTTTGTAGAGGTAAATCCCCTCTGTGGACAGAGGCGATCCCTACTAGCCCAGATCAGGTCTAGCAACAATCATATCACACTAAGGCAGAAATTCCTAATTGCAATAGACCAAATTGCGAAGAAGGCCTACCTTAAGTCCAATGCTGTTGTTCATAGAGAAGGTAGCACTTCCATTTCCTTTCTTCGATAGATCACAATTCTCCCACTTGTCTCAATCGAACACCTGCACATACAAGAAACACGATGAACACACAAGCGTAAAACCCAATATATGCAATTATGTATTAGTCAGAGAATATGCAACTCATGATCACAAAGTATGAAAAATACGAGTGGAACCATAACAAAAGTCACTTATCATTAATTAATACAAAGAAAGATACAACCTGGCTCTGACGCTGGATCTTCCTTCGGTGGGTCGACAGCGGAATACGTCTCGGTAAAGCTCGTCGGGAATGGGACAAGCCTCTCTCTTCGGTTGTCTTGACAATAATCTCCTTGCTACTGATTTGGCTCTATGAGGACTATCAAGGCTCTTGCAGCATTATTTAGGCTATGAAGGCTCTTGGAGACTAGCTTGCAAAGGAAAATGGCAAGCTTATATAGAAGGTGGAAGGGGAGTTGGGATCCCTACAATCATGGGATTGGCCCTATCCTCAAGGAAGCTTCCATGAGAGGTGGAAAACCACTTCCTCTACATGGAGATCCAGAGCCAATCAGCAATTGGTTGGAGTCAATCTTCCGCCATTTATGTTTAAAAAACAATCCTTAATAAGCCTGGCGTGGGTATAACACTCTGCCAGTGCGCCAGCTAGCGCGCCCTCTTTGGAGGATTTCCCCCATTGGCACGGGGGCTAAACTGGCTAGTCACGCCAAGGACAAAAAGGCTATTTTTAGGGTTTTTCACAAGGAATTGTCTTCAGGGGAATGAATTTCCTTGTCCAGGGGGATGCCATGAAAGTAGTTTCAGGTCATTTCATTGCTCACAGGTCATGGAATAAGCCCTCCAATGTGCGGGACGGGGAATTGCAGGGATGGTGACAAATTGTTGTGTAACAGTTACTCTTGAAAGAATTTGGTCATCCTATGACACATTCTATTTTAAAGATGTGGTTGGTGGATGGAACTTGGCATGGCACTTACATAATATGGCAGAAAGGAGTTTGGGGTTATTGGGGTGATGTGATATCTTTCATATCAGCTATCATGTTTTTGCTCCATGATTTATATGGTGATGGTGTGGTGAAGCAACAAGAGTTGTTGTTGCTTTGGTTGTTCTTGAGAGAGTATGGGCTGATCTTCTCCCATAATTTGCATGATGTTGTAGGAGTAGGAGGTGGCACTATCATGGTCCAGAGGGTCTACTCCTTAGCCTTGAAGGATCAGGAGGTACATCCACTTTGGATGGAGTCTCCTACACATATTATCGTTATGATTGATGGCTTTGACATGTGGTATGTCAAAGAGTGGAGCTATCAGATGATAGGAGCGTTATTACAAAGGCCAACAACACTGTCACTTGGGAGCTTGGGTTTGTTGATGGAGTGTTCCCAAGATCAATTCACATATGATGCACTTGATGGGAAATAAGGAGATGAGAGTGATGGAGTAGTGGATGGAGACATCTATTACCATGATATGATCTTCTTGACTTGGATTTTCAAGCATAAGAAGAAATATATACATGCAACACATAGTTCATTACTCCTGATGGGACTATATCATACCAATATGGAGGGCTAATTCATGATTCTTATTATCAGATTA
Organism: Pinus albicaulis; assembly: GCA_034641835.2. Lineage (NCBI taxonomy): Eukaryota > Viridiplantae > Streptophyta > Pinopsida > Pinales > Pinaceae > Pinus > Pinus albicaulis. Next base: position 618,665,807 of record CM076582.1, read on the forward strand.
CTCCCAGTCCATGGTAAGGATTGTGTTTTTGCACTTATTGATTATCTAGCACAGTATTTCCATTCTCTTACCATCTTTATTCAGTGCATTGCTCCATAAGAGGGCAAACCTCTATTTGGGCTTCATGGTCATTTTGGGACCAACATCTATGATGGAGAGAGCCATTTCTTGCATGGCTTTGGGTAAGTGTTTTACTATTTCCTATATTCTCAGTTGATATAAAATGCCATTTACTATTTACTAGTAGAGGAGATAACATTCACAACTAGAAAACTATTTGAAGACAACTTTCCATATCATATTCTGAAACTGTAGTGGGTAAAACTGTGTTGTGACTACTTGAGAAATTGTTGGTACTTTTTAGCACTATGTAAAACCTTCATTACTTCTCTCATTTGGATTTCATATGATGATAATGTCATATTCATTTTGTATGGGGTGATTTGGGCAAGAACTAAAGAGTGGGTATTTGAGGATCCTATTGCCTTTTTTCTCCATGAAGGCAACATTATTGCAGCCCATATTAAGCAGCAGCTCTACACTTATCATAAGTGGAGAGAGAGACAGTGTGGGATGGACATTTTGATCCATCATATTCAGCTATGCATCCCACCTTCTTTGCAGGAGCCTAAGGTAGAGTAAATATTTCAGGAGTTACCATGTTGGACGGTAACTCACTTTTTGTGGATGATAGCTTGGGGATGGAGGTTTCACATGGGGAGGATAGCTCCCAATATAATTCAGATTTCATGCCTCAAGAAGGCATCTAGACCAGATATAGTTTTTTTCATGGATATCCCACTTTCATGATGAGAGCCATTTGGATTTTTCACCAAAGACATACTTGTACACATGGGAGGAACAACTTGAGGACATATTGTTGAGAGAGCATCTTGTTCTTTGGAGGAACCTATCATATGAGGATGCTACAGGAGGAAGAGGATGCGCTCTTTAGTTTTATCCTTGTATTTTCTTGAGGACAAGCAACATTTGGGAGGGGAGGACTGTAATATTCTTAAATTAGCATGCAGCTAATTGGAATATTAAATTTTGATTTTGTTCTTAGATAGAGAAATAATATGGGTAGGGAGGCCCATAAATATCTTTAATAGGCATAAAATCCATATTAATGTGAAAATGGATCATATTCATAGCTGGATAAAGTACCTTCATGTGTGAATAAGGGTTAATGCGTGTGGACAAGGTCAAGTTTGACTAAGTCAACAAGCTAGTATGGAGGGAGTGGATCATTAATAGAGATAACCCAGTGGGAATATGGATCATTTTAGACAGTTAGAATAAAGACACCTTGAGTGTGGAAGAGGACATTGCATGGATATCAAGTCAAGTTTGACCCAATCAAACAATGTTGTTATGGAGGAGTGGCATTGATGATGGGACAACGTAGTTTTGGAGGGAGAATAGCTGCATGATGAAGGAAACCCTAATGAGTGGGACCCAAGGTGAGAAGGCTCACATTGTTTATAAGGAAGAGGATGGAAACCATGTGGGGTTAGCTTATGATTATGATTTTCTGAATATATGGTCTGTTTAGACATATAACTTTCTTTGGTTGTTTAGCTGAGATTGAATGTTGTTTAGCATTAGGTGTTCCTGATCGGGAATCCCACCTCTTCCATTGAGGAGTTCTTGGAGGAGTCTTGCACCACATTGTACACTATCTAGCTTAAGGCCAAGCTTTACCTTTCTTTCACAATGTAAATCCTGTTGAGGGTTTGGTTGTTTGAGTAAGTTGCAGCAAGTGGAGACTAGATCTTCATATCTAGGCCATTTCAGTGCTCATTTTTAGTGGAGGAGGTTTCTACTCCATTGGGAGGAAAATATAGAAGGAATTGAGCCTAATTTCTAGATCCTGGCATCAGGCCAACTACATTTTGATCCCTGTAGTGTAGTATAGATCCAGATGTACGTAACTTCTGAAGGTGCAATTGCAGGGTGGTTCAACACATCATTTGGATAGCTGATTTTATGAGTGTTGGGGATCTACCCTTCACTTTGGAGATATATTGGAGGAGGATATTATATTTCATATATTAGATCAGCCATACTTTCCATATCTATAATTTTTAGATGATCTGCAGCCTTAGATCTCAGATCTACACTTTTTACTTGGTGTTTTGTTGAAAACCCCAAGAGGGTTCATTAGAGGAGCTTGTATAGTGCATGGATCTGATATAGATCTAAATTTTTATGCACATAGTAGCTTTAGATCTGATTTAAAATCTAATAATGTTGCAAAAGTAATAAAATAACGCTGTTAGGGTATTCCATCTTCTATACATGGTTGCAGCCCCTCTTTTTGCATGATTTTTGGGCTATTGTGGCTTGGGAGGCTTGTTTAACTAAGCTACCATGATTTGTTTCAGATCTCCTTTTATATTTGTATATTATAATGTATAAATGAATGGATCCATGGGCTGCATTTAAATTTTACTGAATATATTTATGAAAAATGCATTTTTAGTGCCTTGTATTGCTACATTCCCCATTTGGGAATATTACATATGGTGTGATTTTACACTTTGATCGGATCATAATTTCGATTACATGGCGAGAAACAGAACATGAAGAAAAATATATGATTGCCCTAAATGATCCTAGCATTGTGAGAGCCCTCAGATACTATGGGTTTCTCAAGTACTTTAGATTGTCAGGGATGAGGCATCACATGGAACTATTGCAATTCTTGATCTATTCATGGCACCCAACACTACATGAATTTCACATTGGGGAAAAAGTGCTCCCAATATTGGTTGATGAAATTTACTTTCTATCAGGTTTTTCAAGAGTTGGTGCCCCCATTTCCCTTGTGAGCTCCATCTGTGGAGGTGAAATAGTGAAGGACTACAAACGACAGTTTTATCGACTAGGAATTGAGCCTAGCAAAGATGGAATGATAAATATCAAATATGTATGTGATATGCCTTTTTGAACACTCCTATTCATTATCGCAAAGCTAGATGGCAATGTGACTATACATGCCATGAACAAATCATACATGCAGTATGCACTTGAGTGTCTCGAGCCAATTGCGTTCAACTGGGCTGAAGTAGTACTCCTTCATATGAAAGAATATTTAACTAAGGTAAAAAGTGGAAAGACCAAAAATTTCAGCTATGGGTGGGTATTGATCACTTTTGTTTTGGAGCGAGTTCCATTGATCCAACCACAGCATGTGACACTAGGATTAGCTAGTCCTAGAGATCCAGGGATGTAGCGGTGGGTCGAGCTGATGGCTAGACATGCTGGTCAGTTATCGATATATTTTTCCACTGCATTCTTCAGTTGGATCTGAAGACATAATATCTTCATAAAGGAGCATCCATATGTAGGGATGGATTTCCATGTAGATTCAGATTTGATTTTACAAGCCATCACTTAATGGGGTGCTATAGGTAAAATGTTGACCATGTTTTTTGTTTTTTACATATTTTTGTGTTTTCTGATGTTTCCAAGACTAAACTAAAAATATTTTATGTATGCAAATGTAGGTATCGTTCGACCAATGGTTCATGCACAGCAGGCGAGAGAACCAATAGAGAGACTGTCGGGAGTGCAGTCCTTCAGGATTTGGATTTAGCCGAGACTCTTGTTGAGTTGCAACAATATGTGGAGGGATTGATTCATGGGATACCGGATGCCCAGATCGAGGAGTTAACTATGAGGCTACAATGCCATACCATTGATATGCCTAGCCATTGGATGAGGCTATTGCACATGATAGCCCAAGAAGTGACCTGCAATCATGAGTATCACTAGGTTTACTTAGACTATGCTATGTTTGTATACATTTTGAGGTCAAATTACCAACATGTCTTGGACACAATTTTGTAAAAAACTCGATATAAATCTATTTTACTTCCGGTGTTTTTATATGATTTTGTGAAATCCTATTCAATTGTATGATGTGAATTGAAAATATATCTTTACATATGTTGTAAATGTTTATTTAACACATAATTCACCAACGAATACCCAGAGATTTAAATTTTCAGGAAATATGTTGATATTTAATGTAATCAAAATGTATTTCCAAAAGACTAACTCTAAGGAACATATAATGAATTATTAGATTTCGGATAGTATTTATGCTAGTAAGCTGTAGTAAAACAAGTTATGAGTCCAGCCTGATGATGATGTAGTGAATACCAAGTGAAATGGAATCAGAGAGTAGTTCAATCAACCCGCTATCCTCAACGATATTATTGGTCAATCGACCAATAAAAATCCCTTGGAAGCTCACTAAATTGCCACTTGGAGCAAATATGGCCCATGCTGCAAAAGATAAATTATGAGTACTATGACTAGCACCATCGACATATCCAAATAATGGTTCCGAAGATTCTGACATCTACAAAAAATGCAAAGGGGATTACTAACCACATGAAAAAATATAAAATACACACTGCTACACACATGCAATCAAAGCATATAATACAGTGTTTACTACACAAAATCACACATAGTAACATTTAAGATACAACCCATTTCGAGGTCATGAAAATGGAATGCCATCATAATTTACCAAGTCGTAGGAACCCTTAGACAAAATTATCTTGACAATGTAGGGGTCGTGCCATAATGGTTCAAATGTCCCTATTCTTATCTTATCATCTTCCTGATCATAAAGTAAGACCATTTATATTTATGAGAAGGTGTGAGGCTTGACATTGCAATCATATTGTGCCTTAATTCATCTCTTATGCGCTTCTTTGGCCAATGCAGCTTCACAACGCGTTTAATCTAGATGGATGAGATCTAAAAGACGTGCCTCTTCTTCAAAAGTGTAATGTAGAAGGTCAATCGTGAGTTTCAATGATGGTATTTCACATTCTATCTATAAGATAGCTTCCAGACCATAAATCAGCTAAAAGGGAGTGAATTCGATTGCGCTTCTCACTGAGGTTTGATATGCCCACAAAGACGAGTACAAGATCAAATTCCAGTTTCTTTTATGAACCCCAATAATGCATTGAAGCATACACTTAAGAACCTTGTTAATAGATGAACATTTTCCATTAGCTTGCAGATAATTAGGGGTATAAATATCATTCGACATTCCTAACTTGGCAATCAACTCATCCATCATGTGAATGCGAAAATGTTTTCCATGATCTGTGACTATGGCTTGCGGTACACCAAATCGTGAAACTACATGGTTAGAAAAGAACAATATAATTTTCTGTCCCATGTTTTTGAATATAGGCATCGCCTTGGCCCACTTGGTAAAATATTCAACAACAACAATAATATACCCATGCCCCTCGACCGACTGGGGGTTACATGTCATGAATTCAATGCCCTAGTTTTGAAATGGTCCAACAATGACGAAATGATGCATTGGTGCTAGTGGCAAGCGGGTTTTACGATCAAATATCTGGCAAGCATGACAACTTCTAACTGTGATAATGCAGTCGCGAAATATGGTAGGCTAGAAGTAACCAGCACAGAGAATATTCTGCGCAGTAGCATAACCAAACAAGTGTCCACCACATGCACTACAATGGCAATCATTTAGAACTTCTTCAGCTTCCTCATGCACGAGACACCTACGTAAAATCGTAGTGACACCGCAAAAATAAAGTGTATCACTGACAATCAAATAATATTTGTCTTTATATCGAATACATCGCTATTGTGAGCAAGGTATTGGGCTGAAATGTTTGGGTATGGAGATAGATGATGAAATATCCATAACATGGGTTAGATGACTCGATCATAAACAAAGACTCATCTGGAATTGATGGTTCCATAGTAGGATCGGTGCTACTCGAAGGAAGGTCACAAATAAGCTTAGAAAACACCAAATACATCTTTGTCTTGAATTTTATGAAATTCCAACTCAAATTCCTGAAAAATGACGATCCATTTTGAATATTTCCCCCCCAGCAATTGACTTGACAGAATGTATTTCATAAGGTTGCAATCCGAAATGAAAATGGTATTTCAGAGCAGAATATAATGGTGAAATATTTGGACAGCTTGAACGGATACCAAAGAGAGCTTCTTAACGTATGTGTACATAACTTCTGTATCATTGAGATTACAACTCAAATAATAGATCATATGGTCAATCCCATCTTATTCTTGGACTAAAACCATAGAAATGGTTGTATATGCAACGACGAGATATATGAGATATTCAATCTGATAATTTGGGGGATAGATTAATGATGCTCAGATCAGGGTATCTTTAAGAACACCAATGAAATATTGTGCAACCTCGTCCCAATGGAAGGGAAACCTATTTTTCAAGAGTTGAGTAAATCCTTTAGCCATTTCAACGTAGTTAGGAATGAACCTCCTTATAAAGTTAACCTTCCCTTGGAGTCTCTGTAACTGAAGCAGATTGGAATGAGTAGGAAAATCAAGAATGGTCTGGATCTTTAATGGATCAAGTCAAATTATGTCTTTCGACACGAAGAATCCAAGAAAACGACTAGAACCAACACCAAACACACATTTTTATGGATTGAGGCATATTTTATAGTGACAACATCATAGAAATATCACTCTCAGATGTAGCAGGTGGTCAGCCCATTTCCGTGAATGTACAGGTAAGTCATCTAGATACGGTTGAACTGTTAGGTCCCTATATTACTAGTATAGTCCCTTATTTTTGTTAGTGTAATCCCATTATTGTTATTTTTGTACCCCTGTAACCTCCATATTTTTATTATTGTGCCCTTCAATTATTATTGTTAGGTCGACTAGGATTACATTGTGGCCCCATGGACTCCTATATATAGAAAGGAGTTTTTTTCATTTGTATCATCCAAGAATTGTTCATTCATGTAATGTATTGGAGGTTTCCCCCTTGAAGTGGCTTATTTATAAGGCATTGATATCTCTTTTCTTCTATTTTTGGAGCTGGTTTCTCAACATTTGGTATTAGAGCTTTGGATTCTAGGGTTTTGGTGCTCTAAACAGGTCATCGTGGAATTTTCGCTACAAAATTTTTTATGCATAGGTTCAACAGCTAAAATTTTTAGAGTGCAAAGCTGAAATCCTGAGGAACATCTTCGCAAAATTTCAGATCTTGATTCGCAACATTTTCGGAGATATGGTCTGTGGAAGTTAAGTCTTTTGCAAGCTCCCGAATTGCATCTCAAAGAGGTGATCGTGGGAAAATATTCATAACTCTCTCTGTAAAAATCAGATTGGAATTCTGTAAAAAGTGGGCATAAGTACACAGACTCTAGTTTCCTGTCTATCAATTTTAGAGCCTAAGGAGGAAACATTGACAGGTAGAAAGTCATACAAGTTTTCTCTACTGAACCAGTCCATAATTAGGTCATCGTAGGATATTGGGCACAACTTTGTTTTCAAGAATCCAAATCAGGTCAGACCCGTGGCATGCGAAAGAGAATTCAGAGGGCTATCTCAGTGCTAAATTTCAAATATTTAGGATCCAAAATCACAGAGATAATTCAATTTAATATCGAGCTCCTCAAAATCAAGAAAAAGGTGTGTATGTTTTTTCCGAATTGCATAAGTCTTGTGTAAAAAAAATCATTTTGAAGTGATTCCAAGGGCCTATTGAGCATATATTTTAGTATTGGGTTCTGAAATGCCTCCTAAAAATAATTCAACACCCATTAAGCCCTTAGAGTACTCTACTATGACTGATGAAGATGAAGAATTGCAACATGATCTATCAAAATTACAAGAACAAGTGCACCAAATTTTTCTCTTGCAAAGAGAAACAAAAAATGAAATGGAAGTTTTGAAGAAAGGTATGGAAGAGAAGATGGATGGTTTGAAAAAAGGCATTGAAGCTAAGAAGGATGGCATGGAAGCTGGCATGGAAGCTAAGATGGATGACATGGAAGAAAACATGAAAGACAACATGGAAAACATGAAGAATGATCTAAAAGTAGACATGGAAGGTTTGACAAAGTTGATACAAGAAATGTTTCCCAATGGTGAAAAGATAGTATAGGAAACTCATGATGAGAACAAAAAAAATGTTAGTCATTATTTCATAAACTCTAATGTTGGATGGAAGAACCACCATATTCCAAAGATGGATATCAGGAAGTTTGATGGCAAGGATCCCGTAACATGGATACTACAGATGGAGCAATATTTTGATCTCAATAATGTGCAAAACACACAAAAGGTATTCATTGCAACTTTACATTTAGAACAAAATACACTTGTATGGTATCAATGACTTTTCTCTCATAAAAAAATTGTCACTTGGTCAATTTTTAGGAAATGATAGCACATTATGAGGATACAAAGAGCAACACCTTCTTTAGCCAATTGATAAATCTCAAACAAAAGGGTTTAGTGGGGGAGCACATTGAGGACTTCCAAAAATTGAATATAATGGTAGCTAATATTCCAGAGGAAAACATGATTGATCTCTTCATAGGTACTTTAAAGGATAGCATACAACATTAATTTCACGTTTTGGAACTTGATTCATTGGAGAAGGCATTCAGGCTGGCAAGAAAAATTGAATGTAAAATTATGAATTATGGCAACAAGGAAGCCTACCACTCACATCTATAAAAATGGAAATGTTGCTACTCCTAGACTTCCACAACCTACAAGGTTGACACCACAATAATTGGAAGAAAAAAGAGCAAAAGGGCTTTGCTACAATTGTGATAGAAAATACACTAAAGGTCATAAGTGTGCTGAGAATAAATAATTTTACATAGATTGTAAAGAGGAGGAAGAAAATGAAGAAGAAACTTCAAAAGTAGAGAGTATACACTAGGAAGAAACCCTAGAAGAAGAAATGAGTCCAACCATATCATGTAATGCATTGGCAGGAATTACCACTCCTCAAACTCTCAAGATAGAAGGACATATCAAGAAGAAGAAGGTAATAGTGTTGATTGATTCGGGTCGTACCCATAATTTTATTCATTGTAAGGTAGCCAAGGAAATGAATTTTTTCCTATACCCAGCACTAGAATGTCAAGTGATGGCTGCGAATGGAGGAATTATAAATTTCTCTAGAAAATGCCATATTATCGAGCTAGCCATGGGGGAATATTTATTGAATAGTCCAATGCTTTCCATCCCAATGGGAGGCGCTAATGTTGTACTAGAAGTACAATGGTTACAGTCTTTAGGGACGGTAGCTTTTAATTTTCAAGAACTTTTCTTGAATTTTTTTTGGAAGGAAAGGAAATCAAATTACAGGGTATCGTAGGGAAGCTAGGAAAGATAATAAGCTCTAATGTCATGAAAAAGCTTTTGAAGAAAGAACAAAGGGGCGTAATTGCACAATTATGCTCACTGGAAGTTCCAACATCAAAATAATCTATTTCTCCAAATCTCCAAAAAGTCTTGGACAATCATTCCAAGGTGTTTGATACTCCCAAAGGACTCCCACCTATTCGTGATCATGATCATGCTATTCATTTGATTCTAGGAAGTGTTCCTCCAAACATTAGGCCTTGCAGATATCCTTATGTCCAAAAGAGTGAAATTGAATGTATGATTGTAGAAATGTTAGAGGCTGGTATAATTCAACCTAGTCAAAGTTCTTTCTCTACTCCAGTAGTATTGGTGCACAAGAAATATGGAGCATGTCGCATGTGTCCAGATTTTAGGGAGCTCAATAAGCTCACTATTAAAGATAAATTTCCCAATATTGTGATTGATGAATTATTTGATGAATTACATGGATCAATTTATTTTACCAAGTTGGATCTTTGTTCAGGATATCGTCAAATTAGAATGAAGACTGAAGATATTTTGAAAACAACATTTCGAACTCATGACGGTCATTATGAATTTTTGGTCATGCCTTTTGTCCTTACCAATGCACCTTCTACATTTCAAGGGTTGACAAGTTCCATTTTCAAACCCTTCCTTTGATAATTTTTTCTAGTATTTTTTGATGATATACTAATCTACAGCAGGTCTTGGAAGGATCATGTTGAACATGTTGACAGTGTGCTCAAAATATTGCAGGAGACAATTATATGAAAAAACATCCAAACGTTTCTTTGGAGTACAAGAGGTGGAATATCTGGGTCATATTGTATCTCATGAGGGTGTTAAGGTAAACCCTAACAAAATGAAATCCATTAAGGAATGGAAAGTCCCCATAACCATAAATTAGTTCCACAAATTTCTTGGGTTAACAGGGTATTATCGCAAGTTTGTTAAGGATTATGGGAGAATAGCAGCACCTCTAAAAACATTATTGAAGAAAGATGCATTTTCATGGACTCCTGAAGCAACTAAGGCCTTTGAACATCTTAAAAAGGCAATGTGCCTAGCACCAGTCTTAACTACAACAGACTTCACAAAAACTTTTATTGTGGAATGTGATGCCTCAAGAAATGGAATTGGTGTTGTTTTAATGCAAGAAGGAAGACCCATTTCTTTTGAAAGTCGTTCAATCAAAGGAAAGTATTTACAAAAGGCTATTTATGAGAAGGAAATGTTGGCAATACTACATGCACTAAAGAAATGGAGACCTTACCTAATGGGAAGATACTTCAAGGTAAAAAATGATCATGATAGTCTTAAACACTTTTTGGAACAAAGACTATCTTTAGAAGAGCAGCAAAAATGGGTGACGAAGATGTTGGGTTATGAATTTCAAATTGTCTACAAAAAAGGGAAGCTAAATGTTGTTGCAGATGCACTCTCAAGAAAGGATGAAGAGGTGGAAGCATTGCTTTGTGCCATTTCAATTATCCAATGAGATTGGATAACCGAAGCAAGGGATGAATGGAAGAAGGACAAAGAAGTGTGGAATCTCATTCAAAATTTGCAGCAACATCCTAGTACATCTGATACATTTAGTTGGAAAAATGATTCCTTATGGTACAAATATCACTTATATATTTGCAAGGATTCCCAAATAAAACAAAATATTCTTTTGGAATTGCACACTTATAGTTTAGGAGGACACTCGATATTTTTAAAAACTTACCACAGGGTGAAGAAAGAATTTTTTTTGGATGGCCTTAAATCTGATATTCAAAATTTTGTGGCGGAATGTTTGGTTTTCCAGCAAAATAAAGTTGAGACAATTAATACCCCGGGTCTTCTAGAACCTTTATCCATTCCAAGTCAACGTTGGGAGGAGATTTCAATGGATTTTATCATAGGTTTACCTAAGTCCGAAGGAAGGAGTGTCATCATGGTGGTAGTTGATAAGCTTACCAAGTATGCACACTTTTGTGCATTATCTCATCCATTTAAAGTGAGTACAGTTGCTCTTGCATTTATGGAAACAATTAAAAAGCTACATGGAACCCCGAATATTATTGTAAGTGATTTAGATCCCATTTTTATAGGAAATTTTTGGACAAAATTATTTTCTTGTTTGGGTACTCAACTAGCTCATAGCTCATCTTATCATCCTCAATCCTATGGTCAAACAGAGATAGTGAATAAATGTTTGGAAGGATATCTTCGTTGTTTTATATCTAATAAGAAAGCACAATGGGTCAAGTGGTTACCTCTCACTGAATGGTGGTATAACACTTCTTTCCATACAATAGCAAAAATGACCCCATTTATGGCACTTTATCGATATCATCCACCATCCATCACATCTTCTTTAAGGGAAAATTCTAGGGTTCAAGTAGTGGAGGATAAAATATAGCATTAACAAGAAGTTCTCCAACTCCTAAAGGATAACCTAAATTTGGCACAAAATAGAATGAAACAATAGGCATATAAACATTGCAGTGAGAGAAGTTTTGATGTAGGAGACTTGGTATTTTTACGGCTACAACCATAAAAAAAAATGTCCCTCAAGCAAGATAAGAAGGATAATAAATTATCACCAAAGTAATATGGTCCTTACAAGGTTTTGCAAAATATTGGTACTATGGCATACAAATTGGAGCTTCCTACTTCTTTGCGAGTGCATCCAATTCTCCATGTTTCATGTAAGAAGGTTAAAAGGAGGTTTTTTCATTTGTATCATCCAATAATTGTTCATTCATGTAATGTATTGGAGGTTTCCCCCTCGAAGTGGCTTATTTCTAAGGCATTGATATCTCTTTTCTTCTATTTTTGGAGCTTTTTTCTCAACATGAAATATGTGTGTGATGTCATGAAAAGCATAATTCATTTCCCTCTATAATGTGGCCCCAATTTTATTTAAACAAAAAGGGAGCTTTCTATAAGATAATGTGCCCCAGGGATAGATAAAAGTGCTTTTGTATTGGTACTCTGGGTGAATATTAATCTGATTGTAACCAGAGAATCCATCCATGAAAGAAAATATTTCACATATGACACATTGATAAATAATTTGGTTGATATAGGGAGTTTTATAGTTTCCTTTCAGAAAAGCATGATTAACATCCCAATAGTCGATACACACTCTAATTTTCTCCTGTCTCTTCATGATAGGAACAATGTTAGATATCGAGTCGGTAAGCGCAAGAGGGTAAATGAATCCAACATGTAAAAAAATTTCAACCTCTGCTTTAATGACAACAAATTTATTAGGGTGAATAAGATGATGGCGTTTTCGCACCAGCTTAGCATCGGGATAAATTTTAATCTCATTTTCAACAATGCTGGAGTTGATACCTGGCATCTCCTCAAATGACCAAATCCAAGAATTCAAGAAAAAGAGTGTCGTGAGTGTCAAGTTCAAATGGAGAACAAGATGCACCGACATGAATGTTTTCTACAATATCTGGTTTGGTCAAAATATTGATAGGAACCATTTCTTCGATATTTGATGGGTTTCACTCAGAATTGACAGTGTGGATAGGAATAGAATTTGTCAAGAAATCAAAGACAGTAGGGTGATATATTTCAGACGGACTATCTTCACTGTAATTTGGAATAGGGGATCATTGATGTGATGATTCACATGGTTCTTCTTTCGGCATCATGGATTCCATAATGCTCTCATCAGTCAATAATATCTGCGAAAATGGATCAGAAGAAGTACCAAAATCAAAAGAAGGATCAACCCAACCGGTCGACGACAATGGATTTGGATTGGCTGCATAAGACAAGAAAATTGATGGCTATGCTAGCTCAATTGGACATAGCAGCATGATGTTTCCCAGCCTAAATACTTCAAAATAATTGGGTATCTTCCTTTAGTTAGATGAACTAGAAGATATCATGTTGCAGGTCTCTATATGTACGATTTCCGCTGATGTCACAAGCGAAAGTAACGAAAAGGTGCCCATTAGGGAAGGATCCTTAAAGAGTCCTACACCAAATTTCTAAAGAGAAGGTCAGGGTCCATGAATAAATGAAACTCTTCCAGTTTCCTAGGAACAAGAGGCAAAGAAAAATATTTGATCAATGGTTTTGATACTTCCTTTATGGGAGAAGATGATCATACGAAAGTAAGTAGATACTAGCACAACCATAGCGTAAACCCATGGTATTTCAAGTAATATATTGTAGTCAACGGGTACATCAAGGACCTTAACTTGAATAATAACTTATTTTCCCCCTTGTTCTACTTTTCGGTTACTAAGAATTCCACAAGGCTTATATGTACGACCATCAAAAGCTTTCAACGTCGTAGGCGATTATGACAAAGTTGGTGAACCAAGTGACTTCCAGCAACTCATTGACATGATACAAGTAGATACACCTTCATCAATGATAGTGCGATGAATGAGGCTATTCATTACATGTACTTGAATCAAGAATGATAATTTTGCTGGTAATTGTGGCACATAGCCCGCGTGATTAAAGACTACAAGATTTGAATATGTCAGATCGATTCCACCAATCACGGCAAAAAAAGCCTACTTCTGGGAGGGAAAACTTTGAAGAACCTCAAGCATTGAAATAGTATAAGGTGAGTGAGCCTATTATTCTACTCCATTATAATTTTGAGCATCACAATCTCGAGAGTTTAATGTTGATTTATGAACTACTCCCTTTGGCGGCTTTATTGTTAACTCTGGAAGGATAAGCAGTAGAGACAAGTTAGATGGGGTCGAATTCGAAGTTTTAGGTTGATCTATAGCTTGAAAATTTGATGAAAACAATGTATTACTATAATATTCAATTTGAGTTGACACCAAAACATCAGTTTTGGGCTTCATGGCGGATAGCATAAGCACTTGCGAACTAGAAGCAGGATCCGTAGCAGCCATATGTGTTTCCGAATCGAAAAAGGATTTGTCAACACTACAGATGAAACAGAACTCTTAAGAATCTTTGGGAATTTCGAGCGATGAGGAAAATGTCGTGTAAAATTCTCCTCATTACATATCAAGCAAGGGTAACGAGGTTTCCGAAAATAATCGGATGAATCAGATGATTTTTCCTGCGGTGGTGAATTTGATTTCTTCTTATATTTCCCCTTCTTCCTATCTCCAAGTTTCTTATCACTTTTTCCTTTTTCATATGACATGGCATGGATTTCAGAAGAAGTTGTAGGATCATATGCAATAGGGTTTTTATTTGAAACAACAAGTGTAGGACCAGATAGTCGACTTGATGTAGGAGCACTAGCATAACCAATTGTACCATCGCCAGCATAAATGTTCTGACCATATGGAGCAAGAGGAACAATAAAATTTGGTCGCGACATGTTTGGAATATTTTCATAGAGCGTGACAGACTAAGTGTAAATCAGATCCAGATACTGGGCATGAGCAAAGAATTTCTCTTCAGTGACAACGCTGCCTTTGGCCACATCCTCGGTGATATATGGAAACAAGGAATTAATAAACCACTCAGCTAAAAGCTTATCAAGAAAAAATGTTTTAACCATTCAATGACGATGACGCCACTCATGCATCTGATCTGATATATGAGTAGCAGTGGTATGTTTAAAGATGGTCAAAATTTTCATTCCAGTTTCGTATTTGATGGGTAGCTGGAAGTGGGTTAAAAAAGTAGTGGCTAAAGCTGTAAAGTTATCAAACAAATATCATGGTAATTCAATGTACCACTTCGTAGTCGAACTAGTAAGCGTTCGCTGAAAAAGATGCAATATAACAGAATCATCATTTAAGGAATTTCATGAACACCATAAATGATAAGTCATAACATGCATAGAGGGGTGTTCTCCAAAATTTCCATTGAATTTTGGAATGGCCGAGGGTAATTTATGAGGAATCATCGACCACCAAGGTAAATAATGAATGGGATCATTGGTGAGTCGATTTAAATTAGGTAACTCTAACATTTCAACAAATGGAAACCATCGATTAAGGTCAAGCTGAGCATAACTAGGATAAGATGGAATTGCCTAAGCAGTAGGCCTGTGCATACCAACAAATGGATTCTATTGTTTGTAACCTAGATAGGGGTAGGCTTGTTGACCATATCATCGATAATCTTGATACTGTGGGAATGGTTGTTGTGGCTGCCATGGTTTTGATAAAATAGTTTCCTAGATAAAGGGATAGAAACCTACTTGTAATATGTTCACTTTCCCTCACCTCCCTCCGTCGCTTTCATTGCTCTCAATCCAACTTAACTCGCTTGATTGATACCTGCTATGGAAAACATAAGACAAAAAAAAACATAAAGGTAATAATATCTATTCAAGTTAAACAAATTTAATAAATTAAATTCATAAATACACATATAACATCATTGACATGTGCAATAGGAAAGGAAAAAATGTCTTTATTATGAAGTATAAGTAAAAGTACAACCAGTTGATCGATTCCCTGTCACTCATCTAGCTTGAGTGAGATCCTCATCACATCCAACATCAACAATCCAGTAACATCACAATTCATGCACAATACCTCCAAGAGTTGTGATCTCACCAGCATAACTCTACTTAACATAGATTCTTTCTCTCTTGTGCACTATGTTCAGTTCTCTATATATAAGTAGATGAAGGTACTTTGACATAAATGAATCATTGAATGGCTTTCCTAAAAATTGATGAAGAGGTTTCCTTGTTCACTGGAATAGGAGGGTAAGAGGTTTAATGACTTCATGGGTTCCAAACTTGAAGCTATAAAATGAGGTGAAAGATGTAACAACTTCTAGAAGTCACTAGAGGTTGGGAAGATTCTCAGAATCCAATGAAAAATTCACTCCTAGTCGACCAACGTACTCTAAAGTGGACCTAGATTCTTTGCAACACAGCCTTGCATGGGAGTATATTCTCTGCAAAGTGGTTACAGTT
Organism: Pinus albicaulis; assembly: GCA_034641835.2. Classification (NCBI taxonomy): domain Eukaryota; kingdom Viridiplantae; phylum Streptophyta; class Pinopsida; order Pinales; family Pinaceae; genus Pinus; species Pinus albicaulis. The sequence goes on from CM076582.1 coordinate 618,681,903, forward strand.
GTCTAGGGGTGCATTGATTGCTCAATGGGTCACTTCAGCTAGCATCTAAGTAGTGAAAATTTCATGAAGGAAAACCACCAATGGAGTAACTTGTTTAGGGCATGTAGAAACTAATTTAGAGTATGATAGACCCTAATAGATACTTTTGTGTTTTAGGATGATTCCAAAATTGACCTGTAACAAAGGATTATAAAAATAAGGAAGGAATCAACCTACAGAAGGAAAATGAGAATTTTGTAGAAGCGAGAAAGGATTTTTCTACTGCAGGTGCGTCCACATCTAAGTCAATCGTAGAAGCAAAGATTGATGATGAAGTCAAACCTTTCCTGCAAACTTGCATTAAGCTATTGCACATTAAGAAAGCAGTAGAAAACCTTCAGGATTTGATAGATAGCTTCATGGATAAGGAGTTTCCTCGAACTAAGAGTAAGGTTGTAAACAAGATCTACAAGAATAAGAAGAGAACTGGTCAGGAGATGCACATGACCATGAAAATTGGAGAATATGAGATGGATCAGGTCACCTTGGACTTAGGGTCTAATTTAAATGTTATACTTAAGCAGACCTAACAGAATATGGGTGAACCAAAGCTCTAATGGTCCAACATTGAGCTACGCGTGGCTAATCAGCAGAAGATCATTCCAGTAGGGAGATTCTCCCAGGTTCTGGTACATATTACTGGAGTAAAGGTACATGCAAAATTTGAGGTAATAAAAATTTTGGATGATGCAGATCCATACAATGCATTGCTAGGGTTGGAGTGGGCCATCAATGTGGGAGGAATCATCAACTTAAAGCATAGGAGCATGATCTTTGAAAATAATGGTACTCGAGTTATAGTAACTTTGGATCCTGTGGAAGGGGACAGATATACAGAACCAGTGCGCGAAGGAGATGATTTCAACCATATCTACAAGTTGATTGTGAAAAAGAGATGATGTCAAAAATATATACAAGTTGATTCAGTGAGATGAGGATTGGATCGACCCTACTGCTGATGGGATGCTGAATTGGGAAAATGATAGCTCACGTTTCTCAAATTCGGACAGAGAAATGGAGAACTAGTAGAATCATCTACATGATGTTTCTGCGTTGCGCTGCCTCAGAGTCACTAAAATGTTTCAATGCACATATTCAAAGGTATGGGAATTACCCTATTTTGATGGTTCTAGTAGTGTTGTATTATTTTTGGAAAATTTGGAAAAGGCTATCCCAAAAGAGCGAAGGTTTTGGGCACTCGATCTTGCTATGTGTGTAACTCCATAACGTTGGCGGGATAAACACAAAGGGGAATTTGAGGATTAGGAAGAATGCAACAAAATGATGTGGTTGCACTTTGAGTAGCCCACTACCCCACCAACTGAGATTTTTGGTGGATGAGGAGATCTGCGCAAACACCTGGCTACATGGATGGAAGTTTGGGATAAAACTCCTAGGGCCGAATGGGTTCATATTTATGTCCATACATTGGGACCAATTCCTATTGCATGGTATTTGGAGATGGAGCTGCGCTGAGGGACCCTTAATTGGGTTACTATGAGTGAAATTTTTCTATTAACCTTCGACATGGCTAGAGGATCAGAGGGATTGGAAAACACCCTGCAAGATATAGAAGCAATTATCTTTGATGATTCTCGAACTAGGATAAAATGTGCTACATGAGCTTGGGAAGCGCAAATGTAACATATTTTCAACTGCAAAAATATTTCAGTGGAATATAACGAGGAAGATTCAAGAAATATCAATATCCCAGAATCTGAGGGGAAGCGCACCATTGCAGGGCTTTTGTTAGGAATGGTGGATGTAAGTAAGCCTTTGAAAATAAAGGAAGCAACATTGGAATGGAGGAACAACCAAATTTGGCCAAAATAGGAGACTATTGGGATGATGATACAGTGGGTAAGGTTGTGGAGCTATTGATAGAATATCAAGACCTGTTTCCCACAAAGTTTTCTGAGCGCAAAGGAATTGTAGGAGATTTTTGAGTTATGAAGATCACTCTGAAACCAGATGCACGCCCTGTCAAGTAGTGACTGTACGGATTAAATCCAAAATATAAGCAGAAAGTGAAGGAAGGATTGGAGAAAATAGTTGTTTTAGGATTCATTGAGCCCGTGGAACAGTCTGATTGGGTGAGCCCAATGGTTGTTCAAGAAAATAAGACTAAGGGAGAAATAAGGATTTGTGTGGACCTACGCAAATTGAATGATGCATGTGTACATGAACCCTTCCCTACTCCATTCTCATACGAGATATTGGACAATGTGGGAGGACAAGAGGCTTACTCTTTCACTGATGGATTTTCATGGTATCATTAGATCAGGATTATGCTAGAATACCAAAGTAAGACCACTTTTGCAATAGATTGGGGATCCTTCCAATACATAGTCATGCCTTTCGGATTAAATAATGCACCTTCTATCCTCGCGCACGTAGTAGTAGCTGTATTCAAGGACTTCATGCAAAATTTTCTAGAAGTGTACTTTGATGATTGGACTATGTTTGGATTGGTAAAGAAGGATGTTTCCAACCTACATGTGATGCTCGGCACTTGCAGGAATCATCATATCTCTCTTAACTTGAAGAAGTGTATATTCTGTGTTCCTTTGTGGAATCTTGTTGGGAAATATTATTTTTCAGCAAGGATTGATGGTATATTCATATAAGATTGTAGTTATTATCAACTTGGAGGTCCCTACCAATGAGAAAAAAATGCTCTCTATTCTAGGACATACTGGATATTACAAAAAATGCATTCAGGGCTATGCTATGATCACTGCACCCATAGAGAAGTTGTTAAAGAAGGATGTGTCATTTTTCTGGGATGAGAAATGTCAAAAGATATTTGAGATGTTAAAGGAAAATATGGTTACTACACCTATTTTAATATTCCCAAACTGGTCTAATGTATTCCATGTGCATTTTGATGCATCTGGAATTGCACTTGGAGCTTTCTTAGCATAGCCAAGAGAAGGAGATAATTACCACCCTGTTGCTTTTGCCTGTAGGAAGCTCTCAAGTGCATAGCACAACTACTTGACCATAGAGATGGAAGGATTGGCTATGGTCTATGCTCTGCAGAAATATATGCATTACCTACTAGGAGAGCACTTCAAGATGTTCACTAACCACTCTTATTTGAAGTACCTGGTCAATAATATTGTGCTGGGGGGGAATATTTGTAGATGGTTTTTTCTATTTCATGAATATTATTTTGAAATCATTATTAAACTTGGTAGATTGAATGTTGGACCTGATCACCTATCACGCATTGAGAGTGGGGAGGAACCAACCAATTTGGAGGAGGGACTACATGATGCGTAGCTCTTTCTATTAAAGTGGTTGATGAAAAATTTTCAGATATCATTCAATTTTTGACTACAGGTAGTGTGTCAGCTGAATACTTAGTGCAACAAAATAAGGATTTGTTTTTGCATGCAAATTAATTTACATAGATTGCTGGTCAATTTTACAAGTTGGGAGAAAATGAAGAGTAAATAAGGTATGTGTTGGAACATGAAAGAAAAGGGTTGAAGCTCATGGTGGAGTGGAAGGAGGCCACTATGCAGGGAAATCTACTATGCAGAAGGTGTTGCGTGCTGGGTTATGGTGGCCACCACTGCACAATGATGCACATGCATATTGTCAAGCTTGTGATGCATTCCAAAGAATAGGGAATCCATCGCGTAGCGAAGAAATTCCATTGCAGCCACAGATGGCCCTGCAGGATTTTGATAAATGGGCCATAGTCTTTGTTGGAAGTATCAATCCTCCTGGGAAAAAGACTGGCGCATGCTACATCATCACTACCACAGATTATGTGACCAGATGGGTCGAAGCTAAGCTAGTGAAATATTAAACTGTTGACACTATTGACACAACAACACAATTTATTTTTTAAAACATCTTGACTAGGTTTGGGTGCCCCAAGATATTGATGAGTGAATGGGGTACACACTTTTTTAATGAAACCATTTAATATCTAACAGAGGAACTTCATATACATCACTAGAATAGTACTCCCTATCACCCTCAAGAAAATGGTGCATTGGAAGCCTTCAAAAAAATCTTGGAGAATGCGCTTAAAAAATTCTGTAATGCAAGCCAAAACGAATGGGACGTGCACATCCCTTATGTTTTATGGGCTTATAGGATCACATGCAAAGAGTTGATTGGTAAAACACATTTCAAGAGGGTTTATGGACAAGAAGAAATCATGCCAATGGAATATATTTTCCCCATCCTATGCATTGCAACGTTCACTAATATGGCTGAACTAGACATCATGGAGCAATGCTTATCACAATTGGTTGCATTAGAGGAGAATAGTTTTATCACTAACTTCCAACAACAAGTATAGAAGGCGCACGAAAATGCATGGCATGATAGGAAAATCTGGTAGAAGGCATTTAAAGAAGAATATTTGGTTCTATTGTATGACAGATAGTTTGTGCGCCACCTAGGGAAGTTCAGAAAGAATTGGTTGGGGTCGTATATTGTGAAGGAGATCGCTAATGGAGGTGCAATGCGCTTGGGCACATTGCGTGGCGAAAGTATACCCGGGTACATCAACGAAAGCCGACTAAAGACATATAGGGATAACCTTGTGCCTACCAAATGACTATATGGCCGGAGAATAGGAATCCATGTTTCTACATGCTACGTAGAGGAAAAAAAGGGGCAGGTGTGACAAGAGCACAGAGGTTGTGTGCGACAAAAGAAACTAGCTATTGGAATAGTGACTCTGGGTAAAATGTTGATTTTACTATTGGATGGGGCGAGTTTTCTGCATTTAATGAGGAGATATTACGGGATTTTTTACTGCTTTTGCGGGGAGAAGTTTCCATTAATGAAGTTCCGACCATTTTTACCATGGATTGCCTATAAAAAGAGGGGTACGAGTCATATTATATTCCTTTGTTGCTGGTAACAAAGGTTGAAATTGACCAGGTCATTTTTACTTGGCCTGAATCATGAAAGACAGGGCTAGGCTCTACCATGCCTATCATAGCCTCCACATCTAGCAAAGAGGAAACCAAGGATAAAGAAATAGAAAAGGAAGTCGAGAAGGAATCAAAAAAGGAAAAGGAACTTGAGGAGAAGCATGAGGTGGATCGTGGAGGCACAGATGGCCTATATGGTACAAAATCAAAATCCCCCAGCGGTACCAAGCATAGCACAAACACCCCCAAAGGCTTGCGCAAGAAGAGAAAAGGTTTGAAGGTAGGAGGTATGGAAGAAGTCACTCTCATAAAGGAATACTTAGACAATATTTCCTATGTAGTCTTATCTGCCTTTGAGGATAGGTGGACTGCACTTGAGGAGTAGTATAAGGCTGCATTAGAGTGATTGCAGACTGGATTGCAGGTGTTACAGCTCAATACTAATAGCATTCAAGTGACCGTGGCTTAGGTGAGGTCATTTCAAGTGAGCAAGAGAACAAGTATAATCCTTAGCATGAAATATAGTAGGATCTACCCCTTCCTTGGAGCAGCAATCACAATGGAAAAAGATGAATTTCATGCACAGGTGCAAACCTGCTCAGAAGTTGGCATTGACTTATCAATGCTCCCTAGTAGAAAGCTACACATGATCCATAAAATCATTACGAATGAGCTACAGTGCATAGAGGTGAACATGCCCCAGCAACTCACTAAGGCAGAGAAAAAGGTTGTAGAAAAAATGTGGGAGTCTTTGGAGGTTCAGACAGAGTAGCAAGCAGCGATGACACATCGCACAGAGTTACAGAATTTTATTGATTGTTTGTGTGGTGACCTGCCTGAGATTGTTATCCCTGCCTTTACTATGCCCTAGGCCAAGATTAAAAGTTTAATGGCTGCCCTGAAGGCCTCCCATTCTGAAGTGCAAGAAGTCAAATAATATTTCGAGTAGAAGATCACAGAGTTGCAAGAAAATATTCAACTAGAAACTTTTCCTGAAGTTTGAGAACAGTGAGCTTCTCTTGTTAAAGAAGCATCAACCAGTATTGCAGCAACTGTCGACAAGGGTATATATCTTTAGGAGATAACTACGGGTCTGTAGACATATGTGCATATGGATCCCCTTGTCAGGAAGATCTTGTAGGAACTGCACATTAAAAAGCAGGTGTTTGATAAGATTTAGGAGGCGCTACCAAAATTTGTGCATACTCAAAGAATGGTAGGATTTGTAATATTCCCAATTAGCCATTGCTACTTGGAATATTATAACTGATCCATTTTTGAAATTAAGAGTAGAGAGGAGAATAAACATATCCCAGTGTGAAATGGGATTGGATTAGGAGGACAAAATAAAGCCATTTTGGTGTGAAATATGGGCAAAGAAATGATCTAGATCCAGTTGACCAAGTCAATAGCATTGTTACAAGAGGAAGGAAACTAACTAGGGCAGCGCAGTTTTGAAAGAGGAATCTTCTCAAGGAAGTCACTTCATCAATGAGTGGGGTCCTGGGTGAGGAAGCTCACCAAGGATAAGAAGGAGGAGATAGCAGCAAGGAAGGCATTCAGTATTCATATTTGTTTGGTCTTTTGACTGATTGAAAGCTTTAGCTGTTTAGCCAGAGTTGTAGCACTGTTTAGTGCAAAGAATTTTCATGCGGGAATTCCATCTTCACCTTTGGTCTAGCTGATTGGGATATCTAAGGAGAAGGTCTTGAGCTTAATTTTCATCATTTATCTTATGGAGATCCATTCTACATCACATACAGTGCAGTCACTTCCAGTAACTGCATCATTTCTGTAGTAGCAGTAGCTGCTGGGTGAAACCCTCCCATTTTGTGCTTGTTTCAGAGGAGGAGGTGTCTATTTCACTCCGGGAGGCCTACTAAAGGAGGCCATGGGAAAATTTATTTACCATTCATCTAATTAATATCATATTCAGAATTGTCTAATACTGAGTTGCTATGTACAACGTTATTCTATGCAGTGCTGCATTTTATATTTTTATTTTGCCGGAAACCCTTGCTGGGATGTTCTGATGTGCTTGTAAAAGGGGTCTAACGTCTTATTTATGATCTCATGATTAATGAAAGTTTTATATATGCACTAAATAATGTTTTTCTGTAGACACCCTAATGAAAATTATGCTGTTGCAGTCTTCAGTAGTTCTATTTTGTGAAGTTGTGGGATTGGGATGTTTTTGAGCATATATGAGCTTGGGAGATATGTTTAATGTAGCTAGGATGATTTGTTTTTGATTCCATTTCATATTTAAGCTATATAGAACATATATAAGAGGATCCAAGTCTTGTTCTACATTTTTATTGCAATTTTTTCCTTATACAGCATCCTCATTGAAGAAATTGCAGAAATTCCTTAAAGGAATATTATAGTGGTATCAGAGCTCTGCTCTTGGCTCAGCTTGTGGGGGAAATTTATCTTCAGCATGGAGGAGGAAGAAATTTTGAATATCCTACTTCAAACCCTACAGAACATTGCAAGGGACCTCAAGGAGATGAGACATGAAGGGGATTCTATAGGCTTTTGTCATGAGGCAAGCACCAGCACTGCAAATGGCATGGGGAATTCAGCTGCATCAAAACACTCTACCATGCCTTCATTTCTAACTGGGGGAGATAAGGAGGGAATCCTGGGAGAATATTTTGAAGAATATGAACTCCAATCTCAAGAGTTCAAGGAGCACTTAAGCTTTTAGGAGTTTTGTTGGATCAAGGATGGGAGGAAGATTAATCCTCATTAAAAGGAGGAGAACTTGATGCAGGGATCAACACTACATCATAGTATGGTAGGGTTATTATTTCCCACATTTTATGGGACACCTAAGTGCACAACCAAGGGTTGGGTGGAGAAGCTGGTCACATACTTCCAGCTCAACAAGGTTTCTGAGATAGAAGCCATCAAGATAGCTGCGCTGCACCTAGAAGGGGAAGCTCAAGAATGGTGGTTTGATGGAATGACCACACTTGGGCATCATCATATCACCTCATACTCAGCTTTCACTAAGAAGCTAGTGGAGATGTTTGATCCAAGATATTTGGAAGCCCACTTTTCCAAGTTAACCAAGCTCAAACAAGAGGGAGACCTTGAGGATTATATTGCTGAGTATTTGTAGCTTTCAGTGATGGTATCCAACCTCACTATGAGCAGGAAGGTATGCATGTTTATTATTGGTATGGCTGAACCATTTCAAGGGTTGGTCAAATCCACTAAACCAACCACACTCCTTGAAGTTGTGGAGAAATCTAGAGATTTGCAACACATCTTGCCCAGGGAAAGAATTTTTTTGCAGCAGGAGACTTAATCAAGACCAAGGAAGAAAATCCATGTTCAGGATTTAGAGGGAGAATGTGTTGCACGAAGGACACATCATTTCAAGACCTTCTCCAAGAAGGATGCCAACATTGTACCATCCATAGAAGACTTTGCTCCAAGAGGGGGAGCTATTGCAGCGTTAAGAGGGGTCCCAAAGTATCTAACCTTGAGGGTGAGAGGTACTATTATGGGGAAAAGAGTCTCTGTGTTGATAGATAGTGGAGCTACTCATAATTTTATTGATGTACAACTAGTACAAAGGAGAGGAATGCACATGGAGAAGTTTGAGGGATTCTCAGTTTTGGTCCCAGGAGCTATGACCCTTCAATGTGCCAAGTATGTTCCAGCACTAACCATTACCATGGGGACCTACACCTTGACAGACCACTTCTTTGTGGTAGACATTCCAAACACCAATATCATATTGGGAGTCTAGTGGTTAATCACTCTTGGGAGAGTTACCACTAATTGGAAAACTTTGGAGATGGAACGGACAGGAGGGAAGGATGGCCAGCAGCAGAATATCAAGGGTATAAACACATACCCCCCTTAGGTTGTTTCAGCATATAAGATGGAGGCAAATCTGCACATAGGGGATGTTGAATGGGAAGCAGAGCTGCATATATCAGATGTGAAGGTTAAGGATTCACCAGTGCATCCAGATGTTCAGTCTCTCTTGGACCGGTATTCTATAGTATTTGGAGATATCCCACCAGGGAGACCTCCTGACCGAGGGTTTGAACACGCCATTGAGTTGGAACAAGGGATCCAAGAAGTAATCACGAATCCTTATAGGCACCCCAAGGCTTATATGTATGATATTGAGAGGGCCATCCAAGAGCTGCTAGCTCTAGGACACGTCCGACCTAGTACTAGTCCTTTTGCTTCTTCAGTGGTCTTGGTAAAGAAAAAAGATTGTACATTGAGGATGTGCATTGATTATAGGGCCTTGAACAAGAAGAAAATGAAGAATAGGTACCCTATACCCATGATTGATGAATTCATGGATGAGTTGAGGGGATCTAAATACTTCTCCAAGATTGATTTGAGATCCGGGTATCATCAAATCACAGTGAGGGAGAAAGATATCCCCAAGATAGCGTTCATATGTCATTATGGGAATTTTGAGTTTTTGGTAATGCCCTTTGGATTGACCAATGCCCCAGAAACTTTCCAATCCTACATGAACCACATCTTCCATGGTCATTTGAGGAAGTTTGTATTGGTCTTCTTTGATGGTATTCTTATCTACAGCCACACTTGGGAGGAGCACTTGCAGCATATTATGTTAGGTCCCTATATTACTAGTATAGTCCCTTATTATTGTTAGTGTAACTCCCTTATTGTTATTATTGTACCCTTGTAACCCCCATATTGTTATTATTTTTCCCTTAAATTATTATTGTTAGGTTGGCTAGGATTACATTGTGGCCCCACTAGGATTACATTCTGGCCCCATGGACTCCTATATATAGAAAGGAGGTTTTGTAATTTGAATCATCCAATAATTGTTCGTACATGTAATGTATTGGAGGTTGCCCCCTCAAAGTGGCTTATTTCTAAGGCGTTGATATCTCTTTTCTTCTATTTTTGGAGCTGGTTTCACAACATTTTGTATCAGAGCTTTGAGATTCTAGGGTTTCGCTGCTCCAAATAGGTCGTCGTGGAATTTTCGCTTTAAATTTTTTTCTACAAAGTTTCAGAAGCTGAAATTTTTTGTATTCCAAGCTGAAATCCTGAGAAACATATTCAAAAAATTTTAGAGCTTGGTTGGCAATATTTTCGTAGATATTATCTGTGGAAGTTAGGTATTTTTGCAGGCTCCTCAATTTAATATAAACAGGTCATCGTGGAATTTGCGCTATAAAGTTTTTTCTACGAAGGTTCAGAATCTGAAATTGTTAGGGAACGAAGCTGAAATCCTGAGGAAAATCGTCTAAAAATTTCAGATCTTCGTTCGCAATATTTTCAGAGATATGATCTGTGGAAGGTAGTGCTTGTTCAGGCTCTAGAATTTCATCTCAAAGAGGTGATCGTGAGAAAATATTCATAAATCTCTCTTTGAGCATCGGATTGGAGTTCTGTAAGATTTGGCCACAAGTATACATACTTTAGTTTTTTTCTATCAATTTCAGAGCCAAAGGAGGAAATAGTGACACGTGGCAAGTCGTACAAGTTTGCTCTACTGAACCAGTCCAAAATTGGGTCATTGTGGGAGATTGGACATAACTTTGTCTTGAAGAATCCAAATCAGATCAGACCTATGACATTTGAAATAATATTCAAAGGGCTACTATAGGGCTGAATTTAAGATATTTAAGATCCGAAATTATATATATAATTCAATTTCAATATCAAGGTCCTCAAAAGCAAGTAAAAGGTGTGCATTTTTTTTTCCGAATTGCATAAGTCTTCTTTGAAGAATCAAGTTGAATTGATTCCAAGGGAATATTGTAGAATAGATATCAATATTGGATTCTAAAATGGCCCCAAAAAATAATTCAACACCCTTTAAGCCTTTAGAAGGCTCTACTATGACTCATGAATATGAAGAATGGCAACATGACATATCAAAATTACAAGAGCAAGTGCAACAAATTTCTCTCTCGCAAAGAAAAACAAAAAATGAAATGGAAGTTTTGAAGAAAGGCATGGAAACTAAGATGGATGGTTTGAAGAAAGGCATGGAAGCTAAGATGAATGGTTTGGAAGCTAATATGGATGGCATGGAATTGGGCATGGAAGCTAAGATGGATGACATGGAAGCTAATATTGATGAAAAAATGAAAGACAACATGGAAAACATGAAGAAGGATCTAAAAGTAGACATCAAAGGTTTGGCAAGGTTGATACAAGAAATGTTTCCTAATGGTGAAAAGATAGTAGAGGAAACTCATGATGAGAACAAAATAAATGTTAATCGTGATTTCATAAACTCTAATGTTGGCGGGAAGAACCACCATGTTCCAAAAATGGATATGAGGAAGTTTGATGGAAAGGATCCTGTAACATGGATACTACAGATGGAGCAATATTTTGATCTCCATAACGTGCAAAACACACAAAAGGTACGCATTGCAACTTTACATTTAGAACAAATTACATTTGTATGGTATCGATGGCTTTGCTCCCGTAAAAAAATTGTCACTTGGTCAATTTTTACGGAGGAAATGATAGCACATTATGAGGATACAAAGAGCAACACCTTCTTTAGCCAATTGATAAATCTCAAACAAAAGGATTTAGTGGGGCAGCACATTGAGGACTTCCAAAAATTGAATATAAGGGTAACTGATATTCTAGAGGAACACAGGATTGATCTCTTCATAGGCACTTTAAAGGATAACATCCAACATGAAGTTCGCGTTTTGGAACCTGATTCATTGGAGAAGGCATTCGGGTTGGCAAGAAAAGTTGAATGTAAAATTATGGCGACAAGGAAGCCTACCACTCAATTCTATAAAGAAGGAAGTGTTGCTACGCCTAGATTTCCACAACCTACAAGGTTGACACCACAACAATTGGAAGAAAAAAGAGCAAAAGGGCTTTGCTACGGTTGTGATAGAAAATACACTAAAGGTCATAAGTGTGTTGAGAAGAAATTATTTTACATAGATTGTGAAGAGGAAGAAGAAAATGAACAAGAAGAGGATATACACTAGGAACCAACCCAAGAAGAGGAAGAAATGAATCCGACCATATCGTGTAATGCATTGGCAGGAATTACCACTCCTCAAACTCTCAAGATAGAAGGACATATCAAGAAGAAAAAGGTAATAGTGTTGATTGATTCAGGTAGTACCCATAATTTTATTCATTATAAGGTAGCCAAGGAATTTAATTGTTTCCTATACCCAGCACCAGAATGTCAAGTGATGGTTGCAAATGGAGGAACTATAAATTGCTCTGGAAAATGCCATAATATCAAGCTAACCATGGGGGAATATGTATTGACTAGTCCAATGCTTTCCATTCCTATGGGAGGTGTTGATGTTGTACTAGGAGTACAATGGTTACAATCTTTGGGGACGGTAGATTTTAATTTTCAAGAACTTTTCTTGAAATTTTTTTCAGAAGGAAAGGAAGTCGAATTACGGGGTATTGAAGGGAAGCCGGGAAGGATAATAAGCTCTAATTTCATGACAAATATTCTAAAGAAAGAACAACGAGGCGTAATTGCACAATTATGCTCACTAGAAGTTCCGACATCAAAATCATCTATTTCTGCAGATCTCCAACAAGTCTTGGACAATCATTCCAAGGTGTTTGAAACTCCCAAAGGACTCCCACCTATTCGTGATCATGGTCATGCTATTCATTTGATTCCAGGAAGTGTTCCTTCAAACATCGGGCCTTATAGATATCCTTACTTCCAAAAGAGCGAAATTGAACGTATGATTGCAGAAATGTTAGAGGCAGGTATAATTCAACCTAGTCAAAGTTCTTTCTCTGCTCCCGTAGTATTGGTACACAAGAAGGATGGATCATGGAGAATGTGTCCGGATTATAGGGAGCTCAATAAGCTCACCATTAAAGATAAATTTCCCATTCCTGTGATTGATGAATTATTGGATGAATTACATGGAGAAATTTATTTTACCAAATTGGATCTTCGTTCAAGGTATCATCAAATTAGAATGAAGACTGAAGATATTCCAAAAACAACATTTCAAACTCATGAGGGTCATTATGAATTTTTGGTCATGCCTTTTGGCCTTACCAATGCACCTTCTACATTTCAAGGGTTGATGAATTCCATTTTCAAACCCATCCTTAGAAAATTTGTGCTAGTATTTTTTGATGATATACTAATCTACAGCAGGTCTTGGAAGGATCATGTTGAACATGTTGACAGGGTGCTCAAACTATTGCAGGAGAAACAATTATATGAAAAAACATCCAAATTTTTCTTTGGAGTACAAGAGGTGGAATATCTGGGTCATATTGTATCTCACGAGGGTGTTAAAGTAGACCCTAAAAAAATTAAAGCCATTAAGGAATGGAAAGTCCCCACAACCATAAAGCAGTTGCGAGGATTTCTTGGGTTAACAGGGTATTATCACAAGTTTATTAATAATTATGGGAGAATAGCGGCACCTCTAACAACATTATTGAAGAAAGATGCATTTTCATGGACTCCTGAAGCAACTAAGGCCTTTGAACATCTTAAAGAGGCAATGTGCCTAGCACCAGTCTTAGCTACGCCAGACTTCACAAAAGCCTTTATTGTGGAATGTGATGCCTCAGGAAATGGAATTGGTGTTGTTTTAATGCAGGAAGGAAGACCCATTGCTTTTGAAAGTCATCCAATCAAAGGAAAGTATTTACAGAAACCTATTTATGAGAAGGAAATGTTAGCAACACTGCATGCACTAAAGAAATGGAGAAATTACCTAATGGGAAGACACTTCAAGGTAAAAACTGATCATGATAGTCTTAAACACTTTTTGGAACAAAGACTATCTTCAAAAGAGCAGCAAAAATGGGTCACAAAGATGTTGGGTTATGACTTTGAAATAATATACAAAAAGGGAAGCTAAATGTTGTTGCAGATGCACTCTCAAGAAAGAATGAAGAGGTGGAAGCATTGCTTTGTGCCATTTCTATTATCCAACCAGATTGGATAATCGAAGCAAGAGATGAATGGAAGAAGGACGAAGACGTGTGGACACTCATTCAAAAGTTGCAGCAAGATCCTAGTACATCTGATACATTTAGTTGGAAAAATGATTCCTTATGGTACAAAGATCGCTTATATCTTTGTAAAAATTCCCAACTAAAACAAAAGATTCTTCTGGAATTGCACACTTCTCCTTTAGGAGGACACTCAGGATTTTTAAAAACTTACCACGGGGTGAAGAAAGAATTTTTTTGGGATGGCCTTAAATCTGATATTCAAAAGTTTGTGGCGGAATGTTTGGTTTTCCAGCAGAATAAAGTGGAGACAATTAAGACCCCGGGACTTCTACAACCTTTATCCATTCCAAGTCAACGTTGGGAGGAAATTTCAATGGATTTTATCACAGGTTTACCTAAGTCTGAAGGAAAGAATGTCATCATGGTGGTAGTTGATAGACTTACCAAGTATGCACACTTTTGTGCATTACCTCATCCATTTAAAGCAAGTATAGTTGCTACTACATTTATGGACAGAATTCAAAAGCTACATGGAAGCCCAATGGTTATTGTGAGCGACAGAGATCCCATTTTTACTGGAAATTTTTGGATGGAGTTATTTTCTTGTTTGGGTACTCAATTAGCTCATAGCTCATCTTATCATCCTCAATCTGATGGTCAAACTGAGATAGTAAATAAATGTTTGGAAGGATATCTTCTTTATTTTGTATCTGATAAACAAACACAATGGGTCAAGTGGTTACCTCTCGCTGAATGGTGGTATAACACTTCCTTCCATACTGCAGCAAAAATGACCCCATTTATGGCACTTTATGGATATCATCCACCATCTATCACATCATCTTTAAGAGAAAATTCAAAGGTTCAAGCAGTGGAAGATCACATCGAGCATCAACAAGAAGTTCTCCAACTCTTAAAGGACAACCTAAATTTGGCACAAAATCGAATGAAACAACAGGCAGATCAACATCGCAGCGAGAGAAGTTTTGATGTAGGAGACTGGGTATTTTTACGGCTACAACCATACAAACAAATGTCCCTCAAGCAAGCTAAGAAGGATAGTAAATTATCGCCAAAGTACTATGGTCCTTACAAGGTGTTGCAAAAGATTGGTACTATGGCATACAAATTGGAGCTTCCTGCTTCTTCGCGAGTACATCCAGTTTTCCATGTTTCATGCTTAAAGAAGGTTATAGGTGAAAATATTCCAGTTCAAACAATATTTATAGAACTTGATGAGGAAGGAAAAATCATAATAGAACCTGAAGCGGCCACGGAAACAAGAACTCGACAACTACGGAATCGATCAATTTCAGAGTATCTCATCAAGTGGAAGAACTTACCCACTGAAGATTCTACATGGGAGGATGAGAATTTTATACAGAAGCACCCAGAGCTACTCAAGCATTGAGGACAACACTTTTTTGAAGGAGAGGGGCATCTTAGGTCCCTATATTACTAGTATAGTCCCTTATTGTTGTTAGTGTAACCCCCTTATTGTTATTATTGTACCCTTAAATTATTATTGTTAGGTCGGGGTAGGATTACATTGTAGCCCCCACTAGGATTACATTACGGCCCCATGGACTCTATGTAGAAAGGAGGTTTTGTAATTTGAATCATCCAAGAATTTTTCATTCATGTAATGTATTGGAGGTTACCCCCTCGAAGTGGCTTATTTCTAAAGTGCGATATCTCTTTTCTTCTATTTTTGGAGCTTGGTTTCACAACAAATTGAGATAGTTTTTCATATCCTCAAGGAGCAACAATTTTATGCCAAGCTCTCCAAATGTGAATTTGGCCTCATAGAGATGTTGTATTTGGGGCACATCATAGGAGTAGATGGAGTGAGGGTACATGAGGAGAATATCCAGGCTATCAGAGATTGGCCTGAGCCCAGAAATGTTACAGAACTCGTAGGGTTTGTGGGCATATGCACTTATTACCAGAAGTTTGTGAAATGGTTTTCACAACTAGCAGCACCAGTGACAGACTTGAAAAAGAAATTAGCTTTCCATTGGACACCTACAATGCAAAGGGATTTTGATAAGCTCAAAGAGGTAATGAGTAGTTGTCATGTTTTGGTTTTGCCTGATTTTTCTCAACCTTTTGTTCTAGAATGTGATGCATCAGGTGAAGTTATTGGGGTTGTCTTGATGCAAGGTGGGCATCCTATAGCCTTTGAGAGCAGGAAGCTACTCCCTCATGAGAGGTTGTACCCCATCTATGATAAATAAATGTTGGCAATCATGCATGCATTAGCCAAATTCCAGTAATACCTGGTGGGGAATAAGTTCAAGGTGAAGACTGACCATTACAGTCTTAGATTCTTCCTTGAACATAAAAAACTCCAGGAGAGACAACAGAAGTGGGTGAGAAAAATCCAAGCTTATGATTTTGACATAGAGTATGTCAAGGGAAAGAGAAATGTAGTAGATGATGCACTATCCGGGAGGCCTACAATGCTATCTTTGAGGGGCATGGACGCAGATTGGAATTCTCAACTTTTAGTTGAGTATTCCAACGATGACTTTGCATGTGAGATACTTGATGGGGTGTTATCAGATGAGAGGTTTAAAGTAATGGATGAGGTCATCTATTACCGGGACTGGATCTTCTTGGCTAAGAACTTTAAGCTCAAGGAGAAGATCTTATTGGCATCACTTGATTCCCCACTTGCGAGGCATCAAGGTTTCACAGAGACTTACAGGGCCATAAGGGAGAGATTCTCATGGAAGGGTCTCAAGGAGGATGTGCTCCGACATGTTAGAGAGTGCACCATTTGTCAGAAAAACAAGAGATAACACACCCACCCTATTGGGTTATTGCAGCCACTACCTATTCCAAATGGGAAGTGGGAATGTATCTCTATGGACTTCATCACTGGCTTACCGACAGTACAGGGTAAGGATTGTATCTTTGTTGTTGTTGATAGAATAACAAAGTAATCTCATCTCTTTTCCATTTCTGCACATTATACTGCTTCACAGGTAGTTGAGCTCTTCTTCAGAGATGTATTTAGAGTCCATGGTATCCCAAGGACCATAGTGAGTGATCGGGACAACCGCTTCATGGGTGGATTTTGGTAGGAACTTTTTTGGTTAGTGGGGACTGATTTGACTCCAAGCACTAGCTATCACCCCCAAACCAATGGATAGACTGAGATAGTGAACAAGTGGCTAGAAGGCTACTTGATGAACTATGTAGTAGGGCAACAAAGGGCTTGGATGCATTGACTCCACTTGGGAGAGTATTGCTACAACACTACTCACCATATTTCTATTGGCATGAATCCATTACAGGTCTTATATGGGTATGAGGCACTCCCATTTTATGATGTTATGTTTGGGGCAAGTAAGGCTCCAAGGGAAAAGGAATGGATTCAGGAGAACCAGGACATACTCAGGGCACTCAAGGACAACATTGCTACTGCCCAGAACCAGCATAAGATGTATGCAGACCGGGGTAGGATAGAAAGACAGTTTAAGGTGGGAGATATTTTCTATATGCGCCTTCGGCCTTACAAACAGTCCACACTCAAGGAGAAGGGAGCTAAGAAGCTCAAACTCCATTTCTATGGGCCATACAGGGTGGTCAAGTGTATCGGTATGGTAGCATATGAGTTGGAGCTTCCCAAGGGGAGAAAGATCCAAAATATCTTCCATGTTTCTTGCTTTAATAACGCCATTGGGAGGAATGTAGTTGCCAACATGGATCTCCCCCATATTAGTGATGAGGGCCACCTGCTTTTGCAGCCAGAAGAAATCTTAGACACAAGGGAGAGGTAGCTAAGAAACAGAGTCATCGAGGAATATCTGATTCGATGGAGGAATCTACTGGATGAGGATGCCACTTGGGAGGGAGAGAAAATCTTGCAACATCCTTCTTTACTATTGCTTGTGGGAAAGAAAATTTTGAGCAGGGAGGACTGTAATATTCCCAATTAGTCACTGCTACTTGGAATATTATAATTGCTCCATTTTTGGAATTAAGAGTAGAGAGGAAAATAAACATATCCCAGTGTGAAAGGGGATTGGATTATGAGGAAAAAATAAAGCCACGTTGGTGTGAAAGAGGGGTAAATAAATGAGCTAGATCTAGTTGACCAAGTCAACAATGTTGTTACGAGAGGAAGGAAACTAACTAGGGCAGTGTGGTTTTGAAAGAGGAATCTTCTCAAGGAAGTCACTTCATCAATGAGTGGGGTCCGGGGTGAGGAAGCTCACAAGGATAAGAAGGAGGAGATAGCAGCAAGGAAGGAATTTTGTATTCATATTTTTTGGGTCTTCTGACTGATTGCAAGCTTCCACTGTTTAGCCAAAGTTGCAGCACTGTTTAGTGCAAAGAATTCTCATGCGGGAATTCCATCTTCACCTTTGGTCTAGCTGATTGGGAGATCTAAGGAGAAGGTCTTGAGCTTACTTTTCATCATTTATCTTGTGGAGATCCATTCTGCATCACATACAGTGCAGTCACTTCCAGTAACTGCGTCATTTCTATAGTAGCAGTAGCTGCTGGGTGAAACCCTCCCATTTTGTGCTTGTTTCAGAGGAGGAGGTGTCTATTTCACTCTGGGAGGCCTATTGAAGGAGGCCTTCAGAAAATTTCTGTACCATTCATCTAATTCAGATCATATTCAAAATTTTCTAATATTGAGTTGCTGTGTATAGCGTTATTTTATCCAATGCTACATTTTATATTGTTATTTTCCCAGAAACCCTTGCCGGGATGTTCTGATGTGCTTGTAAAAGGGGTCTAACCTCTTATTTCTGATATCATGATTAATGAAAGTTCTAGATCTGTACTAAATCATATTTTCCTATAGATACCCTAATTAAAACTACTTTGTTGCAGTCTTCAGTAGTTCTATTTTGTGAAGTTGTGGGATTGGGGTGTTTTTGAGCATATGTGAGCTAGGGAGATTTGTTTAATGTAGCTAGGATGTTTTTTTTCTAATTCCATTTCATACTTAAGATACATATAGAATATATAAGAGGATCCAAGTCCTATTCTGTGTTTTTATTGCAATTTTTTCCTTATACAGCGTCCTCATTGAAGAAATTGCATAAATTCCTAAAAAGGAATATTACAAGATTGTAGACAAGCCAGGTATTACGCGATAAGGTTGAAGACCCGCGGAGGAATAAGCACGTCGTGACTGGCCACATGAATTTGTGGGTAGATGAAGAAATGAATTTGTCGCAAGAGTTAGATGTTGTTGTTATGAACATGAGCTAGACTTACCAGAGTATCAATCTCGCAGCAGAGGAGTTTGTTATAGGTCAATTTGGGCACCATTCCCAATGAATTTATTTAATTGGACATCATCCCCAGGATCGATGAATAGTTTCTATCATCCCCTATCATTTCAGTTGCTACATGCCCTAAGACAAAGAACAAGAACAAATCATCTATGAATTCCATCTGCAAGGTTTCCAAGATTTGAAGTTTATATTATAACACCTATGAGCTCACCAATGCAATCTCTCAAGGGGCTAAGTGTGTTGCATATTCAGGTACCTCCATTCAAAGGTGCTTTACAAAGAACTTCCCGACAGTCAAGGGTGTGTTGGTCATTTGGGAGCGAAATTCTCATTGTTTCGGAATCTCCACTTGGCCAGTGTCTTCTAGAAGAGTGCATATGTATCAATTATTCCTAGTGCTTGGTAAGGAAGAATTTGAGTAGAGAAATGCTGGTGGAATTTCAATTGAGGAGTCGATTTGTGTAACATGCTGCTAGAGAGATGTGAATTGTGATGAGGCTAGGATGCTGCTGGAAATGGTGACATCAAATCAATCACTGGGTTGTAACCTCCCCTTCTATAAATTAATAAAGATTGTTGTCTACTTTTCCACATATGTATCTGTATAAGTTTCTATCTTTCATATTATGAATTCTTAATTGATGTATATGGTTCCTGTTTCATTTATTTAACTGAATAACTTGAATAGACATCTATATATTGCTATCTCTTTGTTGTTCAGTGTTCATTCTTGTAGAAAATATTTTGGTGATCTAGCTTGGATTTGAAGCTACAACAAGAGCGATAGAAGGAGAATTGGAAGCGCTTTGACTCCAAGTAAGTTTCTTTTTCCATTCTATGTGTCTATTTACTGTTAGGAAAATTAGTTTCAAAGTCTTTAACCTTTTGTTCTAGATGAGCACCACATCTAAGGAAGAATGTTTTATCTGTAATCCATAATTCTACATAACAAATTGGTGACTTCGTTCGGGAGTTTACCCTTCATCCTTGGTGTATTTGCCTCTGTTTATCTCTGTTTATTCACCCAGTAGCATTTAATCTGAAATATAATTAGGCTTTTTGAAATCAAAATTTGCATTAGAAGTGTGTTTTACTGTTGACTCTTTATTCTCTACTGCGCCCAACGCACTGTTGAACAAGACACGGTGCTTTGTATAGCACTGTCTCTCACTTAGGGGTGTGTTTCAATGCACTGTCTCCCCTTACAGAGTACGTTTCCCCCTAAAATCAACCAAATTACATTGATTTTTTCATTGAATTTGCTTTTAGTTTGTTGTTTGTTGTGTTTTAAAGAGCCTGATGCCTCATATTGACCAGTAACTTTATCTACCTCTTCCTCCTTTGAAAGAAAAGTTTGTTCAATGTTTATTTAAAGTGTTTTTCTTTATCATTGATGAATTAATTTCAAAGTATTTTCATTGTTGTACTAGATCCATTTTCTTTTGAAAAAGGAAATTGTCATTAAATTCTTCGTTTCCTGTAGGAGAAATTGTTGCTCTATTCTTCATTTTTCCTATTAAAGAGAAATTGTTGTTATATTCCTAAATTCTCAAAGTAAAAGTCATTTGTTTTTATTGATTTGATGCACTTAGTTTCCTTTTCTGCATTCACATTAAAGGGACTAAAAAGAAAAACCTGCATTTGCATGTAGTGGATTGTGTGTTTTGCATAGGAAAAATTATGAAAGCTGCATTTTAGTTTGTGCTCTTTGATTGTTTTCTCTCAAATTGATTGCTCTTTCCCTCTAGTAGCTAGGGTTTTCATTGAAAAAATAAAAGTGAAAATATTTCTTATCATTTTAGTTTTCATTTTAGGAATTTCCAATACATCATCGTGGTGAACCTTGAAAGGAAAATTGATAAACAAGATCAACTTAAAATTTATCTCAATTTACCTAACAAAGCATTGGAACAATAACGATAACATTTAGAAGGTCTAGGCTAGAGACGTGTTCCAGCGTCGCAAAACATAGTATCTATCATTAATTGTATGTGATACATTCCGAGTGTGATACCTCACTCCATGTATGTAATTATACACCGAACACAGCATTCGGGGAGATTGCCTGCCCGTACTTCTTGGTTCGCTAGGAGGTATTATGCAATTCACAGTTTCTTAGTAAACCTTTTTCCTAGCAATACCATTTTATTGTTTATTTGTTTTTGGTTAAAATAAATTAGTCATCGTGAAAGAACAAAATCCTTTTCCCCATCATTCGCGTAGACTAACATTGAAACCACCTTTACCACCAAAAGTTACTTCTGGATGTAAAAGGCGACATCACTCTACCGAAACCAGTACTATCAGTACCTTTGGTGAAGCATCATCTTCCCATATACCATAGTTGGCATAAGTTGTTTCTACACATCCTGGTTCATTTACTGTTGTCGAGACGGAGTCCTCACAGATACCCGTGGTCACGATCCATCCAATCAGTGAGACCATACCTCCCGAACCTGACATTGTTCAACTGGAAGTTGATCCAAATCCCATCGTGCTTTAGGGGGTAGCTATTATTGGTCAAACTAGACATCATCCCCAGGACCAATGAAATAGGGTCTATCATCCCCTTATATTTTAGTTGCTATATTCCCTAAGTGGAGAAAATATTGATATCGAAGTTGAACAACCAGAAGTTGTTTGTGGAGTGCCCTTGGTCACTCCACAATATATTGTAGCCATTGAGTCTCCTATATCGCAGAGTCAACCACCTGAAATATAATTTGGGCCTGACGAAAAAGTTCTTCCACATAGTTTTATTTTGATTGAAGAAATTCCACAAGATGAGACACATTTAACTCCAACTAATTTTCGGTAGGAGATTTACCTGTACAAGTCTTTTCCTCAATCACCTTCCTCTGATTTTGTTGATCCTGTTTCACTTCGAGTTCTTGTAGATTCTATAGGGTATACATTGGGTCATTTGACCATGGATGAGATAACATCCCAGACTGAACCATCTATTTCAGTTGCAACAACATCTATTTTTGCTTCATCTTCGATGTTCTGTCAATTGAATTCACCCATGTCATCATCTGGAATCCTATCTGGTTCCTCCATTATGAGTACTAAATGGCTTGATCCTTTAATCCCATATTTAGTGCAATAACAAGTTCATCCCATCAGTTATTCTCCTTGGTGGTCGGTGATACCATAGAAATGACCCTTTGAAATTCCAAAATTCAATGAAAACCCTGGAGAATACCCGTCAACGCATGTTATAACTTATCATTTGTGGTGCTCATCAAGATCCTTAAATGATGACTCCGTTAGAATACGTCTTTTCCAACACACACTCAATAGTCCAACTGCACAAAGAGGATGGTTCTTTCTTTGTGTCAACCTCGTTAAAAAATGAAACAAAGCAATGAGGATGGTTCTTTTCCTAAGTCAACCTCGATAAATGAAACCGGTTCCCATGAGGATGGTTCTTTTATTGTGTCAAACTCATTATAAAATGAAACAGACCTTGAGGATAGTTCTTTTACTGTGTCAACCTCGTTAAAAAATGAAACATGTGATGAGCATAGTTCTTTTTCTATGTCAAGCTCATTAAAAAATGAAACAAATCGTCCCCTATAATGAACCTTCATTCCATCCAACTATTAGTAACCAGTAATCTACTTAGGTGAGTGAAAAAAAGCTTGGGGGCATCTTCTCTTATAGGGGGAATTCGACATGTGCTCTTGTATGGGGCATTCAAAGTATTCTTATCAATTGCACACAATAAACTACTGAAGTTCAGGGGAAAAAACAGGTTTAGAGCTCCAAAAATCAAAATTATAACTATTGAATGGTAAAAATGAATAGTAAAACTCTTTTTATTAGTCATTTGATTATTTTCAATGAATATTTATTGTTGTGACTATGGTTTTATTATATTTTTATCATGAAACAGGTATTTTTAATCCATTTGATGTTGTTCTGAACAAGTTTTACAACTGATGAACATATTAGTCATGCAGATTTATTTAAAGAATGATTTGAACACAAAGCATACTTTTATCCCTATTTTTAGAGCTTTGTTAAAAATGAAAAAGGACTTGAAGCGCACTTTTATCTCTTTTTTGAGCTTCTATAATAGCAAAAAAGGAACCCCTGGAGTCTTCTTTTAGCTCCTTTCAGACTCCGATAATGTGAAAAGATTGTCGAGCACTTGTCTTTTCGAGCTCGTAAAAGTAAATGAATTGATATCTACTCAGTATAAGTTTAACAATTTTCCTGACTAAGATAGATTATTTATGAAAAAGGAATACCTTAGTAAAACATGACTAAAGAGGTTCTCTCAAATATTATTTTACACCTTTTCAAATCTAAGAAACAACTTTATGAAAAAGTACTTATGGAGTTTTCTTTCGTCCTATTTTTCAAACTCTCTAAATATGAAAAAGGATCGGGCTATCACGGTCGTTAGACTCGTTAAAACATAAAATAGCAATGGACTTGTAGATCATGGCAAGAATCGAGTTTTATTCATCGCTAGACTCATTAAATTATTAAATAACGAGACATTATTCGCCCAAAGGGTTGAATTATAGATCAAGAATATGTTATCCTCCTCAAGCATGTTAAAAAATAAAGAGGTACTGGTCAACAAATGCTCTGGGAAAATTTGAGAAAGTGAACAGAACTTTTTATGATAGCAAGTAACTCTTGAGCATGACATTTCACTCCATCATCGTGACTTTTTGGGTTGGGTAATATTCTTGATGGTTCATTCATACCTATGGTTCATCAAACCTTCACTTTGGTTTTGGGTCAATGCTGCCAACTCATCTCAGTGTCGCCGATATATTCAAGAGAATTCATCCAGTGAATACTCATCCTTCTGCAATACTCATAAGCCTTCATTCTCATGAAATTCATCCCTGATAATTTCTATATCAAGTCATACCTTTGTCTCCAAAATTAGTAACTCTCGTTTCGCAATAAGGTGGCTTCATGTCGACGACAAATAATTATCCAGGAAGTTCACTTAGAAACATCATATTCCAGTACCATGAGGCTTGTTACAACATCAACAAGATCCTCGCTTCCAGATTTTTGACAGAAAGATTTTTTTGGCGTTCAACATGAAATCATCTATTCACACCTTACGAAATGTACTGCAGTACCTTAAGGGCCATTGAAATCAATGGTGGTTCTCTCGCATTTGTTAACACCTCACATCATTAGTTGGTAATCAAACGATGTTTGTCCATGTTCGACTACAAATCATATATTTGCATGGCTAGGCTTGTACCTGAATGATCGAGTGGATGAGATAAGAACACCCCGGATCTAGTTTCAGCCATCCAGGCTACGATTTCAGGACTGTTTTACACATCATCTCTATGGTGACCTTGCATACATATTGTCATCCGAACATGGGCCTATATATGTAGGCATGTTTGTATTGGGCAACATTCCAATGTAGAAGACTTTCTGAGTTATGTACATGTTATTAGATAGTTTATGTGTTGAGCATGGGAGTGCCTTCCCTCAGAAATTTATGATCAAGTGGATATATCATGATGTAATGTATTGTAAGATTGATGCAGGTTGCCACTCCGATTCATCTCCAACCCATCACAGTGTAAATCATCTCAATCAAAATATTGTTATTATTATTCCAAATTCATGCTTTAGGGAGCAATTTTTATAGGTCAATTTGGGCACCATTCCCAATGACCTGGTTAACTGGACATCATCCCCAGGACTAATAAATAGTGTCTATCATCCCCTATAATTTTATTTTCTACATGTCCTAAGACAAAGAACAAGAATAAATCATCTATGAATTCCATCTGCAAGGTTTCTAAGATTTGAAGTTTATATTTTAACACCTATGACCTCACCAAAGCAGTCTCTAAAGGGGTTAAGTGTGTTGGATATGCAGGTACCTCCATTAAAAGGTGCTCTGCAAAGAAATTCCTAACACTCAAGTGTGCGTTAGTCATTTGGGAACAAAATTCTCATTGTTCTAGGATCTCCACTTGGCCAGTGTCTTCTAGAAGAGTTCATATGTGTCAAACTTCGAATCCATGTGTCCATTTAATACCTCTGAGACTGGGAACATGTATTTCCTATTATTAAAAATTCATTGATTGTAACAATACCTTCAGCTCCTCTATAAATTGAGCATAGATCCTAGTGCTTGGTAAGGAAGAATTTGAGTAGAGAAATGCTTGTGGAATTTCAATTGAGGAGTTGATTTGTGTAACATGCTACTGGAGAGATGTGCATTGTGATGAGGTTGGGATGATGCTGGAGATGGTGACATCAAATCAATAACTAGGTTGTAACCTCCCGTTCTATCCATTAATAAATACTGCTGCTCAGTTTCCCACATATGTATCTGTATAAGTTTCTGTATTTCATATTATGAATTCTTATCTGGTGTATATGGTTCATGTTTCATTGATTTAATTGAATAACTTGAATATACATTTGTATATTTCTAT
Organism: Pinus albicaulis; assembly: GCA_034641835.2. NCBI lineage: Eukaryota > Viridiplantae > Streptophyta > Pinopsida > Pinales > Pinaceae > Pinus > Pinus albicaulis. The sequence goes on from CM076582.1 coordinate 618,707,517, forward strand.
CTCTTTGCTTTTTAGTGTTCATTCTTGTAGGAAATATTTTGGCGATCTAGCTTTAATTTGAAGCTACAACAAGAGCGAAAAAAGGAGAATTGGAAGCGCTTGGACTCCAAGTAAGTTTCTTAATCTATTCTGTGTGTCTATTTACTATTAGGAAAAGTAGTTGCAAAGTCTTTAACCTGTTGTTCTAGATGAGCAACACATATAGGGAAGAATGTTTTATCTATAATCCATTATTCCGCATAACAGGGTTGACCTCTCAGAAGTTGTTAGATACAACATAGAGTGCAGTTGATTAGAGCATGGGCATCCTTACGACCTTCACTGCTGCCATCAAGGAGATGAAGATGAAGATGAAGACCCCAGTACCTCTGTGATTTAGGACGACTCACAATATTGTGTTGGGGGACTGTTGGAGAAGGGTCCCTTAGGACCGTATTTTTGAGTAATTAATATTATTTTTCGTAGTTTTGAGTTGTGTGTGCTAAGAAATACATAGTCAAGGGGATTTGGGGTTGGTTAAAGTCCCTTCATGAGTTGTAATTGGCTGAGATATAAATAGAAGTATATATCGAGTCGGATAGTAGAAATTTTGATGGAATTTTATGTATGTTTTGAGCTGTGAAGCGGATCTGCATAAGTGTCTTTGTTTGAAAGGCTCCGACTAGTTGTGTGTGCGGAGATGAGAGTCCAGTTGTGTGCGGAATCTGCTGTCTGTGTGCACGGGTCGATCTAAAGGATTGTAAGGGTTTTTGAGAACTGTTGATGAATAAATAACTGGTTAGACATCTATGAGTACTAAATGCACCTATTATATTTTTTTGTGATCTGTTTCCACATATGATTTCTATTTATGTGTATGAGTTATATCATCTATGATCGTACGTTTGCATACCTGTTTAATGAATGTGAATTGGATAGATCCAGTACTTTAAGGGCTGAATATCATATTATCAGGATCGATAAAGGATTTCAGATCTTCTTTCTAGGTGCACACACTAGATTAATATGTGTTAATCAACCTAGGGTTTTTGGTGCACAAGTCAGTATGTGTGTTAAAGAATCTCTGAAGGCACAAACTTCATTTAATTCTCTCTCAGAGTGTGGAAACATGGTTCCAGCAACCCCGCATACTTCTTTGAGTGAGACTTTGGCCTGCACAACAAGGTCATTGCCTAAAGGGCCAGTAGTAATATGGTTTTGTTGGTTATGCACTAACTCTGAAGCTAGGTCAGCACCCCTCAAGAAACCAATAGCCATGAGAATGGGGCCACTTCGACCACATCCTCCTCTCCTTCCCAATGGTTTCAGGGACCTCACACATAGGTATTTTCAGCTTTTCAGTCGTAGTAGGGCCCAAATTTGGGTTTTTTTCTCTTGGATATTTGTGGGTACCAGAGGGCTTCCCCTTCTTAGTCTTGGAGGGCGTAGGTGTTTCAACAATTGAGACCTTAGGCGCAGTAGGGTCATCTCCAGGTCTGGTGGCTATCATAATTTGAAGAATAGCATAACCCAACCCTACTCGGTGTGACCTGTCCTTGAACCCCAGATCCAAACCAGACATAGACACATAATACATAGCGGAAATCAAGGAGCTTAAGGCGCATAATTCACTCAGAAAGAAAATGGAACTATTGCGATCCCCTAGTTCATATTTATACTTATGGCATTTTTTCAACAACTACTTTTGCATTAATGAGTCTCCATTACTGACAAAACGGTCCCAAATCTGGTAGAATCCCTTCATTAAATGCATCCTAGACGCTCCCCAAAATGGTAATAAATCTATCTTTTCTAGGTTTATGTTCCAACGACTATTTTTTGATACCTTTGTGACCCATTAAACCTCGTCGCGCATCTACTACATGCACGTCACACATTACTATGAATTCACCATCCCATCTACGCAATTATGGTACTCTAGCCATGTATTCATTTGGTAGGCACAGGGTCATCCCTGTATGGCTTCAACCGGCTTCCATTGACATACCGAGGGAGGTAGTCACTACTCAACATGGCCAAGCACACTACTCTTCCATAATTGATGCCCTTAACAACATAGGGCCTAGCCAATGTATCCTTAGTTTCCATGGGTGGTGTGCAAACTTTCTGTCATAGAGTAAGACCAAATCATCCTCTTTGAATGCCTTTTACCTGATATGTCTATCATGCTAGGATTTTTCGCATTTATTTTGAACCTGCTGGTGATAATTTTCAATAAAACAATCCTCTTCCAAAGAAACAAACTATGACAACTTGTATTCCAGAGCATCTTCTTCATCCATATTGGTGAATGTTGAAATGCGCAAGCTAGGAATAATGAACTCCATTGGAAACACAACTTCTTTCCCATATATGATCATGAAAGGTGACCTAGAAGTCAACTTCTTGTAAGTGGTCCTATATGCCCAGACAACTGCTGGCACTTGCTCGTCCCAATCAGTTCTGTTAGCATTACACACCTTCTTCAGTGTAGTCTCGAGTATCTTATTGAATGCTTCAACCGCACCATTTTCCTGAGGGTGATAGGGAGAGCTCTTATGATGACGCATATTGAATTCTTATGTCAAGGCTTCAATGCTGTCATTTAAAAAATGCGTACCATGATCGATTATCAAAATATTAGGACAACCAAACCAAGTCAGAATATTATCAAATATAAGCTGCACAGCTGTATCAGCAGTACAATCCTTTATCGGTTTTGCTTTAGCCCATCTGGTTACATAATCTATCGAAGTGATAATGTAGCGTGCACCACTCTTCCTTTCTGGAGGATTAATAGTTCCCACAAAATCTATAGCCCATTTCTCAAAAGCCCGCAACACCATATGTGGATGCAAGGGAATTTTGTCTCTGTGCGATGGCTTTCCAATCCTATGACCACCATATGGCATCATTGTGCAATGTGGACCACCATAACCCAACTCACAAAATATTCTACACAGTGGCATTTCCTTCATAATCACCACCAACAAACCATCCATGAGCTTCACTGAGGATTGCACATCCCTCATACTCCAGGACATATCTTTGTAGGACCTCATCCGCACCCATTTTGTACAAATGTCCAGCAATAATGGTGAATTATGTTGCACGCGCCATGAGTTCTTTATTCTGTTGGGCTATATATTCATAAGGCACTCGTCCCGTGGTCAGAAACTGAATGATATTAGGGAAATTCTCATCAATCACCTTTATCAAAATTAACTTCGTGTCTGGTAATACATCTTCCAAATTTGTAGTATCTTCACCCGTTTCAATGCATAATAAATGGTCTAGCCCCACATTCAATCTTCCTGATTTTACCATGATCTTAAAATCATATTACTGGAATAACAACAACCACCTATAGATCTGCCCCCCCAACACAGGCTTATCGACCATGTACTTCAAAGAAGAATGATCAGTGAACATCTTAAAATGGCCTCCTGACATATAGTGGTGGAATTTCTGCAGCGCACCATTGCTAGTCCCTCTCTTTCCGTGGTTGAGTAATTATTCTCTGTGATGGAATATTTGTGGCTTGCATAAGCAATAGGATGATCAATTTCACCCACTCCTAGTTATGCTAAGATAGCTCTGAGCACAATGCAGGAGGCATCCACATGTACATACCTTGGACCAATCTGTGAGGACCAAGATGGGTGTAGTGACCATATTTTCCTTCATCAGCTCAAAACTATTCTCACAATCGTCATACCAACAGAACATTGCATTTGTCATGAGCAGATTTTCCATGGGCATAGTTATCAACGCATAACCCTGGATAAAATTCTTATAATAACCAGTATGCCCCAATATTGAGAACAACTTCTTAACATTCTCGTGTACCTCCAAATTACCTATGACTGCGATCTTTGTAGGATCTACCATCAACTCCTGCTAGTAGACAATGTGTCCTAGCAAGATCCCAAATGGTAAATAGAATATACACTTCTTCAAATTCAAGGAGATCCAACACTTCCTACAAGTATCCAGCATTAAGCGTAGATTTGACACATGCTTCTTTAACGACACAAATATATTCCAATCATCAAAATATACCTCCAAAAACTCGTGGATAAATTCTTGGAAAGAGACAAATACTATGCGCGAGAAAATGGAAGGATCATTCTTCAAAAAAAAAGGCATGACTGTATATTGGAAGGATCCCCATTCAGTATCAAAGGTGGTCTTACTCCTATCTTCTGTTGCAATCTGGATCTGATGATATCCCAAAAACCCATCTACGAAGGAATATGCTTCTTGGCCTTCAATATTATCCAATATCTCATCAAAAAATGGAGTTGGGAATGGATCATGCACACAAGCATCATTTAGTTTGCGCAGATCTACACAGATCCTGATCTCTCCCTTGGTCTTCTTATCTTGCACAACCATTGTACTTACCTAGTCAAACTCTTCTACAGGTTAAATGATGCTTGCAACAACCTTTTTGTCTAGCTCTTCTTTAACCTTCTTCTTATATATTGGTTTCATCATGTATGGGTTTTATTTTACTGGGCATGCATCAGGCTTCAATGTGATTTTCATAACTCCAAGTTCCCTAATGATTCATTTCATCTCTAGAAAATTTGTAGGGAACGAATATTGATATTTTGTGAGAAACTCAGAAATCTTTCCTATTGTATGATCATCCCAGTAGTCTCCAATATTTTCCAACTTACCTTGTTCTTCAGATCCAATATTCACCTGTCTGAGATTTAGGGGTGTGTTGCCCCTCATATTCAACGATCATTATATTCCTTTGATTCCCTTCATTCTCTTCAATTGTCAGGTTCATGCAATTCACAATAGATTTCATCTACGCATCCCATGTTGGTGGAGCGCACTAGATTGCAGTCTTTGTTGTATCAGAAATGACTTCTTGAATATTATGCAAATTTTGGCCAACCGTATCAAATCCACTCTCAAAGCTAAATTTAAGAATAAAACTCTCTCAGATATGAAACTCGGAATATCCACAATCGTCATTTTTAGTCTACGTTTTGAGTCTAAATCAAGACTCATCATCAGGACAACCTGCAAAGAAGAGAGAAGATCAGGGTTAATAAATACTGGAGAGAAGATGAATGAAAGAGCGTACCAGCTCTTAAATATTTATAGATTAATTAGCTATCTATTTTGGTTTATTCAAAATTAAAGTTTATCTGATTTTTTAATTTTTATTTATTTCATTTTTAATTTAGTGATATTTAGATTTTTTATTATTGTAGTTTATTTAAGTTATTTGAATAAAATTATATTTGTTTGTTAGTACTAAATATTTGAGGAAACGTTTAGGTGGTAGTGATAATATATATTATAAAGGGTGAAAATTAAATTTTAATTATTGATTATAATGGTTTATTTATTATTATTTTATTAAAATTAATTTTATTAAATTTTTTTAATCTTAATTAATGTTAAAAAGGGGGGAGGGGTGTTAAATGTTACTAGAAATAAGGGATACTAATAGGGTATATTTTAATAAATATATTAAAGAGGGCAAGTAAAAAGATGTCCCATATTAATGGGCACATAAAAATTGATCCTATATATATATATATATATATATATATATATATATATATATATATTTTTTCCGCAGAAAAAATTGAACCATCTATTAAAAAAAGAGGGTTACCTAGCATATGCAAAGCATTTCCATTTCTCTCTTTTCGGGCAGAGAAACCAAGATCAACTGTTTGTAGGAATTTCCAAGTGTTCCCCAAAACAACCCAATCAAAACTATCCTCAAGGGATGAAAAAATTCCTGTCGTTTTCAACCTCCCGACTTCCTGTAAGGAAAATAGCCGAAACAGAGATTGGATAAAACCACAACATCAAAAGGTGCCAGTTAGTAGACACTATCCTAGTAGTTTAAACAAAAATTATAGAGTTCCAAAATGGACAGGGGCTCTGGCCTCCTTTGAAAGGAAAACAACACTGAGATCTGTCATAGAGTTTTACATGATCGAAATAGTTTTTCATAGCTGAATACATAAACATAGAAATAGAGAAAGTAAAGGGGAGCTATAAACAGCTCCAAATTTAAGCAAAAACTAGAGGAGCAAGTGACCTTCCCACCCCATCAACCACCTCTTCTACTGTCCATGTGCCCATATCCTGTTCAGTGCCTTTTTTAGAAAGGTTGTCTGCTTCTATGTTTCGTTTCCTGGAAATATGGAAAATTGTGAGCTCAGAAAAAAAACTTTTAAGATTGAAGATCTCATTAAGCAAAGGAATTAAGAGATAGTTCCTACATTTTTGCGTTGCATTAGTCCACTTTACTATGTTCAAAGAGTCACCAGAGATCTGTGCCTCACGCTCATTGCACAAGGAGATCCAGCAAATAAGTAGATGTAAGGCTTTAAGCTTGGAAAAATTGTTTTTTCCGGTGCCAAGGCCAATGGAAGCTTTTAGGATTTTCCTGGAGGGAAAGAAAATAACAAGGCCAGCTCCACACCTCTTGTTTTGATCTGAGGCCTCATCGAAGTAAGACCAGGGAATGGAGCCTTTGATTTCTTCCCTCTGAACCCATCTAGAGTGCTGAGAGTTAGATGGAGAATGGATATTCTCGAAAATGGCCACCCCTTCGGCTGCTAGATTATAAATAGGGAAAGATGTGTCTTTAAAGATCAAATGATTCCTGGCGAGCCAAGTGCCCCAAGCAACCAACAAAGGCATTGATCTGACTTTTTTGTTAGGAGCATCTTGCCACCATCTATGCCAGGCTTCAGAAAGGTCCCCTCCTTCCCACCTTTGGGGGATATTGGTCATCCTCAGCATTTCATTCCAAAGGATTTTCGTAAAGGGAAAGGAGAGAAAGACATGTTGAATAGTTTCCTCACTTTCTTTGCATAGATAACACCACTCGGTTCCAATCCTCCCTCTTTTCTGGAGGAAGTCCCATGTAGGAACTTTCTTTTGAAGAATGCACCAGAAGAACAGGCGGGTTTTAGCTGGTCCTTTAAGTTTTGATAGAAGTTTGACCCACCAACTTGGCTCCTCCCATCCTTTTTGTTCCATTAGCTAGTCATATCCCATCTTCGGAGAATAGATACCTGTTTGAGAGTGCACCCATCTCAATTCATCAGGCTTGTCTAAAATGTGAATATGAGAATTCAACAGGCCTGCTCGATAATTCCTCCATTCCTCTTGACATCTTTCTTCCAGTAAGAGAACGTCCCCAGCAAGCCACTCTTGTCACCAGATCAAGGAGTTTCCATTGTTAGCAATTTGGTTAAGGAAAAAAATCTCTCTATTATTTAGGTGTTCGATAAGATCTCTAGACAGGGCAAATGAATCTGAGCATCCCACCCAAGGATCTTTGCCTAGCTTAACCGATCTACCATCTCAGACGTTCCAAGCCAGCCCTTGTTCTATGATTTGAACAGCTACCACCAAGGCTTTCCAAACCACCGAGGAGTTTTTTAAAGATTTATGAGGCAGTCTAATCCATTCCAGACTCGGCAGTGGATCTATATACTTCCTCCTTGTTACTAGGGTCCAAAGGTTTTCCGAATAGATTAGTCTCTAGGCTAATTTGGCTACTAAGGACCTGGAGAAGGGATACAAGTCCTTTATACCCCATCCTCCCCAAATTTTAGGTCTAAATATTTTCTCCCATGCCACCCACGGGGTAACATGGTCCTTCTTCTGACCAACCCATAAAAATCTGCTACAAATTTTGTTGATCTTCAACAGAATACTCTTCGTCACCCAGATGAGGCTAGCTCAATAGACCGGAATGGCCATAACCACAGATTTGATTAGAACTAAACGGCCTACCCTTGACAACCATTTGAAGCTCCAGTGCTTCATCATGTTTTCTATTTTGGCCAGAAGCCAGGACCAATCTTGTACTCTGTAATTGTCAGGCTTGAGAAAGAAACTGAGGTACTTGAAAAGGTCTTGTAATGAATTGACTTCAAAAGGGAGAAGCTCTTTTACTCTGTCCACTTCCACATTTGAGAGCCCTGCTATTGTTAAGGTATATTTTTGTTCATTTATGCTAAAACCGGTGGCTTTTAGAAAGAGATCTATAATCCATTTTAGGCAACGACAGTCTTCCAGACTCCCATCACAAAATAGGAGGATGTCATCTACAAAGAGAAGGTGAGTCACCCAGAGATTGAGCGCAACTTTAATCCCTTTCAGCTCCCCTTGCCTCTTAGCCTCTTTGATCATTAAACTAATTCCCTCAGCTGCAAGGAGGAACAATAGGGGAGAGAGAGGGCACCCTTGGCACAGGCCTCTTTAAGGATTGAAGAAATCAGAGGCTGCACCATTGATTAGAAAAGCAATCGAAGTGGAAGTGATGCATCCCATAATCCATCTTACAAAATCATATCTAAACCCAAGATGTGTCAAGAGAAGCCTCAGGTACAAACAATTGATTCTATCGAAAGCTTTGGAGAGATCAATTTTAATGATAGTCCCTTTTTTCCGGCTCTTCTTGAGGCTATGAAGAGTTTCTTGGGCTACCCCCACTGCTTCATGAATTTTCCGACCATCCAAGAAGCCAAATTATTTAGCAGAGATATTATTGGAGAGGAAAGGTTTCAATCCGGAGGAAATGACTTTGGGTATGATTTTATATAAGCAAGTACACAGAGAGATGGGGTGAAAACCGTTGAAGGAAGAAGGGTGGTCAGACTTGGGGATGAGGGTTAAGAAGGTGGCATTAAAGGGTTGATGAACTGAGCCTGAGATCCTGGACTCTTCCACAACCGCAGCCAGGTCGTCACCAAGAGAGTCAAAGAAGTGGAGGAAAAATTCCACAGTCCAGCAGTTCGGCCCTAGGCTTTTCTCTTTCTGCATCGACTTAAGAATGGCTTCCACTTCATCTTTTGAAACCGGAGACATCAGGCTTTCATTCCCTTCCTCATCAATGAAACTTGGAAAGAATTATGCCACTCTTATAACTTCAGCAATGGAGGCTTCTTCCGGGGCTCTGAAAAGATCTTTGAAATGGGCTACCCCAAGGGAGGCTAACTCTTCAAAAGACTGTGCCTTTTCCCCATTCCCTGAAGGCATTTCCCAGATTGTGTTTAGATTCTTCCTTCCTTCGGAATAATTCTAGAAAAACCTAGTGTTTTCATCCCCATATTGGAGCCATATAGCCCTACTCTTTAATCGCCAGCTTTCCTCCTTAACCTGGAGAAGTTTCCTTCTAGCCGCTTCCAATTCCTGAATTTCGTTCCGTGATTCTAAGGTGGCATATCCGCCCCCTTCAGGATCTTCCAGAAGATCCAGCTCAGCATTAATAGTCCTCATCTCTTCATTTTCCTTTAAATATTTTTGGTGAACCCAATATTTGGTTGCAACCTTCAACCTTTTGAGGTTATTCATGAACGCCTTGCTTCAACTCATACCAACTCCATCTCCTGGTCTGTCCCTCCTCCAAGTAGAGTGGAAAAGTGTTATGAAAGAATCATTAGATAACCAGGAGGAGTTAAACTTGAAGGGAGACCCCAGTTTTTTAAGGGCCCCTTTTGCCTCCAACAAGATTAGAAAATGGTTAGACAGGCCCCCTTCACCCACCCAGTGCCTGAAAATAGATAGTTTCTCTGATAGCTCTTCTCCCAGAAGAAAGAGATCCAGTTTCTTTCCCACCCAGTCCTCCCCCATTCTTTTGTTCCTCCAGGTAGGTCTAGGTTTAAGCAGCGAGACATCTACCAGGTGAGAGGAGAAAATCTTAGAGAGAAATAACTCGGTCAAGGGATCAGCTCGAGCATTGGCCCCCCACGATTTCAAGACCCCAAGGGAGAAGTTGAGGTCTCCTCCAATGATCAGGTTGGGGTGGGCAAGGTAAGATTTTTGAAAAAGGGAAGTCTAGAATAGCTCCCTCTCCTAACAAGGCCCGTACACATTGAGAAGGAGTAGAGGAAGAAGTAAATCCTTTGAATATAACTCCATCACCAAATAATTTTCTGACCCCCAAGAAGAGATTTCTCTCATAGTACCTGCTTTATATCCGGTGACCACCCCAACAGAGCAGCCATTGGTGTCCAGAGCCTGGAAGTGCCATCCTGGAAACATCTTCGAGAGAAGACCGATGATTTCCTCACCTTTGCTGAGGGTCTCTTGAAGCATAAGAATATTTGGGCTATAAACTCTGACCAACTCCCTCAGGGCTAGTTTTTTGGGTTTACTAGCTAACCCCCTGCAGTTTTAGGAAATAAGGATCATTTCAAAACACCAAGGGGTGGCTTTGCTGCTCTAAGCACCCCAGTCAAGGATTTTTGTTTCCCATCTACAATATCGATCTTAGCTTTAAGCTGTGCCTTTGAAATATCAGATTTCTTACCTCTCATTTTTTTGGGCCCAATAGGCACAGGATCCAGCTCTAAACCTCCAAGAGAAAAGCCTTTCCCAGGGTGGTTTACCAGTGATCTTAGGTTATAGTGGGGGACTACAGGGGAGGGAGAAGGCACCAAAGGGAAATAGGGATCCGGAGGATCAACTGGAGGGGCAGGAATGTCATCAGAGGGCAGAGGCACCAAAACAACCAAATTGTCGATAGGAGGAGTGTTTAAATTCAAGGAAGAGAATTCCATCTGTAACTGCCTAGAAGGACCAGGCTCAGAGAAAATCAAATCAGAAACAGATGTAGAAAAACAAAGGGAAGAAGGGGAAGAGAAAGGCATATCCGCCTCTGAAGCCCCTCCTGTCTCCACTGAAGAAGGTGCCAGAGAGGCTGACAGCGCGAGCGGTTTCTCAGGGAAAGGGGCTGAGACTGCCTGCTGAGTCAGATCGCAAGGAGGAAAAATTCCCCTATTTGCCTCTGTGTCCTCCTCCATAGTAGTCTGTGAGGCCGCCTTGACAGGTTCTGGAGCTGGATAAACCATCAGTTTCCTTGCAGCATTGTAGAGTCTTCTTCTACACCGATGACCCAATGGACATTTTTTAGCCAGATGACCATATTTGTGACATCTGTGGCATCGAAACAGCAAGTTCTCATAGTCCAACTTTTGAAGAAATTCCAGTTCTTGGTATTTTAGGGTCATGGCATCCGCAAGCCCTTATCTAGGGTTAAGGCTTACGAGGTTCGTTGCCCCGCTGAGATCATTTGATTGAATATAGGACCGGTCGACTTCCAGGTACTTTCCCAACATATTTCCTATAGAGGTGAAAACCGAGTCTGTCCAAAACTGAAGAGGTAGCCCTGGAAATTTTACCCAGACAGGGGATTCATTCATTTTTTCTATTTGGGCATCGAACAAGGGAGTCCATTTGCGGAAGAGAATCGGTCGTTTGCCAAAACACCAATTCCAATCGAGCACCCAATCAACATGGTCCTTATGATCGAAGTTCAGGGTAAACCACCCTCTGTCCAAAAATTTTATTTCCACCGGCTTCCCAGGGGCATTTCCCCATTCTGTCTGAACCCAGTTTCGGATGTAATCAACTGTATATTTTCTTCCACGCACTCTACTGACAAGCCTAGTTTCAGAGGCTGCCATCACTTCTTCTACATGAATTTCCACATCGAGGACACAGCAAGGTCGGGTCTCCTTCTTCTTGATTGAGCTTTGTTTCTTGCATTTTCCTCCCACTGCCTCCATTTGTCTGTCGCCCTCCCCCAACTTCTGAGCCGTCTAGGCATCTGTAACCACGTCTTTAGGCAACTCCTGTCGCCTTTCCTAAGAGGCTTGGGAGTCTCGACCCACCAACCCCTCATCCAAAGGCTCCCTGTCAGACAGGCCCTTCTCCGGTACCGATTCAAGCCCAATATCAGCTTCCACCGAATGGCTTTTCCCTTCACCTTCCGCACAGGAGTTCGAGTGAATATTTGGTTCAGATCCAAGAGCGACACCCAAAAGCCGAATTTCCTTCTATGACTGATTCAAACCCACCTACGTTGTAGATTCAGAAGGAAGAGTTGTATCCAAGACGAAGGTTTTCGTCTCTAAGCCTCCCCTAAGAGAAGGGAAAACCAGATTACCTGAACCCAAAGAGGGAGTAAGTGTGCCGAAAGCATGATCCTGGCCGCTACCCGCCTCTCCTCCACCGTGAAGACCACCATGACTCAAAAGAGCAGTGTTCTCAAGCTTCAAAGCATCAAATGGAGAATATCTGAAGGAAAAGGGTCTTTCTCCTTCCTCCTTGATTTGAAAGACAACTTTCATAGCCGATTTCGGAAAGAATCGGTCTAAGTTCTGAGATGAAACTTCTTTGCCCCAAACAGTAAGAATTTCTTTTGGCGCCGGCTTAACGTCCACATAATCACATTCAAACCCCATCGATGTGGCTTACACAAAACCCTAGCCTGACACCACTACAGCTAGAAACTCACAACTATTGAGAAAAGAAACACTGTCGCAAGGTGAGAAGGGCTAAAAAAAGTTTTACCTTCATTTTTTCGCCGGATAAAGTCTAGGGCTCTTCCAACCTCGGAAACGCACGGAACATGGCCTACCTAGAAGGATCCAGGTGTATGCAAGTACCTGACAGCGAGGGAACGCTCGTCACATCCCTCGTCCCTCATGGCCTAAGGCAGGCCTTGCCTACAAGAAATTAGTCATCTGCCATGCGCAGAGCAAACCCTAGCTCTCTCGATTGTACCATCTGTTATAGTTGTGACAACATCTATCAATTGATCCTAAATATTGAGATAACATATAGTTTAATATTAATAGAATTGGAGGGGTTTATTTATTTAATAGTATTATAGGGGTTTATATATTATTAGAGGTGTTTGATATTAATAGCATTAGAGGGGTTAATATTAAAAATTTTAGAGGGGTTCATATATTATGCAACGAGGCCTAACTACAAAGTTAGGAAGAAAAGAAAAAGCAAGGGGTGGAAGGCAGGTTAAGGAGAGTTTTTTTAAATTCAATGCAGATAAAAAAGTCAACAGGTTAGTGGGGGGAAAGGGTGACAAGAGATGATAAAGGGGAGAAAGTAAAAATGTGGATAGAAGGTAGAGGTATGGTGTGCGGGTCGGAGTATATGAGAGGGATACAATAGGAAAACAAGGAATGGACAATGACAAGCAAGAATAAGGGTAAGGTGCGGACAAGCAGCATAGGGAGGGTAAGTCTAATTTCGGGAAAGAATGTGGATCCAATTCCTGCTAATCTCTAAGCCTCCATCTCTATTAAGGTTGTGGGGGTGTTTAATGATTTCAAGGGCTTCACGCACTTTACACTTAAAATGATGCTTCTCATTGGTAATTACCACTACATCTTCAAGGCATATGTGTTGACGTGTCTTATTAGAGTGTTCTGCCAAAGCCGAGGTTTTTGTTCTTCATAATTTGATGTCTGACCCATGTTCTTTAAACCTTATTTTGAAGGTCCTACCTATTTCCCCAATATAGCAATCTCTGCATGAACAATTAATTTTGTAAACCCATTTTTGTTGGAGGTGGTTGGGGTCATCTTTGCCAGATTTCTTCCTTTGTTTTATGGTCATTAGAGGTTTGAAGGATTCTCTAATGTTTCTTTGTCAGCGTAGACCATTCAGTAGTGCCTCTACACAACTCTATTTTCAAATACCATTCAGTAGGCACGTTTTCCAACATGTGAATAAACATATGGACCCATTTAGGTCTTGGATATACACCCCATTCCTGATTTCATCTTGCCAAATGTTTGCGTGGATCTCATTTTCCAGAGGACACATATTCAATTTTAATGATTGGACAATAAAACCACAACCTCATCATGCACGCACATTCCTACCATTTTCGCATATTCTCCTTCTGGGATTTCCACCATCTTGATGGAGTAGCGCACAAGTTGAGATCCAGAGCATGGAATCTTTGTCCTTCATGCACAATCCTTTCAAGATCTTGAATAAACATGTTTATATCAGTTAACCCATATTAGTCCAGAAAATCATGTACCTTAGATGTTATACATCATGGAGATTGGGTCATGCGATTACAACACATCGCAGATACCTCAAGCAACCCATTCTGTCAATTTTCTAGTTCTTCATCAGAGTCTGAAAAACAAGAGCTATCCTTCTCCCACTTAAGATTTCCATCTATTGTTGGATTAATCCAGTATTCTTTGTGCAAGGTCAGCTTATACACTTGATCAATCTCATCCTTATCTCACACTAGTTCAGTATACCTTTGTCCTTCTGCTGGATCTAGAGGAATGATTAACCTTACTCCATTTCTTTAAAATTCCATTCTCCTTTTCTTCGAATTGATAACACCATCCATGTCAATGGCCCAGTCTAATACTAGCAGTGCTGGATAGCGATAAGTATCATCTAAAATTTGAATGAATTCAAATTCTGCCATCACCTTAACACCATCTATACTGACCACAACTTGAGACAACCTCCCTAAATGAATGATCTTCTGCTGATTGGTCATGCGCAGTTGAATGCTAGACAACTCCAGCTTTGGCTCTTCCACACACTGTTGTGTTTTCTTAGGTAGAACATTAGCATCCAATCCTAGATCTATAATAACTTGGTCCATTTTGTAAGCACCAATCTGTGTGGTCATACGCATCTCCCTACCCGTTCTCTTCATGTTTTTGTATATTTTGTTGACTGCTCGATGTTATACCATCGGTTGTTCCTTCTCTGCACAATTATCTATAAAAGCCTACAGATTTTCGCCTGACTTCTTGTTCCGCAGTAACTTTACACATACTTGTAGGAATGGTTTGATCTTCTCATCCCCTCCTTCTTCCTTCATTGTTCTTGCTGATGTTGATGCACTTCATTCTATAAAATATTTTTGTGCTTCAATAAAGGTCTCTTTCGCGTGCTGAAGATTAAATCCTTCCTTGTCTTTAGGTGCTTTACGAATCCATACATTAGTGGCTGGTTGCTTTCCTTTATCTTCATTGGTGGCTGCACCACTCCTAGTAACCACATTCATGCTAGGATCTTCTTCACGGGTTTCAGTGCGAACAATCTGAAGATTTTGTGTTGGAGTCTGCATCTTATTTTCCTACATTTTAGCAATTAATATAGGAAAATATTCTATGACATGATCGAATTTTCTATAGTACTTGCAGGACTGTCGTGATGGATTCGTATAGTCGCACACCTAATGGCCAACATCTCCATAGTTATAGAAAATGACTTGTCCTCTTCCTCAATTAGCTGATCCACCTCCTCGGCCTCTTCCTCTATCTTGAAATCTATCGTGCCTAAAAGGGGATGCTGGTGATTTAGGCTCAACCTGTATTATATATACTTCATATTTTTCTAGCATCATATCATAAGTGCGAAAATTTTGCTCATCATTCCCTAATGACGAACATAATTTGAAAAACTACTGCTTCAAGTCAGGTTGATACTTTCCAATCCTTGGGTAGGAATTTGTGTCATGTAATTCATTAATTTGATAGATTGTGCACCACACATGACTCTTCTATGGACTAGGACCTCCAACGTTCAAATAACTATTGAATACATGACACTAATATTTATGGTGCCCAAAAGCTTTACATTTTATGCACCAAACCTCTGTGCATACCTCTTTGCATTTTTCCTTGCATAGGCTTTGGATTTCTAGATGCATGAATTCCAACTGATTATGAATCTATTGAGTTCCTAGCTTAATAGGTGTTTAGGTAGCCTCTAATTTCATTGCAACCTCCACAACCTGAGCTTGTGTGGCAATATTTTGCTGACCTAAGGGTTGGCACAGATGTGGAAGCAACATAGAAATTAACCATTCCTTATTTTGAGTATCATCAATAAAAAATCCACCATCTCTGATGGTGTGTTTCAACCTCTGATCGACCTCCCATATATATTCATTAGCTCCTACCGAATCTCCTTCATTTTTGTTAGCGGATGGGTGTATGACTTAGGTTTCTTAAACTACTCTTTTAGGGCCACTTTTATTTGTTCCAAGGTAGCATTAGGGTTTGCTTGAGAATTTTTTATGTACCACTATAATGCGTGATCTTGGAAATTATTAATTCATAATATCAATATTATTAATTTTCCAAGCCTGCCATACGACCTTAGTCACAAACTAGAAGTGATCAATGTCCTAATTTTCAATGCCTTTGAAATTAGGTAACTTTGATTGATGCAGCCATATCTACTTGAGGGGGAGGTGGAGGTGCTGGTGGAGATGGACTGCACGGTGGAGTGGGTGATTTGTGATGTGAGTGCAGGAGTGGAGTGGATGGCGATGGAAACAGAATCAAGGGTTTCTGGTTTGATGAGATTTCTCCTTCAGAATCACTAGATCTACTAGTTTTTGGTTCACATTCACTCTCACATCTAGGATTTAGAGGGCTATAAATAAAATTTTTAGAATCTTCACAATAAATTTTTCCACTACACGTAGTCATTCCTTTTTGAGTCATTCAAGCAGTATGTTCACATAGACAACAATGTTGACATAATATAATTTTCAGCAATAGTTTCAGTGAGCGCGGGAGCTTACCTCTAGGACCTTTGAAAAACCTTCTTTCTACTTTAGAATACGACACAAATTGATCAATGGAAAATTCAGTCATAATACCTCCCAAGAGGCGATCGATCCAATGGTCTACTGCATGGGTGATCTTATTGTCAAAATGCTCTACTTTCTGGATCAATTCAGGAGTCCACTCAGTGACGACGTCATTCTTTATGCAGGTACTGAAATCATCTAAGTAGGAAAACCACTCCTATAGATCATGAGAAAAGGAACACAATAATATTTCATGAAATTATATATAAATATGTTTCTGTACCCATTTTTCACCGAAACACTTAGTACTGCTATTCTCTTGGAGTGCGAATTCAAGGATCTTTCTATCTAGCCATTCTTGAAATTCATTTTGTGATGGATGCCACAACATCAAATCTCCCTCAAAATGATCCTGGTCCCTGCAACGGAACCATTTTTTGGATTGAGGGGTCCTGACCCAAGTTTATAGTTTATGAATAAACCAACAAACCCTCCAATTACTAGCCCTTTTGGCAATGACCTTCTTGCGCATATCAAAGTCTCACCCGAAGAAGTATGGGGGGATGCTAGAACTATTTTTTCGCACCCTGAGGGAAAAAAATAATTAAGTTTCCCTAAGAAAATAAAATATTGACTTGTATCAATCATAAACAGATGTGCGCAACAGAATAAGGCAAAATCATAGAATGTGTGCAATCCTTAACAGAGTAAGAAAGCGTCGTTGATAACCTTAGCACAAAAAAAACATAACATAAACAGTAAATAACTCAGATTAATAACAAAATAAATTTTCCAAAATATGTCCTTTGCATTAATTCAGATCCTTTCAATACATATCAAACTTTCCCTTACATAAACTCTTCCGCGTACACAACCAGCAGAGTCTGCACACAACCAGGACTAGTTCCTCGTGCACTCAGCCAATAGGAGCCTTTCAACCGAACCCAGACAAACCCTTTACTATGTATTACATATCATAAACTTAGATCCAAAACATGACATTAACTGAACTAATTTCCTTATACTCGATCTATCTATTTATATTCTTTCTGTGTGGAGATACTATGGTCTCAAACCATGGTTTGAGGTCCACAGTTTACCCTTAAACCCATTTACACCAGGATTAGGTAATTTGAACCACCCCAAATTCCCTTGAATCATTCGTGCAATGTGCATATACAAGAATTATACAAAATTTCATCAAAAAGTGTGCCCCAGCGAACCCCGCTCCAACACTTGTGATGACTTCACGACAAGTGCAACACTAAAGAAATAATTTGCAATGCCCATGACAACAGTTTAAAAATTTGTAAATGAGTGTGACTAATGTTTACATGGTTAGAAAAACTAATTCACACAAAGATAACCCCTTGAAACCACAAGAACAAAAGTGCATACATTGTGCGATAGCTAACATGCGAAAAGATGACAATTGCTAAAGTGTGAACAACTCTTGTGATATGTGGAAGGCAGTGAAAGTAACACATTAAAGAATAAAGATAAAATGAGAAAAACACTAATTAGAGTAAAGGAAAGTGAAAGTGACAACTGAAAACTTGAGAAAAATACTCATGAAAAAAAGGTGTGTGAAAGCGATAGTTCTCAAAACTCACCAAAATGGAAGTAGGACTGCAGCTAGAGAGTGAGAAACTGTCATTTTCAATGCACACTGAGTATCGACATGGATTGGGCATTGCATAGGTTTAGTCCTGATGGAAAATTCTATGCTTGTCCAAGCTTTCATAGAAGAATGCATTCATGAACTTATTGTAGATGGAGCATGTGTGTGAAGTTGAATTCAATACTTCCAATCCAAAAGGGAGCTCAATAATCATCAGTTGACCAAGGATCGAATATGGAATGACTGATCGCAAGATCCACAGTAGGCTTTGAATTCGAGTATGAGAAAAAAATTGGAGGGTGTTTGTCACAATTAAAATACCTGCTTACACACCAATATCTATGTTTATCAACAATTTAATATATATATAACTTAACTAGTATAAATTCACTTGCACACTCATTTAATGAGTGCACCATGTTCCTGATGTTGAAAACTACTACCTATTTTAAAATTGTTTATATTTAATATTCGATGTTGTAACACTGATATGAATATGAATAATTTTAAATTAGTGTTACTATGTTAGTGTGAAATAAATAAGCTGAAACACATTTCCCTTGTAAATTGAAGGAATGAATAGGTGTTACAAGGTTTCCACATTTATTCCACTAACACATATTCTAATATATATGGAAATTTGTGTGCAAATATATATTTATGATAAGTTGTGTGCAAATTTTATATGCACGACCTCATTAATTTATTGAATATATGTATTCCAATAAATAAATATTCATGATGACTCAACCCATTTGATATTATTATCATTACATGGATTACAATTCTCCAAAGAAACATCATTGATCTGAATTCTGAAATCATAAACACCTCCTGATTTCCAGTCAAAGGGAAGCACAATGTTTTTTCCCCACAACCATTTCACATCATAACTGCTTGTTACTATGAATCAAAACTAGAGAGCACCTCCTTGCGCCTTTTGTAAATACGACACTATTTCATGGTTTCATGTCATATAACGCCACCCAGAAGTACCCACGTACAAAAAAATCATAAATGAAAAAATAATTACCATATCGCATGTGTTCACGATTCCATCATAAACATTTTAAATGCAATTTCAGAAATTGATGTGATGGACTAATTTACTTGAGCAACATCCATGGAAACTATGTCTGTCTGGCATCCTTCGTATAGAAATTGCACAACAAGATAGTAGTTAGGGTGATTTTTAGGTCTAAAATCGGCCTCCTAAGGAAATTATTAAATAATAGTGTAAATAATAAAATAATATTAGATTACATATGTGGTAGTGTATTTGGCGCAAGGGTGTACGAAATACACTTCTTTAGCAAGTTGTATGATACCTGCACAAGGTCACAGAGAAAAATGATTGTCTACTGTTAGTGGAACGAATTTGACACAATGTAAACTAAGTTTGAGGGAAAACTAAGGATACAACACTAAGAAAAAAACAAAACACAATATGAAAAATACAAAAGCTCGATGGAGGAAAAACATAATAACACAAGTGGAGAATTATCCCTTTATTATGTGTTGTTGGTAAGAAAGATACAATGCTAAACACTTGAGGAGGTTCCTTTGAGCTATGGAGCTCAAATACCCAAAACAAGGAGCTCTCCTTCCCTTGAGTTCCTGCAAGCATCTCTTCCCTCTCTCAAAGGATGGTAGATCAAGATCAAGTGGTGGACCTCTCTCTCTTGGACTTAGATGTTGGTTGGCCAACATATGAGTCCTTCCAATCCCTCTACTACTAGAGAATTCAAGCTGGTTTGCTATGAAGCAATTTATCCAGCATAAGAATGTGTCTCCCATTATTCTTCCAAAGCATAGATTATATAGAAATTTTTTGAATTCCTCCCTCTTCTCTTTTCCTAAGAAGGATAGTGACACAAGAGTGGAGGAGAGATTCATTTTTGGGTTGCATTTACTCGGCAAGGTGGCTCAATATGGTTTTCCTTGACAGTACTAGGTGGAGAATCATCTTAACCAAGCATGCCAAGTGGTCTTCGATGGTAAAATTTTTCCATATTCAGGATCACATGGCTATCAAAGGAATAACCGCGCCGTGTGCAAAATTTATTTGATGCAGGTGTGCTGTCCATTAATTGCCATCTGAACCTTAGGAAAAGATTAAATTTTGGTCTGCCTTAATATATCCATTCTCTAAAAATATTTATCTGTGCCTTCTTCTTGACATTTTTAATGTCTTTTTCCTGTACAATTTTCTGGTGTTAATTCCCCCCCCCCCCCTAATGTACGAGGTATAGTAAGAACTGAATAATTGAAATATATTATGATTTATTTTCTATGTGATCTTTCTAAGAGAGAGAGAGAGGCTAATAGTTTTGGAACTGAGTTGAGAGACCCCTTGTCTTAAGTAAAAAAGACACCATGCTATGTAGGAAACCTACAAGATATTAAATAAGAAATATTTATATGAGGTGGGAATGTCCCATGCTCATGATGTTTGACTAGTTAAGATTATTTGACAGATACAGGTTTTGTCATGTCATATTTTGTAGTTGGTGACCTGCTGCTAGTTGATGACGACAATTGTTGATGTTGTTGGGGGAATTTTTTTTTTTGAAAAAAAAAGGTTGAATGTGGTACAAACATGCATGGCATGTTTTAAATAACGTGCTCAATGGATTCATGTGTCTTTGAGTGTTGTGGACATTCCTGTGTAAGAATTGTTGAAAGAGATGCCTACTGGAATATGGGTCTTCAATGAAGCTTCACATAGTGAAACGATTATGAAGTACGATACCATATTGGACAAGAAAAATTATGTTGATGTTGAATGTCAAGAGGATCAATGACATGAATGTGAAATTATGATTCCCATCGTGCCATCCGAGGATGCCCTGATTGAGGTGAGGAGTCATCTAAGGTACCATTTCCTTCCTAGAAAATACTTGCTGAAGTCGACAATAAGGAAGCATCAACTGATTAAAATTAGTGTTGATTCAAGGTACCAGGGTTTCTAATGTAGCAGGGCATAATGTGATGGGTTAACTAGGCAGGGTGGCAAGAAATATCTATAACTGATGATGGTGGTTAAGTGGCCCGAGGCCGAAGCTATTAATGCAAGTAGCGGCAGTCATAACAATTTCTGATGGGAAACCCCTGGGGTCCATAGTACACACAGGGTGGGTATACATTTGCTATTACTTTCACGGCTATTTGTGGTAAAGAATGCACATATTTGACCAAGGGTGATTAGGGACTACTACCAAGTAATAAATGTAAATGGATGGGTGGGAGCCTTCTCCTAAAAAATTCTTTGTATACTTGCCAAAATAATATGAAAGTGATTTTGATCTACAAGCACGGAGATGGATGCCCCATTAATCATGGATAATCCTACATGATGATGTGAGGAGTGTATTCAGCTGAGGGTGGTGGCCCCATTTGTTGGTTTTGGTGCGAGGGTGATGAGGCGGATGAAATGTCGCAGATGGGCTATGCTCATGGGGGTTTGATAAGCCAAATAGGGGTTTTAACATGCAATGGGTAAAAAATTGACTTGAAGTTTGATGGTGGGCGTGTGAACATGAAGTGGTTCTTGGGCTGAATTTTATGGCCATGGCTCCAAACCTTGGCATGTGGTCTACATGAGTGATGGATGCCATGGATGGTGAGGCTCTACTAACCTACAAGGGTGCTTATCATGTGAAATATGGGGTGATGATAAACATGGTTGACTGAATGAACCTATGGTTTTATTCTGTTGGATAAATTATGTTAGGATATGCAAAAAAATTTAGGGAAGCCTATCATGATGGGGGTAGAATGGTACCTACTCTTGTACTTTTTTTGGTTAGGACAAGTGGGGATCTGGCGTGTTTGTAATACCTACAACCAATACCCCAAGTAAAAGCATATTTTTAAATATTTTGGAAATAACTTGAGTTTCTAAGTGACAAGAGAGGGCGTACTTGAACTGAAGTATGGTGGACGTTGTGCCTGAAAATGAATTTTCTGAAAGTTGGATCTATGGGGGCCTGGTTTGAACATGATGAAGTCTTGATCACTATGTTTCCCATGGTTTTGTGATTAGGTACTCTGTGCTTCAGTTATGGTCTATTGAAACATGAAAAAACTTCAATATATAGGCCAATATGGTCCATTTTCAAGTCATTTGTGTCTTTTGAGGGTCTGAGGTCAGAGCAGACAAACCTTCTCGAGCTTATCTTGCCATTGCGGTGAGCCTGAGCACCTGAGATTCATGTTTTTAGTGTCAGTTAGGACCTTAAATGTCCTAATTTTTATTTTTGTCAGTTTCATGAGTTGGTGGTCCATACAAATGTGAATTTGTATAGAATTTATTCCCATTTCTAGGTAGGAGTATGGTGATCAAG
Organism: Pinus albicaulis; assembly: GCA_034641835.2. NCBI lineage: Eukaryota > Viridiplantae > Streptophyta > Pinopsida > Pinales > Pinaceae > Pinus > Pinus albicaulis. The sequence continues at coordinate 618,729,859 of CM076582.1, forward strand.
AATGGCCCGGATGGTCCTCGCGCAAAGGGTGAGATCTGCGTAAGGCCCTTGTGGTTGGGGAAGCTTAAGCACACTATGCCATGTGGATTTTTATGTTATAGATGTGCTGTTAACACGCATAGGTTTTTTACAGGTGCGGGGAGGCATTGTTTTTGAAAATTTTAATTGTTTTTTTAGCAAAAACTGATTTTTAGTTTTTTTTTTCCTAGTGGCAAGATGTTGTGGTGAGAGTTGGACTGGCCTTATCTCCACACAGTAGTGGTCGAAGACCCCCATGATTAATAGACCCTATCTCAGTATGGTTTACTAAATTTCTTAGAGAAACACATACTGAGGTCCCAAGATGGGCTCCTGCATTAGCTGGTCCGATGCTGGAATAGGAGACGAAGCTTTATGGTCCTGCGCCATAGAGATGTCCTGATCCAGCTAGAGAACAATTTTTATTTTGTGGCATGTCTCTTTCCTCAGGGGGAGGCACTTGCTTATCCACTCCCCCCTGGGGACTGAACATCAATCGTTGGGATGAGAAGGAGAGACATTGCAGTCCTAACCCTATCATCCCGAGCTATATCTGTGTGAGGTCGATCACGAACTTGGTTGAGAGGGATTCTTTGGTAATGATATTTTGCCTGTTTGGGTCGAGGAAAAACCATCAAGTGTAAATTCTGTAGATTATGGTTCTGAGCCAACTTTAGGCTGGTCACTTTTTTGATTGGGCCTGCTATGTCTACTAGGGCATGGTCATTCAGCTGCCCAAGGCTCAGAGGGGTGCTATCAAGACCTTTGCTTATGTGAGCATCCCCTGTAGCATTATGTATGAGTGGGTTGTGATGCTATGACCCTTTGTGGTGGTGTCCCTAGGTCCTCTGAGGGATCCTTGAATGCACCGATTAGCACGTGTGATGCCCCATAGTGGTGGGGGAGAGGCTGAGTGCTACTAGGATCTAACGGTTGAGGCGTAGTTCAAGTCAAACCCAAAGGTGTTCCTTGAGTTCCCATATTTAGGGATCAATTTCCAGGGGGATCCGGACATGTATCTCCATCCTGGCTATGTATGGGGTCAAACAGGTATGAAATTTTATGTTTTCTGCATTTTGAGGGTTCTATTGTATATATATCTATATCTCTTTGATGGTGACACTGATATTATTTTTTGGTTTCTTTTGCAGATTTAGGTTCAACAGGGTGTCCAACTGCTCATTTGGTAGGCCACTAGTTGAAGAGGAGGGACTCGGTTGGGGTAGGTCAGACCCATATTGGGGGACAGGTTGGTGTCGGGGGTTCCTCAGGTGAGGGTAGTAGCGTTGCAATTGTTGGTGGGGAATTTTCTCTCCTAAAACATGTTGAGGCGGCCAAGGCATGACTGGCAGTAGTTGAGGTGTTATTGGCTGCTACTGATATTTGAGTACCAGTAGCAGAGGCTCTAGCTGAGGCGGCCAATGTTTGTGCTTCAGATCTAGCAGATTCGTGGAGTCGCTTGGAGAGGCTTACTCGAGGCTTTCTGACCAGTGGTTTTGACGAACTAGATGACATATTGTTGGATATGGTGATGGCCCGTGAGAGGGATCATCACCCAAATTTGCATAGAAAAGCACTTAGTGTCATGGTTGTTGCTCCTATACTGGCACCAGGTGCTCACATGGGTTCGGAGGACCCACTAGGTGGGGCTCAGCCCTAGAGATTTTTGTATGGTGAGGGAAGGAACCCATTATGAGGATGCTTCCCTATGTTGATGATATGTATATTTTTGGACTAATGTGATGGTCAATGACCTGTTTTATATGCTGGGACACATGTTTTTTGATGTATATATGCAAGATGTATTTTTTGGAAGCTCTTATGATGTTCCTAAGGTTATTTTTCTATTTTTGTATATGTTTATGATGGATTTTATGCTTATGATTTTTTATGGATGATCGTTTATACAATATGCATTCCAGTCTAGGATATGGTTAGCTATGTGATCGAATACCTGATTTTGTTCTCTTTGTATGTGTGTAAATGTAATGTGATCAAATTTACATCTTAAATGTCATGCATGCAGGCATTTCCTAAATAGGTGTGAATATCGTATTTGAAAATATAGCTTTAACTATGATACCACTAACTGACAGTCAATAAAGGCATGTATATGGCTAATATCCTGGTTGGGGGCATCACTCAACATCCCAATGATTGCATCATATTCTGCTTGATTATTTGTAGCTGATCTGACACATACTTCATTGGTGAGGAATGGTGACTAGCTAGGGGAGTATATGACCTAGGCAACTGTTGCTAGATTTTGTGACCATTGAGAGGCTCCATCATAAAATCCAAAATAGTGGATGGGGGGATGATCCATCTATGACACAAGAGCATTGTTCTTAGAACAAGTCCACGATGATTATGATCATTGTAAAAATGTATTCTACATTCATTTTATCTCTAGGGTTGAGACTTCTCACCCTATGGGTGGAATTTCTTAAGGTAGAGCCCACTGAAGGGATTATCTAGGCATGTACCGTTGGGATCAGAAAGAATGTATGCTAATTTGAGGAGATATTGTTTGATGATGTAAGGACCCTTCCATAATGTTTCGTACTTCCCAAGTCCTAAGGCTTCTTTTGAAACATCATAGAGGAGGACTAGCTCCTTCTCAGAAAATGAGCGAGGGGCGATGTTGGGGTCAAATGATTCTTTTAATATTTTCTTGTGATCCTCATTATGTTGGATATACTCTCATCAAATTTCATCGATGAGATCTAATTGTACCAACCATTGCTCCAAAGGCCGAGTATTAGTGAGGAGTGCAATAACTACATGTAAGTTTGGGATTTCACGTTCAATTGGAAGCACGACCTCCAATCCATATACCAACTGGAAAGGTGTGAAATTTTTTGAGGATTTTACTGCTGTTTGATTTTCCCATAAGGATAAAAATACCATAGGGTGTGATTTATTTTTATGGTTTTTTACCATACGCTTTAACATAGTTTTGAGTACTTTGTTAATAACTTCTACCTGGCCATTGGACTGGGGGTATTATGGTGATGCAAACTCGTGCATGAACCCTAGATGATGGGATATCTCCTGGAATATTTCATTCTTGAAATGATTTCCATGGTCGGAGACTAACTCCTTAGGAACAATGAATCATGCGATGATGTGGTTGAAGAGAAATCAAGCTGTGGTTTCTACGATGTTGTCGTATGTGGGCATGGATTCCATCCATTTGGTGAAATAGTCGATGGATACTATGATGTATTTTTGGTTTCCAGAAAATGTAGGGTTTCAATTCATAAAGTAGATGCCCCATTTTCAAAAGGGATCTGCTACAATGACTGGGTATAGAGAAGCAGGAGGCGCTCTTGCCTTGTGGGTGAAGCGTTGGCATCGCTCGCACCTTTTGAATTCTTGTATGCAATCATGGAATAGGGTGGGCCAAAAATAACCAGTCTGCTAGAATGTTTAGGTGGTTGGAAACCCTAAGAAGTGGCCGCCGCAAGCCCCACTATGGCATTCATTTAGGGTTTTCTTAGCTTAGTCATGTGTGAGGCATCGACATAAAATAGTGTCAACGCCTCTTCGATAAATGATGTCCACCATGAGAAGGTATAAGGGGCCCTGATGGCATATATGCCTTCGGTCATCATAGGTGAGATGTGGTTTGAACTTTTGGGGTTTCAGACATAGAAGGATGTCATCATAACAAGGGTCCTCGGTCGTCACTAAGAACAAATTCTCATCTGGTAGCGAGTCATTAATTAGGGGTCCTTGGGTCATACTTGGGAGATGAGTTATGAATTAAGCTAGGATTAATGATTTCTTTCTCTTAGGGGAGATGAACTGTAGGTTCAATTATTGTAGTATAACTATCCATTAGGCGTACTTATGGTTCATCATACGACGGGTTAACAAATATCGCGTGGGGTTGATAGTTTCTATGATTGTTGTAGTCCTTATGATGATGTAATGTCGAAGGAATGTACTAAGTCTAGGGAAATTTTTTCTTCTGGCTCATACCTTAAAGCAGGGCTAACTAGGTTATTTCTGACGTAATAAATAACGTGTTATTTGTTTTCAGGCTTATCTTGGATTAACACCCCAACTATGGCTGTGTCTAACGTAGATAGATATAAGGTATATTATTTGTCGTAATTGGGTGGGTTGATCAAGGGGGCTCAAGACAAGGTGTATTTTAGTGCCTCAAATGAATTTTGAGCCTAATTATCCCATTGAAAATAATTTCATGATGGAGTAGGTGCAGAAATCCCTACGTGCAAGTGGCATAGTCAGGGAAAAAGTGTCGTAAGAAGTTTACTTTCCCCTGTAGGCTTTGAATTTTCTTTAGAGTTTTAGGTGGTGGTATTTATTTGATTTCTTGGACCTTTAGGGGGTCAACTCTGATTCCTGGTTGGGATACTATGAATCCAAATAGTCTACCTACATTAACGCATAAGATGCACTTGAGGGAGTTCAAGCGTAGGTTATAATGTCGGCACCGTTGGAATACCAACCATAAATCCTCTAGATGGTCACCTCACTACTTGGATCATACTATGAGATCATCTAAATAGGCTAAAATGAGATGATCCAGGTCGTGGAAGATATAATTCGTGGCCCACTGAAAGGTGGCTCCACCATTTTCAAGACCGAATGGCATAACTTGATATGTGAACGTGCCATAGGCGGTGGTGAATGTAGTCTTAAACCGATCCGTATGTCGGATTTGAATTTTATTGTACCTCGAGAATCCATCCATGAAGGACAAGGCCTCATGACCAGCACAAGCATCGATGACTTGGTTGATGAAAGGAGGAGGGTAGTTGTATTTGGGAAAATATTTATTTAAATCTCGAAAATCGGTGCAAACTTGAATGGTTCCCTATTTTTTCATGATGGGTACAAGGTTGAAAACCCAATATGTGTAAGTGATTAGTAGATGAATCCAACTTTATGAAGCTTTTCTATCTCTTGTTTGATCGCTTCTGCTTTGGATTGGTGTAATTGACACTGATTTTGGAGGACTGGTGATACATCAGGCCACGTGTCAATGTGGTGTTCTACGATGGTGGGGCTTAACCTTGGAATTTCTGAATAAACTCGTGTGAATATATTTTTATACTCTTGTAATAAGTTTGTATACACAACTAATTCATCTCAGGAGCATGATGCCCCTAGCAAGATTTCTTCAGTTTCTTCTAGTTTTTTCGAGATATTCACCTTAATGGTTGGAAAAATATTCAACATATTTTTTTCCTAAATTGCATCGGGTGCTGGGATAGGGTTATTAAAAAAAAATATATTTCTTGATAGAAGGGACCCTTTGAATTAAATGGCGTAAATACTCGGGTTTTTGTGCATCTAGACACGAATGTTTTTTCTGGAAGAAAAAATGAGCGGTGATGCATTGCATCCCACAGACAATCTGGTTCTATCATGGCCTCTAATATATCCTCATCAGAGTGAAACAAGGTGTCTAAGGGGGAATTGGTTTGTGCGAGGTCATAGGAATTGGTTTGGGCCTAATAGTGTTGGCCGACAGACATGAATATGATTTTGTGGTTGATTTCATGAAACTAGATGAGGTTGACAAGGTGCAGACGGGTTGGGTTTGCACCATTGAAGGTACTACTATCGTTGCGGTAGTTGAAACAGTATCAAAAACAAGGAAATATGAGAAGACAACATGAATCATGGTTCCTGTTGTGGCTCATTTTCATTTAATTTTTTAAATATTTCTCAAAACACCAAAAAATCATATATGGTAGAAAATGAGAAAAATTTATATGTCGAAAAAGAATTTTGATATATATGTTGGTGTATTAACATTATGTGCAGAGATGTGAAGGTAGGTCAAGTCAGGCTTCTTCACAAGCTCAGGAGAGACTAGCACTACAAAATACCAAATAATCTCAGGAGGGTTATGTCGTGGAGAAAAAACAATTGGTAATGAAGATCGTTTATTCGTTAAAGGATCGTATGCAAGCTTGTCGAATGAAAGTCTGTTCATTATCGAAGAAATCGCGTATATTTCCTAAAGGCAGAGAACTGGCATATTTTCCCTTGAAAACTTAAGATTTTTGGAAGAAGCGTAAAGGGGAAAATCGACGGTCAGGATCAAAGAGCAGAAATGAAGCGGAGAGATGGACGACGGAGATCATAGCAAAAAAATGAAATTCAAATTGATCGGAAGTTGTGAAGAGAAGCCACATGTTGGCCATAGGTTCCATCACACATCGCACTTCATGAATTTTAACACTTACCTCTCGTTTCTTATAACAAATATTTCAATTTTCGATTTTCGATTAGCCCCACCTCTGTTTTCCACGTCACCCTCTCGCACGTCGCACATCACACTTCACGACTTATAACACTTACCTCTTGTTTCTTATAAAAAATCTGCTGATTTTTTATTTTCGATCGGCCCCACCTCCATCCTACCACGTTACCTTCCCACCATCGCATGTCGCAAGTTCAAGAGGAAAGTGCTAAGGAACATGTTATGAACGTCGAAGTGCTGAAATGCGATGGAAAGGCGGACGTGATACCATTCAAAGGTTAATTTGAATTTATTTAAAGTTCAATATTATGCGCAATTGTGTTGGTTTTATGAAGAAACGTGAACGTGGGAAGTAGAATCGGGTAACGCCCAACCCTGTGCAGAAGAGAGTTATATGTAGCATCACTTTGTAAATAAATGGAACACTAAACATTGTAGGCACAAGAGGAAGAGGTAGATTTGGGCAGAAGGGGACATGATAACATGGTTTTAAGCATAGAGGCATAGGTAGAGTCAGGGAAAGGAGCATATGGTGGAACTGTTTTAAGCACAACAGCTGGGTCAATTCGAGAAAAGAGGCATTATTTTAGAACTATTCAGATACAATATCATAAAAATAAAATACATGAAAAGAAGCAGAAAATACAAACAGTGAACTTTGGAAGATATGTACGGTAGGGATGTTTGATCTGTCAAGGAGACATATCAACACTTTAGGGAGATGCATCAGCAACAAATCAGATTCAGAAAAAAGAATGATATTTCAAGTTTTAATTTTTTTTCTTTGTAAGTTAAGATCGAAGCTATAGGGATGTCCTCCATTGCAATGTAATAAGTAGTTTTAACAGTTTAGTAATCGAAGTAGTTTCAAGAAATTTTAGCAGTTATAAACTATTTTTGATATATTTAATCAAGATAGAAATAAAGAAGAGTGGTTCTGAGTTTTGGACCTCTGGAAGACTAAAACTATGGTACTTTTATGAGGAATTAATGAAAGAAAAACCAAGTTTCCTACAACTGTTAATGGTGATTTGTTCTTCCAGTGCCATTTTCTGTCCCTTCTTCTTTGAATGAAGTGAAGTAATGTAGAATCCAGTCTCTTAATTACATCTGTGAGTAAGAGTTAAATAACCTTAATTTGTGCTCCTTCACTCCAACTACTCTCCCTTCATAGAATCTCTTTGGAACTTAAAACTAATATATTCTGTGTGTACAAAATATTATTTTGAGTTTCTTCTCTCTCCATAAATTCATTCTGAGATTTAGAGTGGTAGATTCTGTGTTACAACATATCATTTCAAGTTTCTTCTACAATCCTTCTTTTCCGTATAGATATCAGCAGTTAATGGAATTGTAGAGTCTTTCATTATACCAGGTTGTTAAGGGTTTTAAATAATTAGTTTCCAAAGGGGTTGAATGAAGACCACTTGATATAATTACTTTGTCACAGTTTAAAAAAATGTCTTAAGCACTTATTCCTTTCCAAAGCCAAGAATTGTCTCTTAAGATACAACATTTTCTGGCACTGTTGCCGGGGACAAAGAAACGAAGTTTATTTTCCTTGGTTTTTTCCCATTATTTCCTCTGGTTTTTCAGTGAGGAGGAAATATTTGGTTGTGTTTGTTATTCTTAGAATTTTGGCTCACAAGATGCCTCACACGAGGTGAGATACCTCACAAAAGAAGGTCCTTGCTTTGTCAGACCCTGAAAGATTGGTTTCTAAAAGGGTTTAGAAACCCAAAACCCCCTCAACACCTAATATTACACTCTCATCTCCTGGTAGGAGTTCTAGTAATCCTTTGTTTGAAGATATCTCTGAAGTACTTCATTTCTTGGAACAAGATTCGCCTTTCACACCGCTTTATTTTCAAGAACCTAAGTTGGAAGAACATTCCTTTGAGTCTATTTCTTTTACTGTTACTCAAGCTCAACAAACTCCAATTGTTGGTCCCTATGCTATTGCCCATTAACCCACCCCCATATCCGTTTTACCTCCACCTCCGTTCATTTTCACAGCACATCCGTCGACTGCATCTAACCAAGGAACAATCAATCAAGGTGTAAACAAGGCAACACCAACGTTTTTGTTGAACATATATGCTCCACTTAACCTTCCTCAACCAGTGAATGTGATGCCTCAAGAGTATCTTAAATTACTTCCATGTTTTACTGGAGAAGATGAAGTAACTGCAGAAAAACACTTGCCTATGTTTTGTAATTTTTCTGAAAATATGAATGTAGAACATCTTGATGTTGTATGAGGCTTTTTCTTCAGTGTTTGTATGGAGAGGACAGAAAGTGGTTTAAGGTATTCCAAGATAATTCTATTAATACATGGGAAGAACTGGAAAATCGATTCACTCAGATATGGGGTGAAAAAAGGGACCATAGATATTCACTGATAGAATTCAATGCAAACAAAAGAAAACCAAATGAGAATATATCAGATTTTATCAAGAGATTCAATAAGTTGTATAACAGTTTTCCTGTATAAATGAAGCCCCCTCCTTTTGGAGCAAAGGTGGATTCTTTTGGGGTTTTTGAAGCTGATTTTAGGTTCACGCTTAGAGAAAGGAGAACCCCTACTCTAGAGAAAATATAGACAGATGATTTAGAGATTGAAGCTAATATGACTGCAGCTAGAAAGGCAAAAGGGAAGAAACTAGTTCAAGAGAAGGGGAAAGAAAAAGAAGAAACATCACAAGATCAAATAATTGAAGATATGACAAAGGTGATAAAAAACTTGTCAAATAAGCTAGTTAAGATGGAATTGGAAAGTAAAAAATCCCAAATACAAGTACAACAAAAGCGAGGGCCATTTAACCCTCAATTCAGAAGACATCCCCTGAAAATTTTTCAGAGGGAAATAAAAGATGAAGACCAAGTTCAAGCACCATTGTATATAGAAGCAATACCTGGAGAGTCAACATAAGATGACAAAAGGGAGGTTGAATATGAAATATCTACTATGTACACAATGGAATATGATGAAGAGGAAGATTGTAATGGAGAATATGTTGAAGCTCAAGTATATTTTGACCAAGATGAAATGGATTAATGCTATAGGAAATTCACATATTTCACGAAAGATGAGTTACATAAAACATATGATTTAAGGTCTAGAAAGAGATCTAGAGTGTAGGATAATGAAGATGAACAACAAGATTCTATTCCTCCTCCAATGGTGACTCCACAACAAAAGGGCCATGTAAAACAAGTTAGTGATGGGAAGCGACCTGTAAATTAAGTTAATAGAGCATATATGCAATAGGGTGAACCTTCCCAAAGCAAATTAGTTGATACTAATATTTTGGAGAGAGTTGTTCCCATACCCAAACAAGTAGAAAATTCTAGAAAGAGTGAAGAATAACCTGAAAATAATGGGAAACAGACTCATCCTTTCAGTTTGAAAAAATATTTGGAGAAGGTAAAATTTAGGTACCTCTTCTAGAATTAGCTAAAATACCAGTCTACAAGAAAGACATTTCATAATTTATTAATCTCACACAGATTGAAGATATAAGTGAAATTGTGAACTTACAAGAAGAGAACCTAGTGGTCACCTTTGGTCCTCATGTAGAAGAAGTAGACCCTTCTGTCCCACCATTCTATATTTCTCTGTTGCTTCATGATTTTACTCTCTATAATTGTATGATGGACTTAGGTGCATCCCATAATCTCATGCCATTATCTGTTATGAAGGAACTAAACTTGCAGATTACGAAACCTTACAGAGATTTGTATTCATTTGATTCCAAAAGGGTGAAATATATTGGGTTAATTAAAGATGTAGTAGTTTCTTTGGAACAAATTCCAGAAAATAGTATAGTCATGTATGTAGTGGTTTCTGACATTCCAGCCAGGTTTGGAATGCTCCTATCAAGATCTCAGGGAGAAAAGAAAGGATTTGTTCTCAAACTAGATTTAACTTATGCTATCATTCTTGTTTTCAATGGGAAATAAAGGAGATTGTATAGGGAAAAAAGGTTCGTGAAGACTACTACCAAGAAAGATGCAAGAAAATTCCCTATTTATAGTCACGAAACAGAAGATATTTCATATTTAATGATGCATGAAGATGTAGAATTTGCTGAAGACATAGGGAAGCAGCTCTCATAAGAAGTTTTAAATAATGAGCTGCACTCAAAAAAATTTGGAAATGCTACTTTGATGGTGCCTACTCAAAGAAAGGAACAAGAGCTAGATTCTTGCTGACATCACCAGAAGGTAACCTCATTCCTTTTTCTTTTAAATTGGAATTTGATTCAATAAAAAACGTGGCTAAGTATGAGGTCTTGATCTTAAGCCTTCAATTTTCTAAAAATATGAGAGTTCAGTGTATTTCAATTTTTGGTGACTCTCAACTTATAATAAGACATATTAAAAATCATTGTTAGACCAAGCATCCAAGATTAAGATCATATAGAAGTGAAGTTTTGGATCTGATATAGAACTATTTTGAAGCCTTCAATATTCATTGCATCCCAAGGGAGAATAATAGGTTGGCAGATTCATTAGCAGTTGCAGCTAGTACCTTTAAGCCTCCAATGAATCCAAGGTTAAGGTATGAGATTGAAATTAGATACATACCCTCCATTCATGACAATGTGAAACATTGGCAGATGTTTGAAGGTGATGTGAACATAAATCATTTCTTGAAAATTATTGGAAACTTTGAAGATGTTGAGATAGATCAAGAAGAAGAACAGATAGAGAAGAAAGGAGAGGTAAGAAACCTCAAGCAATCAATAGGTGAGAAGAAGATTATCGAGTTGAAAGAAAATATCCTCCCTAAAGGACTAGTTCCCATTGAAATATTATTTGATTCCAATGATGTTTTTGTTGATTCAAAGAAAACACATCAAGAATAAGAGATGACAGAATGTAATTTGGGAGTTTAGCAGGAGCCAAAAATGGTGAAGTTATTCAAGGGAATTCCTGAAATTATAAAGAAAGATACATTGATATTTTTAAGAAGTATATGGATGTGTTTTCTTGGTCATATGAAGACTTTAAAACGTATGATAAAGGAATAATATAGCATAAGATCCCAGTGAAAGAAGGAATTAAACCACATAGACAAAAAGTTAGACAAATTAATCCATTATTGTTAGCTCTAATTGAAAATGAAGTGAAGAAATTTCTGCAAGAAAAAATCATAGTTCCTCTCAGATATTCTGATTGGGTCTCTAATCTAGTACTTGTGAGGAAGAAGAATGGAGAGATAAGATTGTGTGTGGACTTCATGAATTTGAACAAAGAATATCTAAAAGATAATTATCCTTTACCTAAAATAGATTATGTCTTACAGAAGGTGACAGGAGCTTACAGGATGTCTAAGGTTGATGGATTCTCCAGATATAATCAAGTGGCAATGGATTAGGAAGGTCAGAAAAAGACAGCTTTCAAAACCCCCTCGAGCACCTTCATGTACGAAAGGATGCCATTTGTTCTTATGAATGCAGGTGCAACTTTTTAGAGGACCATGGACATAGCATTTGTTGGGGACAAGTATGTGGTTATATATTTGGATGATGTAACTATTTTTTCAGGATCAGATGATGAAAACCTGGAACATCTGCAAAGAACTTTCAAAAAGTGCAGGAAGTATGGTCTGTCACTAAATCCCAAAAAATATTCGTTTTCCTTGGAGAAAGGTAAATTATTGGGTCACATAGTTTCAGAAAAAGGAGTGAATATTGATCTAGCAAGGGTGGAGGCAACTCAAACCATTCCTTTTCCCAGAAGCAAGAAATATATTCAGAGTTTTTTGGGGAAAACAAACTTTCTGTGAATATTTGTACCAAATTATGCTGAGATTGTGAGAAATATAACTGACATGTTGAAGGAAAATGCAGAACCGAGGTGGGATAAAGAAGCAAGAGAAGCATTTGCCAAATAAAAGAATCACTCCAGGAAGATCTTGTTTTAATAAGTCTTGATTATCGAAAGGTATTTCAAGTATTTTCATTTGCTTCCCCCACTACTATTTCTTCCGTGTTATTACAGAAAAATGAGGATAGTAAGGAGCAGCCAGTGGCATTATTCAAAAAATTCCATAGAGATGTTGAACTCAAATATAAAATTTTGGAGAAACAAGTGTATGCCTTGGTTAAAGCACACAAAGCCTTCAAGACTTATGTGTTACAATCTCAAATAGCTGCTTATGTACCTAAATCTGTTGTCAAGGACGTGATGGTTCAAAGGGATGTTGAAGTAAAAAGAGGGAAATGAATAGCTAAAATCTAGGAGTATGATTTGGACAATAAACCCACCAAGTTAATCAAATGATAAGGTTTAGAAAATTTGCTAACAGAAAAAAAATTTCAAGCATTGGGAATTAATCTCTTGGCACCAGTGGATGGAGTTGACAATGAAGAAGGTCAGAATAAGCCAAAAACAGGTATTAAATACAAATTTTTGTGTTCATATTGGTATAAAGATGTTGTTCATTACCTGTGTTTCTTTTCTTATCCATCTTCACTGAACAGAATCAAATACAGAGCTCTCAAGCTTAAATCTCAACCATATGTCAAAGTAGAAGCAAAGTTGTCCTGGAAAGATGTTGCTGGTATTTTTTTGTTATGTTTAACTAAAGGTGAATCCATTTAAGTTATCAAGGAATATCATGAAATTCTATGTGGAGGACATTATAGTTGGAAGGTCACAACACATAAAATCCTCAAGTCAGGTTTTTATTGGCCTACATTGTTTTCTAATGTATACAGACTAGTCTGAAGTTGTCATAAGTGTCAATTTTTTGTAGAAAAGAAGAGACTTGCTCTGTTTCCTCTCATTCTAGTCTTCATTGAAGAGCCTTTCAGGCAGTGTGGACTAGACTTTAATGGAGAGATCAATCCACCATCAAGTGGGCAGTTCAAATGGATTCTAACTGCTACTGATTATGTCACAAAGCGGGTTGAAGCAATCCCCACCAAGAAAGAAAATGACCAAGTGGTAATGAAGTTTCTGGAGGAGAACATCTTCAGTAGGTTTGGCTGTCCAGTTAAGATTGTAACTGATAATGCTCAAGTATTTAATTCTACTCGATTCATTAATTTATGTCAAACATATAATGTAATTTTGTCACATTCCACAGCCTAATATACATAGGGAAATGGATTAGCAGAGTCTTCAAACAAGACAATGGTCAGGATTCTGAAGAAGACAATCACTGAAAATCAGAAAGACTGGGATTCAAAGTTGAAGTTTTCTCTTTGGGTAGTACGATTAACCACCAGGAGGTCTATTGGAAAATCACCCTATGAATTGGTTTATGGAACTCAGGCACTATTTTCTTCTCATTTGGCCAAACCAGTGATTTCTTTCCTCCAAGAAGATCAGGAAGAACCTGATGTTCTAGTGAGAAGATTTAATAAAGTGATTGAATCAAGTGAAGACAGAAAAAAAGTTAGAGATATCTTCATTTTTTATCAAGAAAATATGAAGTCGATATTTGACAAAAATGCAAAAGAAATCCTCTTTCAAGCAAGAGATTTAGTATTAAGATGGGACACCAGAAGGGAGGATAAAGGAAACCATGGCAAGTTTGATCCTCTCTATTGTGGTTCGTCTAGAATTTCTAAAGCCAGATCAAACAATACTTTCATCCTAGAAGATTTAGATGGAGAATCTTTGTAGCTGTCTGTGAATGGGCAGTATCTGAAGCATTATTTCCAACACTAAAGTTTTGCATTTCACCATTGTAAATAGTGGATTTCTCATTGTTCATATGTCACCAAGAAATATTTGACTCCATGCCCAATGGATAAGGCATTAATCTGTAGTTCTTAGAGATTTCATGGAAAAAATTACTATCCCGAGGTGGAGTCATATGTTGTGTTTCATTTGCATTTAATTTTTTAAATGTTTCTCAAAACACCAAAAAAGCATATATGGTAGAAAATGTAAAAATTTTGTATGTTGAAAAATAATTTTGATTTATATGTTTGTGTATTAACATTATGTGCAGAGATTTGAAGGTGGGTCGAGTCGGCCTTCCTTGCAAGCTTAGGAGAGACTAGCGCTACAGAATACCGAATAAGCTCAGGAGGGTTACGTCGTGGAGAAAAAAAAATTGGTAGTCAAGATCATTTATTCAATAAAGGAATGTATACAAGCCTGTTGAATTAAAATATGTTCATTATCAAAGAAACTGTATAGATTTCATGAAGGCAGAGAATTTTCATATTTTCCCTTAAAAACTAAAAGTTTTGGAAGAAGCATAAAGGGGAAAATCGACAGCCACGATCAAAGCGCGAAATTGAAGCAGAGAGATGGACGACAGATAACATAGCATATAAATAAAAGTAAGATTGATCGGAGGTTGTGAAGAGAAGCCATGTGTCAGCCATAGATTCCATCGCACATCGCACTTCGCGAATTTTAACACTTACCTCCCGTTTCGTATAACAAATCTGCCAATTTGCAATTTTCCATTGGCCCCACCTTCGCATGCCACATCACCCCTCTTGCACATCGCACATCACACTTCACAGATTTTAACACTTACCTCCCATTTATTATAAAAAATCTACCAATTTGTGATTTGCAATTGGCCCCACCTTCATCTTGCCACGTCACCTTCCCATCGTCGCATGTCGCAAGTTAAGGAGGAAAGTGCTAAGGAATATGTTATGAACACCGAAGTGCCAAAATGTGATGGAAAGGTGGATGTGATACCATTCAAAGGTTATTTTTAATTTATTTAAAGTCCAATATTATGTGTAATTGCATTGGTTTTATGAATAAATGTGAACGCGAGCAATAGACTCGGGTAACGCCCGACCCCATGCAGAAAAAATTTGTATGCGGTGGTGCTTTGTAAATAAATGGAATACTGAACATTGCATACATGAGTGGAAGAGGCAGAGTCGAGCAGAAGAGGACATAATAACATGGTTTAAAAAGCAGAGGCATAGTTAGCGTTAGGAAAACGAGCATATGGTGGCACTGTTTGAAGCACAACAACTAGGTCAAGTTGGCCAAAGAGGCGTTATTGCATAATTGTTCATATACCACATCAGAAAAAGTAAAGACATGACAACAATAAAAAAGACAAAAAGTGAACTGTGGAAGAGATGTAGGGCAAGGATGTCCGATCTGTCGGGGTGACACATTAGCACTTCAGGGAGACACATCAGCTACAAATAAGATTCAACAAAAAGAATGATATTTCAATTTTTATTTATTTTTCTTTGTAAGTTAAGATTGAATCTATAGTGATGTCCTCAATTGCAATGTAATAATTAGTTTTAATATTTTAGGTAGTCGAAGTAGTTTCAAGAATTTTTAGCAGTTGCAAACTTTTTTTGATGTATTTAAGCAAGATAGAAAGAAAGAAGAGTGGTTCCTAGTTTTGGACCTCTGGAAGACTAAAACTATGGTACTTACTTTTATGAGGAATTAATGAAAGAAGAAAAAAATTTCCTACAACTGTTGATGGTGATTTGTTATTCTTGTGCCATTTTGTGTCCCTTCTTCTTTGAATGAAGTGAATTAATGTAGCATCTGGTCTCTTAATTACATCTGAGTAAGATTTAAATAATCTTAATTTGCGATCTTTCACTCCAACTACTCTCCCTTAATAAACTCTCTTTGGAACTTAAAATTAATATATTTTGTGTTTACATCATATTATTTTGAGTTTCTTCTCTCTCCATAAATTCATTCTGAAATTTAGAGTGGTAGATTCTATGTTACAGTATATCATTTTGAGTTTCTTCTACATTTCTTCTTTTCCATTCAGATATCAACAGTTAATGGCATTGTAGAGTCTTTATTTATACCATGTTTTTAAGGGTTTTAAATAATTAGTTTCCAAAGGGATTGAATGAATACCACTTGATATAATTAATTTGTGAGACATTTTCAAAAAATGTGTTAAGCACTGATTCCTTTCCACAACCAAGAAATTGTCTCTTAAGATACAACCCTTCCCATGCATGATGAGACAAATCATATATGGTGTTGTGTGTCGTCAGCATTAAATGGTGGAAGAATTTCCGTGATGGTTGTTTATTTCTTAGAGAGAGAGAAAATTCATGCTCTTTTGGTGGTTTATGAAGGGTACATGTGTCTTCTTTTATGTGAATTTTTTTATGGATGCAGAGGTGCCAAAATGTTCACAACATAGGGTATTTCTCTATATCATGATCATGGCTCGTGAAAATGTTGCATGGAATAAATGTACTCACTGAGCATATTTTATGGGATCTAGTACTAGTCATAATATTATAGGATGATGATGAGAGATGATTACGAGAATGCATGTTTCCTTATTTATTTCGTCTCCTATTCTTAAACTTACTGTGAATTGGCTCATGTGGGAGTTTTTCTTCTAATGCTACTCTAGATGCTCTTAATATTGGAAGGAAATGGAAATTATGATCCAGATTTATGCAGGAACACAATGAAATATATAAATACACATAAGAGCAGAGATGTAGTAGAAATAAAACTTCACTTCATTAATAAAAAATAACTGAAATATGCATATAGACATAATGGAAATAAACTAGCTAGGGCACTGGTATCTTATCTATGAGAAGAGATGTGGTGGCTACAAGCCTCTAAAATGTGTTACAATGAGGCTCGAGGGCCTATTTATTATTTAGAAACAATGGATAACCATAAACATCCAAAAACCTAACCCTGGGAGATGAAGCGGAAAAACTATGGGCCTTGTTTGGGTAAATTGGTACATCAATCTTCCTAGGGACACAACTTTGGCATATGATCTTCGTTTGACTTGAAAAATACCTTGTTATAAATATCTATCAGAGGAATGCAACTTTTGATGTGAGAAACATCAAAGAATATTCCATATTTCTCCCGATATTTCTAAAAAAGGTCGTTTAGGACCTCAAAATGGCTCTGGAAGTTCAGGACCCCAAAAAATGCTAAAAATAGTAAATTGTGCTATAATTAAGGAAATTGAAAAACTGAAAGAAAAAATGGTGGGGCCCCAAGTGGAATATGTGGGTGGCCTTTCTTTTTGATGGTACCCCCCATTCATTAATAATGTATCCTAGATACTGAACCTTGGTCATTCCAAAAGTGGACTTCTCCAAATTGGCACACAACTTGTGTTGTCATAGTGTTTGGAGGACCTGTCGGGTGTGGTGTAGGTGCTCCTCCCAAGTCTGGCTGAAGATCATAATTTCATCCAAGTACACTAATACAAATGAGTTAGTGAATGGTTGTAGGATGTTTTCCATTAGCCTCATGAAGGTTGCGGGAGCATTCATCAGCCCAATAGGCATGACCAGTCATTCGAAAAGGCCCTCTTTGGCTTTGAAGGCATTCTTCCACACAGCAAAGGGTTTGATTGGTACTTGGTGATACCCAGACATCAGGTTGATCTTCTTAAACTATTTTTCCCCTTTGAGTGGGTCCAGAAGGTCATCAATCTATGGGATCGAGTACCTATTCTCGACAGTGATCTTGTTCAACACCTGATAGTCAATACAGAGTCTTCAATTCCCATCCTTCTTCTGCACCAACATGATTAGGTTCCCATAGGATGATTAACTCAGCCAGATGTGACCTTTCTGCAGCAGCTCCTGAATCTTCCTCTTAATTTTATCATTCTCCAGAACAGAGCGCTGAAAGGCCGGTCCATTGGGCAGCGGTGTACATGGGGTCATTACGATGGGGTGCTTAACCTAACAATGCAGAGGCACCCCTGTGGGTGAGGTGAATATGTTTCTGTACTCCTCCATGACCTTTTTCATTTGATTTTGTTAGGGAGAGGAGGCCTATTTGGAGGTCATGGCCATATTATTTTTCTTTCCCTGAGGGAATATCATCAGGAAAACAGATTTCTTGTTTTTGGAAATGATCTTACTGCATTATTTTGCAGTAACCAGAGAGATAGCGGCAGGAAGTGGTATCTTTGGTATCCTATAAAACTTATTTCCAAAAGTAAAAATAACAACATGAGGTCGGGACTCATACACAACATATCATTTCCACAAGTATGGTTGGCCTAATAATACATCACAAACATCAAGAGGAGTTATGTCACATAATAACTCATCTGTGAGGGGCTTGATGCTGTAGGGAAGATGACACTGCTAGCTGACGTAGAGATCTCGTCCTTGGTGAATCCACCTGATGGTGTAAGATTGTGGGTGTGATGTGGTTGGCAAGTTGAACTACTTCACGACCTCCATTGAAATTAGTTTCTTTTGGCTCCCACTGTCGCAAATGAACTATAGCAGGGAACCCTTTACCCACATTTAGGAGTGGAAGAGAGACTCCTCCTCCTCTGGATCTTCTGGTTCCTCCTTCTCGATCTTCATGGTGGCAATGGCGGTGTTGGAATCCACATCGATAGTCTTCTTCCATTTGTCTTTCCCCTTGTCAGGTTTTGATTCATATTTGGAGCATGCATCTAATTCAAGAGCATTCATCTTGGCCACCAGTGACTACTTGGCTTGACTTTCACTTGTGCTGTTAGTGGAGCTCTTATGGAACTCACACCACTTTCCCATGTCCTTCTTCATCATTGCGGTGTTTTTATTTTCTTGTGGCTTTGGCAGGTTTTCTTGGGCCACCATGCCTTGGCTTTGTCCTTTTTTATGTGGTTTTGGGGCACCTTTCCCTTGATTTTGATTCATAGATCTAAAGTCCCACTTCTTCTATTTGAATTTCTTCTCAATCTTGGTAGCATACTGGTATGTTGTACCAAGAGAGGAGATGTCAAGTAACTCCATTTTCTCCTAAATGTATCTGTTCAAACAACTATGGTACTTTAGCATTGAATTTTCTCTGAATATTTGATACTCAACTTTGTGTGTAGGGTATGGAACATATTCGTCAGCTCATGCACATCTTGTTCCCTTTGCTGCTAGAGTGTATTCTATTGTATGTACTTGTCCTCATAGCTCCCCGTGGGGTAATATTGTTCCTTGATGGTGTCTTGGAAATAATTCTAAGTGGGTATGGTAGAGAACAAAGAAATTTCCCCCTTGTCCTTTTTCTCACAGTAGGTTTTCCACCAGTCCTTAACAAAGGGGACACCTTTCAGGAGTGCAAAAATAATCTTCTCCTGGTTAGGAAATTCATGAACCGAGAAATATCCTTCTAATAGATTAAACCATTTATCTACATCATCTGCATCTATTTGGCCCTCAAATATGGGAATTTCAAAGTTTACTTGTACCTTAAAAGGAGTGGCGTCTCCAGAGTGATTTCTCGATGTAGATGCACTACTGGTGGGTATCCGTAGAAGGATCTGGGAAAATTTATCCATCATTGTGTTCCTTTATTTCTCGAGGGCCTCCTTGAGAAATATTTTGATAGGAGATCATGCTCCTTTCTCTTTCTTTTCTTCCCCAATAGGCGAACGTCGGGGTTTTCAAGATTGAACTTACATAGGTTCAACTAGATTCAGCCCTAAATCCTTATACCCCGACCTCGTTGGGGACATGTAAAGAAGGATCAAGAAAGAGTAGACTGCTCTGATACCACTGATTTAGATTTATGTTGGAACATAATGAAATAAATAATACACATTAAAGTAAAGATGCAACAGAAATATAACTTCATTTCATTAATAACAAATAACTAAAATATGCTTAGGGACAGAATGGAAACAAACTATCTAGGGCACTAGTAGCTTATCTCTGAGAAGATATGTGGTGGATTGAGGCCTCTTAATTGTTTTAAAATGAGGCTTGAGAGAATATTTATTATTTATAAACAATGGATAAACTTAAACATCCAAAAACCTAACCCTAGGAGATGAAGCCCCAAAACTTTGGACCATGTTTGGGTAAATTGGTATATGAATCTTCTCAGGGATGCAACTTTGGCATACGATCTCCATTTGACATCAAAAATACCTTGTTAGAAATATATATCTAAGGACTAAAAAATTTTATGTGAGAAACATCAAAGGAACTTTCATGTTGCTCCCATGTTTTCCCAAAAACGTATTTTTGAGCCTCAAAATGGCTCTATATGTTGAGGACCCAAAAAACTGCTGGAAATAGTAAATTGTGCTACAATTAAGGAAACTAAAAAACTTAAAGAAACAATGGTGGGGCCCCAAGTGGAATAGGAGAGTGGCCACAAATATGCACTTGGATAAAATTCATTTTATGGCGAAATTGCGATCAAATTCGATAATAAGAATGTATTATTTTCTCTTGATTGGAGAGATGAATGTAAGGTATAGGTGTGACAAGGTGAAGACTATCAATGAACTTGTTAAGCTCTCAAAATTGATTTATCATGTGGTCATTTTAGCACATAAGGCACATCATATGTTTGAATTTATCGTTACCTTGCTGGGGAGAGGGGCTTTCTTCTTGGTTTTATGTGGCCAGTGACAACGGGGGGTTGGCATCGCTGTTGTTGATTGCCTAGTTTGTGGTAATTCGAAACCCACTATGTCCATATTATTGGTGACGAATGAGCTCATGATGTCTAGCCTAAGATAAAACTAGGGGACTTAGGGGAAATTCTGAGCATGGTGGTTGTCTTGGAATATTAGAAAATACTAATGCTCTTTTGTTTTCCAATCCCTCTAAGCTGTGAGGGTGATTGGGTACCATTTTTGGAATGATAGTAAATCTGGGCACTGAGTGATTAACTGGTCGCGTTCATCACACAATAAAAAGGTTGGGGCTAGGTATTTGGGGTGTTTAGGGGTGCTAAGCCATCCTTTTGGTGGATTACTCTCTTCAGATACACATAGAATGGACCTAGTCGCTTGATTCTCCTGGGTAGTGAAACTTTCTACGGACTCAGAATCTTATTTTTTTTAAGTCGGCAAGCTTAGTTATGGCCAAGCGCAATGAATCTAATGCTGAACAGAATTGGGGAATGTAGGGACAATGGCAAATATGGTTTTTATCTTGGCATATATGGAAATAATATTGGTTGGGTTGTAGCTGTATGAAGTACACCGGGTTAACCAGGTACCCCTTATGAAACATCTCTAGAGTTGCACATTGCGCAATCAAATGATCACGTTCGTCACATAATGTGAAAATCTAATCTTGAGGTGATGATTTTTATGGGGAGGAGGTGGTTTCTCTAGTGACTGTCTCTCCTCTGATATATATAATATGGTCCTTGTCACTTAAGTCCTTTGAGTTGTAGTGTTTTTCATGGATTCTGTGTCTGAGTTTGCTAAATTGGGATTTTCAGCAATGAAACGTCGCATGAAATTGAACATTGATCAGAGACGATTGAGTTTGGGACTGTTATCACTCTCCCCATCTTCTTAAGGCTAACAACAAGATTGGAGATAGGTAACCACAAACCAAACTTAAGGCCAGTTAGCTAGCCCTACCCAAACCAGAGAGGGATCTCTCTATGTCACTTTGAAGTCAAAGGTATGACTGGATAAAAAATTTTAGGCTAGTTATGATGCTCAATATATTAATTTTTTTGTTTTTTTGGAGCTTTGCTAGATAGGAATGATAGTTAGGAGACTAGTTCTAGGGTATTGATCTGATTTAAAAGGTTTAGTTGCAGAGGTAACGGTGAGGCCAAGTAGGTAAGATAAGAAGAATGATTAATTTGTAATTTTGTATAGATTGAAATGATAGGGAATCACAATGATCATTAAACTAAATTCATTCATCAGAACAACAAGACAATTTCATGAAAATCTTATGAAAAATAGAGCATGGAAATAATTTTTTATGTCAATAAATTGTTAAGTCTTAGCATAAATAATCATATATGTGAAAGATGAGTAACATACCATTCATCATCATGAGTTTACAGAGAAAACAAAAATTCTCAAAGGAATACCATAGGAGTCTTAACACTATGTCTGCAACACTTTCCTTGATTTCATTAGCAAATGCTTGTACAATATCTCCACTACAAATAACAACTATTCAACCCAAAAAAGACAAAAGAGAGTCTAATTATATAAAATATAGACCATGACACCTCACTCGGTAGAAATCCCATCCAAAATTAATCATAAATGCAAAATATGAGTCATTTCCTAGTTTCTATGGAGGTTAAAAACCACTCCTTGAATTTTAACTACAAACTAGGAGTGTTTTTCCCTTACACTAATTACAAATTCGATAATAATAGGAAGAAAAAACCAGCCTAATAACTCTAATGACAACTCATGGCCTCAAATTTGTGATCATTTATGAGCTTGATAGGTGTACTAAGGGAATCCAGTGCTCATCTGTGACAATTATGACTGAAGAATTTAAAAACAAATCACAGAAGCATAACATAACATTGGAGGCACTTTTGAGGCACCTTGGGAAGTCCAAATACACTTCTAAAAGAATGGTCAACTAGACCTATTTGTCTAGTTTAAATAACATCTTGAATATTTCAAAATGGACCAGGGGAAGGCCTCCAAAAATCCATTCTTCCAGGGTCGCTAAAAAGTGTAACAGAGGGTCCAAAGAGGAGGAAAAAACATGAGAAATAGGTGGTTTTTGAGTTTTTTCTCCAAAATTACATCTTTCCATGCTAGGAGAGTTACTTATATATGATATAATAATCAAAATACATCCATCCATGTAAATAATTTGACATTTGGCTACCTCAAAAAAAATAATTCATAAGTGTCAGTTACCCTTCTGAAATGAGAAATTTCTAGAATTCTGCCAAAAATCATGTAAAATACCAAAATTTCTCCAAAGCCTTCAAAATTATTTCTTTGAAACCTGAAGGAGATAGGCCACATATTTAATGAAGCTCTAGGAAATAAATCCAAGCCATTCTTCTCCTTGAGCTTTATTTTCACCTCTTTAAGCCTCTTTTTTACTTGTTTCAACCTTACTTGAGAAATGGTATCCCTGGTACGATAATGACTTTTCATGTGCCCTTTCAGCTTTGTTATCCCTTTTATCCTTCTTCAATAACTTCTCCAGATACTCATTAACTATTGATATCCAAAGCTCTCTATCCTCATTGATCTCCATGGAAATGAGCTCATCGAATGTTAACACTTCAGATTGATGAATTTGTTGTTTCTATTGCTCCAATGCCCTTTTTAAGCCTCTTGTTCTTGGTATTTTTGCATGTTATTCAACCTCCATCTCCTGCACTTAGTCAAAAAAAAAAAAATCTTTCCTTTACCTCTATTTTCCTCCATGTCTTATTTGTATTTACTTTGGCCGAGTTGATTCATTTGGAATTGAAGATTTTCCTGCTCAAGGAAAGTAATTCGGGACTGGGAAATGGATAAGGCCTCTTTCAAATCTGAAATCTCTCTATGCTTCTCTTTTATCATATCTCCAACTGACTTGACCTTCTCAAGTTTTGATACCTCAGGCTCCATTGGCATTGACTCATTATGTTGATGTAAAAGAGGTTTCTCCTCTATCTAACATTGCTCATCATGAGTGCCAAGTGTAAGAAATCTCTTGGTAGCCTTAGGCACAAAAAATTGTCTCCTCCCTCTCTAATATGTGTGATAAAATACCACAACCCTAGGGAAATATGAAACCTGAATATGAATGATATAAGAGCCAATCTCCGTTGGCTATGGTGATGATGTAATAGGTAAGAAAGAAAGCGCTATTGACAACCTCTCCAAGAAGTATTCCCATAAAAGTGATGCAGTATAGTGATATTGATAAGTCTATGATGAAAGAGACTAGTATGATGATATTTTATTCTTCTCTGAATGTTTTCATCCATCTTAATCAAGCTCATATTTAAATAATGAGGAAAATCAAGTGTTTTGACTTAGGTAAAATGCATCAAAATCTTGATGTGATACCTGTATAGCCTGGAGAATATTCCTTAGCATGTAAAGTACTTCATTATAATCTTCATCAGAGGAGCATAATTGTTTTTGAGGTTTCTAAGAGGAAAATTTTTTTTTGTATCATATCTAGCATGATACTTTAGCAACTGCTTGCAATTTTCAATGTCAAGATTCATACACTTGAACCACTGCTCTCCCTAAGAAGGGATACCTGTAGCTAAAGAAATTAGGTCAAATGATAAGATGATATCCATACCTAAAAGAGTGACATTTCCCATATTGTATTTCTTTTCAAAAATGCTGGAAAATTGAAGATGATACCCTCCTTCCATAAGATTTTTACAAAAATTTAAGGACTGAGTTCTTTGAAAGCATCTTTTGGCCAATGGAAAAGCATTAATATCATGCATGGTGAACGGATCAAGTCTGAGATGGCACCCTCCTTTCAATATCTTCTTGTCACTTTCCATGGTGTTGGTCACTGGAATGATGAAAACCCTAGAATGTCAATGAAATGAGTGGATGATAATGGAAATTTGGAAAACTGAGTGTATGAAGGTGTGAGTTTGGTGGATGAAATGGAGGGCCTTGAAGCTGAGAAAAATTCTAGAAACAATTAAGTGGGTAGTTTTTTTTTTTAGCCTCAAGTTGAAGGTGTAACGAGAGAAAATGGATGAGTGGAAGGTGTCAAAATGTCTAAAACACAAGAAATTACCAATTTTTATTGTGAAAATAGCTCGTGCAACAGTAGGACAAGTTTGTGAGGTGAAAAATGGGTGATGGGGTTGAGTAAAAATTATGAAAAAAATTTAGTGAGTAGGATGGTGTCTTGTCTCCATAATGAAGGTTAAATTAAGGCAAATGTATGAGTGGAAGTCATTCAAATCCTCAAAACACAATTAATTCCAAATTTTGGTTGTGGGAAAAAAATAGTGAAGAAGTGTTTTGGTTTTTGAGGGTTATGGAGTTGGACAAAATTTTTGATAAAATATGATAGGCTATGTTGACACCTTAGCTCCACAATGCAAGTGGAATGGATGAAAATGCATATTAATCCTATGTCCCTCAAAACCCTAAAACACAGTCATCTATGTTTTCACTATTTTCACTCCTCTCGCTGTGTAAAATATTCTTATATTATGATTTTAATACTTTGATTTTGATTTCATGGATGATGTGTGGGAATAGGTATATGTAGATGGGAATGGAGGATCTATGTTTGTAGTTTGTGTGATGGGTTATGGTTTGGGTTGAATAGGGTAGGGTTTTAACAAAAGTATGTATATCTATATATATATATATATATATATATATATATATATATATATTTGTGTGTGTGTGGACAATGGAGAGATGGAAAAAGCATAAAATACATATAAAAACAATGTAAATCTGATCCAAAACAAGCAAAATATGCAAACTTACCTTGTGAAATAGCTAGAGCAATCAATGGAGGTCAAATTCCTTTGAAATTTGTAGGGTTTTGAGCTTCAATAAACACCGGAGGCTACTTACAGGAGTGTAACAAGATTTTTTACAACTGACGGGAGCATAATGATTCTCTTCTTCTCACCCACATTAGCATAAAAAGAGTTTTTACAACCTCTACTATTACACAACATTTTGTCACCATCCCTGCAATCCCCCATCCCGCACATTGGAGGATTTTTTCCGTGATCTGTGAGCAGTGACATGACCTGAAACCACTTTCATGGCATCCCCTTTTATAAGCACAAACAGTCTTCTGAAGAAAATTTCTTCTGAAAAACCCTAAAAATAGATCTTTTTGCCTTGGCGCAATTAGCCAATTCAGCCCTCGCACCAATGGGGGAAATCCACCATAGAGGGTGCGCCAACTGGCGCCCTGTCCCTGTGTCTCACTCGCGCCAAGCTTAATAAGAGATGTTTTTTAAAAATAAATGGTGGAAGTTTGATTCCAACAAACTCCTAAATGAGTCACTAAAAGGAGTTGGGTGGTTTGGCTCCGGATCTCCATGTATGGGAAGTGGCTTTCCACCTATTATGGAAGCTTCCTTAGAGATAGGGCCAATCCCATCATCATAGGGATCCCAAATCCCCTTCCTCCATCTATAATAGCTTGTCTTTTCCCTTAGTAAGCTAGTTGAATTTGTAGCAAGGAGACTATATCCACACAGCTGTTGAGAGCCAAGCCGAAGAGAGAGAGCTTCGTCCTATTTCCGACAAGATTTGTTGAGATGTGCTCCGCTGTCAACCCCGCAGAAGGAAGATAAAGCATTAGAACTTTGGGTTGTAT
This sequence comes from Pinus albicaulis, assembly GCA_034641835.2. NCBI lineage: Eukaryota > Viridiplantae > Streptophyta > Pinopsida > Pinales > Pinaceae > Pinus > Pinus albicaulis. The sequence continues at coordinate 618,756,112 of CM076582.1, forward strand.
ATTTCCTTTTTTATTTTAATGATAAGAAACTTTGATTATGGTTCTATTCATGTGTCTATTTCTTTTATGCAATGAATTACGTCCTCTCTGACTGACGTATGGTTACAGGCTTTAGATTTTACCTCATATATCATTGTATCCTTTGCATGTGTGCAGGTGTTCGGACGTGTTGAGCGGAAGAATCATGATCTGCCAAGTGAAGGATGGGAAGCGTCATCCTTTCTTCAACAACCACTATGTCGGATTTGAGGTAGGCAATTCATTATGATTTTTGTTGTTTAGTAACTAGGAACCTGCGTCACTACGTGACCTGATTGTTGCTGGACCCAATCTAGGCTAGTAGGGATCGCCTCTGTCCGCAGAGGGGATTTACCTCTCCAAAAAACTGGTGACTCCATTGGGGACTTATTTGGAGTTAGTCTTGTCTCTTTCGGTTGTTTTTGGCTTTTGATTGATTGATTTTCTCTTCTGGTTTGCCTTCTTTTGGTGCAAAACCCTTGTTCAGCCCCAGAAGCCCTGATCCAATCTCTTTTTTCTCTTTTTTCATTTCTTCCCATAGTGAACTCGATTGGCATGGCTTATAGCTTGAAAATCATGCCAACTGGAACTTGTTTCTAGTTAGGCCCCTACACCAATATTGTTTTGGCACAGAATGGAACCAAACAATCACGCCAACCCTGTTTGGTGTTAGGGTTTGTTTGTTTTTGAGCCCTCTGAGTTTGATTTCTGGTCCTGATGTCATTTTTATGGGTGAGTGAGTGCCTTGAAGTCTCTGTTTACTGTGTTTGACCCTTATCCTCTTGTTTTTTTCCCTTTACCATCAGCTTTGCATTCTAGCTCTAGGGTTTCTAGGTGCTATAGTGTGCTGAGCCTCCCGTGGGAGTTTTTGGTTCTCGCTTTTCCAGTCAACTTCGTTTTCGCTTCTGTGCATTCGTTTTGTTGGATTCCATTGTATAATTGCGTCAGTTGAGTGTTTTTTATCTTTTTCATTCAAGTTTCTCTTTGTCTCATTTCGAGCCTAGATTACATGGTTTGTATGAGCCTTGTTGAGATTCTTCGTTGGTTTGAAGGATTTCTCCATCACTTTGAGTTTTGATTATGTGTGTTTGCATTGAGTGAACTTGCTTGTTTCGACTCTCTCACTGTCATTTCTAAAATTGCTTTCTTCATTAGTTTTTCATTTTTTTTGGTGCATTTGCTCTAAAACATTGAAAAATACAAAAACAAATCTCTTTGCTTTTTGATTAGTTAGTGAAAATTGAAAGCTTTTTCGCATTATTAGTCTTACATAACACTAAGAGAAAAGTTTTTAGTTTCATTAGCGTTCATTAGAGACAGTAGTGGATGTTTTGTGATCATTTTGTTGTTGTTTGAAAAGCTCTCAACCTTTTCGTAGTTAGCTCTTCATCGAACAAAGTAATATATTGTGGCATGTAGTGTGCATTTAGAGGATTTGTGAGATACAACATTTGATAGGGCCTGAAATTAAAACATAATTTAAAGATCAACTATAAAATTTATTCAATTAACCTATGGAAACATTGAAACATTAACAGAATATCTATAGGTATAGGCTAGTGATGTCTTTCGGTGTCGTTAAACCTAGTAGATGTCGTTCGCCTTTTGGCTTTAGACAGCACTAGTATGGACATGTGCTCCCCATACCATCGTGTATATAAAGGGAGACCCCACTAGGTTGTTATCCTTTATCCGTAGGAAGCCGAGTCTACTGCCTTATACCCGTGATACACCGGACACACCATCCAGGGAGATTACCTGCACGTATGTCAAGTCCTTGGTTGATTTATCTTTCATTTTTTAACCAAGGTGTATATGGTAGTTCACGAATATCTGGTACACCCATCTGCCTAGATTACCAGAGTAGTAATTTCGATCTTCTCTGACTCATTAAATTTGAAAATATCATCAAGCGCTTGTCTTTTCATGCTTGTTTCCAAATTGAAAGAGATAGAGTCATATTTTACTTGTTTCTAGACTCTTAAAACATGAAACAGTAAAATTTTCCAGTTTCAATGTGGTAAAATTAATCACCTACGATCACATGCCCATTTAGAGATTGTTTTTCAGCTTGTTGATTGTTTGTCTTTGTTTTTGCCCGTGTGTCTTAGTTTTGATCTCTTCCTATTTTCGTTACATTCAAAGTGGCAGAACACTCAGTTTCATCTACTGGTAGTCCTTACACAAATGATTCATCAGAGGTCTCTCAGTCCTCTGCTGAACATCAGCAACTTATTGTATCCAAGTTTCCCGACGAGGGACCGATTATATCTGAGCTTCCCTTTGGTGGACCAGTTGAATTCAATTGGCCCTTGTCCAATGCTTGGTTTGGATTTGGATTAGGGGAACACTTCCCTCCTCTTACATCGGGATCGCCTTTATTGGCTACATTATACCTCCTAGTCCTTGTCATCTTTCAGAAGATCTTACATCAGAGTCATATATGGACTCACCCAATCCTTCTCCTAGTGAGGAAATTCCCACATCTGGTGACGATTACCATATTTTTCTAGAAAACATCCCTAAATACTCTGTCATGTCTTCACCTGGTCCTTTGTTTCTAGCGAGATATAGGTCCTTAAGTCAGGTCATGGCCGCTGTGGCCTCTATGGGAATATCGACTCCATCCACGAGGCTAGTTATTCCTTCGTTAGGGATGTCACCATCGACACCTATCACGACATCTCCTTTCGTCACATTAGTACCTGTTAGGCCTACTTTTTGCATAGCTGCGTCTACACCTACTGTCACTACTCAGTTGACCAGGACCTCCTCAGTTCCTGAAGACATTTACATAGCTTTCGCTATTCTGGAGAATATTTTTCCCGAGGAGTATCGATTGTCTTTACAACCGTCGAACTTCGAGGTTGGTCAGTCCTCTCAAGATCTCAACCATCCTTACTTTTCCCATTATGGACCAGATGGTGCCCCGATCTATGTGTTTCCATATCAATACGATGAGCAGGCCAACCCTCTTCATTTTCCTGCTCCTGAGGCTTATCAGTACATTAGCAGTTTTCTATCTGCCCAGGCTGGGCAACCTTTTAACCCACAAGGACAACCATTCTAGGGACAACCTTCCGTCTAGTCAGGTTATCTATACGACCCGCAAGGACAACCCTTACAGGGAAAACCTTCAGGATAGTAGGGATTGTTGTACGGTCCACAAGGGCAGTCCTACAACCCTCAAGGTCAACCTCTACAGCCTCACCCTGTGGTCCAACCAGGGTAACCTCAAGGACCCACAGGCCAATCGGGGTATCAACTCAGATTGTTGTACGGTCCTGGGGGGCAAATCCATCCTTCTCAACCTTTGGTGCAACCTCAACAACCTCAGTTTCCAATCGATCTGAATGTTTCACAGCCAGGTCCATCTTATGGTCCTATCACAGGTCAACCTAGTTATCATGCACAACCTGGCCCTCTCCTGCCATCAGGCCAACTTGCTCAGCCGGGGCAGCCTGGTGTCCTTCATCAGTCAAGCCAACTTGTTCAACTGAGACAACATGTTCACCCAGGCCAACCTATTCAACCAGGCTAGCCTACACAGCCAAGTCAACCTGTTCAACTAGGACAACCTACACATCCAGTTAACCCTGCTCAACAACCAATCTATTCTATGCCACAGCCGAACCCGCCTGTGTGCCCAACTTATCAAGCTCAGCAGGGCCCCACTTACCAACAACCCTCTCGTCCCCAAGGCAGCTACTACCTTCAAGGTCAGTCTCGACCAGTTTACAACCCGCCCCAAGGTTCTAGTAATTACCTTCAACAGTCAGGCTATACTTATACTCAGTAGTCAAATCCATACACTGCTCAAACATGGTATACATATAATCAGGGTCAGTACCCTGGTTATAAACCCCCATACACTGGTTATCAGCAACCGTATCAACTCAATTATATGGCTTATACCCCCTATGGTAAAAATCCTCCAAGACAGAACCAATGGGGGCAGAATTATGCTCAACCAAGGTGGAGTACAGGTACAGGTCCTTATCGAGGACCTGGCATGCCTTTTAATCCTTAGTTACCTTTCCTCACCACGTTGGAATTACCAGATGTATCTAAATTGACCAATGATCCGATTCTCCACAATCCGTATTGGCCTCCAGTTACGAAAAAGGTACCGAGTGACTGTCCCAAGTTTGAGGGTAAAGCTGGAGAAGACCCCCAAGCACATGTCATGACCTACCATTTGTGGTGTTCTTCAAACTCTTGGGTTGATGACTCGATCCTTCTACATCTTTTCCAGTGCACTCTTACCGGCACTACTGCTAAGTGGTATATAGAACTACCCCATGGTATTTTTCAAGACTTTAATACTTTAGGTATGGCTTTCTTGACACATTTCCAGTTACCGGTTCATTATGAAGCCGGGACGCATCTCCTGACATCTCTGAAACATGATAAAGCCACTCATATTTCAGATCATATTCATGAGTGGCGACGTCTTCATCGTATGATCAAGTTTTATATTCCTGATCAGCTTCTAACTCACTAGTTCACTGCCTCCTTTTTCAACAAGATCGCTCAAGAAATTTCTATGGGGGCATGTGTAACCAAAGAACAAGCCATCGCTCGTGCCTAGTACCTCGATTTGGTGTACTCTCAGTCTGACATGTTATATGATATCTTGACTGATTCCCTATGGCTAGGGACCTCTAAAGCACCACCTACCCCATCGGTTGACGGTGTTATTGGTTCCGTCTCTCAGACTTCTCGTAAGTCTTCTAATGGGAAGCAGAAATCGAATTCTTCCAACAATTCTACTCCTCCTACTACTTCGGATTCTGGTAAAATCGCAGAGGTCAATGCCGTTTAGACCAATCATGTGAAGAAGACCTCCAAAGGGAAGAAAAAGGGCAAAGGAAAATCCAAATATGATGCCCCGAAACCAGAATCCTCCAAACCACATGCTGATGATGGTTCACAACGAAAACCAAAGTACCCTTGCCTGATCTGTGACGGGGACCACTACAACAAAGATTGTCCCCGACGATCCGAGGTTAGTCAAATTCTTAAAGGCTCTAAGGGAACTCCGATAGTTCTTAAGGAACATTTTCCATCTCAGCAAACCCAGATGGTCGAGCAGCCTTCACCATCTGCACCATTTAGGTCCCAAGTTTTCATGATGAATGGTGTTGCACCTGTTTCGATTGCCACTCGTTCGAAGGATTATGTTGGATCATGTCAGGCAGCTGGGAAGGAAGTCGTTGATGGCCCACTCCCCCACCTACCTCTGGTCCTTTAGAAATTGAGAAGCCCAGTGCTGAACCTATTATACATCCACCTTCCAAAGGTGTTCTTTGAAAGTCTTCCTATAATCCAAACGCCCGTGCTGCTCAACATTACAGCATTTTTGAGGATTTGGCACAGGAGCCTTCCGTAATGTCTGCATTGGAAGTGCTTCAAATTTTCCCATCGCAACGGAAAGTTCTGTTATCCACAATCGGTTGAATTGATCCTATCGATTCTAGCCTTCTCACCTTCGATCTAGAGAATTTTGTCTCCTGACTTCCACATCAAATCGCCCTTGTTATAGAAGTTGGTATCAATGCCCTCAACATTCACAGAGCTGTTGTGGACGAAGGTGCCTCTACCTATGATATGTCATCTGCCTACTGGAACACCATTGGCTCTCCATCTCTTACTTCATCTCCCAATTCCCTTGAGGCATTCGATGGTAGGGAATCAAAACCTTTGGGTGTTCTCGCGAGTTTACCGATCACATTACAAGGTAGGACAGTGAACGTTGAAGTAGAAGTGGTTGATGCCAAACTAAAATACAATCTTCTTCTTGGTCACAGTTGGACCCACGCCATGCTATGCATTCCATCGACCCTCTTTTGGTTTTTGAAATTTCCACACAAGGGAAAAATTATCATTGTTGATTAGTTGTATTTATTTACCTCATCCTTCGAGAACAATGTGCCATACGTGGATCAAATTCCCAATCCCCCTGACAGTGTAGGACCTGGTCTTTTCAAAGACCCCGTTCTCATGGGTATTCTTCCCATGCCACCATCGAACACCGTTCAATTCAACATGATCTCTAGGTCAGATGACCCGTGGATCATCCTTTCTCCTGAACAGGTGACCTCTTTTGGAGAATTGAAGCCTCTGACCCCAGTTGAAATCAATTATTACGAGATCATTGCTGCATCAAATCCTCCTCCTCCTAAAAATGCTCCTCTGAGCATGGCTCTAGATGTTTATTCTAAATCCCCTTGGCTCAGCGATGTAAATTCGCTCAATCCCTTGAGAGAAGTATTTCCGTCTGACGAAGCCATCATTGAGACGATGTCTCTTGAAGATCTGTCGTGGAGAGATGGACATCATCATTCCTCGTTCATGCCCAACCTGGGGGAAATGTCTAATTTTCTCGAGAATTTCACATCTCAGGTTCCCTCTCCACATTTCCAAATGCCAATATTGACTCATGAGGTTCTTTCGGAAGGAAAACTAAGTAATATCACTCAAACAATGCTTATCAACATCTCCGTTAAACTGGGGGTCGTCGAGAACATTCATGTGGGTGTTACTTGTTCTCCTGAAGAGATTCAAGTATACACTAGATTTTTCTTCAAATTCCGAGATGCTTTCACATGGTCTTATGAAGATATGCCTGTGATCGATCCCAGTATAGTTGTGCAAGAAATTCCCACCTATCCAGGTGTGAAGCCCGTGTGTCAGCGTCTGTGCCCAGTGCATCCTCGAAATGTCACAGCTATAAAAGTAGAAGTTGAGAAACTTCTTAACGCGGGCTTCATATATCCAGTCCCCCTCACAAAATGGGTTTCCAATATTGTCCCTATAGATAAGAAGCAAGGCACAATTCGAGTCTGTGTTGACCATAGAGACATCAATCGCGCTTGTCCCAAGGACAACTATCCCACCCCCTTTATAAATTAGATCATCTATGATTGCGCAGGGAGTGAGATCTATTCCCCTATGGACAGCTTCTCGAGTTACAATTAAATTAATATTTTACCCTCTGATCAACACAAGACCGCCTTCATCTATTCGTGGGGCATGTTCCCCTATAAGAAGCTCCCGTTCGGTTTGAAAAACGCTGGAGCCACCTTCCAGCACGCAATGTCCTACGCCTTTCATGACATACGTCACATTGTTCAGCTGTATCTGGATGACCTACTGGCTCATTCAGCTCGGTGCGAAGACCATCCCAAACATCTCTGCCAGATTTTTCTTCGCTATAGACATTACAACATCAGGCTTAATCCTCACAAATTCATCTTTTACGTTGATTTTGGTCATCTTTTGGGATTCATCGTCTCTAAATATGGAATTCACCTTGACCCTCTCAAGGTTGAGGCTATTGTTAATCTCCCATCCCCATCCTCGTTGCATCAACTTCAAAGTCTTCAAGGGAAAGTGAATTTCTTACGTCGCTTTATCCCGAACTATGCAGAAGTGGCCAAAGGTTTTACGTGACTTCTAAAATAGGACGTGCCCTTCCATCGGGACGAGATTGCTCAGCGATCCTTCAATAAACTTAAAATGTTGCTCGTCAATGCTCTGTTAATACGTCCTCCCAACTACCATCGCGATTTTACCCTCTATTTGGCTATCGCATTCAGCACGATTGCCATAGTTCTGTTACAGGATGACGACAACGGAAATGAACACGTGGTTTATTATCTATATTGGAATCTTTTCGACGCTGAAACATGTTATGCCCATTTCAATAAGTTGGCGCTTGTCGCAATCCAGGTCATTTAGCGGTTTCGCCATTACATCCTGCTGCGCATGGTAATCGTGATTTCCGACTGAAACCCCATGAATTACATCTTGTCTCGAAAATTGATGGGGGGGAAGTACTCCAAATGGATTGTCATCCTTCAGGAGTTTGATTTGGAGTTCACTACTGCCAAATCAACGAAGTCACTGGTTTTTGCTAATATTATCTACTCTCTCCCTACCAACTCTGTTTCGTCTCAATCCGAGGATCATATCTCAGATGAAACTCTCTTTCTAATCAACACTCATGATCCGGTGACATCATTGTGTACCTTCAGACATCCACCTTCCAGTCCGAGTTGACGAAGGATGCTCGACGTCGCATTTGGCATCAATCGAAACCATATCGCATTGTTGGAGATACCTTATATCATGTCAGAGTCGATTCTGTGCTCCGCCGATGTTTGACCTTGGAAGAGGCTAAGAAAGTCTTGAATGACTGTCAAAGTGGCACCTGTTGTGGTCATATGTCTGGTTATGCTACCGCTGAGAAGATTCTGCGTGCGGTTTACTTATGGTTGTCTATATTTAAAGTCTGTATTGTTGCAGTATGAAAATTTCATGCGTGCCAGATCTTTCAATACAAGATGCATGTGCCACCCATCCCTTTACATCCTGTCATTACCGTAGGCCCTTTCACCAAATGAGGCATTGATTTTATGACATGTAACCCCCACTCGGTCGGGGGGCATGCTTATATCATCGTTGTCGTAGACTACTTCAACAAGTGGGCCAAGATGATGCCTACATTAGCTGTTGACGGTAAGACAGCCACTCAATTCATTTTAAACCATGTGATCACACATTTCAACATTCCTCAAGCCATCATCACCGATCATGGAACCAATTTTTGGGACTACATGATGGTAGAGCAGACATCAAAGTTGGGCTTACATCATGATAGCTCAACACCGTATTACCCTCAGGCGAATGGCCAGGTTGAGGCCATGAACAAAGTGCTTGTCACGATGCTTCAACGAGCAATTGGTATTCTCCAATTGTTCTCAGCTCTCTGGGCCTACCAAACGTCAGTAAAGAGTGCGACCGGATTCAAACCTTTCCAGTTGGTGTATGGTTTGGAAGCAACTCTTCCGGTTGAATGTGAGATCCCTTCACTGAAGTTGGCTGTGGAATTACCACCTGACACTTCCCCAGAGGAAGAACGTCTCGTGTATCTGGAACGATTGGATGAAACTTTTCGCTTGGCTGCTTTGGTTATCGAGGCACAAAAAATGCGGGTTAAAGCTCATTTCGATCAAACAATTTATCCACATTCTTTCATTGAAGGGGACCTCATCCTCTTGTATGATCAAGTACATGATAAGCTTGGGGCAGGAAAATTCCAGCCCATGTGGCATGGACCCTATATCGTTAAACATGTATTAAGAAATGGAGCCTATGAGCTAATCAATTATGAAGGTATTCCGTTGGCGTAGCCTAGAAATGGGCTGTACCTGAAGAAGTACTATGCTTGAATTATTCTTGTGTGGTGTGTGTACATAAGTGAGTGATTTCATTTTTGTGCATGTGTGGTGTGGTGTGCTTTGTAAGCATCTTTCTGTTGATTGGGTCTTCCTGATTGTGCATATGTCTATTACTCCTTTTGTCAATTTCGCAGATGGTGCCTCTCACAGTACCAGGAATCTATCCTCGGTAGCCTGGGTAATCTACAATCCTACTGGTGAGTTAGTTAATTTACAAGGTGTTTGTCTAGGACCTGCTATAAATAATGTCGTGGAATATAGTGCCATTTTGGAATTATTGAACGAGGCCGTTAACCTTGGTATTCGTGAATTACTCATATAGCTGGACTCACAGCTTGTAGTGTTACAACACAATGGTCATTATTCAATTAGGAACCCATCCATTTTAAGACTGTATCTACGTATTCATTTACTAGAAAGAAATTTTTATTACATTACATATCAACATATACCCAGACGAATGAATGCGTTAACAGATGCAGTAGCTAACATGGTATTAGATAGACATTTACGCAACTTGTGAAAACATCATCATATGTAAAAAATATCCATGCAGAAATATATATATATATATATATATATATATATATATATATATATATATATATCGAATGTTTGTGGTTTGTGTGCATCACATAAAATCCAAAAATATACATGTTTGTTTTAATAATATCTAGAGACAACATGTCTCTCAAAAATATGCATATGAAAAGCCTAGGAGACTAATCAGCATGGTGCTCATGGTAGCATGTTACTGTCTGCACCAATCATCTCAGTAAATGATGAAGGTGACTAGGCACCCCCACAGTGTGCCTCTGATAAGCCAAAGGGACATCTGCTAGATGAGCGTAATCAGGAATCCCACGGGAAATTCCCTCCAAGTTCTGAACTAGCTTGCTCCCCTCGCCCCCCTCACCTTGAGGGTCATAGGCGAGAGGGGTCCTCCGTGTGATCGGTGACATCTCGGCGGGCCTCTCTGGGCCAACATCTACATACATATAGGATTGATTGTTAGAGAATGCATGTATACCCAAAAAAAATTATAAAATTCATAAAATCAAAAATATTCTTAACCAGCTCCTCATCCCAGTCCTCTCCTTCCAAGAGTGGAAGGTTTGGGTATCCTATGAAGTCAGTACCGGCATAGGGCCAGTCCTCTACGACGATCAACTGTCACCGAAGCCATCCAAAGAACTCGGGCCGCCATGACATTTGCTAGCCCCCTCCTGATCTGGGCATCAGTGCTGCCCATCGAGCCATCCGTGGCTCTCTCAACGGTGGATCTGCGACTATCACCCCCTGGCCTTGGAGGATAGGTAATTGTTCAAGGATAAATGATACCAAGATAGACCTGTACCCAAACTACTTCAGTTTGGTATTTTTACATTTAGTCAGCTGTCGTTTGATATTCATGGTTACGGCTATGGCCCAAGCAAATATTTTTGGGTTCATACATTCTGACGCCAAGAGGAGCTGTGTTTTGGTAGCCTCATGCGGTGCCTATGACCCTGCAGCCCATGTAATGGTATGGAGCACCACTCTGAGTGCTAAATTGGGAATAGTGTGGATGTCGACTTTCCCACTACCTGATCATGTTTGTGCCCGTGGGCACACTCTTTCCATTACCATTCACATCTTTTCACCAGAAGGCCTAATACCTATCATGATTAGGACTAGACCTCTTCGAGGCAATCTAGTGATGAAGTAAACATCGGACACTTCAAGCTCCAACACTTGATCTTGACGCCTAAACTTCTCCTCATTCTCATCCCAGATACTGATTAAGTATTGCAACAATTCAGGTTCTGCCCTGAGACATGGTGTCAAGAAGAATTTTTTCAAACCGCAATCCCGGAGAGCATTCATGCATTGCTCATTCCCCATTTCCATTTCGTCCTCCTCACTATGCTCCGTTTCTTTCCATTCAATCACCATTTTGGCTTTATACTTGCATCAAAATTATCATAAGCACATCATAAGATCCCTTGGGCATTAAAAAATCCAATTGAGTGGTTCATTTTTTGTGAAAATTAAGGGGAAAATGAGGTTGCGCAATTGGCATGACTGTTTTGCTGACAGTCGTGCCAACTGGTACAACCCCTTTGCAAAAAGAACTCGATTGGTGCGGGTCCCTGCCTCATACCCGTGCCAACTATGCGAGCCCTAAAATTGAAAATTTTCCCATGAGGGATCCCAAATCACGATGGAAAACTATAAAAAATGGTTTGAAACATAGCTAATGGAAGCGCATCCTACCTGGAAAAGATGGGGTTCAGAATGATGCACCGAATCGTCCACAATCGTCACTGCAATTTTGCAAGGAAAAAACTCACTGTTGCTCTCCACAAGAGTTAAAAAGTAAAAAGTAAATATCTTTTTATTATTTTGGTCATATTTATAACTTTTCAAAATAAAATTAGTTTTTGAAGCTTATTTTTCCAATATTTTATTATATTTTGTCGAAAAATGGGTTTTACGCTTACTTCTTATGCAGCGACAGGTTTTCATACGACTGGGACGATGATACGAGTTGTATTTTATACTTTTTCAGACTCGGTAAAAACACGAAAAAGTCACCACTGGAGTCATCTTTCAGCTCTTTTCTGACTCTTTAAAAATGAAAAGGTTTCCGAGTCGCTTGTCATTTTGATCATGTTAAATTGGCTATGAAACAACATCTACCTAGTATAGGTTTACCCCTTTTTCGGGCTGGGATAGATTATTTATGAAAAAGGAATACCCTAGCCTATCGTGACTAGGAGGTTTTCTCAGACATAGTTTTCTACCTTTTCGAATCTGAGGAAATATCTACGAAAAGGGACTGTTGGAGTTTACTTTTCCACTATCTTTTCAAACTCTCTAAACATGAAAAGACACCGAGTTCTTCCTTTGTTAGACTCGTTAAAACCTGATGACATCGCACTCCGTCGTAATGATGATACTCGAGTTCCTCCTTCCTAGGGCTCGTTAAATGTACTAGGTTAGATTTTTCCGAAGGACAAACTTATATCGCAAGCATATGTTATCCCCTTCAAGCTTGTTTCCAAAAATAATTAGGGTACTCACCAGAAATGGTGGGAAAAAAATGCAACCAGTATCACCGTCGTGTCGGTAGTATGTCACTCTTGAACATGGCACTTGTCTACATTCGTGTCGGGTTGGGGACATCTCAACTCGTTATCTTCTTGCCTCCGTGGGTTTGGGTAATCTCTTTTGACTGCTCATTTGTTCTTTGCCATGTCATCATGACCTCAGATCCTTTGATGTCAAAATACTGCCAGATCTAGTGTCGTGCCGCTAATATGATCAAGAGAAGTTGGCTTCTGCAGTTTTCAACATCCCTCTGATTCTCTACTGATCCTGATTCACAAAAATTATGTTCCTTTGTCTCGCGTCAATGATCTGGGAAACAATATGGCCCACCTTCGATCAAGGTCACTTCCTGTCGAATTTAGCTCATTATCTAGGAATCTGATCTAGAGATTCCCTTCAGGTACCTTGGAGCCTGCATGCCTCAATGGCAAGTTCTTCACATTCGACGCAAGGTTTTCATCATTGGCCTTCGATCAAATGATTCTGCAGATGTTCGATGTCAGCCCACTGTTCACATTCTGTAGATTGTACCTATAGTTCCTTGAGGGCCATCCTCATTATTGGTGGTACCTCTCGCATCTGTTAATGGCTTTCATCATTGGCTGGTAATCAGACGATGTCCTTGCATGTTTGACTTCAGCTCACATATTCACATGCTTGGACTTGTACTTTGTTCGGGTCGAGATAGAGCTCAAGAACCTGGGTTTTGTCTGATGAAATCCAGGCTGCGGATTTTGTGGATTATCATGTTTAGTTACATGACTCATTTCATTGGATGGCTGTGACCATACCTGAGTCTACTTGTTGATCCTTTCTGGATGGCTGCATCCATAACTTGGATCCTGATTATTGTATACTCTATTATGGATGGCTGTGCCCATACCACATATCATGTATCAAAGCTATCATTTGTACTTGGATGCAGGTCTTCCGACGGTAGTGTTTTCAGTTGGGCACATTCTCATAAAGCATTTCACCCCTCTCTCTCTCTTGGGCCTCATGCTTTAGGGGGCATCTGTTACACAACATTTTTTCACTGTCCCTATAATCCCTCATCCTGCACATTGGAGGGTTTTTTTCGTGACCCATGAGTAGTGACATGACCTGAAACCACTTTCATGGCATCCCCTTTCGTAAGCACAAACAATCTTCTAAAGAAAGTTTCCACTAAAAAACCCTAAAAATAGATCTTTTTGCCTTGGTGAAACTAGTCAGTTCATCCCTCATGCCAATGGGGGAAATCCACCATAGAGGGCGCGCCAACTGGCACTTTGTCCCTGTGTCTCATTCGTACCAAGCTTAATAAGGGATGCTTTTTAAAAATAAATGGTGGAAGTGTTATTCCAACAAAATCCTGAACGAGTCACTAAAAGGAGTTGGGTGGTTTAGCTCTAGATCTCCGTGTAGGTGAAGTGGTTTTCCACCTATTATGGAAGATTCCTTAGAGATAGGGCCAATCCCATAATTGTAGGGATCCCAACTCCCCTTCCTCCATCTATAAAAGCTTTCCTTTTCCCTTAGCAAGCTAGCTAAACTTGTAGCAAGGAGACTATAGCCAGACAGCTATTGACAGCCAAGCCGAAGAGAGAAAGCTTTGTCCCATTTTCGACAAGCTTTGTTGAGATGTGCTTCGCTGTTAGCCCCGTTGAAGGAAGATCAAGCATCAGAGCTTTGGGTTGTATCTTTCCTTTGTTATTTTAATGATAAGCGACTTTGATTATGGTTCTATACATGTGTCTATTTCTTTTATGCAATGAATTACATCCTCTCTGACTGATGTATGGTTACAGGCTTTATATTTTACGTCGTATATCATTGTATCCTTTGCACATGTGCAGGTGTTCGGATGTGTTGAGCGAAAGAATCATGATCTTCCAAGCACAGGATGGGAAGCATCATCCTTTCTTCAATGACCAATGCGTAGGATTTGAGGTAGGCAATTCGTTATGATTTTTGTCATTTTGTAACTAGGAACGTGCGTCACTGCATGACCTAATTGTTGCTAGACCCGATCTGGGCTAGTAGGGATCGCCTCTGTCCGCAGAGGGGATTTACCTCTCCAACATCTACAAAAGTGTAACATTGCCCGATACACTGCCCAAAAACATAACAAAAATAGGTTTTCACTCCACATAAACGTAACACTTTGATTTCTCACATTACATGCACGTAACAAAAGGTTTCTCACCCTCTTAGAAGCATAGCACCAAATATTTCTGCCAAGATAGAAAGGTAACAACATGTTTCTCACCTCACACAAGAGTGTAACAACAGATTTCACACCCACTCAGAAGCATACCACCAGAGTTTGATTAGTGAGAAACCAAGCTCAGAGGGGTAACAAAGGAAATTTTGATGCTTGGATTTGGATTTTGGAACACCTTTGAGGGAAAATGAGGAAGGGAGGTACTCAAACATATATCAAAGGGTAACAATGAATAAAACTGAATTTCACTCACCCTTATAAGCTTTGACAACCCTTACCTTTTCCATGTGATACTTACAAAAAAAAAATTGACCCTTTTATGCTTTTTAAAGTGAATTTTTACTCCTTCACATGGGATGAAAGAAAAATAAATTGATTTCATTCACTCTTCTTGACTTTGAAATGACCTTTTTAAACCTTTTGTGCAACTTGGAGGATGACATGCTAGATTTTTCAAATGAGGTAAGAAGGTAGAAAAACACTTTTTTAAACCCTTTGACATGAAAGGTGACTCTTTGGCTCTTTGAGTAAGATGACAGGACATAGTTAACCTCTTTTTAATTCCTTGGCACTTGAGATGACCTTATTAGGCTTTTAAAATGTGACTTTGAGACAAATTCTCTCCTTTTCATGAGACAATGAGACTTCTTTTGAACACATTCAAACTTTCACATTGGACATGACTTTTTAAAATAGATAAGATGTCCTTGAAGCTTGAAATGACACTCTTTTTCATTTGACTAGGATAGTAGGTCAAAATTAACTCCCTTGGAGATTTGAAAGTGGATGATGACTTTTTGATCCTTGAAAAGAGATAGTGAGATAGAGTTCTTCTATTTTCATGAAACAATGAGACAGGGATGAGATATTTGAAACTTTTTCTTGAAATTTGAGCCATATGAAACAAGAAAAATGGCTTTATTTGAATTGAATTTAGTGAAAATTTGAAGATTTTTCCAAAGGCAAGGTGGAACCTAGACTTGACCTAGATGAAATGAAATGACATAACCCTAGACCTCTTGAATGATGATGATGAAAATGGTGACCTTGAAACTAATGATGGTGATGACCTTGAAAATGATGATGATAAATTAAATTAAGGAGCGACATGCATGGTTTAGCCTTATTGAGTGACCAAAATGATTTCAGAGAACTGGTTCAAAAAAGTAAAAATTTTTGACCTATGACCTAATGGAAAAAACTGAAAGACTCATTTGATCACTCACATACCTGGGCTAATAGGGACAATGGTGCACATGATGGTTTCTCTGAAAGATGTGACACGTGTGTCTTCTATGTCACGATAAGTTTATTTGGACCACATGAAATATTGGGTAGCAACGGTTAAGAGCCCTTATTTCGAGGCACTGTACGATTAAATGATCGGGTTCATCACACAATGCGAAAACTAGGACATGTTGTGTGGCCTCTTTTTGCCTTCTTTTAGCTATTGGGTTGGATGAGCATGAGCATGATCCATGTTATTCTCATATATACAATATAATTTTGGACTTGTCCACTTTCATTTGTATGGATTCAGCGAAGGGGTCCTCAAGAATAGATTTCTATAGGGCTTGCAATGCATCCCTATATTGAGGCATGACTGGCCAGTGATGGGTGTAATTACCATAATGATCGCATATGGAGCATGCATAATTGGTGTGCAATTCTTTCCCTTGGTTGTTCGTGACCTTCTCCTCTTTTTGGATTTCTGAGGCTGCAACGTTCCTTTTAGTATGTAGACAAGGCTTTAATTCTTCTAGTTCTGGGAAAATATTCATAGGATGACTGATGATATCACACAATGCATAAGGTTTTAATTCCCTAGCTAATTTGGGGGTTTCTAATTTTTTCCCTTTTTTTATTCTTCTTGGCAGTGCCAGCTGGCATCACTACAAATGTTTCTTTAACTCCTATGACCTGTTAGGGGAAATAGGATTTATTCCTATAGAGGTAATTCCTAGTATTTCTACCATGTTGGAGGGACCAAATACCGTATGGGTATTGTGAAATCCATATTTGGCAATGTCATCATTGTCGTGACCTGTTTTGATACAAAATCAGGTGGGGGATATGAAAATGGGTTTTGTGAAATGGTGTATGGTATGAATGTCATACCTGTGGCTCTAACATTCGTACTGTTGGTTTTTTCTTATGACCTAGTTTCAATGTTTGATGAGAGCATCATGCGTGCTAATGTCCCTATGCTTTCAGGGACTTCCCCTTGGTACAATAGGGGGATCTCCTAGGAATGTGCCGAGGAGAGATGATGGTTTTAGTTGGCGTTGGCAAAACTCTATATACTTTGTGAGCAGTTCACTAGTTGTATCTACGTATGGTAGTACGACATCTAGAGTGGTCATAGGTTTCTTTTCGTAGTATATATGCTGGTCAATGGTGATCATCCGATTATCGTGGGGGCATATCATCACCCTAATGATAGAGGATGTGATCACGGTCATGAAATACATATAACTCTACCTAAGGAGTATATTGTAGTCTAGTTGTGCGTCTAAGACTTCAATGTCTATAAGAACTATTTTTCTAGCGAAGTTTACTGGGACATTTTGATGAATACCAACAGGGGCTGATGCATGTCAGTCGTATGCTCTAAGCATGTTGTCATATGGTTTTAATTCAGGTGATCCTAAATTTTTCCAAACTGATTTATACATGATACATATGGATTCTCCTTCATTCATAATGCATCAGTGTATGGTGATATTTTGAACTAAAACTAGTATATGGAAAGAGACTAGAGAAGGAAGCCTAGGGATTGTCTTTTCTAGGTCAAAAACCATTAAGAAATAATTATAGGGGTCGATTGGACTAACACGGAAATTAATGCCTTCCACTGTGTTGGGCATGATTGCAGGACTTCCAATGCTGACATGGTTGCTGGAGATTGAGCCAAGTCATCCACTATACTATAGCTATGAGTAGATTTGGAGTGGTATCCCGCATGCCTGGTTGGTCCTTAGACTATTCTTGGAAGAGGATCACTAGGCACTTTGGAGATAGTTAATGGCACGATAAGTGCACTCGTAATTTTTCCTGATGGGTTGGTATCCAAGGGAGTTTCATAGTTCTTATTTCATGTTTGAAATAAAAATTATTCTCTAGCCATGCAGATTTTGTGGTTTCTCCCTCCGGTCTCGTTTTGGGGTGGTTGTTATTGCTAATTATTAAACACTCCGTGGTGGGGGGAAGGTTCCTGCATTACCACAGGCTACTAGGTAGGTTGCCCTTATCCACGATTACCGTGAAGTTTTTTCAACTCAAGGATTTCGGGACAATGGTGATTGTAGTGTTCATATTCATCACATATGGTACAAGAGTGATTTTTTCTCATACTTGGTCTCTTTTTTTTCCCTTGGGATTTATTACTTGGATCTTAGTTTTTATTTTATTTGGGGTTACCCCTAGTCTGATACTATGTGGAGTGTTGTTCATTACCTTCCCCTTGTCCAGGGTCTCCCTTTTTCTTTTTCCTTATATATTTATTCACATCGTTAGGAGGATTATTGCTATTCTCCTAATCATAGGGTTTCTGTTGTTGATCCTGGGACGATTGTGCAAGATTCACCGGTGCATTTTTCTATATTGGTGGTGAATTTTGTGTGGGAAAAGGGGGTTATTGGTTCCCCTATACCTATTTTGTGTATGATTGTTGGGGTGGTTCTCTTGTATCAACATTCCTAGCTGAGTATTGGTTCCCCTGTATGGGGGGAATATGACCCTCCCTGGTGTTTATGATATGGCATCACCCTATTTGTCATGTTCTAGAGAGGTGTAGGGTGACTTTGGTGGTACCCAGGTTGTGATATGTTTTGAGTAGAATCGTAAGAGTATCCTAGGTACTGATAACTGTTGCTTGGTTGAACTTGGGCTAAAGACCTTATCAAACCATCAACAATATTGGATGCAATGGTAATTACCTATAAGTTTGCAAGTGTGGGTAATTTGGTAGGACATTGTATATATATATTGATTGGGTGTAAATGAGTTCAAGTTGTTGGGCCTTGCTAATGGCATCTTCATCTGATGTTGGTTTCTGCATCGCCGCGTCTTTTGAAATCTCAACGGTAAGGGTTTTCAAAAATAATTCTAGCAACACTCTATCATCAAGTTTGGCTTTACATAAACTACGATGTTTCTGCCATGGTGGAGTTGGCCCGATATATGGACGACTGATGTTTGTCTGAAATTTTTTAGAAGTTCCATTCCCAAGTCATGATGAATGGGGAGTTGGAAATATGTGAGGACTACAATAGCGAGGACGCTAAAGTTTCTATGCAATGCACGTGGCTGCTCAACATACCATTTCACTGCAGGACCTATGAGGGTGTGTTGAAATAGTCTCGCTCAAATAGTATCATCGTTGATACTATTCGAAGAGCACCACAGGTGGAAAGTCATTATATGATTTCCAGGGGTTTTTTCTTGCTTCCCTTCAAATTTTGGTATATCAAAAGGGAGCTTCGTGGGCATGGGGGGGAATTAAGGGCATGTGCGATGGGGTAATTTGTTAAATTTTTTTAGGTTTATAATATTTAGCTACGATAAGAAGGGTAATTGTGAATTGACCGCCATTGTACTATGTTGAGAAATATATATTTGAATATGTTGGTTTAGGGGCGGTGCTAGGGGATATTACCCTGCGACGTACCCTGATGGATATTCTGTTGACTCCATGGAGGGGCAGCTACCTTTTAACCACGAGGCGTCATTGGAGGAGTTGAGTGTGCTGAACCGGTTGGTTTTTCCACTAGTGTTGTGGTTGGTGACCCCTGGGGATTTCCAACCAAATATTCGCCGATAAAGGATGTTCTGATAATGATGACAGCATGACATCCTTTGTGCTTGAACAACGGGAGGGCTAACACAAATCCCTTTAATGGGGGGAGGGCTAACACAACTCCCTTTAAGAAATTCCTAGATCAATGTGTTTTTGTTGAGTCCCATATGATGTCAATTATTGTGACCTTTTTGTGTTTTGAGAGGTAGGATGGTTCTTATCAAAGAAAAAATATAATCACATGCACAAAATAAAGAAAAAAATGAAAAGGTGATTTTTCTCTTTAACATTACACTATGTGATCAATCAAGCAAAAAATGAGGTTTTGTTTGATTTTCATATGATACCAAAATCCTATATATGCCTGCTTGTCCTTACACTCTCAATGTAACTGGGCCTTGCCATGATATCTTCTAATGAGTACCGGGGCCAACATCCCGAAAGAAATAGAGACACCTTTCAGTAGACGATGAATCAAACAAGGTAATGGTATGAGGATAAAGTGTTGCTTGCACCGTAACCTATAGGGAAGGATGCCCTAGTTTTGGCCACTAAAGTACCATCGTCCCACATGAGCATTCGAGTCTTGATCTTCTTGGTAATTTGTTACCAGTACCGAGCAATATATGGGTCAGGTAGCCCCAAATAGTACCACATCCACTGGGCCTAATCTTAACCCCCTCTCAAACGAGTATCCGTAATGCTTGGGTATTCATTCCATGGGAATATAGACAGGTTTCAAGTCCCATAAAATTTCAACATCTATGTTTCAAAATGTATTATGACCATGGTAACTTATCGGATGCCTACCCCTGATGGTCCTAAAATGAACTATAATTTCTTCTGTGGCCCCTATGGGGAGAATTTAGTGAGTTCAGTTAATGAATATTTTTAGAGAGTCTCAATATTTCTTAAGGTGTGCTTTGGTGAAGTAACTGTAAGAAGAGATTAAAAGGTCCCAACAAACTGGGTGCCTTATGTTCCAATGCTTACTGATGCTTCATGTGTTCTTTGGAGTGAACAATCACAAGTGTTATGAGATGTGGATATATGTTGATCCTTTACAATCCTTTTCTAATTACCCTATGTGTGATTTTTCCTTACCAAAATTGAAATAATGGGTGGATGATGGGCCACTTACCCCTTGCCTAATTAGAGTATGTTTTCCCTATAGGGAGATGGAAATTTTTCTTAGGAAAGCGTTCATATGTGTACCCAGGATCATCGAGAGGTGCAAGGGTGGCAGAGATTACTTACTTTATTTGTTGACGGTTTGACCCTAGTAGCAAATCTTAATGCAAAATTGAACTAATCTAATGTGAAAATTTGACATACTTGAACTAGAAAAATATATGTGGATATATGGGCCACTTATTGTTTACTAATTAAGATACGTGTTTTGTATCTTCTATCAGTGAAATAATTTGTTTGGAAAACATATGTGATTTAAGGCCACTTACTTGTTCCCTATTTAAATTATGTGTAATTTCTGAAATAAAATACTAAAATTAAAACTACCTAGTTGCTAAGCTAATTCGAGGTTAAACATAGCACCTGAGTGTCCTAATTGTGGTGAAATATAGAGACAAAGTGATGGAAATTTATTATGGGTTGTGAATCACCTTAAAAATGGGAAAAAGTAGCAAATATTTTTCTTGTTGGCTTGCCACGCGGGTTATCTTCCCGCATGCGTGAAGCACATGTCTTCGGAGCACAAAGTGTGTTGTCGAGAAGAATGAATAAATATTGCCTGCTCTACTATGCAAAACTTTCCACTAAGTGTGTTCGGATATTTAGAGAGAATCTAGGGGTGGTTTGGAGCAAACTAAGCAGGAAGAAGGACCTGCATGAACAACCATTAACTCAAAAATAAAGAATCCAATGGAATCACCATTCCTGTGGTAGTGTATTTGGTGCAAGGGTATATGAAATACACTTATTTAGAAATTTGGATGCTACCTGCACAAGGTCACACTAGAGAAATGGTTGTCTACTGTTAGTGGAATAGTTTCGAAACAATGTAAACTATGTTTGAAGGAAAACTAAGCATACAAAACTAAGAACAAAACAAAACACAAGATGAAAAATACAAAATTTCGATGGATAAAATAGCCTAATAACACAAGTGGAGAATTATCCCTTTATTAGGTGTTGGTGGTAAAAAATATACAATGATAAACACTTGAAGAGGGTCCTTTAAGCTATGGAGCTCAAATACCCAAAACAAGGAGGTCTCCTTCCCTCAAGTTCCTACAAGTGTCTCTTCCCTCTATAAAATAATGGTAGATCAAGATCAAGTGGCAGACCTATTTCTCTTTGACTAAGATGTTGGTTGGCCAACATATGAGTCCTTCCAATCCCTTTGTTGCTTGACTATGCAATTTGCTTTCCTATGAACAAATTTGGCTAGCATAATAATTTGTCCCCCATTCTTCTTCCAAAGGCTAGCTTATATAGATATTTTTTGAATTCCTCCATCTTCTCTTAGTCTAAGATGGATAGTGACAGAAGAGTGGAGGAGTTATTCCTTTGTGGCATGCATTTACTCCTCAAGGTGGCTCAAATCTAGCTATCCTTGACAGTACTAGGTGTAGAATCATCTTAACCAAGCGTGCCAAGTGGTCCCAGATGGTGAAATTTTTCCATCTTCAGGACCGCAGGACTATCGAAGGAATAGTCGTGCTATGCACAAAATTTCTGTAATGCAGGTGTGTTGTCCATTAATTTCCATATGAACCTTAGGAAAAAATTTAATTTTGGTCTGCCCTAGTGTATTCCTTCTCTAAAAATCTTCATGTGTACCTTCTACTTGACATTTTGAATATCTTTTGCTTGTACAATTTTCTAGTGTTAACAACATCATCAAATTAAAGGAAAAAATACTTTTATAGCTGGTATTATCAACTTATCTCCCTATGGGTTTACTCAAATTTCAAGTGCGAACACTCGTTGGATGCAAAATTTGATTCCTCATCCAAGGAGTACCCATGTTGCATACTTTCGATGGACCCTGCTAGACAAAAAATGAGAAAGGCATGAAAAATTTGATTGCAATCACATTTTTTGATGTATTTCTCATTTTTCACATAGCAGTGTCCATCATGTTAGTGTCAATATGTCAGTGATCAAGCATACTCTTTCAGTTAGTTTTATAGTAGTCGTAGGACAAAAATTTTGGTTTTTTCAAACAATTTTTCAAAATAAATTTTGGTCACTGAGGGAGTCTAGGTCAGAAATGTTTCTCCCCTCATCCCATTCATGTCCACCATCACCTCAAAGGTCATCCCATTCATTTTCGTTTATAAGTCTTAGGTCATTCACTCCATCTCATCTAGGTTTGTTGTCTAGGTATCATTGTTTTTCCTTTGAAAAGTCCAATTTCTCATCAAGCAAGGAAAAAAATCCTTCATTTCCATCATATAAGTCTTATAAAGGGAGTTAGCATACTTAGGAGAATAAATTAAGACAAGTTGTCTTATTTCAAAATTTGTTTCGATATCAAAGGATTTCAAAAAAGGAAAAATTGTCTTCATAGTTATTGTTTTCACTAGAGGACACAAAAAAAGTCATTTCAAAAGCTTATAAAAGGAAAAAAGAGGCTCATTCAACTCATTCTTCTCTTTTCATTTGTCATAGAGCTCCTCTCTTACCTCCATTTGACTGCATAGTGGACAAGGGTTTGAACAAACACAAGAAAAATACTCCAAAACAAGTGTGTTATGCATCTCGAGAAATTTGTTACGCATCTGTAGAACTATGTTACGCATATATAGCATGATGTTGCGTATCTATAGCCTTTTTTACGCATCTTCCAAAAAATTTTATGCATCTGGAACGCAATGTTATGCATCTAGAACAGTTTTTATGCATGTGGAAGAGGTGTGTTACGCATCTGGAAAGTGTTGTGTTTTGGGTATTTTGGCTCCCAAATAACTCAAACAAGCTCAAGGGTCATTGGCATAAATTTTTAAATATTTTACAATAGTAAGTAATCATCTCATATCCTCTTTAGGCCAATTTATCAAGCATAGTGTTGATTTTCTTACTGACCTCCTTTTCCACTACATTTTCACTTCTTCTCATCATTGAAAGATTTAAGTGGAACAAACCCTAATCCTCTCATATAACACTATCATAAACCTCCCACATACATCATACTATCATTCCCCACCATCCATACCCTTCCTAAGAATCATTTCCACCAAACCCTAATTTCTTGCAAATTTTCTCGTGTTGAACTCGGAAATTCATGTGTTTCCCTCATTTGGCCATTTTTATCACATCCACTTCAACTAATTTCACACATATCATGGAGTCATCATACAATAATACCCCCTAAATTTTTTTTCAGAATTTTCCTTGGCTTTAAAACCCTTCATATCACCCTCTAAGCCTACCCCATCTCTATACTCTGTTTTTCCAAATTGCACTAAACATACCCATTTCATCTATACATTAGGGTTTCATATTTTCACTAATAGAAATTATGGAGAGTGAGAAGAAAGTCCTCAAGGGAGGGCACCACGTTAGATTTGAACCCTCCACCATGCAAGAAATCAATGCTTCACCCTTGGCCAAAAGATTCTTTGAGAGGACTAGATGTTTAAGGTTTTGTGAGAAGATTATGGAGGGAGGATATCATATTCAACTTACAAGATTATTTGCCTCTAATATCAACATGGGAAAGGCATTCATTGTAGGTGTGGAGTTTAACCTATCAACAGATGTGATTTCTTCAACAACTAGTATACCTAGTCATGGGAAGACGTGGTTTAAGGGCATGGACATAGACCTTGAAGATTACAAACTATTTCTCAAACCTCATGCTAGAGAGAAACCAAAGTACATATTCCCTTTTAGACACCTCCTTAAAAAATATGCTCCTTTGATGAGGTTAATAATGGATTATTTCACATGTGAAGGGAGATTTTTCAGGTTGTATAGGTACCATATCAGGATGTTGATGCATTTCACCTCTACCAAATCACTTCACTTGCAACATTACTTGTACAAAAGTTTGGTTAGAATGACTGAGAATGTTCAGAGAATAAAATTGGATAATTAATCAAGTATTTTGCACCACAGTCTAGTCAAACTCTTTGTGTTGCATCACCTTTCATCCATCAACATGACTTGGGAAACCTTCATCGAGAGAGTAGCAACAACACCCACCACTAGTCCTCCTGTCATTCATAGAACACCATCACCATCACTATCAGCACAACCAATGGGGGTTGGCTCTTCTAGCATGAAAAATTAGCTTTCAAAGGCTCGTAGGGTTTTTTATTTCACTCAAGCCTATAAGAATGGAAAGAGACAGGTATTTGCACCCAAATCTCTCAAAAGTGTACCTACACTTGACACTGATGTTGAGAAAAGTGAAATAGAGGAGCAAACTCTCATGCATGAAGATGAAGCACCTTTGCACCAACATAGTGAACTAGTGCCATTGGAGGTTGAGGTGGGAGAGCATGTTAAATTCAAATTAGCTGAGGAGATCACTAGGGAGAAGGATGAGGAAATAGCAGAGTTGAGAGATATTTTCTGCATTGCAAATTCTTAAATCACTTTCCTATAACAAGAGAATTGGAAATTGAAGGTGAAGCAACTGATACAAATAAGAACTAAGCCAGACCTAAAGGCAGATAATGGTAAAGGCAAGAAAATCATAGATATTGATAAAATGTAGGACATGGAGACTGAAACAAAACCAAGAAGGCCAAAGGAAAGAGGCCTTAAGAGGCTGTTGGAGCTATAAAGACAATCAGTTCATCCACCTGAACAATTGACCTTTGATGAGCTAATAACTATGGAGATCAATCAAAACAGAGAACGGTGGTTAGGAAGGGTGAATGAAAATTTGGAGAAGATCTTGAAGAGAGCCAAGAGAGACAATAACCTCCAAAGAAACATGTCAAACAATTATCACACCAGGAACATAATTTCACAAATAAGGCTAAAACAACTGAAGAAAATGCTAAAAGAAACTCAAATGAAGCTTAAAGAGAAGGATAGATTAGATTTGTTGGTTGAAGTTTCCTTGGTTGTTTATCCCATCACTCGTAGGTGATACAAAACCAATTTCGAGAATTTTTGAATAATTTTGGTATTTTTTGTGATTTTTGCACAAATATGGAAATTCCCTCCTCACAGATGCATAACAAGAATTTGTTATGCTTGTTTTATGGGCATCCAAATGATGAATGGGTTATATGGTTGGATGAATTTTGATGAGTACATCACATATCATAAACCATTTTTTCATGACAAGCTCTAATTTGCATAAAAGGCCAAAAAACCACCCATTTTCTATGTTTCTGCCACTTTTTGAGAGGCCTTGCTATGCATCTAGAGTAAGCTTGGGAAAATGAACTTTTGGAGGCCTTCCCATTAGTAATTTTGCAAAATTAAAGATGTTATGGAAAATAGAGACATAAGGATAGTTTTCCTATCTTCCATTTGGATTTATACTCCTAAAAGTGCCTCAAAATTGGTTTCAAACTTATGTTATGCATCTGTAAACATTTGTTACACATCTCTCAAAAAGTGTTACACATTTACATAGGATTCCTCAGAACACTTTTCAAGCCTAGAAAATGTTAGAATTTCAAGGTTTTGTTTTCCTGTGAGTTGTAATTAGAGTAATTCAATTTGTGTTTGCCTCTTATCATGAGGAAACATGTAATTTAATGTGGGGAACACACAATCCTAGTTCATAGCCAAATTTTAGGGAATGGTTTCTAACCTCCCTAGAATCTAGGAAGTGACTCATCTCATGTATTTATGATGCATTTGGATGGGATTTAAACCCTATGAGGTTTCATTGTTCATATTTTCTATAAGTATACCCACTTTAGTCTTTTCTTGGGTTGGATAGTCTTATTTTGCAGTGGAGCTATTGTGCAACATTTTGGAATGAAATCAAAGATAGTATTGTAGAACTTGTGTTGAGAATATTGTGGTATGCATTAGAGAATTTGTTCTTTCTCTGTATGTTTATATATTCATGTTGAATGACATATTTTCCTCTTTCATATACATGCTTCCATGTGTTTATTTTGTAAGTTTATAAGTAAAAATCATGTTTGTTCATGCTCTGTTTTAGACAAGGTTTACATGATATGTCTATGTTATTCTAAATGAATGAATTCACCTTAGTGCTCATTCAGAATTTCTATCACTTCATCCTATACTCAATGACCAATCAAACATGCTTTAAATCTAACTTTCTGGCCTCACACATTCTTTTCAATTTTACCTTGGAATTTAGACCTAAAAACCCTAGACCTAGCCTCCTAGACCTAGCCTCCTCACTTAAATAGGGCTAAGTAAATACAGGTAATTAGCCCTATTTGACTGCAAAGTGACAGCAAGAGAGCCCTCTCTAGTACTCATAGGGCTAATTACCTGACATAAAGCCCAGTTTATGGTTACCTTCCTTCAATCCCACTCTTAGCCTTGGTAAGTTTGGGGGAGTGATAACAAATCGAAAGTATGAAATGATCATACTCCCTGGATGAGGAATTGTATTTTTCATCCAACGCGTACTCCCACTCTAACTTTGAGTAAAACCTTAGGGAGATAAGTTGAAAATACAAGTTGAAAAAGTAGTTTTATTATTTTATTATTTTTTTACCCCAAAAATGGCGAATCATCCCCCATGGTTTAAATCATCATCTTAAATCCTATTTTTTCTTATAAATTTTATTTTGGTTGTATATTTTTCTTAGGAGGCCCATTTTAGACCTAAAAATTTCTTTAATGAAGGATATTGGCTACTTCCATCCACCTTCACCACCATATTCTAGCCCTTGTATTGGCAAGTGATTTGTCCACATCACCCAATTATATTATAGGATCTATTTTTAAGAAACATATGACTCGTTTGCTGATAAGATGAATATAATAATTTAGTAGAGTCTCATTTATATCAGTAACGATATTTGTTAAAAAATAATTAATTTTTATGGCAATTTTTATTGTAAATTTTGAGAATATTTTGAAATGTAATAGTAGCAATATTGTACATCCAATTCCAAAATATTTTATAAATATACATTCAATTAAACTCCAGAAATAAAACAAAAAACTATGTGTTTCTTTATGGTAAGATTCCAATAAACAAAAATAAACAAATACCAGATTAAAAGGCTACTTTCTTTTTCAAATATGTGTATACCTTTTATACTCGATATTTATAACCCCACCCTTGATAAGCTAGGATCCCTTATCTATGATTTCCGGGCTTGAGAATGTTCTCTGTGACATCCACAACCACTATCATCATATATTTGGTTGTTCTGTGTGACATCCACAACCACTATCATCATTTATGACTTGTTAAATAGTTTTGGATCTATGCATCTTGTCTGCAAAATCAATAGATCATCATAAAAATATCATTTACCTTCTCTTCATGAAGAAATATGGAATTATCGTAACATGGTAACAACTTTTAAATCTGTAATATGCTAATGAGCACTATGCCATATTTTTAGGGCTTTCCTGGTAACATGTGATACACTTAATGTCATTCCTGTAGAGATCAAAACTAGCAACTCTTACATTCCCACCACATATTTTTGCTATAAATGGTCCATATTCACATGACCCAACTACAATAATAATACCAAACAAAGTAATTATTCCATGGAAAGGATAATTTTATTACCATTGTTAAAATAGTGTTCCAATTTAGTCTAAGTGATTTTGAAATACCATTATTGGCTCCCAAGTAAGCGTAATAGGAGATTTTATATTGATGGAGACATCTGTTGCAACTTAACAATGTGCTCAGGACTGTAATGATGAGCATGAGACAAAAACTAAAAAACATGAATAAATTTGGTGTTCTAGTGGCCATGATGGAAAATTTCTTCACAAGGAGAAATAATTGAAATGGTATGTAGTCCCAACTTTTATTTATGTTACTTTCATATTTATAGTTATCTAACTAGTACACAGTTGTTACTTGGTACTATACAACTGATAAAAATTAATTTTATTCATATGTATGCTCTAGAAAGGAATGTGATGTTGAAATTAAACAAATGAGATCTCGACTGAGCACTTATGTGTCAAACATTTAGTTATAAAAATTAATATTTTATCCAAAATTCACAGATGCTCTATATTTTATCCTAAAAATTTCAAATTCGATTTGGCAGGGGAGAAAGTGGAGGGCTAGGTGTGCATGGTTCTTTATGATTGGAATGGAATAAGTACATATATGTCACACTGTGAAGACCATCAAGTTTCCCTTGTTTAGATTATAAAAATAACTACCAACCTCGTACTTCAAATAATATTGGCATGTAAGCAATTGTAGGTTTCCTTAAAATCTCACGAAACCAAAATCTTTAGGTTTTCAATTAATTTCAATGTATATTTCTTATATTTTTCACATTAACCTCTTTTTTTCCTTAATCAATGTTAAGAAATGACATACAATATACTTATCATTATTCTCATTACATTTAAAATTTTTTCAACAAATAAATATTTTGGTAATGTTGTTATACAATTTTTATACTCCTTTAGGTAATCAATGAATATGGATTATTAGAAAGTATTAACTAGGCCAATTTGTGTGATTTAATGAATTTTAGTTTACACATATTATTTATATTGGTGCTTACAAACCTAAAAATGTATTAAAAGAGAAAGATATAAGCTACAATTGGGGAAATGTATGGATGGACAAATGGGAAAAATTATAATGCTCAAAACAATTCAGAAACATGTGAAGAAACCCATAATGCTCATGTGGAACAAAAATTACATGAAATTTTTGGAAGTTATTTTGATCATGATGTAGATGAAGAAAAAAATGAAGTTGAAGAAGAGTTTGCTAACAATTCAAAAATTAAAGTGCAAACAAAAAAATAGTTTCACAAGGAATGGTTAGATAAGTTTGTTTGGTTGAATTATGTGAGGCCCTTGATGATAAAATAGTTATGGAGTGTAGTTATTGTGAGAAGTATATGATGAATGAACCATGGGGTTTAGGGAATGGTTGCACCACATTAAAATGTGATTCTCTTGTTACTCATTAAAAATCACTAGTGCATATAGATGCTAATTGTTAGTATGAATCCTTTGTCGAAGTGTACGAAAAAGGACCACTTTAGCTACGCATAACTAATAGCCCTAACAACAAAAGTGGCTACCAATATCTTCAGATCTGCGGTTAGTTAGACATAAAAGAGCTGCAAAAACTAAAGATCATGTATGGAAAGACATTAAGCAATAAAATAAAGGGTTTGCTCCATGCATCCAACAGACAAGACAAGAACACAATTTTTTGAAAGAATTTTTATATTACAGGGCACCTGGGAGGAAAACAAGAAAGTGTATCCAGCTCTCCTCAATGGGATGGGTTCTTTGTAGTCCTCAGCACTTCAGATCTAAGCTTCTTCTCTCTAGTTGATGTAGAAAACCCAATGCAAAAAGTAGAGCTCAATGGGAGCAAATGGCAGAAAATGGTGACCGAGTGTATAGATCCAGAGTGATCTAATAGGCAACAAAAGGTGAGGAATGGTAGGAAAAACCCTCCTATTTATAACAAAATATTGGGTCATTCTAGATCTTGGTGCATGGGTTAACCAGATCTAGATCCACTTTTTATGGAATATTTTATTATATTTGTTGGAGGGAAAAGGTATTTGACTTGGGTCAAATCCCTTGATTTATCAAAAATAAATAAATAAATGATTTATTTATCTTTTTAAGGAAGCAGTTAGAAGATAATCAAATAAATAATGATTTATTTAATTATTTAAGGAAGTGGTTGAAAGATAATTAAATAAATAGTGATTTATTTAATTATTTGTGGGTGATTTGGTCATATTTAACAAGGAATATCATCTAAAAAAGGTTTAAATAATTATTCCTAGAAAATAATAAGATAAATAAAGGTTTATCTAATTAATTTCTTTGATTTTGGGTTAAACATGACTGGGAATAATAATTAAATTATGGTTTAATTAATTATTCCATGAGGAAAATCAAACAAATATGGGTTGTTTAATATTTCCTTTTGGGGTTTCCTGTTTAAACATACTAAAGCGAGTTTTACTTAGGGTAAAAGCGGTCTTACAGTGTGTAGGTCCATCTAATGATAATAGGTTAATTATTAAAAAATGGTCATAACACTAATGCAAGATGTATTAATTCATTAGAGGAAAAGATGAACCCAATTATAAATCATATTAGAAAAGTGGGAGAGATGCCAATACGGAAAGAAAATTGATTTCTACAATAAAATTTTCATAATATTTTCATTTGCGAAGAATATTTATCTGTCAAAATATGAGAAGATTTTTAAAATTTCTAATGCATAGAAAAAACTCCAAATAATAAAAAAGTCTGAGGATATAATTCGCATACAAAATGCTATTATTGTGCAAATGATTTTATATATATCATATCAAAACATCTTGAATAAATTCAGATAAAACATGTTGGAAATTCCTTTCTTCTCATTTATGGTTGATGAAAGAACTTATCAAACCTTAGAGAAACACCTTGTTATTTATGCAACATATTTATATTCAAATGGTCTCGGACCGCATACTCACAGCTTATGAAGCTCAAGAATGTAGTAGATGGAAAAGGAAAAATAATATATGATAGTGTTAATCAATTAATATATTTTAGAGGCCTAAATATGAATATAAATACTAGAACAAGGTCGCCTTCGTGAAAAGTGCGAGGCTGGACTTTTCGGTCATACTGAGCTTTGGTGCGCTTCTTGGCCGCTTCCATGGTTTGCAAGGCAACACGGCGGTCTCCGGAAGCACGCTCGAGCATGATAAGTCGTTGTTCTAGAGGTTGGGTGTCAGGGAGACGTTCAACGGCCAGATGTAGGGAAGGAATTTCACACTCGATCGGTAAGACTGCCTCCTCTCCAAAAACTAGGTGGAAAGGAGTAAACTTGGAGTGGCGAATTTAACGAAAAGGAAGTTAAATAGGCCACAAACGTAGGTGTATTTGAGGTCGGTTGGTTTGACACTTATTTCCTTTGTTCGTTGAAGCATAGTCTTGAGGATTTTGTTGACTGCTTCAACTTGGCCATTACCTTGGGGGTAATAGGAGGAGGAATATTGGTGCTCAAAACCCAACAGTGAGGATAGCTCACGCCATATATCATCTTCAAAATGTCTACCATGGTCAGAGACCAGTTGTTTGGGAACCCCGAATCGAGCTATAATGTGGCTAAAGAAAAAGAGGGCCGCGGTAGCTGCCATGTTGTTGAATGTTGGCATGGCCTCGGCCCATTTGGTGAAATAATCGACCGCCACGATGATATACTTGTGGTTACCAGCGGATGGCGGGCGACACTCCATAAAGTCGATGGCCCATTTACAGAAGGGGCCAGTTGAGATGACCGGATGGAGGGGAGCTGGGGGAGCTCACGCCTTAGGGGCGAAATGTTGGCAATTGGGACAGTGTTTGACTGCCTCAATGCAATCACTGAAGAGGGAAGGCCAAAAATACCCAGCGCGCATGAATTTCTGGGCAGTAGCAAGACCGGAGAGGTGGCCACTGCAAGCTCCGCTATGGCAGGCATTAAGGACCTGTTCAGCTTCAGCGTGTGTGAGACAACGACGAAGGACAGTATCAACCCCGCGACGATAGAGGTCGTCTCCAATAAGGAGGTATCGGGGAGCTTGGTGTTGGATACGTCGGCGAGCCTCACGATCAAGGTGGAGGGCGAAATTTTGGGTTCGTAAGTAAGTAATAATATCGCCATACCACGAGTCATCGGAAGTAATGGAAAATAAGTGTTCATCAGGAAAGTCATCATTAACTGGTGGGTCGTGCGATCTGGTAGGTAATTCAGAAATGAGCTCAGCGAGGGCTAAGCCTTTCTTAATCTTTGGTGTGACAAATTCGAGGTCGAATTCCTGAAGAATGACGACCCAACGGGCGTACTTCCCAGTGAGGATACGACGACTCAATAGGAAAGCCAAGGGGTTGGAATTAGTCACAACCTTGGTGGAGCGCATGAGGATATAATGACGAAGTTTTTGGACTGAGAACACTACAGCCAGTGCTAATTTTTCTTCGAGTGAGTAGGAAACAGGTGGTCCTACAAGGTTCTTACTGACGTAATAGATTACATGCTCGATACCATTTTCATCTTCCTGGATAAGGACTCCAGCGACCGAATAGGTGGAAGCGAAGATATACAGGATGAAGTCCCGATCAAAGTCGGGAGGGCGGATCAAGGGAGCGGATGTGAGAGCCTGCTTGAGGGCATCGAAAGACTCGTGAGCATGGGAATCCCAAACAAAAGGGATAGAAGATTGGAGGAGTCTAAGGAACCCATGTGCAGTGGTGGCGTAGTCAGGGACGAACCGTCGAAGAAAATTAGCTTTGCCTTGGAGACTTTGGAGCTGGCGGAGGGTACGTGGAATGGGAAGTTCAAGAATGGCTTGAACTTTCAAAGGGTCAAGAGTGATACCATCCTTAGACACGATGAAACCTAAGAGATGGCCGGCAGGAACGCAAAAGACGCATTTCAACGGGTTAAGGCGAATATTATACTTGCGACATCGGAGGAAAATGGTACACAGATCGTGGAGGTGTTGCGCCCGAAGCTCAGAACGCGCGGTGAGGTCGTCCAAATAAGCAAGGATAATGTGAGCTAAGTCATGGAAACAATAAGACATGGCCCGTTGAAAAGTGGCACCGGCATTTTTGAGGCCGAAAGGCATGACCCGGTAAGCAAAAGTTCCCCATGGACTAATGAACGCGGTTTTGAGTTGATCGGCAGGACGAATAGCAATTTGGTTGTATCCGGAGAAACCATCCATAAAGGATAGAACCTCATGCCCCGCACACTCGTCAATGATTTGGTCGATGAACGGTGTGGGGAAGTTGTCTTTGGGACAAGCTTTGTTCAAGTCACGAAAGTCCGTGCAGACACGGATGGTGCCTTGTTTCTTAAGGACGGGAACTGGGTTGGACACCCAAGTGGTGTATTCAATGGGGTAAATGAAACCAGCCTACTTGAGCTTATCAATTTCGGATTTGATAGCATCATGTCTGGAAGGATTAATGGGTCTCAACTTTTGACGGACTGGGTTGGCATCGGGCCATGTGTCGATATGGTGTTTGACGATGGCGGGATCGAGTCCGGGTATTTCGGAGTAGGACCAGGTGAAAATATCGTGGGATTCTTTGAAAAGCTTAGTGTAAACGATTTCTTCCGGAGGTGCATTGAGCGCCTAAGGTGATATATTCTTGGATACCTGGGGTGACAGAAATGTCGATTTTGATGGTAGGAGAGATATTGGCCATGTTTCCTTCTTCGAAAGCATCAGGTGCAGGGATGGGGTTTTTGAACCAATCGACTACATTGGGGATGAAGTCTTTGGTTTCCACAGAAAATTGGTCATGGGACTGCTGTGGGAGGAAGTATGCGCGATGGTGCATATCGTCCCATGGAAAGTCCGGGTTGGTCATGGCTTCCATAATGTCTTCATCGGATTGGAGGAGGGGAAGACTGGAGGAAGAGAGGTCACCCGAGGAGGTAGTGATGTGTGACGGGTCATCAGGAGGAGAAGGGCTCAGATGTGCAGGGTTGTGGTTGTCGTGGTCATGAGGCGAAATCTGGTTGAAACTAAGAGTGATGAGCTATCTATGAATGATAGCTGATGCAAATGACGATTGACGACTCGGTAGCTTGATAGTGGGAGGAGAATGTGAATGGGGTAGGAAAATCCTGCGGTCTGTCAGTAACCTTCGGTGCTTCGGTACATGTCCAAGGAGAAACGATCGTCGAAAAGAGGGAGCAATTAGGTGTAATGGCGGTAAATCGCACAAAAGCACAAGAATTAGTTTATGCGCAAGATTTCAATTCCCAGATGAAGTCGGGATAATAACGTGAACTTAGAGGATGTTAGGTACGACGTCTCATTAACCAGAATCTTGAGGTGCGGAAATTCAGGACACATATGGGTGGCGTGACCGACAATATCGCACAAAGCGCATTGGATAGCAGGTTTTGGCGGTCATGGAGGGGTAGGGGTTGTCGGGGCGGCCTGGTCTTGATGGGTTGCCCCCTTACGAGCTTTGCCTTTCTTTTCGGGGGCTGGCACCACAGGGGTAGGGTCCTGTGGAGGTGCTGGGGGCCTGGAGGAAGTGAGGGGGACCGGTTGAACCGGTGTCAAAGCAAGGTAAGGTTTGGGGTGACCGGGAGGGGTAGCGGCTGGAGGGTCAATGTACCAAACGGGTATACCGAGGGTCAGGTTAGGGAGAGAGAGGGTGGCCATGACGGGGACAGAAAATACTCTGGGAGGGGGAGCCAGGAAAGGCATCTACCCAGCAGGGTAATGACCAGGAGGGACGGCTTCGAGATGGTTAAGGCCTGGGGGAACCGAGCTAGGAGGATAAAGGGGGTCAGGGATATCAACTGTAGGGGGAGGGCCAGAAGGAGGAGGTCCAGCTGGCTGAGATGAATGGCTAGGAGAGGGGTGCGGAGGGCGAGGGGGAGGTTGCTGACTAGCCGAGGCAGGCCGCGTAAGGGCAACCTAAGACGATTGCATCATGCAAACATTCGATAAGCTGGGATCAGTGATAGGAGGAGGGGGAAGGTTAAGGAAATTTCCAAGCAGGGAGGAATCTTTGTAAACGCCGGGGGAGACACTGGTCAAGGAATCGATGGTTTTCTTGTTGGCTACAGAAGAGATGGTCGTCTTAGGTGAGGTCTGAGATTGTGGCTCATGATATGTCAACTGGTCAATGGTGACTATCTTTCCATTATGCGGAAAAGACATCTTGTGAAAGACCGCGGATGGGACAGCAGACATAGCATAGGTGTAGCTTCGCCCCAATAGAATGTTGTAATCTAGCGGGGCGTCGATGACTTCGACGTCAACGAAAACAGTCTTCCCGGCGAGGGTGATAGGACAATTACGAAACAGGCCAATGGGCTGGGAGGCATGGCCGTCCCACGCTCGAAGGGTGATCGTGGAAGGGGCCAGCTCAGGGGATCTGAGTTGCTTCCAAACCGAAGCAGACATCACGCAGGTGGATGCCCCCTCATCAATTATGCACTGGGAAACGTTGGCGTTCCGGATTTTGACTGGGATTTGGAAGGCGACGGAAGGAGGGAGAGGAGGATGGTCTGATTGAGTAGCGTCAAAAATGATCATTTGGTCATCAGCAGGATCTACAGCGCCCACGGCAGATAGTAGAGCCTTCTTTTGGGAAGGGCACGACTGGAGGAGTTCCAGTGTGGAAATGGCAGCAGGGGATTGCGCCAAATCATCTACGATACTATATGAATGAGCAGTTCGACCAGAAGCAGCATTTCGACGTAGGGGTCCCTTAGGAATCTTGGTGTGAACCTCAACTTTGGGTTGAAAGATATGTAAGGGGCCACTGGGTGTCGAAAGAGGCTCTGTAGAACCTGAAGAAGGAGGCTCGGGGGCCGACTGAGCAGGAGGCTTGGGGTACTGGCGAGACCGAGTTTGAAGGTGAAGATCGACGGTCGGGTTAGGATCGGAGTGCATCATAAGGATCTGGTAATCAGAGGAACCAGAAAGGGAAGGGGGAGTGGCGACCTGGCTATCAGGCGGTTGGGTAGTCACGAATCTCTGCTGAGGGAAGGGGTCAGTAAACACAGCCGGTTAGGTAGTGGCCACATTAGGAGGAGCATGAGGGGAGGCGTGCTATCCGCGCAATGTGGCTTGAGACTCCCACATCTGCCGCATCTGGGGTAAGAGGGGACAATCGTGGGTGTAATGACCATAAACACCGCAACAAAAACAAGGCTTATTTGTGCAAAGCGGCCTGTCCGGCTTGGGTTGAGTGCCCTGTTGCAGGTTGGCAGTGTTAGGGTCCACACCAGGATTGGGTCCACGGGTACCAGGGGAAGATTGGTTTGGGTTGCCTCTCCGCCTTCTTTGAGAAGAAGGGGGATTAGTCACGCCCTTCTATGCAAATAATTGCCCTGGAGGAGGCTGTAAGTGCTGTTGCGGGTTTGGAGGAGGCAAGGGAGATGGAATCGCATATGCTGGAGGAGCTGGCGCACTAGGCTGCGGATAAAGGTAGTAGTTAGGTTGGGCAACATTGAGGTAAGCAGGAGGTTGGGCAAAAGGAGGAGGCATGCCGTATCCTAGATACATGCTACCGGGAGGGGGAAGAGTGCTGGAGGAGCTGGCCCCTCCCTGCGGGAGACCATAGCCCATAGGAGGTTGAGCGTACGGATGGGAAAGGGCTCCAACGATACCGTCGGCGGAATGAGATGCCCCCGGGGTGTTAGCGTCACCGGGCCTGGGGAGGTCAGGAAGAACGGTATAAACATAACCAGATTGAGCGTAGATCAGGTCATATTTCTGCTGCTGGTTTGGAGAAGCGTTTTCCGGTTTGGAGGAAATAATAAGCACATCCTTGCCGATGGGAGCCAGAAGGGTGCGAAGGAACCAGTCCATATAAACCCGATCTTCGAAGGGAGGGGCTCGACATAAGCTCCATCTTCTTCGCCATTCCTGAACATGGGTGGAAAGGCGGGTTGAAGAGGATTGCTTGAAGAAAGTCAAGAGCTTCGTGCCAGTGTCGTATCGGACAGGGAGCTGGAAATAAGACAAAAAGGCCTGGGCAAGGGTCGCAAAGGTGGTATGGGAAGAAGTGGCTTGTTCAACATACCATTTAGAAGCTTCGCCGGTAAGCGTGCGTTGGAACAAACGAAGACAGATGGAGTCATCGGTAATGGAATTGGAGGAACACCACATGTGGAAAGATCGGACATGATTGGTTGGATCTTCTCCAGCTTGGCCTTCAAATTTAGGGATGTCGGAAGGGAGCTTGGTTGGCATGGCAGGCCAACCAACATCGTGGCGGATAGGGTCGTTGATCAACTGATTGAAATCGGGGAGGCTGAGGCCTGCAATGTATGGCAGCAAGGGGGTGGCCGGGGTCGTTCCTGTGGCGGTTCCGCTAGTAGTCGGGCCGGCATTAGGGCCGGGAGAACCGCTAGCGTTAGGCCCTGGACCAGACATGGTGGTAGGGGGAGAACCAGGAGGAGAAGGGGAACCCGATGAATCAGGAGAGGAGTCGGAGTGTGGACTCGGAGGAGGACTGGCTCGACGACGGCGGGTCGGAGCAGGTCGATCGACCGGAAACTGAGGGTGAAGGCCAAGAAGTCTCCGGGAAAGGCGCCTTGGGGGCGCAATGACGACAGGAAGAAGGAAACCGACAGGGGCAGAAAGGGACAAAATCAATTGAGGTCAAGGGCAGAAAAGGTGCAATGACAATTGATTTTAGAGTCTTTGCCAGGCGGTGTTAACCAGGTGCTTCTTCGCTTAGGGTCAGTGTGTGGCGTGCGTTAATTTTAATTTTTAAACCCTTTCCATTTTGAGAGCAAGAAAAAAGTGTGCTGCGTAACTGAAAATAAACCTACAGAGAATAGTATATAATGCTGAAATAACAGAAAAATAACAGCTACTTGTGCATCTATCTAACCCAAGAAGGCGGGTCTCTCAAAACTAATCTGAAAAGAAAGGGAAAAATCTAGGCAAAACACACGGAAAAGAGGCCAATAGATATAAGGTCAAAAGGGACGGGGATCTAAAGGATAAAGCTGCTGAAAAGAGGTGCAGATCACAGCCAAAAGACAGAGGCAAGGTGGCTGGAAAAAGGAAGGAAATCAGCAAAATACGGAGGGGGCAAGGTGGAGGCCCTAAAAGTAGATCCAAACAAATCTTCAGGAGGTGATTTGAGAGGTAGAAGAGCTGATTTCAATGGATCTGAAAGGGAGGTAATAGATCTGGAAAAAAGGAGGCTGAAGCTCTGAAAAACAGACGGCTGAAACAGCTAAAAATCTTCCACAAAAAGTGGAGGGTACTAAAGCCTTAGGGGGCTAGGTTCCAACTTATATGAGTAAAAACATATCAGAACTTGGTCAAAGCGGGCTGAGACAGAGGCTGGAAAACCCTGACAGAAGCTGCAGCAGAACACAGAAAAATTGCAGAAAAATCACTAAAAAACTGGCAGGTCGCAGTTTCTGACCTGTTTTCAGTGCAGGTCGCAGAAAAGGGGCAGAAAAGTATGAACTGGAGGTCCAGGTCGCAGTTTATGGGCCAAAAAGTGCGACCCCCCATTCCGGTTGTCTTGGCAGCAGATTTTCAGAAAAGTTGTCGTCTCAGTTGCGGCTGGTGTCGCTTACCTGCGCAATAGGGCCAGAAACACACGGAAGTTAGAAATTTTAATGTTTTAGGGTTTTATGTGAGAAAAACAACATAAAAATAGGAAAAATAAACAGCTGAAAAGAAACCCTAGGGTCTAAAGTAGCTGGATATGCAGGAATATGAAAAACGACAGCAGTCGTAATTTAAAACCCGTGTGGAGTCGCCATTTGTTAGTATGAATCCTTTGTCGAAGTGTACCAAAAAGGACCACTTTAGCTACGCATAACTAATAGCCCTAACAACAAAAGTGGCTGCCAATATCTTCAGATCTGCGGTTAGTTAGACATAAAAGAGCTGCAAAAAACCAGATCTATGCATGGAAAGACATTAAGCAGGAAAAATAAGGGTTTGCTCCATATACCAATAGACAAGACAAGAACAATTTTTGAAAGAATTTTTATATTAATGGGGCACCTGGGAGGAAAACAAGAAGGTGTATCCAATTCTCCTCAGTGGGATGGGTTCTTGGAAGTCCTCAGCACTTCATATCTAAGATTTCTCTCTCTTGTTGGTGTAGAAAACCCACACAAAGAATGGAACTCAAAGGGAGCTCACACAGCAAATGGTAGAAAATGGTGACCAAGTGTATAGATCCAGAGTGATCTAATAGGTAACAAAATGTGAAGAATGGTAGGAAAAACCCTCCTATTTATAACAAAATATTGGGTCATTCTAGATCTTGGTGCATGGGTTAACCAGATCTAGATCCACTTTTTATGGAATATTTTATTATATTTGTTGGAGGGAAAAGGTATTTGACTTGGGTCAAATCCCTTGATTTGTCAAAAATAAATAAACAAATGATTTATTTATCTTTTTAAGGAAGCGGTTAGAAGATAATCAAATAAATAATGATTTATTTAATTATTTAAGGAAGTGGTTGAAAGATAATTAAATAAATAGTGATTTATTTAATTATTTGTGGGTGATTTTGTCATATTTAACAAGGAATATCATCTAAATAAGGTTTAAATAATTATTCCTAGAAAATAATAAGATAAATAAAGGTTTATCTAATTAATTTCTTTGATTTTGGGTTAAATATGACTGGGAATAATAATTAAATTATGGTTTAATTAATTATTCCATGAGGAAAATCAAACAAATATGGGTTTGTTTAATATTTCCTTTTGGGGTTTCCTGTTTTAACATAGTGAAAGCAGTTTTACTTAGGGTAAAACTGGTCTTACATGGTGTACTTGGGTCCATCTAATGATAATAGGTTAGATGACCAAAAAATGGTGTAACACTAATGCAAGATGTATTAATTCATTAGAGGGAAAGATGAACCCAATTATAAATCATATTAGAAAAGTGGGAGATGCCAATACGGAAAGAGTGATTTCTACAATAAAAATTTTCATATTTCATTTGCGAAGAATATTTATCTCTATCAAAATATGAGAAGATTTGCAAATTTCTAATGCATGAAAAAACTCCAAATATGAAAAAGTCTCAAGGATACTCTTCGCATACAAATCGTAATTGTGCAAATGATTTTATATATATCATATCAAAACATCTTGAATAAATTCAGATAAAACATGTTGGAAATTCCTTTCTTCTCATTTATGGTTGATGAAAGAACTTATCAAACCTTAGAGAAACACCTTGTTATTTATGCAACATATTTATATTCAAATGGTCTCGGACCGCATACTCACAGCTTATGAAGCTCAAGAATGTAGTAGATGGAAAAGGAAAAATAATATATGACAGTGTTAATCAATTAATATATTTTAGAGGCCTAAATATAAATACTTGATAGTTGTTTCTCCAGATGGGGCTTCAACAATGATTGGACATGGAAATGGCTTTGTTTAAATTTTTAAAAAGAACAATCCAAACCTTATTACAGTTCATTTTTTGGCTCATTGTGAGTCTTTAGCAACAACGGATGGTTCTAATAAATTACCTAAGATATTATTTGTTGAAAAAATTACAAACAAATTTTATTCATGGGTTCAAAACTCCCCAAAGAGAAATAATGAACTTAAGGATTTTCTTAGAGTCTTGCAAATTGATTTTCTTGATGTTATACACATATATTTAATGAGATGGTTATCCATGGGGTGGGGGGGGGGTTATTATAAGGCTTGTGAAGCTTATGCCAACAATTTTAACTTTGTGGAAAAATGAAAAAAAATCGCCATGACATGATAAGACACGAATATATTCTATCCATTTTTGTTTACATATGTTTGCTGATGTGCTAGGGGAATTGAACAAGTTGAATATGACATTTCAAGAAGAAAATTTAGACATTAAAACTATTGGGCTGGATCTTCAAGTAACTATAAGAACATTATCTAGATGGTTTTTGAGAAAAGCGCCATTTGCAGAAGGCGCAACTTATCTTTCAAAATTTATAAGTGATTCTCAAAATGAATACATTGATATTAAATATTGAGGGAAAATTGCAGATAAACATGAGTTACAATACATATCTATCTAAGCCGTGGATATTGAATCCATTGAAGCAAGGAAA
This sequence comes from Pinus albicaulis, assembly GCA_034641835.2. Lineage (NCBI taxonomy): Eukaryota > Viridiplantae > Streptophyta > Pinopsida > Pinales > Pinaceae > Pinus > Pinus albicaulis. The sequence goes on from CM076582.1 coordinate 618,797,159, forward strand.
CAATCTATGAAACCTTGTGTTGAAGGTACACAAGAGAGTTGTCAACAACTAACATAAGGTTATATAGATATTCTAATAGAAACTTTGAATGAAATATTTCTAGAATTTCATTTTTTTAATGCAGTAAAATTCTTCAACCCTTGTTATTATCCAGAAGAGAGTCGTAGTCATGTGAAAAATTCAGAGCATTGTATTTTAAATATTTTTAAACATTTGAAACATACCATATCAAGTGATGTTGGATTTGTAGCTTTATTTGATGTCAAATCTTGTAAAAGAGAGTTGCACCCTTTTGTAATTCATTAAATCTGGCTTGAGAGGTATTTTTCAATGAAATACGCATGGAAAGTATCGTGTATCATAAAATAATGGCACAAAACTTATCCTAATATGATCATTGATGAAATCATGAAAAGATGTGCTGACTATTCCTTCAATTACATCGGATTGTGAAAGGAGATTTTCTAATCAAAACATCATCAAGGACATTAGAAAATATAGGTTAGGGTTGGATACATTAGATGCTCTAATGAGAGTATCTTTGAGTTGATCTGAATCATCTAAAGTTAATTGGCATGCAATATATGAGGTATGTATAGATACAAAGCCAAGAAGGATTTTTGAGCTTTTAAAGTTCTTCGAGGTTATGTTTAATAAAGGATCTATGTATTGAGATATTCCTATCGATAATATTTTTTGTAGTTGCTCGTGAAATTTTGACTTTTAATGAAGTATAATTAGGATATATTATTGAAAATATTTTTCTATTTTGTCTAGAAACTGACTTTCAATGAAATATACTATAATTTGGAAAAATCCCACTCGATTATTTATTTATAGTAAATGTGTTGTAAGTTTTGCAGGGTTTTCACTATTTAAATAGTCCCATTATAAATATAGACTATTAATATGATAGACTACAAATTTGCACTGTCAATCTAACAAGAATAAAACATTAATAGTAGTCTTATTTCCCTATAAGACTAGTGTATCCTTGTATTTTTATTGTTAGTGTAGCCCCCTTATTATTATTATTTTACCTATGTAGTCCCCATATTGTTATTATTGTGTCCCCTAGAGGTCCACTATTGTTTTTTTATAAATTGGACTAATTCTATTAATAAAAACATAGTGTATAGGTCAAAACCTGTCGCCGGGATTGCTATGTTATCTTATTCCAGAGGGTGTAGGGCTCAAAAAGACAAAAAAATGACCACCCCAGATGTAGAAACCGGTCTGAAAATCGCTGCCCTCAGTGGGGAAACTAGCATTGTCCAGAAACAACCAAGAGTTTGACCAATTTTTTAGGAAATACATAATAATAGAGAAATTAATCAAAACTGAGAGAAGAAACCTCTCATTTATGTGGTTGAATGTCATGCTAGGTGTCGTGTGGCTATGGTGGTGGCTCCTTAACAATGAGACACCTGTATTCATCTGAAGAGTCATCAGCTTTCTTCGAGTATTGGTCGGCGGGTTCTAGCGTGGTTGCAATGCGCACAAGGTTGGCACTTCCCTTTCTCCTTTCACCACCCAACCATTTTGGACTTCCACTACCACTGCCTTCGCTGCTGGAGGAGTGAGTTTCAATATTGACCAACATAACTTCAAATTTTCATGAGAGTTGTGGATGCGCTAGAGCGATTATGGATTTTTTTGGTCACTTTCTAGAACTTGTCCCTACAGAGATTAAAGTTGCTTCTTGGAAGCTGACGGTGATTGTGGCTATAAGGTGGGGTCTTTCCATGGAACAATCAAAGTGGAACTAGGCAGAATTTTCTACAGGAGGTGGGGAGTGACTATCGGAGTGAATGGATATGAGCGGTTTTGAGGACTGACCCCTTCCTCTACCATGGTGAAAACGAATCTGATGCCTTCACAACATGCTGGAGCTGGAAGAAGCACGAGTAATGCTAGCAAGCAGAGGCGAGGAGGCTGAGAGAGTGATGGCATCGGATAGTTGAAGCTACCAGACGGAGTGACAACAAGTGTGAATGGGTGGCAGAGAAAACCTAAAATGGAGGTCACAATGTGTCTTTGTGGGTGAACGAGATCTCAAATCCAAGATAATAGATAGAAAAAATCTGTAAGAGGAGAATAGCAGTGTTGGAGGACGCAGAACCATTAAGAAAGGCTCATGGCGGCATTCCGGACGGGCAATAATACCAAGAGCAGAGACAATTAAGGTGGTTTTAGGCGAGCAGCTAGAGTATTTAAAGGCTACTAGATAGGCCCCATGCGTGACCATGTGGCTAGGCCATGTGGCATGCCATGGGCTTGCCACCTCCCGCCTTCGATCAAACACCTGCATCCAGGAAGAAGCCGACTATTGTTATTGTTGTGCCCTTACATTATTATTTTTATGTCGGCTCTGATTATATTGTGAACCCTCAGACATCTATATATAGAAAGGAGATTTTTCCAGTTGAATCATCCAATAATTATTCATTTATGTAATGTAAAGTAGGTTCCCCCTCACAGAGGCTGATTTCTAAGTCCTTGATCTATACTTTCCTCTATTTTGTGAGCATGTTGCAAAAGATTTGGTATCAAAGCTTTGGATTCTAGTGTTTCACTTCTTCAAATAGGTCATCATGTAATTTTCACTATAATTTTTTTTCTATGAGGCTTTAGATACTGAAATTTTTACCACGTGGAGATGAAATCGTGATGAACTTCCTGTAAAAATTTCAGATCTTGTTTCGCTTTAATTTCAGAGATATGATCTGGGGAAGTTAGGCTTTTTGCATTCTCCAAAATTCAGTCTCAAACAAGTGACCTAGGAAAATCGTAATAACTTTCGTTTCAGGCATTAGATTTGCATGTTGTAAAAATTGGAAGGAATTGCATGAATGATAGTTTTTCATGTATATAATTCAGGACCGAAGCTCAAAATAGTAACATGTGCAACGTCGTACAAGTTCACTCTACTCAACCAGTCTATAATCAAGACATCATGAGAGATCATCCATAAATTTATCTTGAAGAATCCAAATTAGCTCTGACCTATGGCATTGGAAAGAAGAATTAGATGGCCACTATAGGACCAAAATGAAAATATTGGTGATCCTAAATCATATAGATATAACAGGTTCAATATCGAACTCCTCAAAAGCAAGAAAAAGGTATGTATCTTTTTTTAAATTGCATAACTTTTGTTTGACAAACCTATTTGAATTGATTCCAAGGGAATATTGAAGAATATATATTAGTATTGGTTTCTAAAATTCTTCTTAAAAATACTTCCATACCCATTAATCCATCATAAATCTCTACTATGACACATGAAGAGGAATAATTGCAACATGATATGTCAAAATTATGAGACCAAGTGCAACAAATTTCTCTCTCGCAAAGAGTAACTGAAAATGAAATGGAAGCTAATATTGATGGTGTGGAAGCTAAGGTAGAGGACATAGAAGAAAAAATGGAATATTTTAAGTATGGATTAAAAGAAGAGATGGATGTTTTAGAATCATGCATGCAATCTAAGATGGATGGCATGGAATCTAAGATGGATGGTTTGAAAGCAGACATGGAAGGTTTGACAAAGTTGTTGCAAGAAAGGCTTCTTGGTGGTGATAAGGTAATCCCTAAAAATAATTATGAGGAGAAAATAAATATGAATTGTGATTTTAGAAACTCTAAATTTGGGTTTAAGAACCACCACATTTGAAATATTGATATCAGGAAGTTTAATGGCAAAGATCCAGTAACATGGATACTAAAAATGGAAAAACATTTTAATCTCCATGATGTGCAACACTCACAAAAGGTACGCATTTAAAATTTATATTTAAAACCCAATTAGTTTGAATGATATCTATGGATTTGTTGTTGTAAAACACTTGTCACTTGGTCAATTTTTACGGAGGAAATGATAGCACATTATGAGGATAGAAAGAGAAACACCTTCTTTAGCTAATTGATAAATATAAAAAAGAAGGATTCAATGGAAGAGCACATTGATGAATTCCATAAATTGAATATTAGGGTAGAAAATATTCCACAGGATCATAGGATTGATGTCTTCATAAGGACTTTAAAGGATAACATTGAACATGAAGTTCACCTTTGGGAACTTGATTCAATGGAGAAGGCATTCAAGGTGGCAAGAAAATTTGAAAGAAAAATTATGGCAACAACGAAGTTTACCAATCCCAACTATAAAGATGGAAATGTTGTTGCTCCTACCCTTCCACAACCTACAAGGCTGACACCACAAAAATTGGAGGAAAAAAGAGAAAATGGATTTTTTATAGTTGTGATAGAAAATACACTAAAGGTCATAAGTGCATCGAGAAGAAATTATTTTACACAGATTGTGAAGAGGAAGAAGAAAAGGAAAAAAAAAACATCAAAAGAGGAGGATATACACCAAGTACCAACCCCATATCAGGAATAAATGAATCCAACCATATCATGCATTGCATTGGCAGGAATTACCACTCCTCAAACTCTCAAGATATAAGAATATATCAATAGAAAAGGTAATAGTGCTAATTGATTTGGGTAGTACCAGCAATTTTATTCATTGTAAGATAGCCAAGGAATTGCATTTCTTCTTATATCCAACACCATAGTGTCAAGTGATGGTTACAAATGGAGGAACTATAAATTTTTCGCGAAATTTACATAATATGAACCTAACCATGGGGTAGTATTTATTGAATATTCCAATGCTTTCTATTCCAATGGGTGATGTTGATGTTGTACTAGGAGTCCAATGGTTACAATCTTTGGGGACTATAGCTTTTAATTTTCAAGAATTTTTCTTGAATTTTTTTTGGAAAGGAAAGGAAGTCAAATTATGGGGTATAGAAGGGAAACATAGAAATATAATCAACTCTAATACCATGAAAAATATTCTAAAGAAATAAAAACAAGGCATAATTGCACAATTATGTTCACTACAGGGTCAAACATGGAAATCATCTATTTCCCTAGCCAACAAACCTTGGAATATCATTCTAAGGTGTTTGAGACTCCCAAATGCATCCCACCTATTCTTGATCATGATAATGCTATTAATTTGACTCCAGGAAGTGTTCCTCCAAACATCAGGCCTTATAGATATCCTTATGCCCAAAAGAGTGAGATTAAATGTATGGTTGCAGAAATGCTAGAGGTCAGTATAATTCAACCTAGTCAAATTTCTTTCTCTGCTCTAGTAGTATTGGTGCAAAATAAGGATGGATCATTGTGCATGTGTTAGGATTATAGGGAGCTCAACAAGATCACTATTAAATATATATTTCCCATTCTTGTCATTGATGAATTATTGGATGAATTACATAGAGCAATTTACTTCACCAAGTTTGATCTTCATTCAAGATATCATCAAATAAGAATGAAGACTGAAGAAATTCCAAAAAAAAGATTCAGAACTCATGAGGGTAATTATGAATTTTTGGTCATGCATTTTGGCCTTACAAATGCACCTTCTACATTTCAAGGTGTTATCACTCCCCTTGTTTCCCAAGGCTGAGAATGGAACTAAAGGAGGTAACCTCAAACCAATCTTTAGGTCTAGTAGCTAGCCCTACCAAAACAGAGAGGGCTCTCTCAATGTCACTTTTACAATCAACGAAATGACTGGATATGTAATGATCTTAGGCTAGGTATAAGCTGAGCGAATTAGGTTTTTTTTTTTAGTTTTTACTGGATAGGAATGACAGTCAAGGAACTAGGTCTAGGCTTTATGTACAATTTCAAAGTTTCAGTTCTAGAGATGAAGATGATGCCAGGTAGGTATACTTAAGAAAATACTTTAATTTTCATTTTGTATAGGGTTTGAAAAGAGAGAGAGGGTCAAAATGAGCATGTTACATGAATTCACTCATCAGAAGAGGAGAAACACATTCATGAAAATCTTATAAAATAGAGCATGAAAAGCATAAAATCATAAGATCATAATATAGAAGCATACATGTGATGGAAAGAAAACATCAAATTCAACTTGATGAGTTTACTGAGAAGAAACAATGCTCATAAGCATACCACTTGAGTCCCAATATTATATTTGCGACATGTCTTTGATTTCACTGAAAAAAATTTGTACAATATCTCCACACTGCAAATAAAAACTATCGAACCTCTAAAATGACTTGAGTTGGAATACATATAGAAAATATAAGTGATGAAAAATCATTGGGTAGAAACCTGATCCAAATTACATCATAAATTCACTCTATGAGTCATTACCTAGAATATAGGGAATTTAGAAACAATCCCCCCAAATTTAGCTAATAACTAGGAGTGTATGTCTCCTTGATTAATTACATGATTCCTCCACAATGAGAGGCAAAAAAAAAATTCTTATCCAAAATACACCTCATAGTATGACTTCAATATAAAAATTTTGATTATTCTGGCTTGACAAGTGTCCAAAAGGAATCCAAGACAAAAGTGTCACGCCAATTAGTAGAAGCGTCGTGCCTCCCAACAGAAGCATCAAGCCAATTTGAGGGTTTTTTTGGCTAACCTAAAGGCATCCATCTACAAATATGAAAACTACGCTATGTATCCATGTGTTCCCTCTTTCCATTCCAACCCTGAAACTGAGAAAATTCTTCTTATAAGGCCTTCAAAACTCCATTCTCCGAACCTTACTCTAGAAGCGCTGCACAGAGGAAAAACCAGTGGCAGAAGCATGAAAAAGAGGTTTTTTTTTTTTTTTTTTTTTTTTTAAAAAATAGAGGGTTTCATGAAAAATTGAGACCATATATATAAATTAGAATTCAAAATCCATCTATCCATGTAAAAATTTCCTCATTTGGAGGCTCTGAGGAAAAGCATCACGTCGTTGCATGACACTTCTGCAAAGGCCAATTTTCTGGATTTAAAAAAAAAAAAAAAACTCAAAATGCTCAAAATATTTTATATTTTTTTTCATGACATCCTTGGATGATAAACTAAATATCTAGGGATGCCTCGGATAGCATATCCAAGTTGTCTTTCTCCTTTAGCTTAATTAGTGTTCCCTTAAGATTTTTCCTCAAATTCTTCACCCTCACTTTGGTGATTTGGTTCCAAGTGAAACAATGTCTCACCATATGACTCTGGAGGTTATTATCCCTTTATGCCTTATTCAAAAGATTCTAAAGATTTACATTTACCCTGTCAATCCATAGCTCTTTGTATTTCTCAATTTTAGCAATGATAAACTCATCAAAGGTAGCTGACCAAATGGAGGAGATGAATCTCTTTCTTGCTATTTTTTCCTAGTTAACCCTCTTATTCTTGGCTTCCCTAACTTTGTTTCAACCTCTATGTCTTCCAACTAATCAAAATCTACCACTTCTTTGCATTTAACTTTGTTTTCTTGAAGATATTCCTTTTGGTTTTCTTTGATGTAGTTGTTTCACCTTCAACTGCATGTTTTCTTGTTGTAGGAAGGTAATCAATAAATTTTCCTTTGAGGGGTTGTCCTTCAACTCTTCTATCTCTACATCATTTTCCCTTATTACCTCCTCAATAGTCTTGCCTTTCAACTTCTCTTCCATCTCAAACTCCAAAGGCATTTTTTCCTCATGCTGATGCAATGGTGACTCATCCTCATGCAAAGATGACTCACTCTCATGAAAAGGTGGTTGTTCGATGGTTTCTATTTTTTCAGTTCTATTTTTAGGTGCAAGTACACCTTTGATGGTCTTAGGATAAAAAAACATCCTATTACCCTTCTCATAGGTTTGATTTATTTCAACCTTAGTTCCCTTTGGAACCTCTGCTTTCCTACTTGAAGACCCAAACTACTTCGGTTGTGATGAGGATGATGGTGTGCTATGAATGATGGGTGGACTAGTAGTAGGCACTGATGCAACTACCTCCTTGAAATTTTCCCTAGACATATTGATTTCTGAAAGCTGATGTAAGACTATAATCTTGACCAAACCATGGAGAAATAAACTGGGCTGATGATATTTTCCTTTACTTTGTACCATTTCAGTCATTTTGACAAAACTCCTAAATAAACAGTGAAGTGCATCAATAGCCTTATATGGTACTAGTACGATATTGAGAATCTCCCTTCACATGTAAAATATTTCATAATTAGGTTCATCAAAGGGGCATACTTCTCAATTAAATGTTTGAAAGGAAAGATGTGCTCAAGAGCATCTTTGCAATGAGGTTTCAATAACATTTTGTAGTTCTCAATGTCGAAGTCCATCCCTTTGAACCAAATTTCTCCATGGTTCGGGATACCTTTTGTTAGGCGATTGTTTCGGGGAAAATCACCGTAGAGGTTTGTTGGGTTACAACCTCCACAGAGCAGGGGCATGCTACTTAAGAAGGACTCACACAACCATACATGTTCATGAAAAACTAAATAGAGTAGATCGAGGAAGTTACCCGTAGGTCCTACGGTTGAAGCAGATCCCGCGGGGTCCAAACCCCCAGCAACCGTCCTTCCTTCTTAACCTGAAAGACAAGAAGAAGCAAGCACAAAGAACTGGTTGTACAGCATATATCTACTCTAAAGGTTAGTGAAATTCATATGAAACATTAAATAAACCACAATGAATGCTTAAATAACAATATTCTCATATATGTAAGCAAACACTAACACGTATATTTCGGGAACAAGATGGTACTTCTGTATTATAAATAGCATGTACAGAAATAACGAGTGGAGAGATCACCTGAATCCTTCCACGATCTTTGAGCAGACCGTCGTCCGGATCCGTCCCGCCCTTGCCTCACTAAGACTCCTTCCAAACTGGTGCATACGAGATGACATATAGGGAGATGAGCATCTCAAGGAAACAAGGGTTTCCTATAATGAACTGGGAAAGTGCAGGAGGCACGGGGAATCAGACTTGCATAGGGAATACCAACATAGTATAATATCAATAAATTCTCTCTCCCCCTTAGGCCATGGACATGAGGGGCTTTTATACTCCCTCCAAGTAGTTTCAACAGTTGGAAACAGTTGGCCACGTGCTGGGGTGGTTGAACTACCTGAGTAACCATCAACCCAGCCCGAAAATAGGGAATTTTTATATATTTTTTCATGATTTTAATGGCATACACGGAAAAGTGCATGTGGACTCGCGTATACACGTGGAAAAGTCTGGGCATAACCGCGTATGGGGATTTTTACACTGTTTTTTAGTGAATTTGTCCAAGTCTGTAGGAATGGGTGCCGAAAGCCATAAAAGCAATCATGAATCATATGAAGGTGAGAAATTATGCTATAACAGTGATAAAATATGCTAATATGGTGCATTAAATATCTATATGACAATTTTATCTCTCCTGAATTTAGTGTAAAAAAATCTTGTCAATTGAGCATGAAAACCTACCTCTTGGATTCTCTCACAAAACCTCAAACAACCACTGTTTTCAAAAGACCTTTTAGCATAAAAAGAAGCATTGATATCCTACAAGTTGGGTGGATCTAACCTGGAGTTATGGCCTCCCTTATGAAACTTCTTTTCACCCTACATGATGTTTTTCAAGAAGGAAAACCATAGCTTGATGTAGTGGATAGGGAAGGTGGAAAATTAGGAAAATAGGGGATAGTGGTAGAGTGATTTTAGGGACATAAATGGGATGGAAGGAAGTTAGGGAAAAATCCAAAAAAATTGGGGAGGTAGGGTGATGATTTCGCTACAATATTCAAGTGGAATTTCTGGAAATGGGTATCAGAAAGGTGCTCAAAAGGTCAAAACATAGGATTTTCCTAGTTTCCCTGCAAAAACGTAGTGAAAACTAGGGTTTCAACAAAAATGTTGGCAAGGAGGGATGTTAGTGATAGGGAGTTTTTGGATAAGGTATATAGAAGATGTATGAATGATTTTAGATGGTGAAAAATGATGTGAAAATTTGGGAATATTACAGTGCTCCTCGGAAAAATGTTTCTTGACCTCAAGAAACTGCAAAAGTAGATGCAAAATACATCCATTTCTCTCCAAATGGCATCCACATAAGGAAGGCCTCTTCCATTTTCTGCAATGTGTCATGCATGTTTGGTTCCAAGGTTGTCTTTCAAAAATGCATAAAATGACCTCCAACTATATGGTTATATGTCCTCCTTCCACCATGAAGAACCAAATGACAACCATATGATGTCCAACATCATCATTAATACATGAGATACATAAAATATAGTGTTTCCTTCAAAGGGAAAGCTCCATCTCATAATACATCTCTTCATCCCATGCTTTTTGAAGTACATTGAGCATTGACATGCCCTCATCTCTAGCCCTGTTGGCCCTATTGGTTCCAATCATCATTCCAATATTATGCAAAAGAATAAATAGATACATATGGGTAGACCAAAGTGTCAAACCATATTCTCCAAATTGTAACAACCCGAGTAGGGCCTCTTGCTGCCATCCTCCATATCCTCTATGTAAGATGGACAAGCCAAAATCCCCCAAAAGCAACCAAAGCAACAAGAGATATTGCTGCCTATTCACATCTTCATGTGAATCATGGAGTAAAATCAACATATTGATGGACATATGGAATGTCATATCAACCCTATACAAACCAACTCCATTATCATACATCATGAGAGTACTATGCCATATTACCAACAATACAAAACACATAATCATGGGAGATGTCATGTGATGGCCAAAATCTCTTAAGGACAATCCAAATGAACATGCCTTCATTTGATGCATATTGTCATTGATACACAAGGCATGAGACAAGAAAATATGAGCCTTTGGGTAGTAACCATACTCACCCAAGAGCAACCAGTGCAGCCATGTCTCCTTCATTACATGAGTGTTTTTCAAGTCATGGATCAAAGAAATACTAGCCTTTGGGTAGTAACCAAACTCATCCAAGAGAAACCAACATAAAAAAGCTTCTTACTGGTGCATGTCATATATATGCAAGTGATCATGCAACCCCTTGATTATAATTCTCACCCACTCATCCCAATGTGGATGATGAATGATGTATTGCATAAACATGGTATCCTCCCTTTGTAGAATACCATCCTCCCCAAACTAATTAAGAACCTTGCACTCCATGAAATGTTTAAGTGCACCTCTAATGAGATCTCTTAATGAGACCTTCTTCTCATCCATGGCCTTCCAAAACCAATGAGGTTCTAGATTTGTTGCAGGTAGAAGTCTCTCTTTGAGCTGTGAGATGCTCATTAAGAAAGTTTCATCAAGAAGGGAGAAAATATTTCTCATCTCAATATGTCTACCATTTATCATCTTAACCTCCATTGCTTCATCAGTGGAGCTACCTTCAAAATGCTCCAAGAATAATGGGGCTCCTTCATTATCACTGCTACTAAGTGACATCACTGTAGATCTGCATGGTAATACATATGTTGTCTCAAAGCCAGGCACAATGTTGATCTCATAACCATTCATTGTACATAGGATTATGCTCATCCCATTTTCTGAAACTCTACACTTCAACTCAAAGGGTTGAATGTATTCCATAAAGGAAAAACTGGGATATCTTTTCATCTCCTCCTTGATTAGATCAAGGGTCCTCTGCGCTGTGATATGTTGCTGCTTCAAATCATAATTTTGTTCTAACCCTTGGTTATGCATTGGCCCTGATGGCATGTCCTCATAAGTTTTAAAAAAAATTACTGAAACAATATGTGGTGAAGATGTATGTATACCTTGGATCAACTGATGTGTGAAGACCTCTTGACATAACACAAGAGTTCCTCCAACTGGGACAATGGTGCCTCCAACTGCTGGTAAGAGAGATGGTTGTTCTTCTACCAATGTACTAGTGCTGGAATATTCCTCCTCTTCCTCATGCATCTCTTGAATCATGCATGGGACTCTATTTGTCAAGAGCTCAAGACTATCTTGCAAAGATGCAAGTGTCGCTTCTTCGGATGCAAGTATTTCTATAGCTGGTGGTGAGTGTAGTGACTCTTTTTCCAGAGTGACAAGATTGACATCCTCCTTTGTTTCCTTAGGAAATGTCTTTTTGTGACACATCTCTGATTTTCTCACATCAAAATTCTTCCTCAAATTGTGAAAGAAATATGAATATTTAGTCACCTTTTCATGCTCCATGTGACCAAACCACCAATCATTGGATTTGTTAGGAAAAATACTGAGAGGGGGGTGAATCAGTATTTAAGGCTGAACAATTTTTCTTTTCTTTCTCTTAAAAACATATGTTACAGTACTGCATCCAACAGGTATGACTTGATATATTATTATGTCTTTTACTTAAATAACTACATCAGATAAGAATTAAGCATGAATATAAATAATAGAACAAACCATCAACACATATAAACACCAGGATTTAAGGTGGAAACCCAATTTGGGAGAAAACCACCGCTGCTGTAATCTCAGTTTTCAATATTCATTATAGATAAGACTTCTTACAATATATGCTGGTGCAGACTTATACCAGAACGCAGGCACCCACCTATAGAAGGCTACAACCTTCTCTCGTTTACCATCTACCACTGGAAGGGAGCTACAACCCCCTTTCTGAAGGCTTCGACCTTCAGCACTACTGTAGACCACGTTTCATCAATTTTCATACTGAATCCACCAGTTTCCATATGACATACATTGTCGGTCACCAGTTTTATTTAATTTCTATATACTCACACAAACCAGAAATTTATCATCGTCATATCATTCTATCCATGGGTGCATCGTAGTTTTAGATTTATCAGTTAAGACCAGAGCTCGCCCATACAGATATTCCTTTTAGAATTGCTCGTTCACCACCCTTACCATTGCACCCTCGTTCTTTATTTTTCTTCTCCTTATATAGTTTTCCCTTTATTAAAACCATGGGTTAAAACCACAAACTGCTGACAGTATTCCTTTTAGTTTATCCCACGGGGATTTTGATCTTTTATTTTAATTTTATTTATCAATTTAAAGAAATTGATAAATAAATAATTTAGAATTAAAGTTAACCCTTTGCATTTTAATTCTTCCAAATAATATGGTAAACCTTTGACCCCGAGCCCACAAATTTAGTCAATAGCCAATCAAATATGCGCATGGTACCATAGGTAAACTTCGCACAAGTCCAGCATTCGATCACCATTAGATTAGCAAACTTTCAGATCAACGGCATATATGCATATCGCTCCACCTCTAATATCGATCGTTAACGTGTGATGGCCCACCGTACCTGTGTTAATCTCCGCGCACCTTCAAAAAATGATGACCATCCGATGACCCCTTCCTAGATCAATGACGCTCAATGATATCACTGGGAATCCTGGGTCGAAGTATAACCCGTGATGCCGCACAGTGAAAAGTGGTTTTGTGAAGTCGTACAGGGACGCGTGTCGAGCATTCTATGGAATCGCTCCTCACCAGGAAATACCACTTGCCCGATGAGAGCGGTGTGATAAAAACCGAAAATCGCTGTTACTATTCCTCTCACAAGGTTCTGCCTTCTTCGCTCAGGGTTCCACTCCCCCTGCTTGATTATTGTAAATTGACTTATTTACTGTGACATCGCTTGCGCTCTTTATCAACAGATTAACCCATCATTTTGTTTATTTGAGGCTTGACACTAGTTCGACGCAATATTCATAACATCCATAATATATAACACAAGAAATTCACACCAGATTCCTTTGTGACCTTAAATTCGTCGTTCTGCCTCTTCATGCTCCATTCTAGTTCCATAAGCACCAATGTACAGTTGCCATACCATGTTTTATTGTTCCAGGAAATTTTCAACATATATCCTCTTTTGCTTGTTTCTGCTCCTTGACCAATACTTCCTCTGTTCTTTTGATCAGATGCTCCTTTGTAGCCAATGCCTTTGCCATCAATGAATATATTCCAACAATCTCCCCCTTTGGCATTGATGGCAATATGCTTCCTCTGTAATACTCTTTCTCTATTTATCTTCTAGAAGCCCTTATTTGCTTTGTTCTCGCCCTTTGACATCAATGGCAAAGGGTTGATCGAGATCCTTTGTACCGACAATACCATGATCCCCTTGAGATCATGTTGCATCAACAAACAACAGTTCATCCTTTTCATATGACCAATTCTCCCCCTGAGCCTGTGCATTTAGAGATGCCTAAAATCACCTTTTAACCAATTTAATCTTCTGTGTTTAAGTAGACCTGATCCTTTGCATGGCATAGACTACTCCCAGTTTCTGTCTGAGATATTCGAACGCTTCCCTGGGTAGATGTTTGGTAAATATATCAGCTACTTGTTCTTTGGAGGAAACATACTCCAATTTCACCTTTTGTTCAAGCACTTGTTCACGTAAGAAGTGATATTTTATGGGAATGTGCTTGGTCTTGGAATGCATAACAGGATTCTTTGAGATACTGATAGCAATTGTATTATCACACATAATGGAGATAGGAGCTGAGCATTTGATTTGAAAGTCTTGTAAGGTTTGCATCATCCATAGAAGTTGAGTGCAACATGATGCAGTGGCCACATATTCTGCTTCTACTGTAGATAAGGCAATGGAGCTTTGCTTCTTGCTGAACCAAGATACTAACCGAGGCCCCATATAGAATGCACCACCACTGGTGCTTTTCCGATCATCAACACTTCCAGCCCAATCTGCATCAGTGTATGCATGAAGATCAAGATCAGAATTCTTTGGATACCATAGTCCAAAGTCTTGAGTTCCTTGTAGATATTTGAATATTCTTTTTACAGCCTGAAGATGAGACTCTTTTGGATTAGCTTGGAATCGTCCAACAATCCCAACTGCATGCATGATGTCTGGTCTGGTCCCAGTGAGATAAAGTAGACTTCCTATCATAGATTTGTATTCAGGTTGATTCACCGTGGGGGAATCATCATTAGAACTGAGATTACATCCAGTTATCATTGGTGTACTTACAGGTTTGCAGTCTTCCATGCCATACTTCTTCAGGATTTTCTTGAGATATTTTGCTTGTGACAAGAATATGCCATCTGTTGCTTGTTGCACTTGCAAGCCAAGAAAGAATGTTAGTTCCCCAAGCAAAGACATTTCAAATTCTTGCTGCATATCAGAAGCAAATTTCTGACTCATAGACTCTTCATTACTTCCAAAAATGATATCATCAACATATACAACCACAATCAATAGTTTGTCATTTTCAGTTTTTGTGTATAAGTTGCTTTCAGCAGACCCTTTTGAAAATCCTTGTTGACGAAGATATTTGTCAAGAGGATAGTACCATGCCCTTGGAGCTTGTTTGAGACCATATAGAGCCTTTTTAAGTCTACAAACAAGTTTTTCATCATTTCCCAAAATGAATCCTTCTGGTTGTTCTATATAAACCTCTTCTTCTAGATCACCATTGAGAAAAGCAGATTTAACATCCATTTGATAAACTTTGATTTGTTGGAAGCTTGAAAAAGCAAGAAACATTCTTATGGCTTCAAGTCCGGCTACGAGCAGTTGTTTTCTTCAGGTGTCTGTTACCTTCTTACCAGCACACTGCAACAAAGTCTGCTGGCTTATAACATCCCCATTCTCATTAACTCATTAAATATCATTTAGTTTCACAATGATATTTACCACAGTGAGGCCTTGTATCTGAATTCCTAAGAGCAGTAATTTTTTCAATTGATCAACTCTCATTTCTTGCTTGAATCAAATATTTACCTGCTATTGCCATCAATATTGTGAGGTTCAGCAGTGGCTGTGAATACAGAGTTTTCAGACCCCACAAGAGATCCTCACTGTACATCTGTCCCTTTTTCTCCCAAAAGGTTTTAGATTCTTGATATCTTTGTCATATCTATGAATTTTTCTACAAATGCCTCAGTTCAACAACCATTCAGGCCATTGCTATTTGATGTAGAAGGATATGTGTCCTCATCATCTTCATCTGTTGTTTGCTTTTCTTCTTTTGGAGCTGCAGGAGACTCATCAATAACAACATCAATACATTCAACAATCTTTCGAAGTCTTTTATTGCAACATTTATATGCCTTAATCCTAGAGGAGTAACCAAGAAATATTCCTTCATCTGCTCTGGGTTCAAACTTGCCAAGTTTTTCATCATTATTCTTGATAAAGCATTTGCTCCCAAAAATTCTAAAATGCTTTATAGTGGGAGGATTACCATACCAGAGTTCATATGGAGTTTTATCACTATTTACATGAACATGTGCTTTGTTGAGAATGTTTGCTGCTGTATGTGCTGCTTCTCCCCAAAATGTGTCAGGTGTTCAGGAATCATCAAGCATAGCTCTAGCCATTTGTTGAATTGTTCTGTTCATTCTTTCTGCAACACCATTCTGTTGTGGAGTGCCAGCTATAGAGAACTGTCTTTTTATGCCATTTTGTTCACAGAATTCAATAAATTCATTGGATGTATATTCTCCTCCTCGATCAGATCTGAGACACTTGAATTTTAGATCTAATTCATTCTCAACTAGTGCTTTGAAGATCTGAAATTTCTCAAATGCTTCATCTTTGTGTTTAAGTAGCCCAATCCAACACATTCTAGAGAAATCATCAATGAATAAGATATAGTATTCTTCACCATGTGGTGAATTTTTCTTCATAGGTCCACATATGTCAGTATGAATGAGTTCAAGAGGCTTACTTGATGATCCTTCCTTGGCATTAAATTTTACCCTAGTTTTCTTACCGAATTGGCAAGATTTGCATATGATATTTTCAGGTAGAGTAATATTGGGAAGATCACGAACATCTTTAAGTCTACTTGATTTGTTGATTTGAGAGAAGCTTAGATGCCCCAACCTTCTATGCCATAGCCAATTTTCTGAATATTTACTCAAATAACATTGTTCTTTGGGGTTCTTCAATATATACAGGTTGTTTGGAGTTCTTTTTCCTTTTATAATTGCTTTACCTGTATCAAGATCACGTACCACACATTATTTTGAACTAAATACAACTTCAGTTCCTTGATCACACATTTGACTTACACTTAACAGATTATGTTTTAATCCATCCACATACATGACTTCATTAGCTTTCACTTTTTCTTTTAGAAAAACATAACCTTTTCCGTTAATGACCGCAGGAGTATCATTCCCAAACGTAACATTTTTTTCTTTTTCTAGAGTACTATATGCAAGAAGCTTGTCTTTATCACCTATCATGTGTCTTGAGCATCCACTATCAATGTAACATTGGTTTTCTTCATCTTCTGCAAATAACGCTATGCCACAATTTTCAACTTGTAATTCCTTCTTTTTCCATACTTTGGAGCTTGAAGGTACATGTTCTTTTGGCTGAACTTTGCTCCTGCATTTAGATTCTTCATGGCCAAATTTATTGCAATAAGCACATTCAACTTCATTTTGAAGAGGAGAAAAGTTGTTATAAGTATTCTTCTTTGTTTCAATATCAATCCTTTTCTTTCTTGCTTCTCTTGTCATGATGGTTTTATATGCAACACATTGAACAACTTTATGACCAAAATTGTGACATGAGAAGCATTGTCCATTGAAGAAGAAATTTCTACGATCATGAAATCTTCTATATGAATTTACTTGTTGATTGGTGTTTCTTTGAAAGACATTCCTGTTAGTGTTCTTTGAATTGAGATGATCATGCTTCATCTGTAAAGATTCTTTATTCCCTTGCTGAGTGGCAGCATGTTGTAGACCAGCTGTAACAGCTTTTAGATAATTTGGTGCTGAAACTTGAGAAGATTCTCCAATATATCCAAGACCTGTCTTTATAAGAGGAGAACGTTGTACCTTGATAATCTCATCTAATGTTTCAAATCCTTTAGCAAATCTAAGATTCAGAGTTTTTACTTTCTCAAGTTCTTTTCTTAGACTTACTACCTCACACTCTAATTTCTCATTGTGCTTCTCCTTTTCTTCAAGCTGATTTTTTAGAGTTTCTATGATTATTTTACTTTCTTCTAAGAAAGTCTTGAGTTTAATGTTTTCATCAATAAAATCACTGTCTGCTAGAGCATCCACAAAAGTATCTTTTTCTTCTCTAGATTCTTTTTCAAATGCCATGAGAAGTCTAAGGTCTTGTTCACATTCTTCCTCACTATCAGATAACCCATCACTATCTTCATGAGTGTAGTAACTCTTTCTAGTGCTAAAACGATTTTTATTCCTTTTTTCTACTTCCTTCCCTTTTTTATGTGTTTCTTTATAAGGACACTTAGCAGCATAATGACCAACTCTTCCACAATCAAAACATTTGAAAGGAAGCTTACCTCTGAACCGTCCTGTGCCAAGTTGAAGTTTCTTTACAAATTTTATCTCATCTTCTTCTGAGATATATCCTGATCCTTCTGTTTTTTGTACTTCCTTCCCTTTTGTAGAAGTTCTAAAGACTGCTTCTTTGACTTCAAAAGGTCGTCCTCTTTTCATTTCATATGTAGTTAGTATGCCATGAAGTTGCACCACAGTAAGATTTTGAAGATCCTGCTTTTCTTCAAGGGCAGAAACTTTTGACTCAAATTTTGTTGTTAGTGATCTTAAGACTTTCTCAACCAAGGTAGATTCGGTTATTGTTTCTCCCAGATTTCTCATACGATTTACAATATCATCAAGTCGTAAAAAGAAATTTTCAATGCATTCTTCATTATCCATTTTTAGATTCTCATATTGAATTCTGAGAGTTTGGAGTTTAGCACTTTTTACCTTTGCATCACCTTCATAACTTAGAATTATTTTGTCCCATATTGTCTTGGCTGTATTCAGCTGCATGACTTTGACAAATTCAGATTTAGTTAGACTTCCCAATAGAGCATTGACCGCCTTTGCATTCGTTTCATAGTTCTTTCTTTTTGCCGGATCTGTTGGTACTGCAGCTGGGTATTGATATCCTTGTTCAACAATTTCCCATACCTCTACTCCTAGAGACTAAAGATGGGATCTCATCCTTGTTTTCCAGAAGATTAAATTGTTTCTGTTAAAAAGCGGAGGCCTGATAGATGCTATTCCATCTTGATTGCTCATCTTGCTTGATCTTCCTTCTAGCGGCTAAGCCTTTTTTAGAAGGACCTGCTCTGATACCAATTGTTAGGAAAAATACTGAGAGGGGGATGAATCAGTATTTAAGGCTGAACAATTTTCTTTTCTTTCTCTTAAAAACATATGTTACAGTACTGCATCCAACAGGTATGACTTGATATCTTATTATGTATTTTACTTAGAGCATTGCATCAGATAATCATTAAGCATGAACAGAAATAACAAAACAAACCATCAACACATATGAACACCAGGATTTAAGGTGGAAACCCAATTCGGTAGAAAACCACCGCTGCTGTAATCTCAGTTTTCAATATTCATTATAGAGAAGACTTCTTACAATATATGCTGGTGCAGACTTATACCAGCACGCAGGCACCCACCTGTAGAAGGCTACAACCTTCTCTCATTTACCAGCTACCACTGGA
Organism: Pinus albicaulis; assembly: GCA_034641835.2. NCBI lineage: Eukaryota > Viridiplantae > Streptophyta > Pinopsida > Pinales > Pinaceae > Pinus > Pinus albicaulis. Next base: position 618,816,459 of record CM076582.1, read on the forward strand.
AGGGAGATACAACCCCCTTTCTGAAGGCTTCGACCTTCAGCACTACTATAGACCATGTTTCATCAATTTTCATACTGGATCCACCAGTTTCCATATGACATACATTGCTGGTTACCAGTTTTATTTACTTTCTATATACTCACACAAACTAGAGATTTATCATCGTAAGATCATTCTATCCATGGGTGCATCGTAGTTTCAGATTTATTAGTTAAGACCAGACCTCGCCCATACAGATATTCCTTTTAGAATTGCTCGTTCACCACCCTTACCATTGCACCCCCATTCTTTATTTTTCTTCTCCTTATATAGTTTTCCCTTTATTAAAACCATGGGTTAAAACCATGAACCGCTGACAGTATTCCTTTTATTTTATCCCACGGGGCTTTTGATCTTTTATTTTAATTTTATTTATAAATTTAAAGAAATTGATAAATAAATAATTTAGAATTAAAGTTAACCCTTTGAATTTTAATTCTTCCAAATAATATGGTAAACCTTTGACCCCGGGCCCACAAATTTAGTCAATAGCCAATCAAATATGCGCATGGTACCATAGGTAAACTTCGCACAAGTCCAGCGTTCAATCACTGTTAGATTATCAAACTTTCAGATCAACGACGTATATGCATATCGCTCAACCTCCAATATCGATTTTTAACGTGCGATGGCCCGTCGTACCTGTGTTAATCTCCGCGCACCTTCAACAAATGACGACCGTCTAATGACCCCTTCCCAGATCAACGGCACTCAATGATATCACTGGGCATCCTAGGTCAAAGTATAACGCATGATGGTGCACAGTGAAAAGTGGTTTTTTGAAGTCGTACAGGGACACGTTTCGAGCATTCTATGGAATCACTCCTCACCAGGAAATACCACTTGCCCGATGAGAGCGATGCGATAAAAACTGGAAACCGCCGTTACTATTCCTCTCGCAAGGTTCCGCCTTCTTCGCTCAGGGTTCCACTCCCCCTGCTTGATTATTGTAAATTGACTTATTTACTGTGACATCGCTTGCGCTCTTTATCAACAGATTAACCCATAATTTTGTTTATTTGAGGCTTGACACCAGTTCGATGCAATCTTCGTAACATCCATAATATATAACACAAGAAATTCACTCCAGATTCCTTTGTGACCTTAAATTCGTCGTTCCGCCTCTTCATGCTCCATTCTGGTTCCATAAGCACTAATGTACAGTTGCCATACCATGTTTTATTGTTCCAGGCAATTTTCAACATATCTCCTCTTTTGCTTGTTTCTGCGCCTTGACCGATACTTCCTCTGTTCTTTTGATCAACCGATACTTCCTCTATTCTTTTGATCAGATGCTCCTTTGTAGCCAATGCCTTTTCCATCAATGAAAATATTCCAACAGGCTTCACCTAAAAGATGAAGTGCTGCAATTTGGACAACCTCTTTTTCAGCCACAGAATGTAGCATGAAAAATGTATCTAACTCTTTCCTCCAAACCTTTACAGTGCGAGGAAGATCCATCAAATGTAGGAAAATAAAATCTATTGTGCCTCTTCCTTCTATTGCTGCTATAGGATCTTCTTTCTTCTTTGAGTTCAAATAATTCTTGGAGAGTTAGACTTTCCTTGAATGCTCTATACTGTGCTTTGTACTCTTCAAGATATAGACTGAGAGTCTCATGAGTCTTAGGTTTTCTTCTTTATTAATTTCTATAGATCTCACATTCTTTAAAGAAAGTGGGCATAGTAGATCTATGAGGAGATACATGATTCTCCAGTCTTCTTTTCTACTGATAGGAAGTGCTTGGACCTTCCTCTTCAAATCTTCTTCTTGGATCCTTCCATTTCCTTTCTCTCTTCATTTGATTAACCTCCTTATAGAGATCTTTCATGGATCTAAAGAGAGGAGTGGAAAGACTATAATCCTCCTTCATGATAGATCTCATCTATTTGCTTCTTCTTTTGATGCAAAAATGAAGTGTCCACAAGCTGGGCCAAAGATCATGCTCTGATACCACTGTAATATCCCAAAAGGGAGAATGCAGTAATACAAAAACACAATATAAGAACTGCAACTAAGTAAATATTAAATCTAAATAAAACATCAGAATATACAAAGAAGTTGAGCCATTTTATTATATAGAGATGATTTAGTTACACAATGTACATAAAATGAGTAGATCTAGCCCAATAGATGGTGTAGAATCACCCTGCAAACATGCTACAACTAGCACTATGTAACTAGTGAGCTTACAAGAAGCAATACTGCACTGTCCCTTCTACTTCTGATATAAATGAAACTGATACAAAATGAAATGAAGATCTAGGGAGCTCAGGAGCTCTGATGATGAAAATATTCAAGATCTGTCCAATGTGATAGGAACCTAAGATAACCCAGAAAGGATTTTCCAAATCTAAAACTTTGGAAAATCACCCACCTAGGGTTTGATCCCTTGAATGCTAGGTTATATAGATTTGAAGCAAGATCTAATTCAAATATTACTGCAATATGTTCTACAAACATATCTGAGCTTTGAGGGCTGATCCCTCCTTCAAATCTACAAGCTAGGAGCTTGAGATCTTGTCTCCTCTTCTTCCTCCTTCAAGTTGCAGCAACTGAATATGCAGCTGTTACAAAAAATGAATTTTACAAAAGGGAGAGGCTCTATGCCTACTAAAATATACTGCAATAGACTCCAGGATGATGGAAATAGGGATGGAAAAGTGAGGGGATGATCCCTCACAGGATTACTAGTTGAAATACTAGTAACTTCCTTCCTCCTTTATATCTTCAATGATGGAATGCGTAATCCTTGATGGGACTGCTGCTGGTAGGAGGGATATAATGTTTGGCATAATTCCAGATTTGAAATAAAACCTTGGGAATGCTAATATTCAAGCCCAAGGTGATAGGAATAAGCCTACACTGGTTCTCCAGTTGAAATACTGAAGACAACTGCCACCTTCCAAACTGATCTTCAAAAATTTTGTAATTCCTGAAGGTAGATGATCCAGGTGGATATCGGTGGCCACCCACCTATTCCATTTGGCCCAGCACCATCAATTCTTGCAGATTTTCACATTCAGCACAACTTACTATTTTTAGCAGGTTTTCGGGTCCTCCACTCTCGGAGCCGTTTTGGGGGCTTAATGATCCAGGTGGATATTGGTGGCCACCCACCTATTCCATTTGAACCCCCATCTTCAGTTCTTTCAATTTTCAAGTTGCAACAAAAATTACTATTTTTAGCAGTTTTTCGGGTCCTGAACTTTCGGAGCCCTTTTGAGGCCCTAAACGACATTTTTTGGGAAAACGGAGAGCAACATGGGTCCATGGACCGATGTTGCTCATTCAAAAATTGAATTCCTCAGATAGATATTTCTAACGAGCTATTGAACGCGTCAAACGAAGATCGGGTGCCAAAGTTATGCCCCCGGGAAGTTGAACCACCAATTTACCCAAACGGGTGCCTGCGCTTTTGCGCCATCTCCTATGGTTAGGTTTTTGGACGTTTCAGATTCTACATTGTTTCTCAACAATAAATAGGCCCTCGAGCCTCATTGTAACACAGTTCAGAGGTATGTAGCCACCACATCTCTTCTCAAAGATTCGCTACCAGCACCCTAGATATTTTATTTCCATTATGTTTGTAAGCATATTTTTGTTATTTGATATTAATGAAATGACGCATTATTTCCGCTGCATCTCTGTATTTATGGTTATATGTTTATTCTGTTGCATTCCTACATAAATCCGGATCAGTGGTATCAGAGCGGGTCTGCTCTTTCTTTGTTTTTCTTTGCATGTCCCCAACGCGGTCAGGGTATAAGGAGTTAGGGCTCGATCTAGTTGAACCCTTGCAAGATCAGCCTCGCAAACCCCGACGACCTCCCATGGCGGAAGAAAAGAAAGATGAGGGAGCAGGAGATCCTATCAAAATACTGCTCGAGGAGGCCCTCGAGAAACAAAGGAACGTGATGATGGATAACTTTGCTCAAATCCTTCAACGATTGCCCACATATGGCGCATCTGCATCCAACAGCCACTCTGGAGGCGCCACTCCCTTCAAGGTACAGGTAAACTTTGAAATTCCTATATTTGAAGGAAAAATAGATGCAGACGCTGTAGACAGATGGTTAAATTTGTTGGAAGGGTATTTCTCGGTCCATGACTTCTCTGACCGAGAAAAGATTATTTTTGCACTCCTCAAAGCCGCCCCCCATGTCAAAGACTGGTGGAAAACCTACCGTGAGCAAGAGGGCGAAGGGGAACCCTCTCTGTTCTCGGCCACACCCACTTGGAATTCGTTCCGAGACGGCATCAAGGAACAATATTACCCTGTGGGGAGCTATGAGGACAAATACATCCAATGGACCACGCTACGGCAACAAAAGGATCAAGATGTGCACGAACTGACGAATCTGTTCCATACCCTATGCACAGAGTTGGGTATTAAAGATTCAGAGAGACATTTGGTGCTCAAGTACCGCGGCTGTCTGCACAAACACATTCAGGAGGAAATGGAGTTCCTTGACATTACATCGCTTGGCACGGCATATCGCTATGCCGCCAAGATCGAGCAGAAATTTAAGCAGAAGAAGCGAGACTTTGGATCTGTGAATCCGAAAGGTGCCCCCGAATCGAAGAACAAGGGGCAAGGCCAAAGCAATGCGACTCAGAAAAACACCACAAATCCAAAGAAGGACACAGGGAAGTGGTGTGAATTTCATAACAGCCCCACTCACAGCACAAACGAGTGTCGGGCCAAACAGTCTTGGTGGCTGAACTAAAGGCACCCGAATCGGATGCATTTTCTGATCCTGAGTTAGAACCAGACAAAGGCAATGACAAAGGTAAGCAGGTCATTGATGCGGATCCTAGTGCCATTGTTGCCACCACCAAGATCCAGAAGGAGGGTCCAGAGGATCCAGAGGAGGGGGAGCGCCTCTTCCAGTCGCAGATGTGGGTGAAGGGTTCTCCGCTGCAGTTTCTCGTCGATAGCGGAAGCCAAAAGAACCTCATTTCAATGACGTCAAAGCGTCGCCTACCAACCATAGCACCGCTACCGTATACCATCGTGTGGCTCCACCTACCCTCAGAGAGATCTCCCGAGATCCAATGGAAAGGTCGATCATACAGTATCAAGCCATTCACGGATGAGGTATTGTGTGATGTTGCTCCTCTTGATGTAGCTGATGTATTATTGGGCCAACCATACTTGTGGAGGCGACATGCTGTGTATGATTCTAGGCCTCGGGTTGTTATTATTACTTTGGGAAATAACTTGTACAGGATACCGGAGGTAGTACCACCTCCTGCAAAAACAACGCAGTAAGATTGTTTCCCAGACCAGGAAATTCATTTTCCTTACAACTCACTCACAGGGAAAGAAGAATATTGTGGCCACAACCTTGAAACAGGGCTCCCTTTCACGGCTGTAGCAGATGGAGAAAGTCATGGAGGAATACGATGACAATTTCTCCTCACTCATAGAGGTTCCTCTACACTGTCAGGACAAGCACTCCATTGATCTGACTCCCAATGCACCACCACCTGATGTTGCCATACATCCTGCAACTACACATACAGAATCCAAACATGTACTTTATGAGGCTGATAAAGAAACCAAATTTACTAAACGCATCCACCATGTCCACCCGTAGGTCCATGACATCTTCAACACATCTAATACTCAGTTCAACAGAATTTGCCTCATCTCATGGAGGATCTCAACGCAATGGGGACCATTGCTTCCTAAGGAGGGAGGAATGATCCAAGTGGATATCGGTGGTCACCCACCTATTCCATTTGGACCAGCACCATCAATTCTTGCAGCTTTTCACATTCAGCACAACTTACTATTTTTAGCAGGTTTTCGGGTCCTCCACTCTCGGAGCCATTTTGGGGGCTTAATGATCGAGGTGGATATTGGTGGCCACCCACCTATTCCATTTGAACCCCCATCTTCAGTTCTTTCAATTTTCAAGTTGCAACAAAACTTACTATTTTTAGCAGTTTTTCGAGTCCTGAACTTCCGGAGCCGTTTTGAGGCCCTAAACGACATTTTTTGGGGAAACGGAGAGCAACATGGGTCCATGGACCGATGTTGCTCGTTCAAAAATTGAGTTCCTCGGATAGATATTTCTAACGAGCTATTGAACGCGTCAAACGGAGATCGGGTGCCAAAGTTATGCCCCCGGGAAGTTGAACCACCAATTTACCCAAACGGGCGGCCACAGTTTTGGCGCCTCATCTCCTATGGTTAGGTTTTTGGACGTTTCAGATTCTACATTGTTTCTCAACAATAAATAGGCCCTTGAGCCTCATTGTAACATAGTTCAGAGGTCTGTAGCCATCACATCTCTTCTCAGAGATTCGCTACCAGCACCCTAGCTATTTTATTTCCATTATGCCTGTAAGCATATTTCTGTTATTTGATATTAATGAAATGAAGCATTATTTCCACTGCATCTCTATGTTCATGGTTATTTCTGTATTCTGTTGCGTTCCTGCATAAAATCTGGATCAGTATATGTCCTACAGATGATGGAAATGATAAGTGGCACCAATTTCTGATGTAGAATGAAGTAAAACCCTCTTCCAAGAGATCACTCAATTAAAGAGGAGGGATTCCTGACCAGGAACACCCTATGCTAAACAACACTTGCAATATTTGCTAAACAGCCCAAGAAAGCATGTAATGTCACATGACAATTCAAGATCTAAATGAACCTTAAAATATGTCTTCAATAACCTGCCTTCATTGTTGTTTTCATCTCCTTTATATATCTTATGAGCCTTCCCATGCCTTGGCCCACCTCTAAACCATGTTGTGCATGTGGACATAATCCTCCATGTTTGACTGTGCTGTCTCTCCAAGTCCTCCATCATATCTAGGTGCATTGTACACCCTTTCCATCATCTTTGCATTAATTGCATCACTTCCTCCATCACTTCATCATGAAGGCTCTATGATCTTTCATTAGATGCCTTCCATGATCTTAGTTGATTGCTTCAACCTCCATGATCTATCTCATTAATGAGACATGATCTCCAATCCATCCACATTAATAGTTTCTCCACTACCCCATTATGTAGATCTAGGCTTAATTAATCCACATTCACACATAAAAAGTGGATATTTATTCATCTTGAGGATTATGGGTCCCTCCACCCTTTTATTTACTTAATTCATTAAGAAAATTAAAAACTCTAATATTCCAAATATCATGTGAAAATTTGGGAATATTACAAAGAGGAGGAGGGGTTGGTCATGGAATGGGACAACTCATTTGTTATAACTATGGAGAGGCTGGTCATTATGCACAAGACTATCCGAACCCAACACAACAATCTTGCAGGTATTGTAGACAGTTTGATCATGTTATTGAAAATTTCCATGTACTATATGCAAAAATGTAGGAAAATAATCTTTAGACACCTAAGCAGAATGTTCAAATGATGATAGCGGAACCGCACACTGAAGACCCTAGAATAAATATTATGACCAAGTGCATTGTAGCAACTGGAGAAGATAAAGAAAAAGGTAAGCAACCTATCACTAATGTTTGGGTCTGGAGAGCTCCTGAGAAAAATGAAGCTTTTAATCTCCAAAGGGAGAAGGAAACCTTTGTCGCAACAAAGAAGGACTTCATCGATCTCAGCACATTTAAAGTACCAAGAAAACCCGCCATGGATACTATCGAAGGGGGAAAGCCTACCGAGATGAAACCATTTTTTCAGTTGTGTCTCAAGCTTTTGCGCAATAAGAAGGAAGTTGAGAATCTTCAAGATTTGATTAATAGCTGCACCGAGAAAGAACAACCCTAGATGGAGCAAAAGGTTGTCAATAAGATTTACAAGAACAAGAGAAGAACTAGCCGAGAGATGCGCCTAATTGCTGAGATAGTGTTAAGGCCTTGAAATTCACTACAACAACATGGGGGATGACCACCTGGTCCATACCTTAAAGTAGTTCCTTTTTTGTTTGGAATGATGGCTCTGATTGGTTTAACTAGGTCCAGTTACCTTCTCTCAATCTCCATTGGCTTAAAATATAACTTTTATCTATCAATGGGAAAGAGATATCAGATCATTTCTCTTGCCGATCGAACAAGAAAAGTGATCCTTAAGCTAATTTTGGATTAGCCAAGCCACAAATAAATTTTTTCCTCTTTGGGAAGACAACTTTTTAGGGATGCAGAATTTAATCTAAATGTAATATTATTCTAAGATGAAAACAATAGAAACTATTTTAATCCCATCTCAATTAGGAAGATATAGATCTATCTCAACTGAGAGCAAGATGTTTTAAAATAATTGAGATTTAAATATGTTTTTTTTAAATGAATATCAAGCTAACGAAGTAGTTCAATTAACTGATATTGTAAATACCAAACACATCCTATCTAGAGACCTCTTAAATGAAATAATCAATCAATAACACTAAAGAAGTAGTTCTAAAAATGATATTGACCATTTAATCAATAACTTGAATAATTAAACAATAACATGCGGAAATAGTTCACAACATATCACTATTCAATAAATCAGTTTTATAAGAGAAATTTATGAGTAAATAGTTACTCAGAAATCAGAATTCAACCCATAATATTAGAGATAAATAATAACATAACTTGAGGCAAATTACTCATACCGACAGAAATGCATGAGTATGTGAGTAAATTAACACATTCATATTATCTTAAAATGAAACCAGAATTTAAAATAATAGTATTATAAATAGCAATTTATTAAGTCCATTTCTCCAGCTCCGGCCTCTAACAGTCTTTTACAATGCCTGAATTTCTGCTTTCAAAATCAGAGCTACAGTAGTGCAAGACTATGTTCATTATACATAACTCAGTATGTAAAAGGAAACCCTCAATAATATTAAGATCTAAGATTACTCTCCTCTCACCCTACACCTCTAAATCCTCTCTAAAATAGTGCCATCAAGAATTCCAGAATTGCAGAGGAGAGAAGCCCATATTACATTTTGCAATCTGCTATTTATAATATTTACAAAAGGATTTATTCGTAAGAAAGTTTGTTTGAAGAGTGGTTTTCCTCAATCAATTTTCATTGGTTCAAAAAAATATTATTCAATTGTTGGAGCATTCTCATTGATTGAGAGCTTCTTCTTCTCATCTCTTCAACTGTTTTTCTACAAAAACAAATCAAAACAAAATTAAAATGTAAAAATAAAATCAAAATGCAAAATCTAGAAATCAAAATAAATCCAATCAAAATTTAATTAAATAAATAATTGAAAAAGTAAATATAAGCTTTATTTTGATTTTTGTGCTGATATAATTGGCCAAGGATATCATTGACGAATGGATCTACATTTAGAAGAAGTTGTGGGCAAATTAAAATGCAGAAAATAAAACTCAGAAAATTTAATTTGTTAGAAATTAGGAGCATGATCTCCTGCTGAATTTTAGACCCAATAAATGATCAAATTTGGAAATGAAACAACTTCAGAACTGTTATCCAAGATTTTATTTATCTAATGAGCCGTCCTGGGCGTCATTTGGCCAAGTAAAACTTCATTTATGAGCTTCCAAAGTTTTATATTAAAATTGACAGAATTCTGGAATTTTTGTTGCTTAGGCTAAAAATTAGAATTTTTTAATTAAATTCTTATCCTAAATTAGATTATAGTTTTTAATTAATTAATGGTAATTAATTGTAATTAGATTATTAATCTAATTCAGTTACCATCTAATTCTAAATTAAGTTATAATTATCAATTAATTAATTATAATTACATTATTAATTATAATTAATAAAAACTAATTGAAAATAAAATTAAACTAATTAAAAATTATTTATTTATTAATTAAAATATTAAATTATTATATTAATATTATAACTTGAATTATATTAAAATTATAATAAAAATATAATATTAATTATAATCTTGAAGATTCTCAACTTCAAAAAAAGTGAATGACTATTAATTAATGAATGACTTCAAAAAAGTTAATATTTACAATGAATGACTATTTTAACTACGAGAATTAAAATATTGGTACACTTTATATATTTTTTAACTCAAGCGAGAAAATGATCAAAACTTCAAATGAGTTCCATTTAAAAATCGGTTGACTAAATGGAGCGAAAAAAGTATCGTTGGAAAGCTTATGAAAAACCAGATTTATTAAAACAATCAAAATAGAAATCTGTTAAAAATGAAAAATGAAAAAATTACAAAATAATTAACTTAATCAAAATCCTAAAAGGTGTTTAGCCAAGAATTTTATAGAAAGGGTCCGCATTATTTGAAGTACATAAGTAAAAAATGGGAGGTTGTGTTTTACCACAACAATGGAACATGTGAGAGAAGAACCAGTTATCTTTGATTAAAGATAATGAACCTAAATTTACCCAAAGGTTAAAAAAATGGAAATTACGAAATCATCTAACAGTAAAACATTTCCATAGGTCCCACATAAATAGATTAAGCAATGTGAGTTTGTAAAGTTAAGTACTTAAAACAAACTTGAGTAAAAGTGATGAATCCAAATTGGGAAAATTTGTTTTTTAAATTTTCCTCGTGTGAAAAAATAGAAGAAGGTAAAGATACGAGTTTTTGATAAAGCATATATCCATTTTAAGATTGCCTCTGACATCGCTTCTCTACCATCGAGCCTAAACAGTACCCCGACGAAGTTGTCTTTTATGCCATACAAGCCTACTCCCGCTGCTAGCTAGCTTCCATAGCTCCAACGAATTTACTTGTATTTCCCATGCTTCCTCTTTTTATCACTCTTTTGATAAGTGCATTTGCAAGATTTTTTATTTATGATGTATTTGAGTGAAAGAGGTGGGATGGTAATAGATATTTTATGTTTAATGGACATAGTACTTTCATAATGTTTGCTCCTAATTCTTTCCCTGCAACTATCAATCAGAGGATTTTTATGTGGAGGAGTGGGAGGGATTCATTGAATTAAACTCAAATTAGTTCTTTCCTTGAAAAAATAAACTCAATCACTTATAAAGGAGATGTGTTCCTCCATGAAAAATATTTTTAAAGCAAGATGAATTTATGGTTCCATAAAGATATGCCTTTAATGATAAATGAAATTCACTTAAATGGATAGAGTAAAAGATTTCCCATGTATATTAACAACTGTAAGGTAAGAAAAATTAATTTTACATAAATCATGACAAAGTCACCAAAATCAAATCAAAACTGAAAACAAAAGGAAAATAATTCTTAAACTAAAGTAAGAAAAGAAATCAGCAAAAATAAAAAAAATGAAGAAAGAAAAATTAAAAGAAAAACAAAATTTAAAAGTTAAACTCTAACAAGATCGCTTATATGAATTTCTTAACAAATGATTATAAAAGAAAACAAGCATATGTATGTTCATTTTTGTGTTGAGATTTTTAAAATTTTATTTCTTGCAGAGTTATATAAAAATGAGGCTCTCAAAATGTAGAAGGTGAATAGCAGTTATGATAGATAATATGTTGAATGAGAAGTTTTTGTCTATTGAAATTTTTCTTTTTCAAGACAAAACTTGCATAAAATCATCTTAACTATTTTCTAATAAAAGTAATGCTTTAAAGATAGAGACTAAAGTTTTATAAACTCCCTAGTCTAGTTGATGCAATGAGAATCACTATTTCATCTCTCAAGAATCTCAAAGAGTAAAAATAAATTTTGAAAACTGATCTGGTAGAGGTGTGAATGGTTCATGAATGCCCATAGAAACAAAGTTCAAGATCAACAAAGACTACAACAAAAATGAAGAATTGTGAATAAATGAAAGTGAGAACATGAAACTTACCATTGACGAACTGCATTTAATCTTACCTGAGAAAGATGATTTTCTCCAATGTGAGTTAACTTTTTTCTTTAATTAGAATTAAAAGCATGAAAAAGTTTTATTGACAAAAAATCATTATTTATTAAATCTAAATTAAAACATGAAGTAAACTAAAAGAAAGCAATGTTTCATGTTCAAGGAATAAAAAATAAATCGATTCCATCAGAAATGTGGGTGAATATGTTCTTATTTATGAATTGAAATGATGAATGTTCTTTTTTATTATTCCATTCTGAATTTATATAAGCCCCAAAGTATTGAAATTGATTCAGAATCCTGAATAATGTAACAGTATATAAAGAGGATTTAAATTTCTATATGATAAGTATGGAGAAAAAATCAGAATAAAAGAAAATTAAAAATATGAATTAATCCTCGGTACATTACCTTACTAAATGTTTTGCATCACGAGATTCTTTGCCATGAATAACTTAAAATCTATGACTTCCACTTTTGCCGATATGCGATTGAGATCTTTCCATAATAATTTAAGAGAAAATGGTGGAAATCCGAATATCAAAATTTATCGCATCAAAAGATCTTGGAGCTAAAGCTTTATTTGAGTTAGCAATGTGATATAATTATTGTGATGGAAATGTCGCGAGATGAGCATGTGCGATGGGAAACTGCAAAGGGATGAATGCAATATCGGAGAATAGTCATATCAGAAGGTTAAAGCTTGTGAATGAACTGAAACACTAATATTATTCTTGCAATAATGAAAATGTGGTAAATGAATGATGCAACATGACTGCTAATATCAAAATATATGTGTGGAACTTTAGTTTTGCAACCCACACAAACGGTGACCAATCATGCACGGTTTCACTTCGCACATTTTATAACTTACCTTCCCATAGATTTCACAACTTAACACTTTTGCTATTTTGCGATTTTTTGATTTCGCAATTTGCAGAAAACTCCACACCGCTCGTTGCAACTTTTATAATTTAACTTATTACTTATCTCGTGCAACATGTAATATTTGTCATCACATCACAATCTCCTTACCTTATCATTTATCACATTGCAACTAATATAATCTACCGGGCGAGGTCTTAAAAATAACACTAAAATTTTCGATATGAAAAACCTTGCTGGGTGTGATTTAAACTTCACTGTTGATCTCACTCAGATCTAATGGTCCTCATTGTTCTCTTACTCTTCTGCTTCAAATTGCAATTCAAATAACTTGTTATGTGTTGTTATGCCGATTGAGAATGGACTCGATATTTTATTATATGGATTTAATCTCATATCGAGTCCGGGACATCGAGAATTTTTAAACATATACCCCTACCATTATTTCGATTGATAAACAGACGTGATATATGTATATAAAGAGGATTTAAATGTCATATCGGGTCCGGGTTATATGAACATCTCAATTTTGGCGAAGTAATTTTATTGGAAAATGAGCGAGAATGAATATTGCAAGATATGCATTGAAGGTTTCTTATCAAGAATCATTAAGAGTTGTCTATGATCAAATGTTATGATACAGATAATGCAATATCAGACGGATAGATCATTGGAGATCGGAGATAATGAGAATATCGAGAGATCAAATATATTTAGTGTATGCTCATTTCAGAGCTTCTGATATGCGATTTTCGATATATAATGAGCCATATATCGGGTCGATGATTTATTCAATTCAAAAAAAAAGTGAGTGATTTAACTTTTCTTTATAATAAATAACCCTTTAATAATTTAATTAAATGTCGAAATTTTTTATTAGAAATTAATTTTATTAGAACTTTCTTTTAAAGAGAGTTGTGAAATAAAATAATCTGATATGATTATTCTGACAATTATTAAGACTTATCAGGATTTCAATATAAGAAAAATTTAGATATCTTTAAAATTCAAATGAAATAATAAATAGTTCCCTGAACATGTTGCATATGTTAGAAATAAGTGTTAGCTAATTGCTTATCTCAGATCTACATAATCAAGTCAATGAAGATCTGCACACAAAATGAAATAGAAATAAAAAACAACATTTGAAAGAAAAATAAACAATAGATGATGATGAACCTGTAAACACATACCTAGAAGAATTTTGATTGTAAATTTTACCTCTTTGAAGCTTCAAGTTCTCCCAAATTTTCTCAAATTTTGCATAAGTTCAACATCACCTTCTTATTTTAATCTAAAATGCTCAGTAACGATTTTTTTGAATTTGCATCATTTCCAAAATTACATCAGAAGACAAAAGTGGTAAAAATGAGTTCTTAGAACTACTTGTGAATCAAAAAAATTTCAAGTAGTAGAAATTTCTTGGAATTTATTCATGTATGATCAATGTTACGAATTGTGAAAAACAAGGAAATTGAAGGCTTGAAAAATAAGTATGATTTGATAATTTGAGAACTTCTAAAATTCTCTAGGTTTCTTTCCTATAATTGAAATGGGATGCTCAAAAGAAATTGGATTCATTACTTGTTTATTCAAAATATGAAATAATAAAATAAATGCAAAAAAAAAAAATTAATCTATTCATATTTCTAACTTAATGAAGGAAACATGACTAGGTATAGTCATACTTCCAATGTAACCATGTAAGAATTTTAATTCCTGCATGTATGTCCATGTCAAATATTAGAAAAAATGCAAATATTATTAATCCAAGAAAACTAAATCTGAAATCATAATGTATCTTTATTGTTAGTAGCTTATTCACCGTTACATTCTCTTGAAATGTCATTTCCAATTGAATTTAAATTGTATCATAGAAATCTGAATGGATTCCTATTATTGAGTTGGAGAGGTTTAAAAGAGAATATGACAAGCGAGGTTGTAGAAATGGTATTTCAGAAACAATGGCCTGTGTGATTTTGTTAGTGTTATGTCTAAGTGTTAAATTATTAACAATCTTCTATGAAGGAAAATTTTCCAAATGTTTTTCAAATGAGTCAATGAAAAATGGATGGAAGTGTGCTATGTCTAACAGAATATTATTAAATTAATTAGATTGTTGGTCATAAAGTGAAAATATACTCTCTTTTTGGCACTGCTCTTGCGAAGTAAGAAGTAATTGATAAGCAATGAACATCAATTGAAATTGGAAGTTTAATAACTTTTGATGTTCACAATTATAATTTGAATTTTGATTTTTCTCTTGAGGTAATGCATCAATTGAGTGTTCAATATTTAGCTGCTCAATATTCCAGAAAAAAGTATCTAAAAATCTAGGACTAAAAACAGATAAAAATCTGAAGTTAAAATTAAATGTTGAAAAAATAACAAAATTGAATCATAGTTTACACTAATGTTACAATTATTGTTACAACACAATTGGAAGTGACTTAAAGTAATTTATTCTTCACAAGAATTGGGCAGAATAATGCAATTAGAATGATTGTTGATATCTACTTGTGAATTAGAGAGAAGGATATTACTCTGAATAAGAATGCGAGGTTGATCATCATTTAAATCATAAATTGGAATGGTTTCTTGAATGTTGAAATCATAAGTATGATTATTTGCTTGAAAATGAGAATTATTTGGAACAATTTCTAAATTATATTGTTTTTCATTTTTACATGTGATTAGACTTTGATTATGAGGATTCAATTGTAAAGAATCCAAATCAATATCCTCAATGTCAAAGTAGCTATCATAAATGACTTCAAGACATTCATTAGAATTCCCTTCGATCTTATTCA
This sequence comes from Pinus albicaulis, assembly GCA_034641835.2. Classification (NCBI taxonomy): domain Eukaryota; kingdom Viridiplantae; phylum Streptophyta; class Pinopsida; order Pinales; family Pinaceae; genus Pinus; species Pinus albicaulis. Next base: position 618,831,952 of record CM076582.1, read on the forward strand.
ATGTATCAAAACAAGAAGGAGTATTAAGCTCATGTTCAATAATGTCATAATAATGATCATTAATTAATTCTCTATCTTGATAAAAACTAATTGGCAATTCATTTAGATCAGCCTCTTTGTTCTTTGAAATATCTTTAATGTGAAGAGAGGTTAAATTACTATTAGAAAAATTATCAAGATAAAGAGAAAAATATGAATATGAAACAATGCATTTGAAAATATCTCTATTTGAAAACGCTTGTGCATTTTCTTCATTGCAAATTTCAGATTTAATATCATTTCCTTGGCTACTTATACTTTCTTGAAGAATGTTGCTTTGTTGATCTGAATTTGGAATTTTCTCATCATGAAATAATTCAGAAATTTGTACACCAGATTGCATATTATTGAAAACTTTAATCATTGTTGGTACTTGCCAGATTATGATCTAATTTTCTGATTCTAATGCATATTTATTTTCAGATTTCAAAGCAGTATCTTCTTCAATACTACTTCTAATATTTCTTGCAATTGATCAATGAAATTTTCCAAACTTTGTGACTGAGATTCATGGACATGTGAAGGTTCACCTTGATCTTTATCAATATTGTAAGAAATGTGCAAAAATTGAAGGAATTGATTATACAAAATAGAGGTCATTTCATCATCATTTGTTTGTACTTCCATATTGGAATTATTATTTATGTGAATGAAATTAGGAGGAAATTGATCAAAGCTTGAATTAATTTCACATGGATTATGAATAGAAGGAAGAGAGAAAATATTTTCAAACCAATCTAATAATTCTTGTTTCGAAGGTTTATCTTCAATTTTAAAGTTTAAACAATTTAAACGAAACCTTATGGTAAAATAAATTAAAGACTCACCTTCAAACCTTCATAGTTCTTAAAAATCATCACATACCTTTTCGTAGATATATCCATCAAATTTACAAAGGAAAATTGTAATAAATTATTCCCAAGTGTGGAATGAGGCAACTGGAAGTGATTGACACCAGCTTCTGGCTATTGCCAAGAATGTAAGATTAGAAATCCTGCATAAAATATCTTCATCAATATCATGAAAGGTAGAATTTGAAAATTTTTGAATGAATTGTAAAGTATGATTAAATTCAGAAGTATTCCTCTTACCGTTAAACTTTACCTGAGACGAGTGTCTTACTATTTCTCGTGGAGTATTGGAAGATGCTCATCTAGAAATACTACTCCAAATTGGAAGTTTTAAAGGAGCCAGTGTAATAAAATAAAATATTAGAATACAAAAGACTCCAAAGGAAACAAGTCTCAGGCCCTCCTTCTAGCTCCAAAATGTTAATGCCTCGAAATTCGCTGCAAAAACACGGGGATGACCACCCGGTCGGGACCTTAAAGCAGTTTATTTTCCGTTTGGAATGGTGGCTCTGACTGGTTTAAATAGGTCCAGTTACCTTCTCTCAATCTCCATTGGCTTAAAATATAACTTTTATCTATCAATGAGAAAGAGATATCATATCATTTCACTTGTTGATCAGACAAGAAAAGTGATCCTTAAGCTAATTTGGGCTTAGCCAAGCCACAACTAAAGCTTTTCCTCTTTGGGAAGAGGACCTTTTAGGGATGTAGAATTTAATCTAAATGCAATATTATTCTAAGATGCAAGCAAAAGAAACTATTTTAATCCTATCTCAATTAGGAAGATATAAATCTATCCCAACTGAGAGTAAAATGTTTTAAAATAATTTAGAATTAAATATATTTATTTTAGTTAATATCAAGCCAACGAAGTAGTTCAGTGAATTGATATTCTGAATACCAAACACATTCTATCTAGAGACCTCTTAACTGAAATAATCAATCAACAACACTAAGGAATTACTTCTCAAAATGATATTGATCATTTAACCAGTAACTTAAATAATTAAACAATAACATGCGGAAATAGTTCACAACATATCGCTATTCAATAAATCAGTTTTATAAGACAAATTTCTGGGTAAATAGTTACCCAGAAATCACAATTCAACCCATAAGAGTAGAGATAAATAATAACATAACTTGAGGCAAATTACTCATACCGACAGAAGTGCACGAGTATGCGAGTAAATTGACACATTCCTATTATCATAAAATGAAACAGGCATTTAAAATAATAGTATTATAAATACCAATTTATTAAGTCCATTTCTCCAGTTCCGGTCTCTAACAGTGTTTTACAATGCTTGAACTTCTGCTTTCAAAATCAGAGCTACAGTAGTGCAAGACTTTGTTCATTATACATAACTCAGAATGTAAAAGAAAAACCTCAATAATCTTTAGATCTGAGATTCCTATCCTCTCACCCTATACCTCTAAATCCTCTAGACAATAGTGCCATTAAGAATTCCAGAATTGCAAAGGAGAGAAGCCTATATTACATTTTGCAATCTGCTATTTATGATATTTATAAAATGATTTATTCATAAGAAAGTTTGTTTGAAGAGTGGTTTTTATCAATCAATTTTAATTGGTTCAAAAAATTATTATTCAGTTGTTGGAGCCTTCTCATTGATTGAGAGCTTCTTCTTCTCATCTATTCAACTATTTTCCTACAAAAACAAATCAAAACAAAATTAAAATGTAAAAATAAAATCAAAATACAAAATCTAGAAATTAAGATAAATCCAATCAAAACTTAAATAAATAATTGAAAAATGAAATATAAACTTTCTTTTGATTTTTTTGCTTATATAATTGGCCAAGGATATCATTGATGAGTGGATTTGTATTTAGAATAAATTGTGGGCCAATTAAAATGCAGAAAATAAAACTCAGAAAATTTATTTTGTTAAAACTTCAGAGCATGAGATTTTGTTGAATTTTAGACCCAATAAATGATCAAATATGGAATTGAAACAACTTCAGAAATGTTCTGCATGATTTTATCTATCTAATGATCCCTCCTGGGCCTCATTTGGCCAAGTAAAACTTCATTTATGAGATTTCAAAGTTTGTATATTAAAATTGACAGAATTATGGAATTTTTGTTGCTTGGGCTAAAAATCAGATTTTTTTAATTAAATTCTAATCCTAAATTAGATTATAGTTTTTAATTAATTAATGCTAATTAATTGTAGTTATGTTATTAATATAATTTAGTTACAATATAATTATAAATTAAGTTATAATTATCAATTAATTAATTAATTATAATTACATTATTAATTTTGATTAATAAACACTAATTGAAAATAAAATTAAACTAATTAAAAATTATTTATTTATTAATTTAAATATTAAAATATTATATTAATATTATAATTTGAATTATATTAAAATTATTAAAAAAATTATAATCAAAATATAATATTAATTATAATATTATATAACTAATTTTTTTAATTAATAATTAAAAAAAAATGCACATTAGGTGGTAAAGAGAGGAGGAGTGGAGTGAGAGTATGGAGTGATAAGGGAGGATAAGGAGTGTTAATGGAGGGAAGAGTTAGGTGAGAGAGTGATGACGTGAGGGACTGAGGTGGAGGGTGAGTGAGGTGAGTGTGAGGTGAGCGAGAGTTATAAGGTGAACCAAAACTTTGGATAAAACTTAAAAACCCATCGTATAAACCAAAATCGCAATTCGCAATCGCAAGTTTTTAAAGGTTGTTTTTTGTTTGATTTTAAAAATTACGATATGCGACGTGCGATGTATCACATCACAAAGTTTTTTATTTCGGCTTTTTAAAATATATGTATTGTGAAGTGGGGCCCATAAAGATTAACCATCCTACAAATTAGACTTTAGCCATTTTGCAAATTTTGGTTTTTGGGTTTGGAAATTTGTTTTAAAATAACAAGTTGGATTAAATTACCAAGATCCTGAAATGTGTTTTAGCCCATTGTACAATTTGGTCGGGTCATTTTCTAGGACCGTTAATAAAAATGAACTAAAAGTTAATATTTACAATGAATGACTATTTTAACTACGAGAATTAAAATATTGGTACACTTTATACATTTTTTAACCCAAGCGAGAAAATGATCAAAACATCAAAGAAGTTCCATTTAAAAACCGGTTGACCAAATGGAGCAAAAAAAATATCGTTGGAAATCTTACGAAAAACCAGATTTAATGAAACAATCAAAATAGAAATCCGATAAAAATGAAAACTGAAAAAATTCAAAATAATTAACTTAATCAAAATCCTAAAAGGTGTTTAGCCAAGAATTTTGTAGAAAGGGTCCCCATTATTTGAAGTACATAAGTAAAAAATGGGGGGGTTGTGTTTTACCACAACATATATGTGAGTTTGAAATGGACCAAGTCATTTTGGATCTGGGCTCTGATGCAAATGTCATACTAAATAAGACTTGACAGAAAATGGGAGAGCCTAAGTTGGAATGGTCTTCAATATAGTTGTGCATGGAAAGTCAGCAGAATTTTATTGCAATGGGCATATTTTCGGGGGTCATAGTTGATATTGAAGGAGTTAAGGCACTGACTGAGTTTCAAGTTATTCAAATTGTTGATGATTCAGATTCATACCCTACACTATTGTGTCTAGATTGGGCTATTGACATGGATTCTATCATAAACCTCAAGCACAAAAGTATGGTGTTTGAAAACAATGGAACTAGGGTTATGGTCCCACTCGACCATGCAGAAGGAGAAAGATACAGAGAACCAGTGCACACAAAAGAAGATGTTGACCTTATCTAGAAGCTAACTGTGAGGGATGAAGATTGAATCAATCCTAGAGTAGATGGTAGGCTTAGCTGGGATAGGGATGGTTCACTCCACTCAGACTCATATGAGGAATTGGAGAATTGGAAAAACCGTTTGCATGAAGTCTCTACCATACGCTGGAACTGAGTCACCATATATCTATGTTGCATATCCTATGAGGTGCAGGAATTACCTTATTATGATCATGTAGGAAGTGTCAATTATTTTCTATAAAAGTTAGAAATTTTTTTTCCAAACACGCAATGGTTACATGTGCTTGACTTAGCTCTGCACTCAACCCTAGCATGCTAGTGAGAAACACACAAGGATAACTTTGATAATTGGGAAGAATGCACCCACATAATGCAACTATGATTCAAAAAACCTAATACCTAGCTAGAAGGATCCTATGTAGGAAAAGAAGATTAGTGCATGCATTTAGCCAAGTAGATTGCAACTTTGGGAAAAGAGTCACATCCAGGATGGGTGCATATATTCATTCATACTCTAAGTCAGATACCTATGAACTAGTACCTAGAGGTTGAGTTGCGACGTGGCACAAAAAAATTGGTTGCGTTAAGGGAAATATTATTTTAACCTTCAGTTTTGAGAGTGGATTCCCATGCATCACTATTGCCTTACACATGATTCAAGATGCAGTCTTTGACATGCCAGAGAAACTAGAAGAATGCGCCCTACCAGCATGGGATGCACAGATGAAGGATATAGTTGAATGTTAGAATGTGGCTAATGAAGATAATCAGGAAGACCTAAGAAACTTCAATATCCTTGAGTCTGAAGGTTAGTGCACTGTTGCGGGGCCTGTGGTTGAATTTCCAGATGTGACTAGACCCATGAAGCTTAGGCAGGTCAACATTGGAACAAAGGAGAAACCTAAAATTTCCAAAACAGGGGATTATTAGGATGAAGATATAGTGGCTAAGGTTGTGGAGATGCTCGCTAAATATCAAGACATATTTCCCACAAAGTTTTCATAATTAAAAGGTATTTTCAGGGATATTGGTGTGATGAAAATCACTTTGAAGCTAGATGCTAGGCCTGTCAATTAGCGCCCTTACATGTTGAATCCTAAGTATCAAGAAAAGGTCAAGGAAGGGTGAAAAAAGGTTGTTGCAGGGATCATTGAATGAGTAAAATAATTATATTGGGTAAGCCCCATGGTGGTCCATGAAAAGAAGACCAAAGGAGAAATCAAGATTTGTGTGGATCTATGCAAATTGAATGATACCTTTTTGGATGACCCTTTTCCAAATCCATTTTTGGATAAAGTATTGGACAATTTGGGAGGGCAGGAGACACACTCATTCACTAATGGATTTTTTAGATACCACAAGATACGAATCACACCTGAAGATAGTAGTAAGACAACCTTTGCGACAAAATGAGGATCATTCCAATACATAGTAATGTTATTCGGTCTGAATAATGCGCTAGCTATATTATCGTGCATGGTGGTAGTTGCGTTTAAGGAGTATATAGATAATTTATTAGAAATATATTTTGATGATTGGACTATATTTGGCTTATTGAAGAAGCATGTTTCAAGTCTTTTCTTGATGCTGGATACTTCTTGGAAGCATCATATCTCATTGAATCTGAAGAAATTCATATTATGTGTCCCTTTCGGGATTTTTTTGGGTCATATTGTCTGTCAACTAGGATTGATGGTCGATCTAGCTAATATTGCTATTATTGTTAACCTAGAGGCTCTAGCTAATGTGAAGCAGTTGTTCTCAATTCTGGGGCTTACTGGCTATTACAAAATTTTTATTCAAGGCTATGTGTTGATTAATGTGTCGATAGAGAATTTTCTGAAGAAGGGCACCTCTTTTTTCTAGGATGAATATTTCCATAAGAGTTTAGAGCTGCTTAAGAAGAAAATGGAAACTTTGGATATATTGGCATTTCCATATTAGATAAAGGAATTTCATGTGCACGTGGATGCTTCATGTATCGTGCTAGGAGTTGTACTCATGAAGCCAGGAGTTGTAGAGATTGATCACCCAATTGCATTTGCGAGAAAGAAATTGTCAAGTTTTGAACGCAACCACTCGACAACATAGAGAGAAGGGTTAGCTATGGTCTATGTGCTATATAAGTTTCGTCACTATTTGCTGGGTGGAAATTTTAAGATGTTCACTAATCACTCTGCTTTGAATTATTTGGTCAAAAAGATCGTGCTGGGAATATTTGTAGATGGCTCTTATGATTTCAGGAGTATGAATTTGAGGTGATTGTAAAGCTAGGGAGATTTAATGCGGGTCCAGATAATTTATTGCACATTGAAAGTGGAGTAGAGGCAAGTGTTTTGGAGGAAGGATTACTAGACGCACAAATATTTTCCATTAAAGTATTTGATGACCACTTCACAGATATCATCCACTTTCTGACTATTGGAAATGCGCCTATGATCTATACAGCTAAGAAGAATAAATAATTGGTCTTATGTGAAATTGACTTTACTTTGATCGTTGGCCAGTTGTATAATATTGGAGATGATGAGGTATTGAGGTGTTATATGTAGAAGTTTGAAAGAGAGATAATCCTAGTAGAAGCACATGCAGGGATTGCAGGAGGTCATTATGTAGGAAAACAAACCATGCATAAAATTTTAGGTTCTGGTTTGTGGTGGCCTACAATGCATAGTGATGCAAAAGAGTATTGTCGCACTTGTGATGTGTGTCAAAGAATGGGGAAACCCTAGTGCAGAGATGAAATTCCACTACAACCACAAATGACTTTGTAGGCTTTTGATAAATGGTCCATTGACTTTGTAGGACCGATCAACCCTCCCGGGAAGAATACTGGCACGTGCTATATCATTACTGCAACAAATTGTTTGAGTAGGTGGAAAAAATCTAAGCTTGTGAAATATTGCAGCACAGAGACAACTGCACACTTCACTTTTTACAATATCATGAAAAGGTTTGGGTGTCCTAAACTCTTGATAAGTGACCAGGGTACACACTTTTTTTGAATGATACCATTCAAGCCTTGAAAATGGAGTTTAAGATGCACCATCAAAAGAGTACAACATATCATCCACGAGAAACTGGAATGGTATAAGCCTTTAATAAGATTTTGTATAATGCACTCACAAAGGTCTGCAATGCTAATCAGAATGATTGGGATGTGTTCATACCCGTGGTTCTATGGGAATATAGAATTACATGCAAGAAATTGATAGGATTGACCCCTTTCTGGTTGGTGTATGGCCAGGAAGTTATTATGCCAATGGAGCACATCCTCCCTAGTCTGTGCATTGCATCGGTAACTAACATGTTTGATCAAGATAATATGGAAGAGAGAATGTTGTATCTAGTTGAGTTGGAGGAGGAAAAATTCATTGTTGGGTTACACCAGTAGGTGAAAAAGGCATGCAAAAAATCTTGGCATGACAAGCACATCAGATAAAAAAATTCAAGGAGGATGATTTAGTTTTTCTATATGACAACAAGTTTGCACGCCATCCAGGAAAGTTCAAAATGCATGGGCTTGGACCCTATGTTGTCAAGGAGATTATGGAAGGAGGTGTGGTATGTGTCATTACCTTAAGTGGTGAAGTCCTTCTTGGATATGTGAATGGAAGTCAGTTGAATCCATACAACAATTATCCCATCCCTACACACACCAAATGACTATATTTCCAGAGACATATCTTAGTGCCCTGACATATGTGAGACGGTGCAGGACCATAAATAATTATGTCAAGTATTGGAGAAGTATGTCTATGTGAAGAATCTTGAGAAAGTGAAGGTATCCATGAGAGTCGCGTAGAGGTTGCACCAGGGGGTTGAGATAATTGCAGATGGGCCAAAAACTAACCATTGGAATAGTTAATCTGGATAAGAAAAATTTATTACCATTTGGAGGATTGGCTAACTGACATTTATGGAGGAGATTATTCTAGATTTGGAGCTATTTTAGCATTTATGAGGCTGATTTAATAGACATCGGGCCATTTAGGCCACACCATCCCTATAAATATGGCAGGAAGGGTCGCACTAGTTCCCTTTGCTTTCCAAGAGATCTGTGTCTATTTCTCTCATTGTGTTTGTGTAAGCTTATGTTCGAGCACATGGAATCCTTTCTCAAGATGTTGTGCCAAAAAGGGTCAGGACATTTAATCCATCCAATTATTACTACTATAGAGCCTACCCCCTTTGTGATTCATGCTGAAGAAACACCTGAGCCAGAACCACAGCCTCAGAAAAAAATAAAAGGAAAACCTCAAAGACTCGAAACTCTCTATGCAAGAAGACTTCGAAGCCTAAGTTGACCCTGGCTAAGCGACAGAAGATACCAATGGCTGAATATCCCAAACTAATCATAAGATAGGATGTTGTAGAAGAAATCGATCGAATGTTGTGGCTGACCAAGTATATGGAGTCGCACAAGCCATCCGTGAAAATCACGAAGGACCTGGATAAGGTAAAATCTCATATAAATTTGTTGTTGCTCATGAAAAATGTTCCATTTGAAGGAGACATGTCTACAAAGGTGCCTTTGCTAAAATTGGAAGACTGGGCCCTAGCTAACCCCAAAAAGTTGCCCGAACTTGCGCCATCAGAGTATTTCGAGTAGGTTCCCTATGACGGAGGCATCCTCAAATTCGAGCCGAAGACATGGGCATTGGGATTGCAGCAATCTGGGCTGCTGAACCTCCTAAACATCTTGCATTTTGGGCACAACACCATAAATGACATCTTTCTATCCTAGCTTCTCGCCCTGGTGCATGATAATTGTGTGTGGCTTAGAGAGCCCATTTCTATTGATAACATGTTGATTCATTAAATCACCGTGTTACCATACCAAGGGGAGGATCCAAGGGTAGCCTTTGGAGGTAAGGGATTGGAGAAAAAGGTCACCGATGAGGTGAATAAAACTTATGGGGTAAACAAGAACACCCACAACTTTGTCATTGCATACATCAATGCCCCGAAAATTAAATTTTCCACTCTAATCCTTTCCTATAAAATGATCAGGAAGTGTTTCACAATGGAGGTGTTGATGTATGTAATTAAGTTAGTTGTGCAATACGTGAAAGGGGTACAATATAATTGGGAAAAATACCTGTATAATGAATTTATGGAAAACATTCGAGAGGCACATGAAGAGGGAAAGCATTTTTATTATGCTTGGACTCTACTGTTGCTCACGATGATCAATTGGAGGCTATTGTTGCAGTCGCAATTTCCAGACATTGAACCCAATATTTGTGAAAATGCTAAGTATGCATCCCTATGGAACTCGAAGCTACCATCCAAAATCATAGAAAATAAAATCTTCTAGGTGTTATTTGATGCCAAAATTTTTCAAGTCATTAAGTCCAAGCCACAACTGTCACCTACATTGTATGAGCAGTACAAGCAGATTGTGATATTCAAGGCTACCTTCCATAATGTGCACATCCACGTGAAGAGGGACATGGCAGGCATATGCTATGAGTTGCCATAGATGGTCACGGAGGATGACCTTGTGCGCATGATGATTAAGTGGCTCCCAAATACCCCAACAAAGCCGCGCACGCTGACGGAGCACCCAAAGGATGTGAAAAATGACCAAGAGCTGACCACTATGATAGAAACAGTGGACCTGCGAAGTGATGAAGAGATGAAAGAAAAGGATGGATACAGTGTCAAGGCACTGGAAAACACTTGGTGTGGAACCAAAATATGGCCTCAAACCACCTTGGGGTCGTGCACAAAAAGAAATTATTATAAGAAAACTAGGACTAATCCATTGACACTCACTGAGAAAGATTTTGACAAGATCTGAGACACAATCCAGGTAGTCACTGAAGATGTATGGACCAAGGTTGAAGCTCAGTATAAATCAGTTCTTGATGATGTGCAGCATGGGCTCCAATAGCTTAAAATGCAAGAGATCACTATACAACCGAGTGTTGGTCAAGCAAGAATGGGACAAGTGAGGGAGATAGGAATTTAACACTCATCCAACTCTGAAAGTTGAATATTTCAAGTTTTCAGTGCTGCACTTCAGATTACCAGTTTTGAGCTGCATGCAGTCATTCCCAAAATCTCTAAGGTCAGGATTGATTTGGTTTTGTTCCCTAGTGGAAAGTTTCATGCTATGCACATGATGATAAAATACGAGCTACAATATAGAGAGTATAAGGCCTTCTAGGACACCGCGGTAGTAAAACACCAAGCCACCTCAACACTTAAAGGACAACAACTAGCAAAGGATGTGCGTCATGCTGCTGAAAGCTAGCACACCTAGTTGGAAACTTTGATTGATTAGTTGTGATCAGGTCTCCGCGAAATCACAGTAACCACCACTGTAGTGGTGACTATCAAGATGGAAAACTTCGTAGCTATGATCAAGGCCTCACGATCCAAAATTGCTACAGTCCAAGCAGAAATCGAGTAGGAGATCGTTGATTTGCAGATGAATTTTTAGCCTGAGATGCCTCTAGAATTTTGTGCACAGCGCGCCAAGGTAATTCAAGAGTCAGATGTTAACATCAACGTTGTTGTGGATACAATAAATTGCTAGAGAAGGCCATGGGAATTTAGAACTCTATCAAATATGACCCTGTCACATAGCAACTGAAGATGGATCTACAAGCCAAGGAACAACAATTTAACGAGATCTGGGTCAGTGCGTCGACCTTGGTACATGCACAGTGTTTGGCCCACTTACAGGAAATTCTAGCCATACAGGAGGAGATTGACAAACTGCGCCGACAAGAGTAGTTTCTCGAAAACTGAAAGTAGCCTTGGGCTGAGGAAGACTTGTAGTTTTTCCAAAGCATAAATGGTGCCCTCAAAATTCTGCAACAGACCCCGAGAAGTATCAGCCTGGTAGATGGGGGGACAAGTACAAAAAAATTGGTTGATGAAGCACAAATGCTGTAGCACAAAGCACATAAGTCATTCAGTCACTAAATACTTTCTTTCAGGCACTGAAGGACAAGTTGTAGGAACCATGACCAATGTGACTCGAGACGAGACACTAGATTGTGTTGGGGGCCTCTTTGGATGGGGTCCCCTAAGGGCAAGTTTTTGTATAATTTTTTAGTTAATTTTTGTTGAAACATGTTGCGTGCATAAGTCATGGGGCTTTGGGTAGTTCAATGCTCCTTTATCATTGTAATCGGTAAAAAGGGAAATAACGAGTCTCAAACCATGGTTTGAGACCATGGTATGTGCGCATCAAAGTCTTATAAATATGTAAGAGTCGATCCATGTAAGGACATAAATCAATATATAGATTGATATAGGTTTATGTTAATGAATGCATTGATCTGTGTTTTGGGCAAGTTTGTGGTCAATCTGGGTAGAAAGGCTCCTGGTGGTTGTGTGTGTGAAGACCTAGTCCTAAGTTATGTGCAAGGACTTTGTTGATGTGTGTGCAGATGGAAAAGGGTTGTACTTAGTTGAAGATCCATTAATAAATAAGATGTTTTGGTGAAATTTGTTGCAATTCCTATATGTTATGCATGATTATGTTGCTTATCAGTTAATTTGTTTCTGTTGAATGCATATTTATCCGAGTTAATTATTTGTGGAAAATCTCTATATTCACGCAAGGATTACTTCTATGTTAAGACTTTTTACTTGAAAAATTGTCTATTTAATTGCGTAAGTGTGGTTTTTTCTCTATAAGTTAGATCTAACTAAAGTATAATCTATTTATGCCTATCGGTTAATGCATATCTATTAAGGGTTTCATCCATGCTTAGATCTGATCTCTCCAAAGTTCCACGCAGGCTGATAAGAATTAAATCAGATAAGTAGTGTTAAAGCACACATCAAATTCTCCCTCAAGGTGAAGAAACATGGTGCCAACACCCCCCATACTGCTTCAGGTGAGGCTTTGGTCTGCCCAAGAAGATCATTGTCGAAAGGGCCTATATTTGGAGGGTTTTGTTGGTTGCGCATAACACTCTGAACCTGGGTCAAGACCCCTCAACCCAACAATGATCGGAGCTAATACCAACACTTTGAGCACAGTATATATCTACGCCAACATGCCTATACAGGAGGAGTGACCATCTTGGAACCAATGAAATGGGTGAAGCGTATCCAGGAGGCAGGGATACTCAACATGTTATACGTGCCACACTTCGGGCGAAGTTCCATTAACATTATCTATCTGTGCCAACTTCTAGCATTGGTACACGATGACTGTTTATGGCTGGGGAAGATGATCCCCATTAATTCAATACTCATCAGGAGGATTAAAAGCCTTCCTTATCTCAGATTGGACCCCGCGGAGACTTTTTTGGGCAAGGGCCAAGACAAGAAGCAAGTGGATTAGATGAATAATGACTAAAATCTGATGAAGGGAATAAGAGGCTATTCAGTTAACTCCATCTTGGATAGGTTAGTGCGCTTTTCCACACATATTTTATTGGGGAATATCATGAGAAAGACCCGTAGAGAGGAAGTTTCGGTGCCCGCAATAGCCTTATCTACAGAGTGCGCCAAAGGCATTATCTATAATTGGGAAAACTATCTATGTAGTGAATTCCTCTATAATTGTAGGGCATATCAGGAAGAGGAGAAGAAGTTCCACTACATGTGGCTCTTGCTCGTCATTGCATTGATGGAGTGGAGACAGGCCGAGGAGTCATAGTTCAACACCGCAGACCCTGATTTGTGTGAGGCAACTAGATATACTTCATTATGGCATTCAATAGATTCATGCAAGGTCATGGCCAATAAATTTTCCTGGGTATCATTTGAGATGATTTTGTAGATATTGATTAACCAAAAGCCCCAATTATCACCAAGCATTGTCGAGTAGTATCAACATATCACACAGTTCAAAGGAGACTTCCACCGTATCCATATTCAAGAAAAGAAGGACCTCGCTGGAGTCTGGTACAAGTTTACTTACCATGTCGAAGAAGAATATGTGGAGGCAATCATCAGTCATTAGCCAAGAGATTGGTTAACCCCACTTACTAAAGGTGCGGAGCAGGAAAGAACGAGTGGTGTGAATCCCACTACAGCTACATGAAAGAAGGAAAAGAAAATCACATTCATGACTAGGAAAGAAGCTAAAGGATAGATTCTGGAGACAAGAGGGGATGACACTCTCGGCGGTGATATCAATGTGGACCCATTTTTTACTACTGAGAGGTGACAAACAGAGAAGAGTGGAGTGACAAAGAAGGCGAATTCTAATTAGTACGCTGGCCCAAAATCCATGGTCCTTACTGAAGGGGACCTTGACGAAATTGGAGACACAATGAAGAATTATACCACGAACTTATGGGGAAATATTGAAGAACAATATAAGAAGATGTTGGAATATGTTCACAAGGGCCTGAACTAATTGTAGGTGCAAACAAGAATTTTTCAGGAGAGCATGAGTGGGTGGCAAGTGTGTGTGGTTTAGCCGAGCGGAGCATAACTAGGTGCAAGAAAAGCAGTTCCTGAATTGCCATTAACTTATGATATCTGCATAGTACCTATCCCTGTAGGTTCATTGATTTTTGACATGGCAGAGAAGGTAAGGTAGGTGGCCCACTCGCAGAATACACAACTGAATATTTTTACGATGCCACTGGAGACTTTGCATGAATTCCACTAGCGCATTGATGAGGAATTAAATATCAGAGAACATCGGGCTCTCTTGATCCTTCATAATATGTTAAAAAGGAAATGTAGAACATGGTTTAGGAAAATAATATTGTTGTCCAAGAGTGCAAGGTTGAGTAATCACAACGACAAAAGCTGGAGGACGTTATATCCAAGGCTTGCAGTGAGCTACCCAAGCTCTAGATCGAGGCTCCAGTTGTGCTAGAAGAAAATATGGCCCGTCTTGCCACCTCAGTTAAGGACTCTAAATCTGATTTCAACGAAGTGCACCATGAATTACAAATGAAGATAGTTGCGATACAGATGCAATTGCAACCTGCCACTCTTCCATAAGTCCTGGAGCAGCGTATAGCAGAGTTTAAAGATGCCACAGAACAGGGGTAGTCCCGCATACAAGAGTGTGAAAATGTCTTTGGGTAAGTTATAAATGTATGGGAATCACTACAGGATGACCCTCAAGTGAAAAATATAGAGGTCTAAGTGTGCAAAAATCTTGAACAACTGGATCAGATTAAGTTCACTACAGATATCTTAGCACCAATGCAATGACTTACTCATCTACAAAAGGGTAAATTTTTACAAGAACGGGTTGAGGAGATGCACATGAAAGAGAATCTACCTGTAGCTAGAATGAAGCCATGTGAAGCTGAAGCCAATCAGCTCTCCCAAATTGTAGAGAGGATTTGAGCATAAGGAAGCTAATAATGTTATAGAGATGTTGCTCGAGGATGTCAGAGAGTTTGAAAAGCAGTACACCGAAGCGGTTCCACCATTGAAGGATGCCTTGAGTAGAATCAAAGGAAATATCTATCGCACACCACCTTTGTGACTCGCAATGAGTCACATTTTTGTTTTGGGGGCCTATTGGACATGGGATCCCCCTGAAGAAAGAAGATATAAGACTCTATAGATCGAGGAGCGGACCACACAGTGCAGAGTCCATTTTGAGTTTTAGGGGCTTTAGGGTGGGTTACAACCTCTTATTATGTAATGTAATGGGAATATTTTGTGAACGTTGAACTCTACAAGTCATAGGGAGGAAAGAAGTAAAAATATTTAATGATAGATATGATGAAATTCATTTGGATGTAAGACTATTTTGAGTTAGAGTCTGTGTTTGGGCTGGAGGAAAGGCTCCTATAACTGAATGCGTGGAAACCTTAGGAGGTCTGTAGCTTTGTGCGTAGACCCCTACAACCGTGTGCACAGGGTGGAAAGTGAATGTATGAGAAGTATATGGCTATTAATGAAGTAACTATTGGGATAGATCTAAGTTATGTTGATGTGTTTTTTTTACTTGTTTTTTCTATGCTCTTTTCTGACTAAGGGTTTTGTTCTGTAATTGAATATCGTAGATTTATTTATGGTTATTTACATTGGTTTATGCATGAATAAGTAATATCGTGTAGTTGCTTGTAAGTTCAACATATGTGTTGAAAAACGTAGGTATAACTAATAGATATGTTCAGTGAATCTCTGTCAAAGAATAAAATTCCTAAATATAGAGTCAATTATCCCTCTGGATGCAAAAACCTAGTTCTAGCATCCCCTTATATTTCCTCAAGTGAGACTTCAGTATGAAAAAGCAGATTGTTTCTGAAAGGGTCATCAATAGTGGGTTTTGTTGGTTCACACAGCTACATTTGAACCCGGGTCTAGGCCCCATCAATCTAACATGTACAGTGCTAGCAGTGCGGGAATTAAAGTAAAAAGTCGCACTGGTCCTCTTCAGGCAGGTTCTCCAAAAATATAGGAGAATCTTTGTCTAATAAAAGCCTCAAGAATGAAATTTTGGTATCTGTTGGCTGAGAATTAGGTTAAGTTCTCCCATTTTGATTCCTTTATCCTACCTTTAAATATTTCCTCCTTAATATGTGGACCTTATTCCTTCTTTTATGGATCTTTAGCCTCTTCATCTTACCTATAAATGAAATTCATGCTTTCCCAAAATTGGTCATTGCTGGTTTCCTTTCTAGTGCTCAAATGGGCCTAAATGCTGCCAAAATTATAAGGAGAAGGAGTGTTGGAAGTATTTGGCTTGTATTTGAAAACCTGTCCTGAAGGAGGTTTCCAACATCAAGGCACTAGTTGTATGCTTCTCTCTTTTATTTATCAATAATACAAAGCATGTTTTACTTTCCATAATCTTATCGATGATTACTTACTTAGCATGATTCTCCTTGATGTGTCATATGCTTTACATTAGAATTAAATATACTATGCTTTCTTCATTTTTCATTGTTTGATCTCTCTTGTAGGTATTTGTGCACAAGAATAGTGAGGAGGGAGCTTGGAAGTGAGGATATCAGGATGAACATCGAGAAGTGACTGCATAGGAGTGAGGTAGGCCATCTTCCTTTCTCATGTCATTCTGATTTAAGCTAGGAAAGTTTTCTTGCATTTGTATCATTTTCTATTAGACCCACTCATTAGGCTAGAGGGGTTGCTTCTATCTGTAGAATCAATTTCCTAGATAACAAAATGGCGACTCCCCTAGGCATCCTATAGCCTTTTTAGTCCTCCTTTTGTATTTTTCCTTCTTGTTTAGTTTGGCCAACCATTGAAAAAACCTTTGTTTGGATTGATTTTCATTCTGTACTCTACTTTGATGGCATCCTAGGGTATCAGATCTAGATTTTTCTCTTTTTTTTTTCTTGTTTTTCCCCTATTTACCTCCATTATTGCATTTTTTTATCAATGATAGTCGCACTGCCAGTGATTATTTTATCTCAAACAATTGTGCTGCAAACCTCTGCTAGTAACTGGAAGTCTGAGTTGGTCTTTGAATGTGGAGATTTTTAGGGTCTCTGTTGAAAACTCTAGTGTGTTTTTATCCTTAAGAACTTTTCTCTACTTTGACTGGATCAAGTTTTGATTGATTTCTTTCAATTTCTTAGTGGAACGAAAACATTTATCATGTACTTGAAGTGCTAAATTGGTATTTTTGGCTGATTCTTTCATGTTGTGAGTCTATTGAAAGTTTTTTTTCTTCTTGTATGATTGGAAAAATACCGATTTTATGTCAATGGAACAATAATAGTTCTTTTGCATTTGTAAGAAATTGACTTTTTCATTTAGTTAGTCACTCATTTCAAAAATTTACTTTTCATTAAGTGCATTAGATTACTTGCATAGAAAAGTTATTTTTTGGAATTCATCGTTGGAAATAGATTACATTTTTTGATAATTGAAAACTAAAGAAGTGCATTTAAGTTCCTTAGATCACTCAAAATGAAAATAAAGTGAAATTTCATATAAGTGCATCTTATTAAAAGTGTAAATATTTTTACTTTTGAAAAGTTTCATTTGGGATAGTAAAAGTGAAAATAATCTTTTTACTTTTTAATGTTGCATTTGGAAAAGTGAAAAGTGGAAAGCTAGTTAAGGGCATTTTTCATGGTGCATTATTTTTTTTATGCGTCATTTTTTGAAATGTCTTCCCTTATTAGTTTAACTTTCATCAAATTAAAAATGTCCCTTTCTCATATATTTGCATCTTTGGCGTTCAGGTGACATTGCTTCAAGCCCCAAAATCAAAACTTAATTCAAGATCAACATTAAAATTAACCTCAAATGCCCTAAGGAGCATTGGGAACTTAACAAAAAAATTTAGAGGTCTAGGCTAGAGACGTGTTCTGACGTCATTAAGCTTAGGAATTGTTTCTAACTACCTGTATTGCATCCCAGGGGTGATATCCCATTCCACATATGGAATTATATAGGACCATTCTCCAGTACTCTTGGGTATATCAGAGGTGTTCCACATATGAAAGTATATAGGAACACTCTCATCGAACGGTTATGCATCAGACAACACTACTATAGACTTGCACTCCCACGTATTGTAATGTATATTTTGGGAGTCCCCACTAGGTTGTTATCATGCCATAGATAACCGAGTCAGTGGCCTTGTAAACATGATACACCAAACACATCATTTGAGGTGATGACCTGCCTGTACTTCTTGGTTCACTAGGAGGTATTAAGCAGTTCAATAATCCTTGGTAAACCCTTTTTCCTAGATTACCCTTTTTTGATTTATTTTTTCTTGTTGAATTCTAAAATTTATTGCCCACAATATAACTTCCGACCCAAAGCATCACTCATTGACCTCATTATGAATGGTAAACTGAAAATTTATTTTAAGCCCAAAGAAATCACATGTATACTATTTGATTTTGTGAAAAGGTCATCGTACGAGAACCTCCATGAATTCCTTGGTTGCACCACACACAAAGTTCACCTTGCACCTCCCTTTCACTTTATGAAGTCGACAAGTCTCCTCAAAGAGTCCAAAGTAATATTTTTCATATTTTTTTTGAACCTCCTAAGAACCAAGGTGTTGAACTTGGTATTATTATGAGTATCCAACACCTTTCGTCTCGACCACCTCCTTCGAATTTGGTTACTTCGTCCTAGGCATCTCATCTAGATAGTCTTGAGCCTACTTCTAGGTTCTTAATCTTTCTTGAGAATCCACTCTTTGATCCAAAAGATGACCATGTCTACTTGTCACATCCACACTAGTATATTCCTTTCGATACTTCCAATGTTTTGTTGGTCCCTTCTCCTGATGCATCTAGGAACCCAGTTCAATAATTGTTTCCGTCCACCATGGTAACAAATGGTGATGATGCTCCATTTGAGGACACTCCCCATAGTACTCCTTTGGAGACATCTACAAATCTTATCCTATAAGTTGATCTTGAAAAAATCTTCCCTCCGAAAGGCTTTCCTTATGTCTCATACGATATGGGAAGTAGGTCAGCTTCACGCATTGGTCATAGTGCAACTTCAGTTCCATCGGGTTACACTTGGCTTCGTGATCTTGTCTCAGGTGCTTCTGGCGTGACTTCACTGTATCACAACCCTATATGGTCATCTGGTGTCACTCTAACCATCACCCCGTTTACTCCAAACATGTCAATACCTACTGCCAAAACTATAGTGACTGTAGGGAAAATGCGGGTTAATATTGGGACTTTTGTTCCATTGACTCTATCCATGGTAACCACAATCCTCCTTTTAGTTCTCAACCTACAGGTTCATAAGTTCCATAGTCTGCTAGGAAACCCTACATACCTACTGGTTCCAGTGAGAAAAATGTTAACTATGGACCTGCGTCAGGGGCAGGAAAGCCCACTGGTGTTATCCCTAATCTAGGTGGAACACTAGTTTCATATGTGACTAGCTCTGTCGTAGGGGTACCTTTCGAAGGTCCTCAAGTCTCCTCGACTCAAAAAATTTATGTTAAACACCCATATGTTCAACAACCTCATGTTCAATAAAAAAAAATTCAATAGTCGTATGTTCACCAACTGCAAATCCCATTGTTGGGAGTTTTGAACAATTCACAAGCACGTCCTCAACTACAATATGGTCCCAATCCCTTGTTGGGGAAATCTGTAGCTTATCCTATCATACCTATTACCCCTTACCAGCAACCCCAACAAGGCCCTTATCAACAACTACAGCAGGGACCTAACCCTCAACTGTAGTAGGGACCATACCAATAGTTTCAACGGAGACCTAACCCTTAGTTTCAACAAATACCGTACCAACCCCTGCAGCATGGGCCTTACTAGCAACTGCAACAGGGAATTTATCAACCACTGCAACAAGGGCCTTATCAGCAACTATAGCAGGGTCCTTACCATCAACTGCAGCAAACACCCTTTCAACAAAAATATGGCCAATTTGGTGCATATGGTCTGTTATCACTAGGTTGGAGTATTTGGGTTGTGTCAACCATCAACCTAGCACAACTATTTTAAACAAATTTGTACTGGATGTTAGCCCTTCCAATAGGAGAGGGCTCTCTCAAAGAAAACAAATGAATACTCAAGACAAGATCTCTATTTAATATGGCTAATTATTTTTGTATTTATGTGATTTTGAAGGTGGAAGAGTGTATGATGGCTACCATTGGGCATGGAGTCATCTAAAGAAATTCAATTACTAGAAAATGCATTCATGGAAGCTAAGGTAAATGTATTAAAACATAATTTTACAGCAATACATAGTGCATGAAGTAAATTTGAGCATAAAGTTATGAATTCCAAGTAATCATAATACCATGAGGCTGATGACAATATATAAACTGAAGAGACAAAAAATAAGCCAAGAAGAATCTCAGGTTTTGAAGGAAACTATTGTAAACTATGTATTAGCTTGATAGAGAAAATTTACATAGTAGCTTTCTCATAAAATTCATCAACCCTTTCAAACTCAGAAACTCCCCCATTTATAGAGTAAGGTATGTTTACAATGGTTTTTCAACTGGGATAGACTTATATACCTTGACCTAGAGACCTAATTAAAATAGGATTACATCACATGGAGAGTTAATATCGATATTTTCTGTTTTGATAGAGTTTGTATTCAAATAGGAATCTATGCCCATTAAATAACTCCAATGAACATCTAACAAACTATGCTTGTCATATTTATCGAACCAAACTGACTGTTGAGGTGTTGGCTTTTTAATGCACTAGAGTTAAGATTTTGTGAATTTGAGTTGAGATGGTGAGCTATATTCATGAGTTGGCATGATTTGTTGACTTGATGAGCTGTCAGCCACATGGAGGTTGTTTGCTAAGTTTCCTCATAAACAAAAGACATAATAATATGAATGTTCCTACCTTGTGAATTATTCACTTCTTCACTGCATTTACTTCCCCAAAGTCATCGAAAACTCCTAACGCTATAAAAAATAGAGTATAGGCACTTTGGTAGAGAACTTCCATAGAAAATACCACAATCAACCCTTCTGCATAATTTTTAACATTTCTAGATATTCCATGGTATTTCTTGAGGTTATTAGGTTAAATCCATGCCTTTAAACTTCTAGTTTTTTAAATTAGGGCTAATGTTTACCTCCATGAAAAGCTACAACACTTCCGTAGCGAATTTCTGCTTTCAAGCCTCGGAGTTTCTACGGAAGTACGTAATTTTATGAGATTATTCACTTTCTTCCTTCTATCACCTCAAAAACACTTGTATCACCTCCAAAACATTTGTAGAAGCCTCTATATTCATGTATGATAGCATAATCCATAATATAGAAAAAAAAGTGTAATCTTACCATGCATATGGAGCATCATCATCATTAATAGTAATGAATTTTAAGCCCCTCTTCAAAATTTAAGCTTGTATCATTTGCATTCATACGTATAGGTCTTTGGATTGATCCTAAAACCTTCTCCTCTCTACATGCAGTCACCTATTTATTTTTCATAGATGCTTCATCATCCTTTGTAGAGGCAATGTCCTCTTTAACATCTTTCCTGCTCTATCTTCCACTTCATTGTAATAATCTAGTTACTTAGATATGTCTTGCTTGTATTCCTCAAAAAGAAATTTTCATTATATTTCCTCATTTATTGCATCCCTTATTTCTTGTTGCAGAAGTTCTACTTTAGTATTTTCTCGTACATGTTCTTTACCTTTAATTCTCTTCATTGATTTTGCCTTTGGTGGAGCCTCCTCTGGTAGTTTTTCTTTTGATGGCAGCTTCTTCCTTAATGATTGTTCAAGCATTAATGGTTGCTCAAGAATATTTTTCTTTAAGTGTTTTTATATTGTGAATGGTTTTCTAGGCTTAAAGATAAAACCTATATCATATTGAGAAAAGTATAATTTCTTCACTCTTTTTTTTGAGTCTCTCTCTCCTTTATTTCAACATGTTGGACAATGGGGCTTTCTTCAATTTCAATAGCCTCCAAGATATCTGTTAACTTTCCTCTTCCTTCAGTTTGATAGTAACCCTCCTATGTGTCCTTGTATATGTTTTTATTTTTTTTCTTGTGGAATTTTTCTCTAGCACGATAGTCTTTTGCACTTATTCAACCTCAACCTCCATAGGCTCTATCATAGGCTACATCTCTACATCATGGTCAACTACATTTTCTGCTTCAGATGGTTTGTCTTTCCCTAGAGTAGTGGACTTAGATCTTGGTGTTTTCCTAGGGGTGATAACATCAACTTCATATCCACTCATAAAAAAAATATATGCCAATATTTGTTCAACATTTTTAATTCTTCAACTACCAGCAACTTGATTAGAGCATTGTGAGAAATTAAGGTATCACTGGTTTCAGGTTTCACCTAAACTTTGTCTGCCATTTTTCCCAAGCTCCTAGACAAATAAAATGGAAAATCTAAGTGTTTCTTACCTGTGAAGTGTAGCATCAAGTTGAAATGGTATTGATATACTTTCATGAATCTACCCTCACAGGTGAGATACTTCTGGATCACCATTAGAAATTTTGAAAAATACTCTTTAAGGCATGTTCTAGGGATGTATGAAGCCATATCGATGCCTCTATGTTATTCTTTCAAGAAGTCATCACAATTCTGCAATTTAAACTTCTGTACTTTGAGTAAAACCTCTCCTAATCTGGGGACCTTAGTGGCTTGCACAATGGTGGTTGTGAACACAATAAAACTTAACATTCCAACTTTTGACCCAGTGCCTATAAAATTGATAGCAAAGTCCTTTGAAATTTGTCCATTACGTCCCTACAATTTTTTATAGAACCGGAGGCAGCCTACTCTATCAAATTCTTAGGAGAAGGTGGGGTTTTCTTCTAGCTGCTTCATGTCCATGGGATATTATCTAACAATAAATCCTCCTTTATATTGTTTCTTTTATGATGCCATGGCTCTAAAGTGAATTGAACAGTCTATCCTTTCTTTGACACCTACAAATAATTTTAGAGACAACACATAGAGCTTTTGACACTAATAGAAATAATCCTGAGACAACTAAACAGACATCATAGACCTCCAGACCGATATTGAGATAAACCAAGCATCTCACAAGGATGACATAAGGTGCATTCGAGACAAGAAATCAGAATGGAAAAGTGAAAAGGGGATAGGATGACTGAGTAGCATGCATTTCAAAAAATGATGAAGAATGACAATGATGACAAATTATGAGAAAATATGCTCTGATAGTCTTTGAACAAACATTTTTTGATACTCTACAGGATTTTTTCTACCATTAGCAAAATAAAACCAAATTCGGTAGTGAATCCCATGTTTGAGAGGGTATATTTGTTGCAGAAGTGTCAGGAAATTCTGTAGAAAACTATGACCTTTTTACATTGAAGTTGCTGTGGAAGTATGAAAAAGTGTCAAATTTTCTATAATGAATAAATCAGCTTAGGCACAACAAAATTGGTTTTTCTTTGACAATGACTCCCATAAACATTAATGATGACCTTTCAACATCACTAAAGGACCTTTATACATGTGAAATTTTGAAAATCATAAACTTAAAAGTCCTATTAAAACCTAAGACACTTAATCTAATTGACTCAAAAACAAACCTAATGGTTATCATGGATAATAGTGCCTCCAATGAGGATCTTGCACCCATGTGGTGAAACAAAGAACCAACAGCTCCAGTGCCTTATTGAAAACTAAAAATTACAAATTTGATGATGTCCTCTCCAAGTGTTTATGGCCTTCTCCTTAGGTTCAAAATTGTTGAAAATATCACCTTCACTTGCAATCATGATGAAGAAAATTGGAATATATACAATGATGTTTCTTTCAGCATACTGATTTAAGAAGAATAATGTTTTTGAAACCTGCCATTAACAGGTTCTCCTTGACATAATTATCCATCCATATGTTGAAGTAAGAAATTATTGTTTCCATGATATGTTGTGATCTTATAGGGCCCTTTCCAGATATTTTCAAATTTGCCATGTTTCCCTTTGTCTTCTATCTTAGCCTCCCACCTTAAAACCACATCTTGATTATTGAAATTTTCCTCCTTTACCTTTTTTTCAAATTTCTTTTTCACTCTATTTTGAGGTTGCTGATAATTAGTGTACACTTCTTCTCTCTTTTCTTGCAAAGCAATGAGTTGATTAATCCTTCTTTGGACTGAATTTGGCTCTTCTTCTAATCCCTGCAATAATTTCATCACCGAAACTCCAAGGTAAATAGGAAATATTGCTTCAGTACGAAAGACTATATGATAAGGAAAAGCTCCTATAAATATTTTGGTACAAATTCTGTTAGCCCATAAGGAAAATTTTAGCTTCAAGTGCCATCATCTTTTGTTTTCCTACAAAAATTTCTTGATAATTTAGACTATGCTCTTATTTGATGACTCGGCCAAGCCATTACATTGAGGATAATAGGATATAGAGTGACCAATGGTGATATTATACTAATTTCAGAAACTTATCAACTTATTAGAATTGAAGGCCTGAGCATTTTCAGTGATAATATTCATGCAACAACCAAACCTTGATAAAATATTATTTTCCAGAAAATGTATGATCATTGAGTCTATAGATTTCCTTGTAGGGTTTGTTTCAATCCATTTTGTAAAATATTCAGTGGTTGTTAAGATACACCAATGTTGGCTTGAATATGTAGGATTTATCTCGCTAATAAAATCCAATCCCCATTGCTGGGATGGGGCTTCTACAAATATGGGTTTCAAAGGTAATGGGAGCATTTCTTTTTTCCATAAAATATTTGACATTCGTGGTAGGAAAAAATATTTTTGTAAACATATTTGAACATTGAAGGCCAATAAAGGCCTGCTCTAAGTATCTTTTTTATTGTTTCTTTCCAATAGTGATGACCTCCACCCTCATGAAATTCATCAATCACCTTCTTATATTCATCTTCTAATAATTATTTTAGGAGTATCCTACCAGTATCCTTCCAATACAAATTCTTATTCAAGATGTAGTACCTTAGAGATTTCAACTTCACAAATCTACATTTGGACTTTTTCAATTCAGGAGGAGCCCTGTGATGCTGTAAAACAAAAATGACATCCTTATACCAATCAAATTTACAAAATTTTTCTTCTACAGGGATCCATTCTTCTTCTTCAACCATATCTGAAATTTCTACTATAAAATTCACATCTAGAAAATAATTTTTTTTATTGAGTCATCAAGTTTTCTAATCCTTCTCCTTTCACCAATTTTGTAGGCCTAATATCCAAATCATATTCCAGCAAAGTGGGAATCCACTTACTTGTCTTTCCAACCATATTAGCTTGGGTCAATATGTCTTTTACGACATCATTAGGGAAAAAAGGCACAATGTTAGAATGAACAACATAAACTCTGAAATCCTTGAGTGTCATTACTAGGGCATAAGATGTCTTCTCCATAATGTTGTATTTTAATTCAGAATTTCCAAGTACCCTACTGAAAAAAATAAATTAGTTTTTCATTACCTTGATGCTTCCTCTGTAATAAAACTCCTTCAATGGTATGCTTAGAAGAAAAAGTAAAAACCAGAAATTATTTTTAAAAAACAAGATTTATGAGTACTGGAGCTTGAGTAAGAGCCTCTTTTTATCTCTTCAAAAGTGTTTTCTGTCTCATATGTCCATTTAATATCACAATGTTTCGTAAGCATACTGGTGATATGCTTCATAATTTATGAAAAATTAGGGATAAAACTTCTAACAAAATTCACCTTGCCTAAAAAGGATAGGATTTCCTCTCTATTTTTAGGAAAATCTGTCTTCTGAATAGCAGTAATCCTACTTGGATCAATCTTAATTCCCTCTTTTGATATTATATGACCCCATTTTCTGCATTTTTGGAGAATCCTTTCCAATTGGTTGAGATGCTCTTCTTCCTTATTTGAGAACAAATTGATGTCATCCAAATAAAAAACCACATATTTCTCCTTTTCTTCCACAAATGCAATGTCCATTGCCCTTTGAAAAGTTTCTCCTGAATTCATGAGTCCAAAGGGAATTTTGGCATACATAAATTTTCCCCATCGTGTAGTGAAGGTTGTCTTCTCTTGGTCATTTGGATGTACTAATATCTAGTTATAGCCATAGAATCCATCTAACATCAACATTCTTTGAGATCCAACAATATTTTTTAGTATGTGGCCCATCTTGGGAAGAAGATAGTTAACCTTAAGATATGCCTTGTTCAAATTTCTGAAATTGATGCATATCATAATCTCCCCAATTTTCTTCTTTACAGGTAACAAGTTAGCCAACCATTTATAAAATCTCAATGGAACAATTATCGTTTCATGAAACAATTTCTTAATTTCCTTTCATTCAATGGTAGAAGAAATGGATTGATCCTCCTCAATTTTTGTTTGAAAGGATTTTAATTTTCTTTGATGGGTATTGTATTTTGTATGATGTTAGGATCATATCTCTTCAAATCTTCATAACTCCATGCAAAAAAATCAATGTACCTCTTCATCAAATCAACATACCTTTGTTTTACTTCTGAAGGAAGGAGCTTGGACAATTTGACCAACTTGGGGTTTTCTGTAGTACCAAGATTACAATTTTCAACTTCCTCATCATCATATTTCATCTTGGCATTCTTATCCACATCATTTTCATCACACAAATTTTCAAGAGGGATTAATCCTTTAGGAATACATTTTTTTTTCATCTGTATGACCTTTGAATTAGCTTTGGTTTTAGCAAACATGTTTTGCTGGTCAACTTAGATGTTTTCAAACTCCTCTAATTCCAGAAATTTTTTGACTTGTTGATTAGAGTCAGACACTTTCCAATTTGTTATATTATCAGGAATGGTTGGCCTATGTATAATTTCCACTTCACACTTCTTGCTAGGATGAATAGTAATGGTAAATAAGCTAGCTGAAATAGCCAAGGAATCTTCCATAGAATTCTAAGCTCTAGACTTGGTGGTGAAATAATGTTCTTTAAAATTTTCAAGCATTTCAAGGATCATATTTCTATATGCCCTCATTATGACATATTTAGTTTGATAAGTGATTTTTAATTTTTTGATGACTAACTCTGAATCACCAAAAAATGAAATTTTCTTAGCACCTAAAATTTTCAAAACTTCTAGACCCAAAAATAAAGCCTCATATTCAACCATGTTATTTGTACAATCAAAATTAAATTTGAAGGAGAAAAACTTACTCTCATCCCTTGGGATGATAATCCACATACATGCACCAAATTCCTCTCTTCTGGTAGTTTCATCAAAATACATGTGAAACCAACCCTCTTTATCAATATCTTCAACTTGTTGATTTTCAGGTTTTCAAATATTTTCTAATTGTTGATTTTTTTATTCATTAGTGATTTCATTGAAAATTATCGAGGATCCAAACTCAATTTCCACTGCATAGAGTGGGAAGTTTTTATTTTTCCTTTGATACTGACCATGTATGCTATCCTAGACTCTCTATATAACCTCATTTTCTCGCAAAAGACTGGGATAGTGGCATAAGTCATGTCCATTTGCATGGTTCCCTTTATTTTGGAAGCCGAAGATATAGATAATAACATGCTAAATTTTGGAGGGATATCAGCCACCACTATGTCCATTAATACTCTCTTAGCAGGCACTTGAGTCAAACCAACAATCACATCCTTAATAAGTCCAATACATTGAGCTCTTTTGGAATCAAATGAAAACAAGTCTTTGTATGGTCTAGTTATGTCTAAACCCATTCTCTCCATGATGACCTTAGGCATTAAGTTATGATATGCCCCTGAATCTAACATATAATTATGTAAATTCATGCCATGAATGTTTAGGATCACATAGAAAGGTGGAACTTCCTCTTTTTTCTCATCTTATACTCTCTGCCCTAAGAAGATAGTAGGATGATTTTCTTGCAAATTTAGAATATCAGAGGGCCCATGTTGAGTATTAAACATCTTGACAATTTGTCTTATGTATTCAGTGACTTTTATGATCTCACCAAAAGGGACAACAATTTTTATCTTTGAAATTTCATTTTCTAAATTGAAATTAGGTTGTGTTTTCTCAATTTATTTTCCAATAGGGGTATCTTTCTTCTATTCAACAGCCTTTGGACCATCCTTATTAGGTTTATTTTTACTAGCTACTATAGGAACATTTCTATTCCTAAGGTTGTATTTTTTTTCATTTAAAAAATGGCATGCTAATAGCCATTCAAGTAATCAGATTTTTTTTCATTTTCATGATTTCCTATGTCATGGCTAGATTCATCATTCTCCTCTTTTGTTAAGAAAATCCCTGCTTCATCTTCATCCAAAAAATGAATGAGATCCTCTTGAATTTATGGCTGTGTTTCTTCTTCATCCTCTAAGTTTTGCTGAAAAGGAGACCTAACTTGTTGATTAGGCTAATTTATATTATCTCTTGGTATTTGTAGATTTTAAGGTATTCTATAATGAGGATTTCATATTTGGCTTGGTATCGAATACATCACTATTCACAGTGAGAGGTATCATGGTGAAAGGTTTGAGTTTGGAGATAAATGATGAAATCTATATACCAAGGATCAGATGATACAATCAGAAATAGAGACTTGTCAAGAATTGATGGTTTCGACATAGTAGCAGTACTATCATAGGGAAGGTCATAGAGAAGCTTAGCCAAAACTAAAGACTTCTTTGACTTGGATTTGATGAATTCCAAATCAAATTCCTGCAAAATGACAATCCATTTCGAATAATTTACCCCCAAAAATTGACGTGATAAGATATAAGTGATGGGGTTGCAATCTAAAACGAAAGTGGTATTTTGGAGCATGATATAGTGGCAAAATATTTGGACAGCTTGAACAACTTCCAAGGAAAGCTTTTCTACGTACGAATACTTAACTTCGTATCATTGAGATTACAAATCAAAGAATAGATCGGATGTTCAATTCCATTTTCTACTTGGACCAGAACCATAGCAATTGTAGTTTCAGCCATGACGATATATAGGAAATAATCATTCTGATAATTAGGGGGACACATTAATGACACTCGGACAAGATTATCCTTGACAGCATCAAAAGAAACTTGCGCAACTTGGTCCCAATGGAAGGGAACCCCCTTTTTCAAGAGTTGAGTAAATCCTTTAGCCATTTTGGCGTAGTTTATAATGAACCTTCTTAGGAAGTTATCCTTTCCTTGAAGTTTATGTATCTGAAGTAGATTTGGTGGCACAGGCAAATCAAGAATGGTCTGGGCCTTCAATGGGTCGATTTGAATTCCTTATTTTGAGACTATGAATCCAAGAAAATTACTAGAACCAACACAAAACACACATTTAAGTGGATTGAGGCGTATTTTGTAGTGTCGACAGTGTAAAAATATGGCTCTCAAATGCATCGGGTGATCAATCTGACTTCGTGAATGCCCGAGTAAGTCATCTAGATAAGGTTGAACAATGTGCTTGATGTCATTGAAAGTATAGTCTATTGCTATATGAAAATTTTCCACAACGTTCTTTAAACCAAACGGTAGTTTTCTATAAGTGATGTGCCCTAGGGACAGATAAATGTTTCGTTATGTTGATCCTTTGGGTGGATATTGATTTGATTATAGTCGTAAAATCCATCCATGAACGAAAAGATTTCACATCCAGCACAATCGTCAATAATATGGTAGATAAAGGGAGTAGGATAGTTGTCTATTGGACAAGAAATGTTGATGTCCTAATAATCGATGCACACTCTAATGGTTCCTTGTTTTTTCATGAGAGAAACGATGTTGGAAACCCACTCAGTTAGCCGAACAGGGTAAATTAAACCAGCACACAAAAGTTTTTCAACTTCTTATTTGATGGCAGCAACTTTCTTTGGATGAATAGGATGAAGTCGTTGATGCACTGGTTTGACATCAGGATACATATTAATATTCTGTTCAACAATACTAGTATCTATACCTGGAATTTCCTCGTAAGACTAAGAAAATACATCAAAAAATTCATGAAATAGAGAGCGATATGTTTCGAGTTCTAATGGAGAACAAGAAACATCAACATGAATATTTTCTACAATGCCAGGTTTGGTCAAAATATCGATAGAAATGGTTTCTTAAATATTTGACAGATTTTGCTCAAAATCGATTGCATTAATAGGTAAAGAATTCAAAAAGAAATTTTTTATTGATGGGTGATATAGTTCACTAAGATAATTTTCTTCATAATGAGGAAGATGAGAATGATGATGATGATATTCCCATGGTTCTCCTTCTGACATCATGAGTTTCAAAATATTCTCATCTGTCAAGAAAATTGAGGAAAATGGATCTGATGGAGTACCAAAATCTAAGGAACGATCAACCCAAACAACCGGTGACGCTAATTTCAGATTCACCATCCAAGCCAGATAGATTGATTGTTATGCCAGCTCAATAGGGTTGCGTGGAAAAAACTCATCCAACGTAACAATTTCAGAATCACCCATACTCTCGCTTAAGCCAGATGGAGTGGAAGAGATAATGTAGCAGGTCTCTATACTTGCAATTTTTGCTGACGTCGCAGGTGGCGGTAATTCAAAGGTTCCCATGAGAGAGGAATCATTTAAGAGTCCTACACCAATGTTCTAAAGTGCTAGTTGGGGTGCGTGAATGAATGGAAAACTTCCAGTTAACTACGAAGCGAAGGCAAAGAAGGATAGTTGATTGATGACTGTAATTGTACCTTTATATGGAAAGGCGATCATTCTGAAATATGTAGAAATAATTGCAGTTATAGCATGTACCTATGACCTTCCAAGTAGAATATTATAGTCAAGGGGTCCATCAACACCCTCAACATCAACATTCACTATTTTTCCCCCAAGCTCCATATGCAAGCTGTTAATAATACCACAAGATTTATATGTACATCCATCAGAATCCTTCAATGTCATTGACGATTGTGATAAGTGTGGCGAGCCAAGTGACTTCAAAAAATTTAGAGACATAATACAGGTAAATTATCCCTCATCAATAATAGTACGATGAACATGGTGATTGATAACATTTACTTGTATTGAGAATTCTAGTTCTGTTGGTAGTTGCGGTACATAGCCATATGATTAAAGGCAACTAGATTAGAATTAGTCAGATCAATTCCACCAATAGCCGACAATAAAGACTATTTTTAGGAGGGACAATTTTGTAATAGCTCAAGAGCAGACATAGCTGAAGGGGATTGAGCGAAATCTTCAACTATACTATAATTTTGAGCAGTTCTTGCTCGAGGATTATATGTCGATTTGGGGATTAGTCCCTTTGGTGGCTTAATTGTCAATTCAGGAATAGCAGTAGGCGGTACCGATTCCGTAGATGGATTCGTAGTCGAGGTAGTAGGTTGATTAGTTTTCTGACTACCATAATATTTATTACGCATTGACACCAAAATAACTTTTGAAGGTTTTGTAATAGATAACATAAGTACTTGGGAACTAGAAGCTGGATCTGTAGCAAAAAAATTTGTGTCTGGATTCGGAAACAGATCTGTCAACACAGTTGATGCATGGGAAGTCTTAATGATTTTTGAGACTTCAGCACGATGAGGAAAATCCCGAAAAAATGTTCCTCATTATAGATTATGCATGGATAACGAGGTTTCCTAGGTCCAGAAGATTGATCAGATGATCTTTCTTGTAGGTTAGAAGTTTTTTTTTCTTAGATTTCCCCTTTTTCTTACTTCCAGGTTGCTTGTCACTTTTTCCCTTGTCAATTGACATGACATTAATTTCGGAAGAAGGTGTAGGATCAAATTTTGGTAGTATGATGTGTGCTTGCAGTACCAATCAAGCTGTTTCTGGCATGAGAGTCCTTTAATTGAGGAGGAATAGTAAAATTAGATCGCGGTGGGTTAGGAATTTTTTCATAGAGCATGTGAGATTGAGTATAGATCAAATATAAATATTTGGCACATGCAATGACTTGCTCTTCAGTGACGATGCCACCCTTAGCCACATCCTCAGTTATAGATGGTAACAGGGACTTGATGAACCACTCAACAAGGAGTTGATCATGAACAAATGTCTTAACCATTCTATGATGATCATGCCATTCATGAATATGATCAGAAATGTGAGTAGAATTAGTCTCTTTGAAATTGGTCAAGAGTTCTGTTCCAATTTCATATCGTATGGGTAAATGGAAGTGAGTCAAAAACATAGTACCTAGGGTAGTGAAATTATCAAAAGAAGCTCTAGGTAATTCAATATACCATTTTGCAGCTAGACCAGTAAGCATACACTAGAAAATATGGAATCGAACAGAGTCATCATTTAGGGAGTTTGATGAATACCAGAAATGATAAGTCATAACATGAGTCAACAGGTCTTCTCCAGGGTTTCCATTGAACTTAGGAATAACTGAGGGTAATTTGTGAGGTATCACCGGCCACCAAGGAGCATATTTGATTGGATCATTGGTTAGCAAATTTAAATATGGCAACTCTAATTTAGCATTGCAAAAAAAGGCAACTGTCTATTAAGGTCAGGTTGAGAATAGTTAGGGTATGATGGAATTGCTTGAGCAACAGGCCTTTGAGCACCAGCATAAGGAATCTGTTGTTGGTAACCCAAATAGGGGTTGCTTTGATAATCAAACGCTTGAGGATTATGTTTACCAAAACCTAGATATCATACTTGTTGAAATAAAGTCTGAGGTATTTGCGTTTGAGGCTGCCAATGGGTCTGTCCACCAATGTTATAACCCAAATTAGGATGAATTGGATTTGGTTGAGGATAGGTGTAGCTAGGTTGTGGCTGTGACATCCCATAAAATGGTAAACCAACTTGTGAATAAATGATTCCAGATACATGTTGTTGTTGTAAATTAACCAGAGGATTTTGAGTTTATGGGCCCAATACTTGAGGGTATTCAGTTGAAGGACCCGCCTGAAAAGGTTGTTTTAAAAATTTTTGATTCTATAACAGGGGTAAAGATGTATTAAAAAGTGGAAATGATGTTGGTGTCACAGGTTGAACTGGTTGATATGAGTGTACAACCGTTTGTGGTTGATAGGCAAAGTAGGTTTCCATTGAAAACATTCATTTCGACATTAGGTTGACCAAAAAGTGATAGAGTACTATCATAGTGGGTGACCAAAGGTTTCCCCCCTACATTAGGAGGATAATAAGATGGAAAATATTGCTCTCCAAATGCAGGGAGTCCAGTTGAAATGGTACTATATGGAATAGACCTAGAAGGACCATCTTGATATTGCCCTGATGATGTGTATAAAGAATCAAGTCGTTCAGTACTCACTATAGGTTTACTAGTTAGAATACCAGATGATGACATTGGTGAAGTGCATGGGTTTGAAGATGCACCAAAAAAAATTCTAGATAAATATTTATAGCCCTATGGGACCATAGGGCCACCATGAAAATATGATTCTGGTGAAGTTATAAACATCAACGGGGTAGCGAGGGTTGGTACTGACGTAATTGGAACAGATGGCCCAACCGAAGATGTTGGTTCAGGCATGGTTACTTGACCAAATGTAGACCCTTTTGAATCGACGGGATTGTGAATAGGAATAGGATCAACAAAAGAAGAGGGTGGTGATTGAGGAAAAGACTCATACAGGTAAAGATCCTCCCCAAAATGGGTTGGAGTTCAAGGTGTCTCGTCTTGTGGGATTTCTTCAATCGAAATAAAACCAGGGGGAATTATTTTTCCTTCAGGCACAAAGTATATTTCAGGAGCTTAACTGTGTGATATGGGAGACTCAATGGATACAGAAGATTGTGGGATGACCAATGGATGAAAAACTTCCATTTGTTCAACTTCGAGATTTAGATTTTCTATCAAAGAAGAGACCAGATCTGGATCAACTTCCGGTTGAACAACGTCAGGTTTAGGAGGTATGGTCTCACTAATTGGATGGATCGTGACCACGGGTAACTGTGAGGACTCTGTCTTGAAAAGAGTAGATGAACCTGGATGTGTAGAGACAATTTGTGCTAACTTTGGTATATGGGAAGATTATGCTTCACTAGAGGTACTGATAGTACTGGTTTTGGTAGAGTGATTTCACCTTCGCCATCGAGAAGTAAATTCTGGTGGTAAAGGTGTTTTCAATTCTAATCTACGTGAACGATGGGGAAAAGGCTTTTTTTATTCAACGATGACTATTTATTTTAACCAAAAAAAATAAAAGGGTATTACTAGGCAAAATATTTACCAAGAAACTGTGAACTGCAGAATACCTCCTTGCGAACCAAGAAGTACCGGCAGGAAATCTCCCCAAATGTTGTGTTCGATGTATCACAATTTACAAGGCAGCCAACTTAGTTCACTATGGATGGATAGCAACATAAATTTGTCCTCCCAAATATATCCGAAGGTATGTGGAGGCCCAAGTCCGTATTAGCGATGTCTAATGTGAAACCGCACAGTGAGAGCACCCCTTTATACTTTTTGTATTGTAACACCGCCCGATATACCTGAAAGTACATGGACAAGCTACGATATACTTACGTATGTGGAGTGAGGTATCACACTTGAAATTTATCCTAGAAAATTAATGACAGTTGCTATGTTTTACGACGTCGAAACACGTCTCTAGCCTAGACCTTCTAAATGTTATCGTTATGGTTCCAATGATTTGTTAGGTAAATTGAGATAAATTTTAATTTGATGTTGTTTATCAATTTTCCTTTTAAGGTTCACTACGATGATGTATTGGAAATTCATAAAATTCAAACTAAAATGATAAGCAATCTTTCAATTTTAGTTTTTCAATGAAAATCCAAGCTACTAGAGGGAAAGAGCAATCAATTTGAGAGAAAAAAATCAAAGAGCACAAACTAAAATGCAACTTTCCTAATTGTTCCTATGCAAAACACACAATTTACTACATGCAAATGAAAGTTTTTATTTTCAGTCCCTTTAATGTGAATGCATAAAAGGAAACTAAGTGCATCAAATAAATAAAACAAATGCCTTTTACTTTGAGAAATGAGGAATAAAACAACAATTTCTCTTTAATAGGAAAAATGAAGAAT
Organism: Pinus albicaulis; assembly: GCA_034641835.2. NCBI lineage: Eukaryota > Viridiplantae > Streptophyta > Pinopsida > Pinales > Pinaceae > Pinus > Pinus albicaulis. The sequence continues at coordinate 618,866,961 of CM076582.1, forward strand.
ATAACTATAATTTCTCCGACAGGAAACGAATAATTTAACGACAATTTCCTTTTTCAAAAGAAAATGGATCTAATGCAGCAATGAAAATACTTTGAAATTAATTCTTTAATGATAAAGAAAAACAATTTAAATAAAAATTGAACAAACTTTTCTTTCAAAGGAGGAAGAGGCAAATAGAGTTACTGGTCAATATGAGGTATCAGGCTCTTTAAAACACAACAAACAAAAAACTGAAAGAAAATGCAATGACAAACTCAATGGAATTTGGTTGATTCTAGGGTGCAACGCAGTCTCTAAGGGAAGACAGTGTGTTGGAATGCACCCCTGGAAGGGAGACAATGCATTGCAACACACCCCTGGAAGGGAGATAGTGCATTGCACCGCACCCCTGGAAGGGAGACAGTGCGTTGCAAAGCACTGTGTCCTTTTCAACATTGCATTGGGCGTTGAAGAGAACAAAAAACTCAATTTTTTAACACACTTCTAATGAAAATTTAGATTTCAAAAATCCTAATCTTTCAGAGTAAATTCTACTAGGTAAATAAGCAGATATAAACAGAGGAAGATGCACCAAGGATGAAAGGTAAACTCCCTAGTGGAGTCGCCAATTTGTTCTACGGAATTATGGATTACGGATAAAACATTATTCCCTAAATGTGGTGCTCATCTAGAACAACAGGTTAAAGACTTTGCAACTAATTTTCCTAACAGTAAATAGACACATAAAAAATATCTATAAACTTACTTAGAGTCCAAGTGTTTCCAATTCTCCTTCTGTCGCTCTTGTTGTAGCTTCAAATCCGAGCTAGATCGCCAAAATATTTCCTGAAAGAATGAACACTAAACAACAAAGAGATAGAAATATACATATTTCTATTCAAGTTATTCAGTTAAATCAATGAAACATGAACCATATACATCAGCTAAGAATTCATAATATGAAAGACAGAAGCTTATATAGATACATATGTGGGAAAATAAGCAACAATCTTTATTAATGGATAGAAGGGGAGGTTACAACCTAGTGATTGATTTGATGTCACCATCTCCAGTAGCATCCTAGCCTCATCACAATGCACATATCTCCAACAACATGTTACACAAAACAACTTCTCATTTGAAATTCCACCAGCATTTCTCTACTCAATTCTTCTTTCCCAAGCACTAGGATCTGTGCTCAATTTATAGAGGAGATCAAGGTAGTTTCACAAGAAATGAATTTCTAACAATAGGCAAGACATGTTCCCAGTCTCAGAGGTATTAAATGGAGACATGGATTTGAGGTTTGACACATATTCACTCTTCTAGAAGGTAGTGGCCAAGTGGAGATTCTAGAACAATGATAATTTTGCTCCGAAATGACCAATGCACCCTTAAGTGTCGGGAAGTGCTTTGCAGAGCACCTTTGAATGAAGGTACCTACATATGCAACACACTTAACCCCTTGAGAGACTACATTGGTGAGATCATATATGTTATAATATAAAATTCAAATCTTGGAAACCTTGTAGATGGAAGTCATAGATGATTTGTTCTTGTTCTTTTTCTTAGGGCATGTAGCAACTGAAATGATAGGGGATGATAGGCCCTATTCATCAGTCTTGGGGATGATGTCCAGTTAACCAGGTCATTGGGAATGGTGCCCAAATTAACCTATAACAACCCTTCTTTAATTTTTCCACGACCTTGAGCTCGCTGCTTTTTTCAAAGCCCGTCATTGGATGAGGCCCCTTCTTGGGCAGGTCGGTGATCCGGTGGATTATCACGGCGTTAATTAGAATGCGGCCCTAGAACCAAAAACATCCTTCATGAACTAACACCAAAAACTGACACACACGGACAGTAGTGATCATATATCTCCAAAAATATGGGATCTGCAACATATTTATGATCACAACATTGCCAAGCCTAGATGCCCACAACATTAGCTCAACTTTTACTACATCATCATAGATTACCCTCTCCAAATAGTATTTTGGTGCTAGTTCCGAGAATGTTTCTTCATTTTCCAAGTCGTGATCATCAAACTTGACACTTGGTATCTTTCCAATCATATCTTCACCAAGAGGAACCACCTCCAGGACTAGAGGCATCTGAAGGTAGTCTCACACTATGTCTAATTTCTTTGGGGCGTGCACGGAGGGCCTGCGCAGCTTCACATATGGAGGGAACCATGAGATGTGATCAATGTATGCAACCTCTTCGGTGGAACTCATTGGTCTCTTTGAGGGGTCACCGATAGGTGATCTATCCTTAGTAGCTAGACGCAGGGATGTCACATTCCTCGGGGAGGTTTGTGGCTTCCAGGTGGACCACTTTGATATTTTTATTTTTCATTTAGTAAGGGTGGACATGAATTCTTCAACCTCAGGGATCACTTCATGGACATCGTCTGATTCTGACTCAGTGGATGTTGTGAGAGGCATCGAGTGCTCTTCGGCAGGTGCACTCTCTGGATTGGTGGCTTTCATTCTCGGATAGAAGATAAATTCAGGATTTTCTCACGTCATATGGGGTCTCTCGACTAGACATACAATACTTACAGGCATATGTATAGAAAAAATCATGTATAAGCTCAGGGTGCAATGTATTCATAAAGCAAAGGAACCAATTATGATCCGCACCCTTCCTTTTATATGTGATCCAAGGTAAAACTGGTGATATCTTCATTAAATGCAACTTACCTCCATGAAAATGGTCAAAAATCTTGTAAGATCGCCTCATTAAATGAATAAAACCCACTCCATCCAATGGTAAAATTACTTTTTCACTCAGTTTCACAATTCCAACTGCTAGTTTCTTCTCCTGAGCATCACCCCTATGCTCCCATCGCACCTACATGTGCCTTTTTTTTGTGTTGCATGAGAAAACTTTGATTCTTATGCTCCAGCCACATAATCATTTTTTCAACAAAATATTGTCGCTATATGGCTTCAAACGACTTCCGTTGAAATACCCGGGAAGATTCTCATCACGCAACGTGGCCAAGCACACCACACCTCCATCATTGATTTCCTTCACAATGTATGGCCCTAACCAATGTTTCCTAAACTTCCTTGGGTGGTGCACAAACTGACTGCCGTATAACAAGACCAAGTCTTCCTCCTTGAATAATTTTTGTCTGATGTGCCTATCGTGCCAGGAATTTTCGCGTGCCTTCTGTACTTGATGATGGAAGTTAGCGATGATTCAATCCTCTTCTAAGGCAACAAATTGCACCAATATTTCCTCCATTATATCAGGCTCAACCATATTGGTGAAAGTTGCGATGTGCAGGCTTGGGACAATATGCTCCATTGGCGTGATCGTTTCTTTCCCATAGACCATCCTGAAAGGTGTTTTCCTCATCAACTTCTTGCATGTGGTCCTATAAGCCCATAACACAGAAGGGATGCGCACGTCCCAATCATTCTGTTTGGAATTACAAATCTTTGTGAGTTCATTCTCCAATATTTTGTTGAAAGCCTCTATTGCGCCATTTTCTTATGGGTGATAAGGGGTACTCTTTTGGTGATGGATCTAAAATTCCTTTGTTAGAGCTTCAATGGTTTCATTAACAAATTTCATACCTCCATCACTCATAAATACCTTCGGACATCCAAATCTAGTCAAAATGTGTTCAAAAATGAAGTGTGCAGTAGTATCTGCAGTACAATCCTTAACTACCTTAGCTTCCACCCATTTATCAAAGGCTTGCAGGGCCATCTGTGGCTGTAGGGACAATTAATATCTGCGTGAGTGCTTTCCTGTTATTTTACATGAATCACAGGCCCAACAGTCTCCATGTGCATCACTATGTAGTGTTTGCCACCATAATCCAGCATGCAACACCTTCTGTGCAGTGGCTTTCCCAACATAGTGACCTCCTGCCACCCCTCCATGAGCCTCAGGAAAGATATCCTGCCTCTCATGTTCCAACACATATCTTCTCAATAATTCATCTTCCCCCAAATTGTACAACTGACCTATAATCAAGGTGAAATCAGCTACGCGTGTAACCAAATCCTTCTTCTATTGTACTGAATATTTAGCATGCGCCCTTCCAATAGTTAGGAAGTCAATAACACAGAACCCATCCTCCAGACTGGTTGTTTCTTCCCCATTTTCAATCTATGACAAATGATCAGGTCCGATATTTAGTCTTCCAGGATTCACAATTATTTCAAAGTCATACTCCTGAAATAGCAACAGCCATCTGAAAATCTCCCCCCCCCTCCCCAGTACAGGCTTACTGACCAGGTATTTCAAAGAAGAATGGTCAGTGAACATTTTGGAGTGCCCTCCTAGCAGACAGTGCCTGTATTTTTGTAGAGAATATACCATGGCCAATCCTTCCCTTTGTGTGGTTAAGAAGTAGTTGCGTTCTTCATTGGAGAGCTTCCTATTAGAAAAAACAACTGGGTGATCAATGTCTCCTTCTCCTGGCTATGCTAGAACAACCCCAAGTGCTATCCTAGATGCATCCACATCCACATGAAAAACCTTAGACAAGTCTAGGAATATCAAAATAGGTGCAGTGACTATTCTCTCCTTCAGTAGCTCAAATCTCTTATGACATTCCTCATCCCATAAAAATAACACATCCTTCTTCAGTAACTTCTCCATTGGCACATTGATCAGATCATAACCCTTAATGAACTTCATGTAATAACCAGTGTGCCTAGGATGGAGCGAAACCATTTCTCATTTATGGGAACTTCTAGGTTGATGATAACTACTATCTTGGTTGGGTCTACCATCAATCCTTGCTAACATACTATATTCCCTAACAAAATTCCAAAAGGTACGCAGAATATACATTTCTTCAGGTTAAGATAAATTTGGTGCTTCCTACAAGTGTCAAGCATCATGCACAGGTTTGACACATGTTTCTTTACGAATACAAACACTTTCTAGTCATCAAAATATACCTCCAAGAATTTACGCATCAATTATTTGAATACAACCATGACCATGCGAGAGAAGATCGCAGGTGCATTTTTCAATCTAAAAGGCATGATAGTGTACTGGAAAGACCCCCACTCTATTGCAAAGGTGGTCTTGCCTCAGTGTTCAGGTGCAATTCTGATCTGATGATACCCCGAAAATCCATCAGTAAATGAATAAGATTGTTTTCCTCCCACATTATCCAGGATTTCATCAAAAAACTGAGTAGGGAAAGGGTCATGCACACAAGGTCCATTCAGCTTGCGTAGATCTACACAAATCCTTATCTCTCCTTTGGTATTCTTCTCCTGAACCACCATTGGGCTTACCCAATCAGACTATTATACACACTCAATGATGCCTGCAACCACCATAATTTCTAATTCCTCTTTTACTTTATGCTTGTATTTAGGATTCAATCGGTATAATCACTGCTTGACAAGGTGCACATCTCGTTTCAACGTAATCTTCATAACACCTAGGTCTCCTAAAATTTCGTTGAGTTCATATAACTTTGTAGGAAATAAATCTTGATAGTCTATCAGCAGCTCCAAAATATTCCCTACTGTATCATCATCCTTGTAATCCCCAATTTTGGCCAACTTGGGCTGCTCTTTTGTCTGACTGTTGACTTCCTCCAACTTTAGAGGTTTAGTTACATCGATCATTCGTAATGAGGGCCCTACAATTTCATGCTCTCCTTCATATTTAGGGACGTTAACATTTCATGGATCATCTTCATTATTCTCTATTGGCAAGTTCCTGTAGTTGAAAATATCTTGCATCTGCGCATCCCATGTTGGCGTAACACATTCTCTTCAGGGTTGGGATTCATCAAAGAGAAGAGCATCTATTTCTTGTAGGGCTTCATCCAATTTTTTTGATCCCCCAACCAATAAAAATGTTGATAAGGAATCATCATTCATTTTAATCCAATGGTGAGTTCCTCGGTGCAACTCTATTTCCAAATACCAAGTGGTAGGTACCAACCCTAATGAGTGAATAAACATATGAACCCACTCATCCCAAGTATTTTCCTTCCAAACGTCTATACGCATGGACAGGTGTTTGCGTGGGTCTCCATGACCATAGAACAGTTTAGTTGGTGGGGTAGTGGGAAGTTCAAAGAGAAACTTCATCATTTTTCTACATTCCTCCCAATCCTTAAAGACATCCTTGCGCATGTCCCACCAATGTGCTAGAGTTGCGCGCATAGTGAGATCAAGCACCAAGAACCTTCGTTCTTCTAGGACAACCTTTTATAATTCTTCCAGAAATACTTTGACACTACTTGAACCATCAAAATAGTTTATTTCTCTTGCCTCTAAGGAGATGCACTAGAATTTCTTAGTGATCTTGAGGCAGTGTAGCGTGAAAACATCGTGCAACTGATTCTGCCAGTTCTCCATCTCTCCATCCGAATATGAGAACATGAACTATCCTTCTCCCAATTCAACATCCCATCAACTGTACGGTTGATCCAATCTTTGTCCCATGCAGTCAAATTGTAAATATGGTCGACATCATCTCCTTCACGTACAGGTTCTGTATATCTTTCTCTTTTTGTTGGATCTAGTGGGATTATCACTCGCATAACATCATTCTCAAAAATCATGCTTCTACGCTCCAAGTTGATAATGCCTCCCATATCAATGGCCCAATATAATTGCAACAGTGCAGGGTATGGGTCTGTATCATCCATGATTTATATCACTTCAAAATCCATGTGTACCTTTACTCCAGTAATGTCTACCAGGACTTGTGGAATTCTTCCAAGTGGAATGATATTACGGTGATTAGCCTTGCATAACTAAATGGTGTACCATTCCATCTTGGGTTCTCCCATCTTCTGCCAAGTTTTCTTAGGTATAAAATTTGCATCAGACCCCTGATCCAAGATGAATTGATCCATCTCATACTCTCCAACCTGCACATTCATGTGCATATACTGACCAATTCTCTTATTGTTCTTATAAATCTTGTTCACACCCTTAGTATTCGTTCAAGGTACTTCTTTTTCTGCACAACTATCTATCAAGGCCTCAAGATTATATATTTAGTTTTGATTTTTTAGTAGCTTAATGCAGGCTTGTAGGAATAGTTTGACTTCATCATTAGCCTTAGGTTCCATGATAGACTTTGATGTGGATGCTCCTGCAGCAGTAAAATCCTTCCTAGCTTCAATGAAAGTCTCTTTTTCCTTCTGCAGGTTGAGTCCTTCTTACTTATCAGACGCCTTTCTGATCAGTGTCTCTGCATCAACCTTCTTCTCCTCATTCCTCCAGTGGCAATACCACTACATGTAATTACATTTACACTTGGACCATCATCATGCAATTCATATTTATCCTTTTGTATGTTTTTCATAGGTGTATGCTGTTACTTTTCCTACATCTTAGAAGCTAACATAGAACAATATTTGATTACCTAATCAAATTGCCTATGGTACCTGTAGGATTTTTGCATTGGTTTTGGGTAGTCGCGTGCATAGTGTCCAACGTCTCCACAGTTATGGTAGATTAATTTCCCTCTTCATCGAACTGTGCCTACACCTCTCCCCCGTCCCCTTCCTCTTGTTGGGGATCCCTCCCATCTAGAGGAAAATGCTGGTGATGAAAGGTTGGCCTGCACTCTATAAAGGTTAGAATTTTCTGATTAGATTGAATATCCAGTAGTGCTTCTCACCATGGCCAACTGAAGAGAAAAATCTGCACCACTCCTGCTTTAGCTCTATCACATAGATTCATAGTCGAGGGAAATGGTATGCATCATGCCATCGATATATCCTACAATCAGCACACCATAGTGTGGGGGTACTTGGCCCAACAACATTGGGACGGAGTGGATTTGGTCTCCCTGCTTGCAGGTAATCCGAGAACAGAGGGCACTGATCTTTGGTGTGGCCAACACCTTTGCAACGTATGCACTAGACATCTATGCCAATTTCTTTACCCCGATATCTGCGTAAATTTGAATTTCTAAGAGCATAGATTCCAGTCGGCTTTGAATTTTTAGTGCTCCAAAATTAGGCATCTTCTCTAGGCACAACTTCTAATTTCATAGAAACTTCCAAGGCTTCAGCCTGAGAATAAATATTTTTTTGACCCAAAGGCGCATGCAGATGTGTCAAAAACATGGCAATGAACCATTCCTTATGTTGTTTATCATTGTAAACAAATCCTCAGTCGTTGATGGAGATTGGTTTTCTTCATCCATTGTTCAACTTCCCAAAATTATTCCTTCAACCCTTACTTGATATCTTTTAGTTATGTTATGCACAGTGAATAGGACCATGGCTTTCGGAATTGCTATTTTAGGGCATCCTTAATATATGCAATAGTAGGATATATGTTTTGAACGAGATATACCATGAACCAATCTAAAGCGCGAACTTTTAATGCCATAGCCAACTGCACTCTTTTGATAGCATCAATATTAACATTTTTCATAGTCCACACTTCATTAGCCATAAACCAAAACCAATCCATATCCTCATCCCCTGCACCCTTAAAGGTGGGTAGCTTCATATGCATGGCCATATCTTCTGCAGGTCGTGGTGGTGGTGGGGTAGGACATGTATTACTCCTGTGCCAGTTTGACTGTGGTGTCGTAGGAGGGATACCTCCAATGTGCATAGCCTCGGTACCTTCTATATCGGGTGAATTTCTTAGAGGAATGTATACAGATCTGTCCCCTCTCTGATTGACCCGATAATATTTTCCGTTGTGCATAGTTATTTTTATCTAATCAGGGGTCATTCAATCAGTGTGGCTGCAAAAAACACCATTTTCACACAATAGCATCTTAATCAGCAAAGGAAAAGTTTGAAAGAATTTACCTCTCAATCCCTTGAAAAATATCCTTTCAACTTCAGAATACGACACAAATTTTTCTACTGCAAATTCTGTCACAAAACCACCCAATATGTTGTCAACCTAGTGATCTATAGTTCAGGTGTTGGAATTATCAATCCTTTCCAACTGTTGGATCAATTAAGGCGTCCAATGCATGAACTTGTCGTCTTTCCAATAGGTTTGGAATTCTGCTAATATTGACAACCACTCCTGAAATTCATCTGCAAAGGTCATGAAGAAGATCTCATGAACCTCTGTGAAAATATACTTGTTCTTTCACTCTTCAGTAGACAAATTCTTACTTGTGTTTTATTTTAGGGAAAATTCCTAAATTTGTTTCTCAAAACAGTCCTCTAGTTCAAGATTTAAGGGTTTCCACAACATCTAATCTCTCTCAAAATGATCCCAGTCCCAGCCACGGAACCATTTTTTGGCTTGAGGGGTCCTAACCAAGGTTTGGAGTTGAGGTTAACCGACAAAACCCTCTTACTCCTAGCCCTTTCAGCAGTGACCTACTTGCACAAGTTAGAGTCTCATCGAAGCAATTTGGGGGGGTGATGGAACTAGGTTTCCACATACTAAGATAGAATTAAATGATGTGGGTGCCTTTAGATATAAAATAACCATGAATAGACTTCCGCAAAAAATGCCCTAACCATAAAACCCTAACCAAACATATTTAAGTCATTTATACATAATACCTTGCACATATGCTAAAAAGAGTATGAAATCCATGTAATAACCCTTAACACATATTATTAGAGCCCAATAGTACTAGATCCATTCAATAATAATTCATCTAAAGATAGAAACAATTGCACAATCGATCTGAATACAAATAACACAGTAATCAGAAATAACATGTAGAAATGATCATAAAGCAAATAACAGATGCATTTCATCCTCAGATATCATACAAAAAAGTTCTTCATTCATTAATAGTTAAAATATTCCTTACAAACCTTTAGTTCACCCGTGCACAGCCAGTCGGGTCCACACACAACATGAATAAGGTCTCCGTGCACACAACCAACATTAGCCTTTTAACACACAAAATTCCACTAGAATACCAAAATACAATCAACCCTCTATCATCCATACCATTATTGTCCTCTATCAACTCGATATAAAATTATATTTATACTTTTAGCCTGCACTCATCTAAGGTCCACAAACCATGGTTTATGGCCCCTAGTTCTACCCTTTGAACCATTACAAATCATGAGGGCCTTTAACCCGCCCCAAAGCCCCTTGACTTGTGCTGCGCATGACTAAACTTACAAAATATTTACAAAAATATGTAATAAATGTATCAAAATTTTGTCTTAGGGGACCCCACTCCAACACTCAAGGACCCTTGAAATATCTTCTTTCTGCTTTAGAATATGACACAAACTGATCAATGGCAAGTTCACTCACAAATCCTCCCAAGATATGATCGATCCAATGATCTATTGCACGGGTGATCTTATTGTCTAGCTTATCTAATTGTTGAAACATTTGGGGAGTCCACTCAATGACTATGTCATCCTTCGTGCATGTATTGAATTCATTTAATCCTTAAAACCACTTCTGTAGCTCAATTACAAAGGAAAAAATAATATCTCATGAAACTATGTATATATGTACTTCTGTACCCACTTTTCAGTAGGTATCTTAGATCTTTTATTCTCTTGGATCACGAATTCAAGGATCTTTCTATCCAACCAATCTTGCAATTAATTCTGTGAAGGGAGTCACAACATCAAATCTCCTACAAAATGATCTAGGTCTTGGCAAAAGAACCATTTTTTGGATTGAGGGGTCCTGACCCAGATTCAGAGTTTATCGCGCAACTAACAAACCCTCCAACTACTAGCCCTTTTGACAATGACCTGCTTTCATAGATCAAAGTCTCACTCGAAGTAGTATTGGGGTGTGTTGGAACTAGGTTTCCATACCCTAAAGAAGAAACTAATGTAGTGGCCCTAAATATATTGATTGCAGAACTTATACAGATCGTAAATAGACTTGGACAAATATAGAATAATACTTATCAGATCACTGAAACATAATCACATATCACTTCATCGCAGATATATAATAACAAATCCATATCTACGTAATGCATAATAAATTAGGTATATTCATCCATGTATTCAACCATAAATATAAATTCATGGATAAATAACAGATCTACTCGCGCAAATACAAATAAGGATAACATAATCAAAGCGATCTCAAAAAATAACCAATAAATAGATAAAAAAATGCACAACATAGTTTCTTTGACAAAACAGTATTTGTATTAGATCCAAAGAAATTTAGTACATTAGACTTTCCCTTACACTTTACCCTTCCGCCCACACAGCCAGCGGAGTCCGCACACAGCCAGGACTAGGTCTCTGCGCACACAGCCAACAGGAGAATTTCTACCCAACCCGGACTGAAACCCTTACAAAAATATTATAGACGCATAAACACTTAGGTCAAAACATTATATTAAGTTACTCTTTAATTAGACTCTATCTATCTATTTATATCCAATCTAGCACGCAGATACTATGGTCTCAAACCATGATCTAAGGCCCATAGTTTACCCTTAAAGCCCTTTTAAATAAAAGAGGATCTTTGACCCGCCCCAAATCCCCTTGACATTTTTGGGCAATGTGCATATACAAAAATTATACAAAAAATATACCCCATGGGACCCTGATCCAATAGTAGACAGAAATGGTAGATCAACCTCAAACAACTGGAAACTCTCAGGTTTTCATGGTTGGAATGGAACCTATCGTTATTACCATAAGATCGAAAGACTACCCCAATCCATCCAAGGCTCATATGGAATTTATAGATCACCCTTCCTCTTCCATGCATCCTACTTCTGGTCCTTTCCAGATTGAGAGACCTAGTAGTGACTCCATCATCCAACCACCCCTAAAGGTGTTCTTCAAAAATCGTCCTATAATCTGAATACGAGAGCTGCACAACACTAAAATATTGTAGAGTATCTAGCTCAAGCACCTTTGGTGATGTCGAATTTTGAGGTCCTTCAGTTGAGTCCATCACAATGGAAGGCGATACTTTCCGTTATTAGAGGGATTGATCCCGTAGATTCAAATCTTATTAATTTTGATCTCGAGAATTTCATTCCTCACCTCCCATCTCAGGTGGATTTTCTGATTCAAGTTACCATCATGGGAAATAACATTCATAGTACTATCATTGATGAAGGCTCTTCAACCTACATCATGTATTTCGCATGCTGGAAAGCAATCTACTCTCCTTCGTTGAGTCAATCCCCGAATACCTTGGAAGCTTTTGAAAATAGAGGTTCTCGGTCATATGATATTCTCAAAGCATTGCCCATTCCATTGGAGGGAAAAATGGTAACCTTAGAAGTTGAGGTGGTAGATGCCAACTTGAATTATAATCTCCTTCATGGAAACAGTCGGACTCATGCCATGGTTTGCATGGTCTCCACCCTTTTTCGTGTCCTCCATTTTCATCATCAGGGAAACATAGTGACCGTCGATCAGTTGGATTTATTTTCCTATAATTCTTCAACAGGAAACATTCCATATGTTGGGAAGACCGCTACCCCCTATGATAAAATTGGTCTAGGTCTATTCAAAGGCTCATCCCTTATGGGAACTTTTACACTCCCGCCTTCGAATGTCATTGTTGTTAATATGATATTGTCTAGTCACGGTCCATGTTAGTTCCAAATACTAACCAGTTCGAGAGTTTTGGTGGTGGTATGCCTATGAGCCCTGCTAAACAAATGTATCAAAGTATTCTCATGGCATTTGAGGCTTCATCTAGAACCAATGGTCATTTGGTTTCCTCAGTGGACACTTATGTGCAATCTCCCTAGTTTTTTTCTTACGAATCTCATGATCCCTTGAATGATATTTTCCCCACTGACAAAAGTATAGTGGAGCCAATGTCTCTTGAAGAAAATCAATGGGATGATTGATATCATTGTTACTCATTCCTCCCAATCCTAGGTGACATTTACACCTATCTAGAATCACATGCTTCATTTGTACCAAATGACCCATTTAAGAATCTGACCTTGATTAATGAAGTGATGTCCAAAGGGAACATGGGAAATATTACTCCAATAAAAATCTCTGGGATTGTCGAGAATGTATGTTTCCGGGTTTCTTGTTCTCCCCATGAGCTCAATATTTACATTGATTTTCTCAAAAAGCATGACTGACCCACTTCTTTTGACCTTGTTCTTACTGTTTGGTCACTTTCTCAAGGGGACATGATTTCCATGCTCCGTAACCCTTACTCGGGCAAGGGGCATGGGAACTTCACTGTTGTTGTGAATTTTTTCACACAATTGGGCGAGGTAGTGCCTACACGCAATATCAACTGTAGAACACTGGTTTTAGTTTTGTTAATCATGACAAAAATTCGTCAGCTGAGTTCATTATTGAACTCTATCTGAAAAAATATTACATGTAATCATTAGTGTGATACTTTGTACATTAGCGTTCTATTCATTAGTGTGCTTTTGATTGGATTTTTGGTGTGATTGTTTGCTTTACGGAAATGTTTCCTCTTCTTATCTTGTGTTCCACTTGGTTTGCAGATGTCATCGAATCATTATGTCATTTTTGTTGATGGCACTTTCTGTAGCACACGGAACCTATCTTCCGCAGCATGGGCACTCTTTGACCTTAATGACAAGTTGATTAATTTACAAGGTATATGTTTGGGTCAAACAACAAAAAATATTGCCGAATATATTGCGGTCATAGAGCTATTATCAGATGCTATTTATCTTGGGATTAGAGATTTGGTTGTTAAATTATACTCACAACTCATTGTGTTACAGTTAAATGGCCATTATTTTGTGTGAAATCCTCAAATTTTGCTTATGTTTTTGCTTGTTAGATTATTGGAAAGGCATTTCGATTTTATCAGATATCAACGTATTCCAATACATTTAAACACATTAACATATACATTAGCAAATCATGTATTAGATAGAAATTTGTGCAATATATAAAAAACCAATACATCATTATGATACACAAGTAGCCATAGAGACATGAATATGCATATATATATATATATATATATATATATCGGTTCTATCATGTTTTTTACATCCAAAATCTCAAAAAATATGTGTTATGTTATAAAAATGCTCTTCTAGCCTACATTAGTACAAAAATTTAAAAACAGGGCTACTATCCACCCACATGGTTCTCATGATAGCAAGTGACTGCTCGAATCACTCACTAGAGTAGCCGACGCAGTCTTCCTAGAAAATTGACCATATGCCTCTGAAAGCAAAGAGGAATGTCATCAAAGGTAGCATACTCTATAAATAATCTCGTAAGGCCTACCAAGCTCTTCTCTAACTCAGCTAGTGTGTCTAGTCCCTCCTCATAAGGGACATCCTCTACTGCGCAAGCTACCATCCTCACGATCAGTGACATACTAGATGGTCTCTGAGGACCCATATTTTTAAAAACATCATATGTTTATGTTTCATAATTCATAACAAAAAAATTCAAAAAGTAAAAAATTTCAAAAAAACAATTTTTACCTACATCATTCCACTGTGTACTTGGTGGAATGGGTAGATTTGGATCTCCCCTAAATTCAATGCTTGCATATGCTAAGTCCTCAACCATTATGAGTTGATGACGCAACCAGCTAAAAAAGGATGTAGAGAAATACATTTTTTTCCCCCAACCTATCGGGGCATGATCTCGCACCACCTCATCAGTCTTGGGTCCCTCGAGGTTGGATCATGGATCTCCAACCGCTGGTACTGAAACAATGATACTCACACTAAGAAAAAGGTCACCAAAATGGAACTATACCAAGATTTTTTCAGCTGCGCTGTCTTGCACTTGGTTAATTGGCTCTTCATGTTTTCCAATAACCCGTCGCACCAATTGAACATCATTGGGTCCAAACAATCCACTGCATATTAGAATTGATATTTCATTTCCTCATGCAATTCCTTGGCTCTTGCCACTCTATTTATGCAATGAAGGATTGTGCGCAAGGGAAGGAATCTAATAAAGAAAATATCTATCTTCCCTCTCTCAGTCTTTCGAGCCCCGGGATACTGTCTTTGGATGAGCATACTGGTACTCTCACCCCCTGCACGAGCTTTGGAGAGTTTGATTCTCTCCCCTCTCTTGGACAAGTCTCTAATGAAATATATGTCCATGATATCTAACTCTAATTCCTGGTCCTCGATGATGAATATTTATACATCCACATCCCATACTCTAATAAAATATTGTAGCATCTCTAGCTAAGCTCTCAGTCCTGATGTTTCAAAGAATTTTAGCAAACCACAATTGCACAATTCATTTAAGAATTTTTTTTTGCAGTTCTTGGTGGTACTCCACCTCATGGCCTAATTCTTTCCATTTGATGACCATCTCCGTTGAAACAACATGCAAAAAATGTTCACAAGGCATTTTAGGAGCTTTCATCAGAGTAGTTTTGGAAATAATCCATTGAAATGAGTGGATTTATTGTTTCAAAATCTTCCTCTCAGCCAGTGCAACTATCATAATTAATTAGGCACTGGCGTGTGCTTCCCTAATGGGCTAAATGCAACCAGCACAGGTCCGATAGCTTGAAACCACACCGACCGTGAGCAATTTTCAGGTCTGGGATCCTCCTCCCATTCTCTTTTTCTAAAACAAAATTCTAAAAGAATTGAATTAAAATAAAGAGGAGGCTTAAGGCCCTTATCTGGCACTGACAGATCATTGATGTTGTCCTAGATTGACTGCACCACTGATTTGAAGTTCAAAGGGAAAATCGGTAAAATGCACTTCTACAAATAGAAAGGTGAAAATGAATTTACTTTTTGGTCTATTTATAGATTTTTAAAATATTTTTGCTATTATTTTATTATTTTTCCTCGATATTAGTGATGTTTTCTATTTTTGTGTAGTGATAGGACCTTTGCACTACTGGTAATTATTTTTTATTCAAACGAGTTGTATTTTATCTCTTTTTCAGGCTCGGTAAACATTTATGAGAAAGGAACCCCCATGGAGTCAATTTTAAACTCCTTTTTTACTCTTGAAAAATCAAAATATTTTTGAGTACTTGTCATTTTGAACTCGTTAAAGTTAATGAATTGACGTGGTCTCAGTATATGTTTACCCCTTTTACGGGCTGATATTTACTATTTACGAAAAAGAAATACCTTGATCGAACATGATCAAGAGGTTCTCTCAGATATTATTTTATACCTTTTTGGATTCGAGAGAAAACTTATGAAAAGGTACATGATGGAGTTTCCTTTTCTTTTCAAACTCTTTAAACATGAAAAGTTACCGAGTTACCCTTTTGTTGGACTTGTTAAATATGAAACAATGAAAGACTTGTCATTATGACAAGACCTCCTTCCTCCTTCCTAAGGCTCGTTAAATTTAGTAGGATGTATTCATTTGAAGAATGAACTAACATGCTCATCACATGTTATCCTCTTCATGCTGGCTATGAAAACTAAAGAGGTACTCATTAGCAATAACGGGGGGAAATTGAAAGTGAACATCCTATGTGTATTTTGAGTAGCTTGTCTCTTTTGAACATGGAACTCCTCTGTAGTTCGTGTTAGGTTGGGGACATCCTATATTTGTCACTTTTCATCCATGTTTTTGGAAAATCATTTTCCTCTCATATGATTACCAATTTTTTTCAACATGAACTTTAATCCTGTTTGAATCAAATTCTTCCACACTCAATAATCGTGTCATCAATATGTTCAATAGAATTCCTTTTTCTCAAACATATTTAGCTTATCTGACCTCCTCTATTACAATCCCGAATCACTTATATCATCTTGAGATATCTGTTGTTTCATGTCGATGATGTGGGAATCATTATGGCCCTCCTTTGACAAATCACTTCCTACTGAATTCAACTCATTATCAGGGAAGGTGATTTAGAAATCTCTTTTCAGTACCTTGGATCTTGCATGCCTCAATGGAAATTTCTTCGTGTTTGAAAATAGGTTCACATCATCAACCTTAGATCGAATGATTCTACAAGTGTTCTAATTCAATACATTCTTTCACACTTGTATATTGTGTTGTCGCATCTTGAGGTACATCATCATTATTGGTGGTCTCTCTCATGCTTGGTAATGATTTTCATCATTGATTGGTTATCAGGTGGTCTCTACCATGTTTGATACAAACACATATATTCACATGGTTATATTCCTACATTGGGTTAATTGAGATCGTGATGAATACCTTCGGTAACATTTTATTTTGATCTAGGCTACAGGGAGTTATTGATTATTCACGATTGGATACATGATCCTATTTATACGGATGGTTGCGTCCATACCGTAGATACATTTCTATGATCTCTTTAAATGGGTGGCTGCAACCATGTCGTGGTTTCATATGTTGTTTGATACCTAGTGCAGATTCATGTGGTTAGGCATGTTCATACCAGATATGTCATATATTGTAAAATGTTTGATTTGGCAGGTTTCTTGGTGGTGATTTGAATTCTTTGCCTTGGTTCGTAAATTATTTCAGCCATCACTCCTCGTTCTACCTTCATGATTTATGGGGCATCTGTTACACATTAATTTTTCACCATGCTGATTTACCATCCCTGATCTTGAAATGCCTCGTGACAAACCCCATGCAATGTTTCCACCATGAAGAAATATGTTAATACATCCCCTGAAGACTCAAATAAAACTGTCTTGGAATATTACTAAAGAAACTTGGTCAAAATCCTAATTTCCTGGTTCAATGCGTTTCCTGGTGTCATGCTTGTGCTGATGTCAGACTGAAATTTTTTGGCTTAGCACTTCCAGTGCCATTTTATTTCTTGGAAATCTATGCTAATCCATTTCTGGAAGTGTTTCCTTAAATGGAGAAGAATCTTCTACCTCTATAATTTCCATGGTGGCAAGTTAGTTATTAAATGGTGGTGATAGAGTTGAGCTCTTTGATGTTAGAGCTTTGATCTCATCCATGGCGTTTTATCCTTAGAAAGTGGACCTTCCTACTCCTTTCATGGGCTCCCAACATCTTCTCCCTTATTATAAATTTGTGCCCCTCTTTCCACTAATGTTAGTCCTCGTTTGTCATTGTTTGGCTAGTCTCAACTCTTGTTCCCTTTACTTTCTTGCAATGCGATAACGCCTAAGTGTTCAGGAAAAGGAATGCTTTAGAGCTTCAATGAAGGACTTAGATTTTCACCAAAGGGAGGTCTGCAAAATCAAGGCCTCGGTTGTAAGTTATTCCTTTCATATTTATCAATAAAACATCTTCTGTTTTCTTTCTATATTTGTCTAATATTTTATGAAAATATTCTGGTACTCCTTGATCTCCTAGATAGCTAATGTTTATGATTATTATGTATTGGATTGTGTCTTTTGTTGCCTCTTGATCATCCACAAGTATTCATGTGCCATCAGTAGCAACAATTCAGCCTAAAATGATCGTGGATCAAGGTCATCATCAATGGTTTCCAACGCATAGTTGGGAAAAGGTACTTCTATCTCTTTTCTTATTGCATTCTGAATTTTAATTAAGAAAGGTTTACATTATAAAGTATCTCAGGTTGAGAGACCCACTATAGGGCTAGAGATATCACCTCTGTCCGCAAAGAGGATTTATCTTGACAATAGTTTTGCCATATGAAAATTGATGGGGTTGTTGTGGGATGTGTCTTCATGAGTTTATGATTGGTTATGCATTAATTATGCATGTCAGTGTTTATATGTTTTATGAGTACATTGAGATGGTTGTAGTTGTCATGCTTGAGGTCATGATGTGTGGTTGGTATGTTCATGCATTGAAGATTGTAATGTGGTTAGGATGAAATGTATATGTTGTTATGATTATGTTTATATATTTTTTGTGCTAACTGATTAGTCTTGGAGATGAGATATCCTCCCCAAATTATACTGAGGTACATTGGTTTGTTTATGGTTTAGCTAACAAGTATACTAGTAAGAAGAGATCA
The DNA here is from genome assembly GCA_034641835.2 of Pinus albicaulis. Taxonomy (NCBI): domain Eukaryota; kingdom Viridiplantae; phylum Streptophyta; class Pinopsida; order Pinales; family Pinaceae; genus Pinus; species Pinus albicaulis. Next base: position 618,885,722 of record CM076582.1, read on the forward strand.
AAGATGAATATCATGATGGTAGGCTATGGTTCTCGAGATTCTCCCTATGGATCATATGAGCAGGTGTGGTGTTCGACACTCTTTTGATTTAACAGACATATTGAGGAGTTTGAAGGAAGAATTAAGAAGTTGCAAAGAAGATAATTCCAAAATCATGTAGGAATAGGAGAAACAAGTAGAAGTCAATGCCCTGATTTTTTGATTTTGTCAAAATTGCAGTGATAGGGACCACTTTGGATCAGCCATGGGAAGGAGGAAAAAGCTAATGGGAATATTGTGGTAGGTCGCATGATGATCATAGGTAAAATAGAGATTACATGATTAGATATGGTAAATTATTGAATATTCCAAATAGGAGAGGTGAAATACACATGTAATATTCTAGTTCTCGTTCTGACAGGCACTATGATCATCATCATTATCATCCTTATAGGAGGAGTGACAGGGGATATATTCTGGATGAGTTAAAGAAATAAAAGCCACTTACCTTTAATGGATATTTGAAGAAGCAGACAGATGTAGAGGCTTGGTTACTTGGGATGAAAAAATTATTTAAATTTCATAGTTACACAAATAATATGAAGGCCAGAGTAGATATATTTAGCCTGAAAGGTAAAGCATATGTATAGTGCGAAGATGTGAAGCAAGTCAGATACATCCAGACAGAAGCATTGCGTTGGCATGAATTCAAGATAATTTTCAGGAAGAGGTACTTTTCAAAAAGGTACTATGAAAACAAAGCCAAGGAATTATATGATCTTAAAATGGGATCAATGATAGGTGAGGAATATATGACCAAGTTCTTGGAGATTTTGAGACATGTACGATATCTTAAGGATGAAAAGACTAAATTTCAAAGGTTTGTTAGTGGATTTCCATTACCATTTAGAGATCAGATTGATTATGATGAGCTTTGGTCACTTGAGGAAGCTATTAGGATATTAAAGCATTGCTATGAATAGTGAAAGCGTAAGACAAAATATCAGCAAGGATGGAAAGGAAAGATAAAGGTAAAGGTAAATGGAAAATGAAACAAACAAGGAAACAGAATTTAGAAGAGAAAGAAAATGTTGCACCTTACAAGAAGTTCAGTGTAACCTTACAAGGACAGGGTCACAACCTGGACGGTAACATAATAAAGGTGATGGTACTAGATGGTTGGAATGTTGGATTGTTGTATGGAGCATATCAAGAGATATTGTCTGAGGTATCAAGGTGGTAGGCCTCAGATCTATAGTGCATAAGAGGCACAAACTGTTGGCGATTTTGGGCTGAGCATTCCTCATATCTATGCAATGTTGGATAATAGGTAGGAAGATCATTAGTCATCTATCATTGAGATGGATAGTAAGAGTTGTGATCACGTTGTTTCTATTTTGATTGATCCTGGATCTAATTATAGATATTTCAACCATGTCTTAATGGATAAGTGTGGTTTGAATAAACAAGTGCATGCATAATATTGGTTAGTGCAGTTTGCTACAGGTACAAAGAAGAGAGTTCATCATTTGGTAAAATCCTGTGCATTCGAACTGAATGTTACCACTACATAAGAAAATTTGAATATATTATAGTTGGGATCATATAATATGATATTAGGTATGGACTGGTTGTATTTACAAATGACCAAGGTGGAGTTTTATGAAAAATACATTGAGTGCTTGGATGGAAATGGAGAACAAAGAGTCTTACAAGGTAAGAAGAAGGTAACATCAGCCATAATGGTGACATCTAAGAAAGGAAAGAGTATTCATAGAAAAGGGTTTGGGTTATTTGTAATACAGATTTCTAGTAATAAAGGTAAGGAGGATGAGGATGCGGAAATATTGAGTAGGTACCTGGTTTTACACCAGTTTTAGGATGTGTTTCCAAAAGAGATTTTAGAGTTACTACCTCATTAAGAAGTAAAATTGTCTATTGATTCAATAGTAGGGGAAGCATCAGCATCAAAGGAACTGTATATAATGAGCACTCCAGACTTAGTAGAGTTGAAGTTGTAGTTGAAGTAAATTCTTTAAAAAGGATACATTAGGGCAAGTGTATCACCGTGGGGTGCACCGATATTGTTTGTGAAGAAGAAATATTGTACTCTAAGGTTCTTCATTGATTACAAGAAATTTAAAAAGCTGACCATCAAGAACAAGAATCAATTGTTGAGGATTGATGAATTATTTGATTATTTGAAGGGAGAAACAATTTTATCAAAGATTGATTTGAGATCCGTATATCATTAGCTATGCATCAAGGAAGAGGATATTTACAAGAAAAATTTTTGAACCATGTATGGGCATTATGTGTTTTTTGTAGTTCCATTGGGTTTGAATAATGCTCCAGCTACCTTTATGTGCTTGATGAATAGTGTGTTGCATCATTATCTAGACAAGTTTGTTATTGTATTCATTGATGAAATATTAACATATTCTAAGAATGAGGAAGAACATGTTGATAATTTAGCGGTAGTGTTGATATTGTTGAGAGAGAATCAATTGTATGCTAATCTTAGTAAATGTAGTTTCTTTCAGAAATAGGTACATTACTTGGGGCATGTGGTCTCCAAGGATGGCATAGGAGTGGATCCAGAGAAGATAAGAGCTATCACGGAGTGGGAATCTCCTAAAAATGTGGATGAGGTAATATCATTAATGGGACTAGCAGGGTATTATAGGAGGTTCATCAAGAACTTCTCTTGGATTACATATCTTATTATGTCACTACAAAGGAAAGGAAAGAAATTTGAATGGACAGAGGAATTTGCAACAAGTTTTGAAAAGATGAAACAATTGTTGACAAACTCTTCAATGTTAAAAATTGTAGATCTAGACAAAGAGTTTGTAGTGTGTAAAAATTCTTTCAAGAGAGGTCTTGGTGGATTCCTTATGTAGGATGGACATGTAGTCTATTATGTGTTATGAAAAATAAATGAACATGAGTATAATTATCTGACACGTGATCTTGAGCTAGCAAAAATCATTCATGCGTCGAATATGTGTAGGCACTATCTTCTTGGGAGAATATTTATATTGATGAGTGATCACAGTGGGTTGAGATACATGTTTGACTAGCCAAACTGTAATATTCCCAATTAGCCCAAGCCAATGGGAATATACAATTTTGTTTCATTTTTCTGTTTCAAGAATAAAATTGTAAAGGAGGATCAATAAAACTCCTAAAAAGCAAAATAAATCAATTCCACATGTGAACAAAGCTACATCTGGGCTATTTACATAAGCACACTTAGGTGTGAAAGAGACTGGATCACTTGAACAAGTCAACTAGGACCAAATCAATAGCATTTTCTACATACAGTGAATCTCCTAGATGCACAACGCAGTTTTAGATGGACGCCACACATGTGAAAGGAGCTAAATCATTGAGATGGTTTAGGGTTTTGCAGGACTTTCATCTTATAAAAGGAAGAGGAGGAAAACAGAAGAAGGTTGTTGATTATGTTATATTTCTAAATATATTTTCTGTTTAGACATATATCATTCTCTTGTTGTTTAGCTGAGAATAGTGCTATTTAGCACTAGGGTGTTCCTGTTCGGGAATCCCACCTCTTCCATTGAGTAGCTCTTGGAGGAGTCTTGCTGATCTTATCTACTATCAGGCATTTGGCCAAGCTCATCTTCCAAATACAACGTAGATCATGTTGAGGGTTTTTTTGTCCTTGTAAGTTGTAGCAAGTGGGGGCTAGATCTACTCAGATCTAGGCCAATCTAGTGCCTCTTTTGAGTGGGAAAGAAATCCATCCCCTTGACAAGAGAGTATTAGATATTTGGAGTTGCATTTTCAAATCTTGGCATAAGGCCAAACTAGTGCTAGAGCCTACAACGTAGTTTGCCTTCCAGGACTACGTTATTTTCAAGTGTACAGTTACAGGGTGTTTTGACACACATTTGGAGGAGAGATCTCTGCTGTTGGGGTTCTGCCCTTCACTATGGTGATCCATGGATTATAAATATGATCCATGTTATGTTTAGATATGATCTGCTCACTATTGTATTTATCTTCAGAAATTTCTGAATATTACTACAGATCTGCGACTTTAAATCTCATATCTACTCTTTGTGTCTCATGTTTTTCTCAAAACCCCAAGGGTAATTTGTAAAGGAGCTCTTCTAGTGTATAGATATGATATAGATCTAATATTTTGTACACATATCTTCTCTAGATCTAGAGCGTAATATACAACTGCTGCAGCTTTTTAAAATAACGTTGTCAAGCCATTTTGCAGTCAATACATGTGTTGCAACCCCTCTTTTTGAGAAATTTCTTCTATTCTTGTCTTCTGTATCTTATTATACATTGTATGGGCCTCATTATAGATCTGATTTATTGATTTATATATGAATTTTGAGCCTTCTTATTTGCCTCCTACTATTTCTCAGTGAAACTGCATTATTTTCCCGCAGTATTGTTGCATATTACTGCAACCCCATTCTTGGGTGTTTGCCGGCCATACTAGGTGTGGGAGGTCTGTTTACCTCACCTAGTTTGTTTTGTTTTTTCTCTCCTCTTGGATTTAGATGCTAGATCTCTAGATCTAAGGGATCCATAAGCTGCAAATTCATTTCATTGCACATACTTCTGAAAATGAGTTATTCTAGCAGGTATTGTTGAATCTTCCCTTTTGGGGATATTATAGTGTTATCAGAAAAATCATCTTGGAAAAACGTGTGATTTTCTACTTAAAGAGCCAATATGTCTTCAAAAAAATATGAGCCTCTCACTAACAGAGAGAAGAGGTACCTGAGAAGAGGATAGAATAAATTTGATTACACCAATGATGACAAAGACAAGGGAAAAGCCCCTGAACCTGGAAGTGATGAACATGGGAAGGAGTTTGAAAAAACCCTTCTGAAATCCATGCAATATCTTCCTAGAGAGATCAAAGAAATGAGAATGGAAAAAATCAAGGAACTTCCTAAGAGATTTCATCTTGGAGAAAGCTCTGGCATGTCTCATCACTGGAATGATCAACCAATGAAACAACCACAAGCTCCACAATGCACTACCTGCCTAATTTTTTGGCTGTGGAAAATGAAGGGCCTCAAGGGCAAGCATCCCTTGAAGACTAATTTGAATAATATGAGTCTCAAAATCAGAGATTCAAGGATCACTTGAGTTTTCAAGAGTTTTGTCACCTCAAGGACAAAAGAAGAAGACCAAGGCATCATCATAGAGATGGTGGATTCATTCAGAATCATGATCAACATCACTCTATGGAAAGATTCTTTTTACCCAAGTTTGATGGGTCATCCACTTGTTCTGCCAAAGCGTGGGTAGAAAAAATGGATATCTAATTTCAGTTGAACAAATTCCCTGAGATGGAAGCTATCAAGATTGCAGCACTATACTTCGAAGGTGAAGCACACAACTGGTGGTTCCATGGCTTGTCTACATTGGGTCATGGCAATGTGACTACTTATTCTGAGTTCACTATAAGACTGGTGAAGAGGTTTGAAAGAAAGGATCCATAAGCACCTTTCATGAGCCTTGCAAATTTGAAGAAGTTAGGTAATACAAAGTCTTATATTTCTGAATTCTTCAGATTATCTATTATGGTTCCTAACTTGTCTGCAGCAAGAAGGGTGTACATGTTCATCGATGGCTTAGATGAACCTCTACATGGGTTGGTTAAATCTACGAAGCCCAATACCTTGCATGATGCCATTGAGAGGGCTAGAGACCTTCAAAATGCCATGCCAAAAGAAAAGCAAAACTTTCAGAACAAGCCCTCTTTTCCTTCTAAAGGAAAGGAATAGAAAGTTGCTCCTTCAAACGAGAGCTCATGCAAGAAGCATCTTGATGATGAAGTCCGGAGAGATCTAAGAAAGAATAATCTATGCTTCACTTTCCAAGAACCATGGGTACTTGGACATAGATGTGTTGTTGGTAAAGCACATTATATAGAGGTCTTCTTAGATCTTGAAGAAGATGAAGATGATGAACCAAGAAGGGGTCACAGCGATGACAATGTTGAAGGAGATCCCACAACATCAGAAGATGAGAATAGAGCATTTTCTCCTATTGGAGGAACTATTGCATCTTTTAGAGGAGTACCTAAGTACTTGACATTAATATTTCAAGTTTCAAACATGAATTAGAGGGTTTCTGTATTGATTGATAGTGGGGCTACCCACAATTTCATTGATGCCCATCTTGTGCAAAGGAGGGAAATACCCACTGATACTTTTGAGGGATTCTCTGTTTTGGTCCCAGGAGATAGAACAATGAAATGCATTCATTATGTCCCATCACTTTCAGTCACCATGGGATCCTACACTTTGGTGGATCACTTCTTTGTAGTTGACATACTAGACACCAATGTTATTTTGGGTGTTCAATGGTTAATTACATTAGGGAAAGTCACCACTGATTGAGAGGCTTTTCAAGTGGAATGGGTGGACAAGAAGAGTGGTGAACATAAAATTATCAAAGGCATGCATATTTACCCCTCACAAAACACTTCCACACAAAAAAAAGAGATGTATTTGAGCAGTGGAAGCAAGGGCCTCACTGTCCCATCTATTATGTTCATGAGATTTGTGCAAGGGACACTCTTATCTAGTGGAAAACCACCTTGGAGGCCACCTGATTCAGTTTGGGTGAGAGATATCTCCCTACATAATGCTCCAAATCAAATCCAGAAGGGATGGGAGCATTAGAAGACACAGCTACAATGCTAGAAGGTTTGGGAAAGCACAAGAAGGAGTAATAATTTCTTCTCTCATCATCATCACTCGCCTTCATTTATGATTCTGTGCTATTGGAGGAGAAGAAGGGAAGGTATGTCCTTCCTACATGTACCTTTGGCATAGGAGATGTCAAATAGAATATCAACAACATGATAGAAATTCCTATTGATGTATCATCATCATTGTCACTATTGGGGAGTGTGATCTATATTGGAAATCCCAGCTGTTGGTGGATTATTCCAAAGATATTCACACTTGTATGATGCTTGATGACCAGTTGCATGAAGAGGGCTATCTAGTCCATGAGGGATTCATCTATCATCATGATAGGATCTTCTTACCTAGAGCCTCCAAGCTAAAGTAGAGGATGCTACAAAGGGCCTACAAGGAGTTCTATTTCAGCCCTACCTATTCTATGAAGATCTACAAAACTATCATGATATGCTTTGAATGGGAAGGCTTTGGAGGAGAGCTACATCAGAATTTTCAAGAATGCATGAGCTATGTGGAGTTGGGGCAGCCAAGGGAATCTATACAAGAGTCATTTCAGTTATCTATTCCTTCTTTTGAAAGAGGAGAAAAATCTATGCACAACTCCATGTGTATGAGAGACATTGTTGGTGAAAAATCTGATCATGTAAAGCAAGTTTCATTTTCTGATTTGACATATTATTTCACCATATTTATGCAGGCCATGACTCCAAGGAAGATTGATGTATCATTTAAATGTCATGGCAAAAATTGGTCCATTAAAATTTCTGAATTTGGTCACTCCCTTATTGTGCAAAGGGAGATTTTCTTTCAGGATGGGTGCTTCCCAAAGGCACCAAACATATCTCACATTTTAAGCCATGGTGAGATGACATGTGCAGCAAGTAAGTGGTGGGGAAACCACTTACCATACCTTGATCTGATGCAGGTAGGAGATGCACTGCGCTGGTAACATATGTGGGACTATGACCCACCTCCTCATGCTCAAATTTATGTTTGTATATATGTAGTTATGCTCCCATACTTGGATGATATAGTTGTAATTTTTATGGGATTGTATGCAGGGAGGATGGGAAGTTTGTATGTACCACATGGGATGGAAATTCTCTATGTACCTTATGCTAAATGTTTTAACAAGAGTATTGGTTCAACCATGTTTGTTTTAGTCGAGTTCTTGACTCCTTGTGGGATGGATTATGTACATCTCATAATGAATTTGGAGGAACAATTCATGGAGTTTTGGATTGGTGAACACTTAGCTTGTGAAGAAAGCTTGATCCTTGATGGTGTCACCAATGGAGGAGGAGAAGTGTTGCAGCACTCACCCTATCAGTTGCTTGAGGAAAATAACATTTTGGAGGGGAGGACTATAATATTCCCAATTAGCCCAAGCTAATGGGAATATACAATTGTGTTTCATTTTTCTATTTCAAGAATAAAATTGTGAAGGAGGATCAATAAAACTCCTAGACAACAAAATAAATCAATGCCACATGTGAAAAAAGCTACACCTGGGCTATTTACATAAGCACACTTAGGTGTGAAAGAGACTGGATCACTTGACCAAGTCAACCAGGACTAAATAAATAGCGTTGTCTAGATACAATGAATCTCCTAGATGCATAATGCAGTTTTAGTTGGAGGCAACACATGTGAACAGAGCTAAATCATTGAGATGGTTTAGGGTTTGGCAGGAATTTCATCTTATAAAAGGAAGAGGAGGACAACAGAAGAAGGTTGTTGATTATGTTATATTTATGAATATATTTTCTATTTAGACATATATCATTCTCTTGTTGTTTAGCTGAGAATAGTGTTGTTTAGCACTAGGGTGTTCCTCTTCGGGAATCCCACCTCTTCCATTGAGTAGCTCTTGGAGGAGTCTTGTTGATATTTTCCACTATCAAGCATTTGTCCAAGCTCATCTTCTAACTAAAACACAGATCCTATTGAGGGTTTGGTTGTCCTTGTAAGTTGCAACAATTGGGAGCTAGATCTACTCAGATCTAGGCCAATCTAGTGCCTCTTTTCAGTGGGAAAGCCATCTATCCCCTTGACAAGAGAGTATTAGATCTTTGGAGCTACATTTTCAGATCTTGGCATCACGCCAAACCAGTGCTAAAGCCTACAGCATAGTTTACCTTTGAGGACTGCGTTATTTGCAAGTGTATAGTTGTAGGGTGTTTTCACACACATTTGGAGGAGAGATCTTTGGTGTTGGGGTTCTGCCCTTCACTATGGTGATCCATGGATTATACATCTGATCCATGTTATGTTCAGATCTGATCTGCTCACTATTTTATTTATCTTCAGAAATTTCTGAATATTACTACATATCTACAACTTTAAATCTCAGATCTACTCTTTGTGTTTCATGTTTTTCTCAAAACCCCATGGGGAATTTGTAAAGTAGCTCTTCTAGTGTATAGATCTGATATAGATCTAATATTTTGTACACAGATCTGCTCTAGATCTAGAGTGTAATATACAGTTGCTGCAGCTCTTTAAAATAATGCTGTCAAGTCATTTTGCAGCCCCTCTTTTTGAGGAATTTCTTCTATTCTGGTCTTTTGTATCATGTTATAAATTGTCTGGGCCTCATTATAGATCTGATTTATTGATGTATATATGAATGTTGAGCCTTCTTATTGGCCTCCTACTATCTCTCAGTGAAGCTGTGTTATTTTCCTGTAGTATTGTTGCATATTGTTGCAGCCCCATTATTGGGTGTTTGCCAACCATACTAGGTGTGGGAGGTTTGTTTACCTCACCTAGTTTGATTTGTTTTTGCTCTCCTTTTGGATATAGATGCTAGATCTCCATATCTAAGGGATCCGTGAGCTGCAAATTCATTTCATTGCACATACTTCTGAAAAATATTTTATTCGAGCAGGTATTGCTAAATCTTCCCTTTTGGGGATATTACAAAAACCTGAATGCTACAAAAGCTAGATGGTTTGACATGATCATTGAGTTTGACTTCAAGATCAGGCACATTAGGGGAAAAGAGTGCAGGGCTACAAATGCTCTTAGCTAGTAGATATAGGTAAATCACATTGCAACTATGATTTCTTATGGGGTATACTTATAGGATCAAATTTTATAGGAAGGTTAGTAGGATGGTGGGTATAAAGAGCATAGGTATAGGTTAAAACATAATGTAAGTATAGGTATAGGTAGTTGTATAGGTATAGGTACATGTATAGGTACAAGTACATGTATTGGTGCATGTATAAGTACATGTAATGGTACATATATAGGTACAAGTGCATAGGATGTGGACTATCATCTCTCAGCAAATGGCTTGATCACATTTACTGATAGGATATATGTTCCAGAAAGTAGTGAGCTCAAGAAAATTATATTGAGGGAGTTTCATGTGAAACAATATTCAAGTCACCCAGGATACTAGAAGACATTGAAAACAATGAATAAATTTTACTATTGGTCGAATCTAAAGAAGCATTTGGCAGAGTTTGTGGCCAGATGTTTTGAATTTCAGTAGGTTAATGAAGATTTTAAACATATCAAAGAGGATTTATACAACCGATTGTGATTCCAGAGTGGAAATGGGAGGTCATTTCCACATGTTTCATTACATGTTTTTTGGGTACATCTAGACAATATGATTACATCATGGTTGTGTTGGACAAGTTGATTAAGGTAGAACACTTCATTCCAGTGAAGACTACATATTCAAATAGTGATGTGGCACAGGTTCATCAGAGAAGTGGTTATATTACATGGTGTTCTAAATAATATTCTGTCAAACAGGTATGTAAAGTTCACTTCCAAGTTTTGGAAGGAGTTGTTTGTAGGTTTAGGTACATAGTTAGACTTCAGTACAACTTATCATCCGTAGATATATGGACATATTGAGAGGGTAAATAGGATATCTGAGGACATGTTTAGGATGTATGTGATGCATCCGTAGAGGATATGGGAGGAGTACCTTCCATTGGTTGAGCTTGTTTAAAACAATAGTTATGAGGAGTCACTAAGCATGAGGCCATTTGAGGCATATTATGGGCAGAGTTGTAATACTCCCATCAGTTGGACTGATCCGGTGAAAAAGGTATTTATTGGACCAAACATGTTAGTAGAAATGAAATAAGAAATGTTGGTAATCAAGAAGAATCTAAAGGCATTACAGAATAGGAAAAATCTACACATATTTGAACAAGTTGTTTAAGGAGTTTTAGGTTGGGGAAGAGGTGTACTTGTGCATCAAGCACAAGAAAATATCCTTTTGGATTGGATCATGTGCCAAGATGGAACCTCATTATTGTGGACCTTTCAAGAGTCTTGAAATGATTTTACTAGTAGCCTATCGACTTGCACTGCCTCCAACAGTGAAATTCCATTATGTTTTCCATGTTTTATTTCTTAAGAATTATGTTAAGGATATTGATGTGATTGATTTGTTTGCATTGGAAGTGGATCCAAAAGGAGAATTCCAGCTGGAACCATAATGTATATTGTAGATAAAGGTTATCATTCTTTGGAACTGATCAATCGATAAGGTGAAAGTGGAGTGGAAGCACTTTGGGCGCGATTAAGCTACATGGGAAATGGTTGATCAGATGTGAGTTTTGTATCCTTCTATATTCTCTAGTTGAGTGAATTTCCTTGATATATGTTTTTGGTATATGATTTGGTATGATGTTTTGGTCTATGCACATATATATATATGGATGTAAATACCACTATGAGATGTGATATAAAGCTCCAATAAGTGGTATGTTGTCATGTCCTTTTGGTCTTCATGTTGGTTTGCTTCGAAGAAGTTTGATCATTGTAAATACTGCAACGATTTGTGTTACAAAGATCCATGGGAAGTATGTTATATTTTTAATAGTCTTGTTGGTTATAGGTGTCATTGAAATCTTAAGATGGCGTTTCCCCAAGGGGGATGGTTCTATAACATCCCTGGTGAAGATTCCATGTAATAAAAGTTAATAAATGAAAAATAATAACCACAGTTATGGGACACTTGTTCCAAGATGAATGTTGTGAAAAACATCCTAGTGTGAGTGTTCATTTCAGTTGTTATGGCTAAGTAAAAATGAAAAATTTGGCAATTTATTCATGAAAATAATGGAAATTAGGAGAAAAGGAAGGTGAAAGGTCACATGTTTCATGTAATGAGGAAAATGAAGGAAAAATAATGAAAAATGAAGAAAATAGAGGCCACATTAATAAAAAGGCCTCTGAGGATCAGTTCATGGATTTTTTAAGTTCAGTTTTGGAGCTCTCTCTCTATTCTTTCTCTCTCACACTCTTAGACACTTAGAGTTTTCTTGGAGCACTTAATCCATCAAGAAAGGAAAACGAAGAAAAGAGGAATCAAATATCAATAAAGGAAGATCAAGATCAAGCAGCTACAATGAAATTACTTGCATGTATCAATTTACATGTATGATTTCCTTGCTATATTTTTCATGCATGGTTGTGAATATGTGTTCTTGGTTCTCTTCTTATCATTGGCATGGGTGTTTCCATGTGTGACAATGTTCTTCATCCTTTCCTTTCCATTTCCAGATAGCCATGCTGTGATGGGTTTATCTTGTATTTGGTTGATCTGGATTGTTAGATGGACTCGAAGCTGAGTGGGGTGGTATCAAGATTATTCACAAGGCTTAGGAATCCTGGGATGGGATACATGATAAATCCTAGATGTGAACACCTTGATTGAGCCTAGGAATCCCTTGACTAGTGAATGGTGTGATACATGGTAAATATCAATGGTGCATTAGGGTAATTTCTAGGTCTAAAATGGGTCTCCTAAGGAAATTATAAATAATAAAATAATATCAGATTACATCATCAAATTTTAGAAGGGAAAAGGAAAAAAACTACTTTTTCAACATGTATTTTCAACTTATCTCCCTATGGGTTTACTAAAATTTCAAGCGGAAACACTTGCTGGATGAAAAATGTAATTACTAATCCAAGGAGTACCCATGTTTCATACTTTCGAGGGACCCTACTACAATAAAAATGAGAAATACATGAAAAACGTGATTGTAATCCTTTTTCTCATGAATTTTACATTTTTTTGGTAGCAGCATTCATCGAACGTATGCAACATGAGTACTCCTTGGATGAGGAATTAATTTCTACATCCAATGAGTACTCCTGCTCAAAATTTGAGTAAAAAATTAGGGAGATAATTTGAAAATACAAGTTGAAAAGGTACCTTTTTACACCAAAAATGGTGAATCATCCCTCATGGTTGACATCATCATCTTGAATCATATTGGTTCTTATAAATTTTATTTTTCTTGTACATTTTTCCTAGGAGGCCCATTTTATACCTCAAAATTTATGTAATGAGTACCCTTGACTCAGCCTAGGGATTATGGGTTGGGATACATGGTAAATCCCAGAGGGTCGAGACCTCGTAGCCTAGGAATCCCTTGAATGATAATGGTGGGATAAAGGGTAAATCTGGGAGGTTGATAAAGAAAAATTCCTCACATTTTAGGTGGAGACATCCAGAGGCATCCATGCTTGTTTATGGACTACTGATCCAGTGAGGATTGTGGTAAATTATAGTTCTATTGATGAGGGTGAGGTGATTTATCCTTAGGAAGCCCCACACAATTTCTTTGGTTTTGAGTCCCACATTCATGCTTGGAGTATGGAATGGGGGTGATTGGCTAAAGAGAGATTTGTTTCAACCAATCTATGGTCAAGTGGAAATTGGAAGTCCCAAATCTAGTTGGATTTTGTATTCATTAATAAGAGTTCTTGTCCTTGGTATTTTATGTGAAAATGTACTCGTTCATATGTGGCATTTATGGTTGTTTTATCGTTATTATTTACGTTTTTTATATGTTGGTTATGACTATGTTTTACAACAGTGATGATGTCTAGCTCTAATCATGATTTGATTTATGAGTGAATGAACAATGAATCTATGACATAATAGATGATAATGCAGCTATTTTGATATGACATCAATGCTTCTTATCTATTCTCAGATAATTATGAGACCCCTATGCTCAGATCTATTTGTGACATGTTTGACGAAATTCCTATCATGGATAGTAGGGGTCTAGTCAAGTATTTGTTCAATAATTTTCATTTTCATCATTGTTTCTATGTTACTTCTTATTTTTTTAAGTTTCATGGAGTTCTGTTTATTGATTGGGACATAGCCCTGGAAATTAGCCTTAAATCACATAATCGCTAGCATAGTACTAGTAGAAAAAGGCTACAATCACACTTAGGCATGCTCATGGGAGTGACTGGGGCTCTCAGTCGAATGCATGCCTGGGTAAGGGAGTGGCTAAGGTTTGAATTCCTTGAAATGTGGAGTTACCTCAGGGTTTGGTCAGCTAAAAAGGGTTGTTTATATCCTATAGGTTTTGTAGGATATGTGGATGGTCATATTGGTTACATTATATCATTTCCACTTCCTTAAGGTGACTTAGAAGGTTGAATTAGATCACAATAGCCTCTCATCACATGTTTACCCTAGCACACCATTTAACTTGGGTAAATATGGGAGGAGGGTGTTAAAAATTCTCATCCATTGATGAAATATGTGGTCACATGCTTAGATGACTATATAAATGGCCATACCCATTATACTTTGTAATATTATTGTTTTGGGAAATGTTACCATAAAGGTCTTGGGTTGATGAACCTTGATAGATCAGGGGAATTTCATTACAAGAAGGACTCACTTAACCAACTTGTATGCTAATAACTAGAATCTACAGGTTCCAGACCTTACCCAATATCCCTCGGTTGTAGTAGATGCCATTGGTTGCAAACCCCTTGCAACTCTTTGTGCTCCTTAATCTGTAAATCAGCAAAGAATGAACAAAAAATCCTAGTTTTATAGCATATATATGTTCTAGAACTTAGTGAAAATCATGCATAATATCATAAAAACAATATTAAATGAAAAATTTATGATCATTACACATGTATAAAATATTATTGACATGTAAACATTAGGAACAAGATGGTACTTCTATTATTAATTACATGTACAACAAACAAACATGGAAAGATCACATGAAATCTGCCACGACCTTCGAGAATACCGTCCTCTGGATCCATCCATTCCTAGCCTCTCAAGATTTCTTCTAAGAATAGTGCACAATGGATGTCACATAGGGTAGTGAGCATCTCGAGGAAACAAGGATTTCCTACAAATATCTGGGAAGTGCAGGAGGCATAGCAATATATCATACTTGGATAGGGCTCCAACAACGTATAATATCTATATTTCTCTCTCTCTTCCTCTCTTAGGACATTCCCTTGAGGAGATTTTATACTCCCTCAAATTATTTTTTGCACTTGGGAAGAGTTAGGCCATGGGCTGGGGTGGTTAAGTTACTTGAACAACCGTAAACCCCGCCTCTAAAATAGGGAAAATATACATTTTTTAGTTTTTAAAATGGCATACACGATTCTCTATGTATGGACACGTGTATATACGTGGAAAATTCTGGGCAGAGTGGCGTATGGGTTTAAGATACTATTTTTTGAGAAATATGTACAAGTGTGAAGGGAAGGGTTGCCCAAGGCCAATGTATAAGTCATCAAGTATAAGATGGTGATAAATGATGCTATAAAAAATGCCCCCTAATATATGAGGTCAGAAGGGGTACATGATGGCCGAAACGTATTATGTGCATAGAAATAATCTTGTGAGGACTAGAGAGGACTTCACCAGATTTCAGCCTGCCAAAAAACTCATGGAGAGATCAGAAAGATAGCTCATGTCTGAGGCGGGCATACCCATGCTCAGTGAAAAAAAAGCATGTCCACATATGAATTATAGATCGGATCCAATTTGTATACAAGTATAGCGGAAATGTAAAGTGCATAGTGAATCATCTTATCACTGCTCGGAAGTACAAGTCAAAATCAAGTTCGATTATCACATATAGAAGACTAATCAATGATGTTGCAATGGATATATGATCACAAAAGTAAGAACTGAATCTCCAAGTACCAAATCATAAGTGGTGGAACAAATGGTACAACACGCAACTCGGGAGCCAACATATAAGATGTTGCTGTGATGAAACTACAACATATAAGGATGGATGGTGTCACTGGTAGAAAACAGAAGGAGCTGTCAAAGTGAACCAAAGAATGTTGATGAAAACTCGAGGTCTTTATCGATCACCATGGCACAATTCTACACAATTGGAATAAATGAGCTAATGTCGACCATGTGAGAAATTGTTTGATTACCGGTCATTGATGTATATTGTTAACAAACGCGGGACAACCCACCGATAATGATAATGAGTGTCAAGCTACCCTAGTACAATATAGCAAGTGAGAATTAATGAGTTGAAGTTGAACACTTGAAAGAATCCATCAATCAAGAGGAAATGATGTATCCTGACTGTTGATAGTGAAGAGTCTTCTACTGATGACTAAAAAACCTAAGGTAATGACAAAAGGACTCTAGACCTTGTTCCCAAAGAAATGAGTCGGAGTCGATGGGAAAAGATCTGCTGGAGGGAAGGCATTAAGGCATCCCACATCAGTCCAGCACGAGTGTAACCTGTAGATCCAGATTTGGAAGGAATTGGAAAAAGTAGAGTGAAGTAACCAAATTGAAGTATATTTCTAGCATGCACAAGATGAAGCTAGTGCACAGAAGAAACCCTCTGAACCAACCAACACTGAAAGTTGATAAAGAGGCGAGATATCCACCGACAAGGTCAAATGGAAATCAAGGTACTTCACGAATCCCAAGTTTAATAGTGTAAGATGATGTCAAACACAAGGGAAACCACTCAATAAAAGACCCATGATGATGATCAAATGCTGAGTACAAGGTCCCCTATCAATGAAGTAAATAGGGCTAGGGTGCAGCTCTAGGTTTACTCTCAGAGAAATATTTCATAGTCGATAAGAGACAAACCCGTTGCCAAGAAATCGGTGGAGACCTTCCCAAACTAGCATGAGCGAAAAACAAAATATCTTATGTGCAAGAACAAGATACTAAAAATACCAACAAGGCCAACTGAAAAATGAGTCAAGAGACACCGCAGAAAGGCCGACTCAGGTTAACTTCCCTTGAACAAAAGCACGACTCATGTTTGACTATGGCAGAAAATGATAATTTTGTATAATTTTGTCATGTAGGAGGCATAAACAAACCCTCCATATGATTGGAAGAGATAACCAATTGGGGGAGTACTGACTCATGAAACAAGGTTATGGCTTTTCCTAAGTCAAAAACTAAAACCATCCCAAATGGAGAAAAGACTTAGCTTTTTTGTGCTTTGTTCAAGGGTGACACAACTGACACTGTAGCTACCATAAAATATGGAAGTAATATCCCATTCCTGCACTTTTTCAAAATATTTAAATTTTTTGTCTTTTTCATATTCAAAGCCTAAAAAATAATAAAATAATGCTAACAGTACAATGTATAAAACGAGTGTCGTGACACATATGCTCTATTTCTTGGGATAGAAACAATCTTATGCTTAATGCAAGGTGACGAAAACTGGTAGGTGACACTTAGAGGAATGTTCCATCCATGGGTAAAGGTGTCAAGTTGCAGAAGCTAAGTGATTGCATGGTTAACTTGTACAGAAAGACATGGTCAAAATATGGCTTAAACACGAGTCCATATGAAGCCGGCTAAAGGCCAAGATAAACAGGTAGTCAATATGCAATGCAGTAATACAACTCGACAACATAAGGGAGCCTCTAGGGTAATGGCCAAAAAAATGATAGCGAAGAATAAGGAGAATGAAGCTTCAACGCATAAGGCATGAAGGGACTAAGGAGGACTCCTGAGCCTACATAAATTGTAGCATGGGTGACAAATTCTAGAGAGGAACTAACTAGGAAGCTGATGTAAAGGAAGGCTCTACCACCAAGTCATGATTAAAAAATCGGTGAGTGAAATATGTTAAGTACTCATGACATGATGGGATTGACCCGATGGAAAGTGATCAGAATGGAGGCTAGTATGCAAAATGAAATGGAAAGTGAGTTCCCTCACCTATATGCTAGTTCGAAATCACATACCTTCCATGACAGGTCAATGGTCATGGATCCGAAGGAAAAAACTAGGAAAATCTCAAATTTAGCAACATGTACCTGAAAAATACCTTGCCCAACACTTACAAGACAAATGGTTATACAACCTTAGTCAAATTCGAAAAATAAGCGCAAAGGAATTTTTCAAAAAAAATTCAAATTTTGGGCATAAATACACCATTTAACTCACATTTGGATCATTTTCACATTGCAGAAGTGGAGAAGGAGATTTTGGGGCAAAAAATCCTCTTCTCAAATTCAGAGCAATCAGCTATCAAATTGCACCAAATCAGTCAAGTAAGCTCTAAACTCATCCTTTTCAAAAATTTCGTTCCTTTCTAACACAAAATTTTGGAAATTTGACCATAGAAAATATATTTTTTGATGAAACCCTCTGTGCATACACTGGTTCATGTGGATGGACCTACGTAGCATACGCGACTGTGTACAAGTGAGGTTGCGTATGCATATAGTGAAAATTTTAAAACTTGAATCTTATCAACCATTTAATGGATTTTCTCAGGATTTCCATCAGTTGGAGAGAGCGTGAGCATAGTGCAATTGTCAATGAGGTGATGGAATATCAAACTTCACTAGATGTTCTCCAAAATTGTGCATTGCTCAAATTTTTCAAAATTCCAAATATGAAAAGAAATGTACGTTTGCTTCAAATTTTGGTTGATCATTGGGAGTCGGAAGAAGACTATTCATAATTGATCAGATGCCACTACGCATAGAAGTGGAAGATATATACTTCATTACTGGACTCTCTTGAAGAGGAGACCTAGTAGAATTGTGTGGAAAGCCTGTTGGAGGACTTACCATAGAGGATTATGTCCAAGTATACTGCATAGAGGATGCAAAAAAGGTAGGAACTCAGATTCCTATCAGAGATCTGAAGGATTTATACATGAAGATACTTCTCTTTACCATCGGCAGAGTAGTAGGATATGCCTCTCTGCATCAGGCTTCATGGACATAAATGAGCATAACAGTAGAATGTATGATTCATCTCTTCGATTGGTGAAAAATCTTGCTGAGAAATATGAAAAATGGTTGACTTAAATCCATAAAGGAAAGACTAAAAATTTGGGTATGGTAAAATCTTGTTGGCATTCTTCTTCAAGAGGGTCCTAGGGCTTCGGCCCAAGGTCATCTCAACTATCAGCCACTCGAGAGATCCAAGAATAGCTCGATGGGTGGATCTGATGAATAGATTAGGGGGAAGTGAAGTTCCCCGGACCACTTGGGATGATGATTTCTTCCAATGGTGGGAATAACAAGTCATCGCAATGGAATATTATCCCTATGTTGGGATGGAATTTCATGCAGATCCAGATCTAGTCTTGCCACTCAGTGCAGCATGGGGTGCAATCGGTGAGACTACATTTTTTTATTTTTGATTATGTGATTTTTTTTTTCAAAGTATGAAAATGAAAAAAAAAAAAATTGATTGGACTAAAATACTTACAAAATTATCATGATCATGATGCAGACATGGGACTAGCTATGCCTGAGGGGTACCCAAGGCAGAAGGACCACAGAGGTGAAGCAGATTTGAAGACCCTGGCAGGAGACTCCATGCAGTACAGAGGAACTTGGAGAGTTTAACTTTCCAAGTGCCTATGGCCACTATCGAGGACCTACCGGAGGCTATCCAGAGGCAGGTAGTAGGAGTAGCATGAGGCTGGGTGTGGTTATTCCGTCGTGTAGCGACTACCATTGTGTTCTATAGGAAAACAAATGTTGGACAGGGACATCAGGAGTAGATTTACAGATGTGATCAGATGACTGTAATATTTTTTGATGATAGACATGATCAGGCATAAGCCCTAATTTTGTAGGACATAATGATCCAGATTTTATATATTTTTCAACACTATGAATATATATACACACAATTATTTATATCATGTGATGACTCAAATGTATGATAATGAATGATGTATTTGATATATTGTTTAAAGTATTGAATGATTAATATGCCAATCAATTACTTGATTAGCCAATAATTCTGCCATCCAATTTTCAGCTCGAGGAATATGGATGAATGTTATAAATTGAAATGATATTTGTAACAAACATGCCCTAAAAAACAATCGATGTAAAAATGGATCTCGGACCCGATATGTGTTGTTCAACTGCGAAACCACCATCTGTAAATCCAAAAAACTACTAACGAATCAACAACCAAGGATATTTCCTCCAAGAGCAGATTAATCATTGTAGTGTATTTTGATGCGTTTTTTGAAGCAGGACCAATAGACACATCTTGAAACTAACAACTGACCAGATGGATAATGAACTACCCAAGCTGCAAAGCCAAGTTTCGGGTATGTCTACTAGCACCATCGGTGAAACCAAAGTGACTCATGTCATCCAATATTAGCTGCCAAAGCAAATCAAATTCAAAAAAATCACACCAAAAGTAAAAAGCCCAGATATGTAGAAAACAAAATATACAGCAAAGCAAGATGCTAGGCCAATTGCTAGGCATAATAAATTTTCAAATAGAGCCCATTTTAGGGCTCCACCAACTCATATCCATCAAAATAAATCAAGTCATAAGCTCCTTTCTTCAGGAATTTTTTGACGATGAAGGGGCCATACCACATATATTTAAACTTACCTACCCCCATGGCATCCTTCTCTTGGGTATAAACCAAGATAAGGTCACCTTCAGAGAAAACCCTAGGTTTGACCACCTTATCGTACTGAACCTTTACTCGTTTCTAATGTGCCTCATTCATCGTAGTTGCACCTCAATGTTGCTCATCAAGATTTTTCAGATGAAGGAGACGTTATTCGAGACTAGAAGTGTTAGGAAGAAGCTCAACAACTAACTTAAGAGAGGAAATTTCTCACTCAATAGGAAATATAGATTCCATCCCTTAAGCCAGTTGAAACAGAGAAAAACCGGTTGCAGTTTTGATTGACATCTGGTATGACAAAAGTGTAGGGTACAACATAATATGATAATTGGATCCGGCTTTATCAATCATCCATTGAAGAATTGTCTTCAAGGATTTGTTCACGGCTTCAACTTTCCCATTGGCTTGAGGATAATAAAGAGATGAATGCTCCTGCCATAAACCTAATTTCAAAGCCAATTCAACCATCATGTTGTTCTGAAAGTGACTGCCATGGTCAGTGACAATCTCTTTTGGAATACCAAAATGAGAAATGACTTGGTTGAAGAGGAAAAGAGTTGTTGTCTCACCATCATTCCAAAAAGTAGGCATAGCCTCAACCCACTTCGTGAAGTAGTCTATGGCTACTATAATGTACTTGTGACCTTTAGCTGAAGGCAGGTTACAAGTAGTAAAATCAATACCCCACTTTGTAAAGCAGTTCGACAGTAACGACAAGAAAGAGAGGAGCTAGATGAGCGTGCATATTTCGAGTATAAACTTGACACGGTTGACACCTTTTGATCGATTCCATACAATCTTTGAAAATCGAAGGCCAAAAGTATCCTGCACGCGAGATTTTTTGGGTTGTAGAAAGCCCAGATAAATGACCACCACAAACTCCACTGTGGCAATCATTCAGCACAACCTCAGATTCCTCGAGAGTTAAGCAGCGTCTAAGGATCAAATCAACCCCGCAACGATATAAAGGGTCACCAATAATCGAATAACTTTTGGCTAAGTGATGTAACTTTCGATGCCCATATTTTTAAAAATTTGAGGGAAACTTCATAGTCTGGAGATAAACTATGGGATCCCCATACCAAGGATCCTATGAAGAAATGAGAAAAATATTCTCATTAGGAAATTATTCCTCATAAACAATCTCCTCCACAAGGAAACTCAAAAATCAATTCAGCAAAAACTAATGATTTCTTGGACTTTGTAGACATAAAATCAAGATCAAATTTATACAAAATCACAATCCATTGATTGTGTTTTCCCTAAATCACTCTCTGACTGAGAACAAATTGAAATGGATTGACCACTACCAAAACATAAGTTTTGTGAAGGAGAATGTAGTGTCTGAACAACATGAAAAACTGCTAAATCAAGCTTCTCTATCGGAGAATACCAGAATTTAGTTCCTACTAAGCCTTGACTAAGGTAGTATATAACATGCTCGAAAAGAGTATCATCTTCCTGAACCAAAACCATACGAATGGTAGATTCTGCTCCCGCAAGATACAAGAGGAAATCCCTGCTATAATCGAGTGGAATCAGTAAAGGAGCAGAGGTCAATTCTTTTTCAAAGCATCAAATGAGCATTGAGAAAAGTCATCCCAAAAAAATGGAACTCCTTTCTTTAATAATCTCATAAATCCTTTTGTAATCTCATCATAATTTATGATGAATCTTTGCAGAAAATTAGCTTTTCCTTGCAGACTTTGAAGTTGACGAATTGAAGAAAAGGGAGGCAACTGAAGTATTTCCTCAACCTTGAAGGGATCTACCCTAATCCCTTCCATAGACACACTAAATCCCAACAACCGACTGTATGTGAAAGCGAAAACACACTTGTTCGGGTTCAGCCAGATTTATAATGCTGAAATTATTCAAAAACTTGATCGAGGTGAGAAGGATGATCGATTTTCTTGTGATAACGAGTAGCTAAATCATCCAAATATTCCTCGATAATATGTTTGATGTCATGGAAGGCGTAATACATGGCCCGCTGAAAAGTATCTCCAACATTTTTTAGGCCAAAAGGCATTTTCTTGTAAGCAAAGGTACCTAGGGACAAATAAATGCAGTCTTATGATGATCTTCAGGACGGATAGTAATTTGATTATATCCAGAGAAGTCTTCCATAAAGGAGAGAATCTCATTCCCCGCACACTCATTGATAATATGATCTATAAACGGTGTGGGGTAATTTTCTTTAGGACATGCTTTATTTAGGTCCCTGAAATCGATGCAAACTTGAATTGTTCCTTGTTTCTTGTCCACAAGAACTAGATTTGAAACCCACTGAGTCAAAGGAACTGGGTAAATGAACCCTGCCTTTAGCAGCTTCACTTCAACTTTGATAGTTGTGGCCTTCCTACAGTTGACCAGACGAAGCTTTTTCCTGATAAGCTTAGAAATTTTGTATATCTTGATCTCATGCTCGACAATAGATGGATCTATACTAGGAATTTCTCCATAAGACCAGGCAAACACATCACAAAATTCTCGAAAGAGATCGGTGTAAGTCTGACTCTATTTAGGGGAACACTTGGCTTCGATGAAGACATTCTCTATGATGTTGGGATCTCTGGAGATTTTCACCAGGATAGTAGGAGAAATCACAGCCATGTTCCCTTCAGCAAAAACCTGTGTTAGTGATAAAGGGCTTAGGACTGGGTGAACAGGACTAGAATATTAAGGGCTAGCGAAACTTGATTCAACTTAATGCAAGTCCAGGAGAAAGTAAGACCGATGATGACAATCATCCAATGGTATTTGTACACCAGTCGTTGCTTCAAGGATGGCCTCTTTAGATGGAAGAGTGGTATCAAGGCAATCCTGAGCCGAAGATGAACTAAGAGTCCAAGCTGGAGCCACATTTCCATCCAATTCCTCTGGTGAAGGAGAAACTAGAATGGAATTTGCAGAGTCAACAATAAAGCTATAAGAAAACTCAGCTGCAGAGATAGGAAATTCCATTCCATCCACTTAATCTTCTTCTAACGTGGACGTAGGAGAAGGTAAGGTCGAAGGGTCCAAAAAATAATTAGTTATGAATAAATCTCTTTGAATAGGATCCCTGGAGGATGAAATAACATTGATATTAACTGAAGGAGACGGAAGATCAAAAGTACCCATCAAGGAAGTGTACATTCCAACCCTATATTCTCAACAGGTGGCTTGGTATCCTTCACCAAAGGAATGGTTGAGTCAAAAGATTCATTTGGATCTATAGGAGAACAATCCAGTTGGTCAACTATGACAATTCTCCCTTCATGAGGGAAACAAACAATACGAAATAATGAAGATGCTATGGCATCTGTCTCATAGATCTAATTTCACCCCAACATAAGGTTATAGTCTAATCTTGCATCAACTATCTCAACTTCAATATTAACATTCTTTCCCCCAACACAGATGGGAAAAGCTGGAACAATACCATGCGGCCTATGAGAATGACCATCAAACGTAGTCAGAAGAGTGGCTGAAGGAATAGCTATGAG
Organism: Pinus albicaulis; assembly: GCA_034641835.2. NCBI lineage: Eukaryota > Viridiplantae > Streptophyta > Pinopsida > Pinales > Pinaceae > Pinus > Pinus albicaulis. The sequence goes on from CM076582.1 coordinate 618,909,590, forward strand.
AAATCCAATGGCCTTCCAACATGCAAGAGACATTACACACGTGGAAGCACCCTCATCTATGACTTTTCAAAAGATATTGAATTTTCTATAAGTCGATCTGATATGGAAGTCCATATGATGAGGAAGTCTCTTTTTAAAATTTGACATATCAAATGTGATCATAAGAGAATTCTTTGGATCAACAACCCCAATAGCAGTGAGAAAAGCACTCTGCTGAGCCAAACAAGACTGGAGTATCTCTAATGCAGACATGGCACAAGGACTTTGAGCGAGATCTTCTACAATCGAGTAGTTCTGGGAAGCCTTGGCATTGGGATTGATCATCGAAGGTTTTGAGGATGTTTTCGACATTTGAGGTATGGGCTCAACAATAGGCTTCATAATATGAAGTGTCTCAGTACTATCAGGAACACCCTTGGCTTTTGAAGACTTAGCCTCGCTATAGTCACGAGATCTGATAGCGATATCAATGTGAGCACTCATCATGTATATGTTTGATGTATTTTCCCCTTCCTAGCTGCCCCTAGAGGGAGCCCCAGTATTTGGATTTGCAGCAACAACTAATTTTTGACCTTGGGGAAAAGGGTCTGTTAGCACAGAATGGGAATTAGAAGAACCCTGTTGAGCTAACAAGCGCTGCACATCTTGAATTTTAGGGAAAATATGCATAATATTATCTCTAGTGCATAATTTGCATGTAAATTCCACTTTATTTTTTTTTATCCTTTTTACCCTCTCCAACATTATTGTTTGATTTGTTTACATTCCCCTTCCCATCCTTCTCATTTTTCTTGTTATTCCATCCCTTCTTATTCCCATCATATTTTTAATTTCCTTTAGGGTTGGAAGTTTGGACAACATTAATTGGAAAGCACTGGGAAGGAGTTGACACTGAAGGCACAACCTGACCAGAAGCAGCGGATTGTATAGATAACTACTGCAATTGACTTAGCAGGTTAGCCGTACCACTATCAATTGAATGGATAAGCCCATCACCATGAGGAACAGGTTTATTTTTTGCTAGGCATAATTTGGAGTAAGGAGCATCTGGAAAATTTTTATTAAGGACTCCAGACTGAGAATAAATCAGTTCTAACTGTTGATCCCTAAAAATAGCCTCCTCTTCAAAAAATACCCCTGAAAGGGATACATCCTTAGAAATTTCTGGCTGTAGAGATTTTTAAAACCATTCAAGAAGGAATTCATTTAGGTTTTTGGCCTTAATGAGTCTCTTCCTTCTTCGCCATTCCTAAATATGATCCAAAATGTGAGTTGCGTTATCCTGATGAAAATTGGCCAGGAGGTCAGTCCCGACGTCATAACAGATAGGTAACTGAAAATTATTTAAGAACATGGTAGCCAACTCTACAAAAGTATAAAAATTGCCCCCATTTAACTCGATGTACCATTTGACTGCATTTCCAGTTAATTTTCTTTGAAATAATCTCAATCTAATCGAATTATCGATCAGGGAGTTTGAGGAACACCATAAATGAAAAGTGATGATATGATCTGTCGGATCCTTGCCAGTCTTCCCTTAAAAATTTGGAATGTTTGAGGGGAGCTTGGTGGGGACCGAAGGCCAACCTGGACTATATCAAATAGGATCATTATTCAATTTCAATAAATCTGGAAAGTTTAATGTTGCCAAAAATGGTAAGCAAGGAGGATCTTGGGAACTCCATCCCCCATAGGAAGGATTCCCCACATTCTGAAAAGAATAACCTAGATTTGTTGAGGCACCAGGTTGCTAAATGTTTTTCATAGAGAATTCTGGGCCATAAGAAAATCCTTGCGACCCAACATTAGGAGAAGGACGCCCCCCCCTCCCCCCCACAACATAGAGTTACTATACACAGGACCATTCCCTCCAACTAAGGCATTGAATGAAGAGGAAACCCCTTGGTAAGGGTTATAAGCATTGAAAATAGAGGGAAAGCCTTAGAATTACCTGATGTAGGGAAGGGAACATTCCCTTGCTGACCAGTGAGAAACTGACTCCCCACTCCCAATGATGTAAAAACAGGGTTCCATCCCGAAAAGACATTAGAACTTTGACCTCCTAAAAAAGAATTGAAACCTTGAGTCTGAGAGGTAAAAGTTAAATATCCTAAGGAAGGGGTTGAATGAATGATGTTCCCACTTCCAAAGGGGAACCCTTCAAATGAAGATGATCCACTAGCCATACAAGGAATGGGTGTGGAGACAATTGAAGGAGCAGAAAGGGAGAAAGAAGGAATCCCACTAGTGGGCATTCCATAAGAAAAGGGACCAGATTGAGAAGCATGTGCTTGGGTGTTTCCAGAGCCAAACACAGTAGCACTAGAAGTGATTGTCGATATAGAAATAGTGCCCCCTCCTTAAACTAAAAGAGTAGTATGAACACTTGCAGTGTTCACAACTAAAATTGTGTTCACAGTTGTGGCCATCGAAAGAAAGGGATATGACGGAAAGGGACTATTCAGTATCTTAGACTCAGGCTTGATGTATTGAATAATGTGAGGATAACTAGTAGGAAGAGGAGATGGAAGAGACTCAATAGGCTAAGGGACTTCCTCTATTTCTACTTCTTCTCCTAAAAATAAAACTATAGAGATGAGTGGAGCACTCCTCTCTATACTGACACCGACACCAAAACCACCCATAGAAACAACAAACCCCGATGGAGGATCTCTCTCCACTGCCTTCTAAACCACCGGGTGAAAATTACCCACTGAATTACTCCTACACCTTCTTGAATAAGGCTCAGCACTTGCAGGAGACAACCCACGAAGCCTCCTCGATCAATGAGGCGATCGGTTAGCCACGTTAAGAGATTAATTTTAGACTTAAAAAAATATATGAAGCTAAGAAATCCAGGAGCAAAGAGCACACTCTAAAAAGTTCCTGATATACAGCCAGACAAATAGCTTTCAGGTATTTATGCTCCGGGTGATGAGGATCGGACACCAAAATACAAGAAAGTGAAATAATAGGACATTCCGAAAATAGTCTCGGGTAATTACGCCCCGAGCCTACTAGCGAAGGTAACAAAAATAGTTACGCTAACCTCCTAACAAAAACCTTTGCCGGTACAAGTCCTCAAGCTTCACAAGGGAACCCTTCAGAAGTATTGATGGAAGTGATGCAACATCTATCTTAGGTACCATGGGTATTCCCCCCCATAGTCACTTGTGTGGTCCCTAGTATAGGAAACTAACGACACCAATCTGTATCGGCAGCCAGGCTGAATGGTCTGAGGTCAAGATTCAAAAAATAGGAGAGGGGTATCTCTCTTTTCTGCCTACACTATCCCTCGCTCTTGACTCTCTGGATGAGAGCTTTCCCAGTCCACTTAACATTGTTGGATTTCACTCTTTAATAAACTTTCCATGTTTAACAGTTTGAGCGGCCTTGGAGAGTTAACTCTCCACTCACCTAATCTAAGGCCCTACAACCTAGCTAGTTGGTGTATGATTAATGAGAAGGATACAAAAACTTCTAGTTGCTTTTAATTATATCGCTTTTTTTAAATTGGATTTTACTTAATTCAAGGGTACACGGAAGTGAAATTGATGGTGTTTTATGACACAGAAGAAATCAATGAAAATGTAGTTACATACAAATGCAATAAATTCCTTTTGACGAAAAGCGATCTCTACATGCGTGCTATGAAACTAATAAGAAAAAACTTTGTTTTTTATTTTCAGACACTCACACTTCACATGATCTAGAAAGTTATGAAAAATACTAAAATGCTCAAATGCACTTAATGAAAACTACCAATGATATGAAAATCCTAAGATGCTAACTCTAAAGGAGCAAAAAAGAGTCCCTAGCAAGATAATGGTTCAACCACTTTTTGACAGAAAAACAAGGCTAGTTCCAAATAGAACTCCTATGCATAAGAATGCCAAAATGCACTTGATACAAAAGAGAGAAATCAAAACAAGGCTTCCTTCAAAATCAAGCCAAGAACTAAAGACAAGAAACCAACCAAAAAGCTTCAAAAGATATAATGAAACAATAAAAACAAACTCAAAGAAAAATCTACAGAAAAAACAAAGGGCTTTTAACTTATGATGGAAGAAAAAAGATTTCAAGAAGACAAACAAAAGATACCCAAGAACCAGAATCAATCAAAATGAGTCTCAAAAAATGCTTCAAAGTTCTCAAGCCAACTATGCTACTTTCGTAGCGGGAATTAAATGAGAAAAAAGAATCACGAAACTCAATCAATTGATTCAGCACAGTAGCACAATCTTGCAATGAACAAGAACTCAAAAAACCAAAAAGAGATTCTTCAAGATTCACAACAAGACAAGTCCAAGAAATCAAGAAAACCAAAATAGACTGTTGGCTCGAGGGGTCCTGACCCAGGTTCAGAGGTTAAGTTTTGCCAACAAACCCCTATACTACTGGCACTTTTGGTAGTGACCTGCTTGTGTAGACCAAAGTCTCACCCGAAGCAGTATGGGAGGGTGTTGGAACCAGGTTTCTGCACCTTGAGAGAAAGTAGGTAAGTCAAGAAGATCTACATTCACAGCTTATCGGGTTCGCTGAAGATAGATATGTTCGTAGGTTTGTTAACAATGTAATCCACAATATGACAGAGCTACATATTTAGTCAATATCTTTTCATCCACGTGTGCATTAGGAGTTATCATAACGTATCATTAACAAATCACATATATACCATAACATAGACAAATACGCAACATAATAGATAACAGATAACACAAATATATTCTTGGTTCTAATAGAGCCCAAATGTTTGCATCAATAGTAACACATTAGATCCAATAACACAGAGCTACTTTAACTATACTTGCATAATATATTAACATCAAAACCTAGCACAATCAAAACACAACATACACACACAGCCAACGGGTTCCACACATAGCAGGACTAAGGATCTCTGCGCACAAAGCCAATAGGAGTCCTCACCCAAACGACCCAAACATAGATCTAACAATTCGCACATAGCATCAGACTTAATTCTTGCCTACCTTAAGACTCAGAATGTTCATCTATTTATATCAACTTAGCCTACGCTTCCAATGGTCCGCAAACCGTGGTTGGCATACTATTGGTATACCCTTGACCAATTACAAAGCAGGGCTTCGACCCACCCTAAAACCCCTGCATTATACTAATTAATACCAAAAATACACAAAATGTACAAAATTCACATATTTTAGGGGACCCTATTCCAACAGTCCCCCAACACAATCTTGTGACTCATCCTGAGTCACTGCGGTGGTGGGCTCTCCACCTTTGCCTACAAACAGCTTGATCGCATGAACCAATTTGGGAAACACTCCTTCACTTTGTGTAGTAGCATTCTAAGCTATATCTACCAATTTTTGTGAATTTGATCCCTCTATGGCAACTATGACACTTTCCAAACTCTGGTTAAGTTGTTTTACTGCAAGATCAATGTCTTAGGAGAGCTTGAGGGCTTCATCAGCCCAAGGCTTGAGACGGTCACCAACGGATTTCTTCTTTTGGTGGAGCTCATCAATTTTGTCTCATAAGGTGTGGATGGTATGAAACCGTGCCAACCATTGAGCAGGGATTAGAGTAGGCATCATAGCTTCCAACTTTTCAAACTATTCTTCCTTTTGTCGCAGCGCCTGATTGATCTCACGCAGGAGAGGATCGCGCTGCACTTTGATCCATAGCTACATTGCTATTTCCAACAGTTGGGAACCTTGAGCGATTTGTCCTGTGATAAAATTTGTAACCTCTGTAACCAGCATGAGCTGCTGGGCCCTTACCTTTGGTGGTGTTTTCGGCTACAACTTGGCATGTAAATCCTCAAACTGTTGCTCCATCTACATTTTGACCACTTGAATCTCTATTTTCGAGGTCTTTAAAGTTGCGATAAACCCCTCAATCTTAGCCTGTGGGGTGGTAGAATATGGAATATCTTCAAAAACATCCAATAAAAGCCTACTAATGAGGTGTTCCAGCTCCATCTGCTACGCAATGGCGAGGGTACACGTAGCCTGTACCTGGGAAACTTCAACATTTTTTTCCTCAATTGTCTGCTCAGCTACATTGCGCTTCTAGTGCACCCGATGGTCTCAGTGTTGAATTTATTTGAACAAGTGTGGAGAACCTATAATGATTCATGTGGAAACTTGGATAGATCTAGTTGGATGTCTACATAGACCTGTACTTGCACTCCCAAGTTGGGTGGAATTATCATGAGGGCTACGCTTGGCAAGGAATAGAGGCAGCTTTCCGCTGTAACAAGTGTTGCGCTGCTAGTTGCTGAGGCCGTTCATAACAGAATCCGTCTTTAGCTGCAGAGATCGGAGCTCGGTTTGATGTGTGTCGACCGTAGATTTCTTCTACTCTTATAGAGCCAACCATATTTCTTCTACAACCAAAGTAACCACATCTACAATTTGCTCGAGGTCCCCTTCAGTCAGTGTAACTGCTTATGTTGGAAATACTGAGAGGGGGAGGGGGTGAATCAATATTCCTTTCAATTAGAGCATTATCTAATCTTCAATTATTATCAATGTTTATACAATGATAGCAGAAAAAAAGAGGAACACAAATGGACACAATTTTTAAGGTGGAAAACCCACTCCGGGACAAAACCACCTAATGCTTTTCTAATAATTCTTTAATATTCAACTCCAATTGAAAATAAAGCTCCAACTTCCTAGAATCTAGAAAAGCATTCTTCTCCAGCTCCCACTAGATGGATGCTCCAACAGCTGAGATTCTTCAGTACTCAACTGAATGGATGCCCCAACACCCAATGAGCTACAACTCACCCTAGCACCACCCTACCATCCTATAGAAGAATAAAAGAAGAATGGACTGCCATACCAGGGAAAATGGTCCACTTTACAATGATATAGAATGATGCGGAAGAAGAAGATATACTATACCATAACCCAAACTTTGACACAAACACCTAATGATGATCCTAGACCTCCCAATGCTACCACTTCAACCCTTGGCAGATAGATACTAGTACAATTTGTACAATAATGTATTTACAATGACTAGGTACAATGATACCTTTACAATTATTGTATGCAGTGCTGCCCACTTGAAAACTTCATATGAGGAACTTCTTGCTGCTGTTATGCACCTTGGTTGCTTCTCTTTTCATGCTACCCTCTGCTGCACCTTGCTTTGCTTTTCTGCTGTAGAAAGTTTGGTCCTTTGCAATCCTTGACAATACATGATCTAGCTTTTTCTTGTCTTCTAGGAGCTCGATATTGAATCTAGTGTATTTCTGTTATTTAAGATCCTCAATATCTAATTTTTGGTCCTATAGTAGTTCTCTGAGTCATATTTCCAATGCCACAGGTCTGACCCAATTTGGATTCTTCAAGAGAGAGTTATACCCAATTTCTCACAATGCCCTAATTATGGACTGTTTCAGCAGAGCGCACTTGTACAACGTGCCATGTGTCACTGTTTCTTCATTTGGTTCTGAAATTGATAGAGAAAAAAGTAAAGACTGTTCACTATCTACAAATTCTTACGGAATTCCAATCCGATACACAGAGAGAGAGAGTTATGATGAATTTACCAAGGTCACTTCTTTGAGATGAATTTCAGGATCCTGCAAAAACCCTGACTTACACAGATCATATCTCGAAAAATATTGCGCACCTTGATTTGAAATTTTTACTACAGCTTCCTCGGGATTTTAGCTTTGCCTCATAAAATTTTAGATTCTAAGACATCATAGAAAAAACGTTAGAGAGAAAATTCCACGATGACCTGTTTCAGATGGCCGAATCCCTTGCATAAGGAGGAAATGAAGATCACAATTTATATGAATGCTTAAGTTGAGAGGGGCTTCAACAAGTGAACGTGGGAGGGATTTTAGGAGCTTAAAAAATATTAATTATGACTTTTCAATGACCCATGCCCCAACCCCATGTGGTTTTAGCCCACTAACTGGGGGTACAAACTTCAAACATGAATATCTCTCAAACCGTGAAGAATTACATGGCGTGCCATATATCAACGGAAACATCTCGACAAGTAGAAACCATCAAAATAATTATTGACCCAGAATATATTAATTTGGTAGGTCAAAATTCCCATGCAAGATTGGGTTAGCCCCTGGTGCTGCTTGGGTTGACATCAATGACAACCGATGATCAACAATCTCCCCCTTTGGCATTGATGGCAACACAAGTACTCCCCCTCCGATCATGACACATCTTCCTACAACATTATCTCTCCCTTTGACATCAATGGCAAAGGGTAACTCCCCTTGAAACATGACCATCCTGCAGACCTGTACACACTTCCACTCCCGTTGACACACAACCGTCCTGCAGACCTGTACACACTTCCACTCCCCCTGATACACAACCGTCCTGCAGACCTGTAATATAATGAGAACTTGGGAGAATCCCAAGCTTTTGACGAATATATTCAAATGCTTCACGAGGTAAAGGTTTATTGAAGATATCAGCAATTTGTTCTTCTGTACAAACATACTCAAGTTTGATATTCTTTTCAGCGACTTGTTCTCTAACAAAATGATATTTGATCAGAATGTGTTTTGTTTTTGAATGCATGACAAGATTCTTGGAGATGCTAATGGCACTAGTGTTGGCACAGAATATGGGAATAGGCTCACTGAATTGTACTTGAAGACATTGCAAAGTTTTTTTCATCCAAAGGCCTTGAGTACAACATGATGCTACTACAATGAATTATGCTTCCGCTGTAGATAACGAGATTGAAGTTTTCTTTTTGTTCAACCATGATACGAGACAACCACCTAGATAGAATGTTGCTCCACTAGTACTCTTATGATCATCAATTCTTCCTGCCCAATCTACACCTGTAAAGGCTTGAATAATGAGATTGTTACCCTTGGGATACCACAAGCCATATTCTTCTGTGCCCTTTAGATATTGAAGAATTCTTTTGACAGCAATAATATGTGATTCTTTTGGTGCTGCTTGGAATCTTGCTACTTGTCCAAATACTTGCATAACATCTGGTCAAGAGGCTGTTACATATAGAAGACTACCAATCATAGATCTATACAACCTCTGATCCACATCCTTAGATGAGTCGTCTATGCTTAATTTGCAACCTGTTACCATCAGAGTAAGGACGGGTTTGCAATCTTCCATTTTGAATTTCTTAAGCATTTCCTTGATGTACTTAGCTTGACATATAAATATTCCTTCTCTTGCTGAGATATTTGAAGCCCTAAGAAGTATGTCAACTCACCAAGTAAAGACATATCAAACTCACTTTGCATCTTTGTAGAAAATTTCTTACTTAGTCGATCATCATTGCTACCAAATATTATATCATCCACATATACCTAAATTATTGTTAAATTATCTTTATCTATTTGTACATAAATATTGCTATCAACAGTATCTTTCTTGAACCCTTGTTGACGTAGATACCCATCAAGACGAGCATACCATGCTCTAGGAGCCTGCTTGAGACCATATAGAGCCTTCTTTAACCTGCAGGCATAGTCTTCTTTTTGTGATAGTAGAAAACCTTCAGGTTGTTCGATGTAAACTTCTTCTTCTAATTCTCCATTTCGAAATGTTGACTTAACATCTGTTTGGTAGACTTTGATTTTTCTTGAACATGCATAGGAGAGAAACATTCGGATGGCTTCCATTCTGGCAACTGGTTCAAATGTTTCGTCGAAATCAATTCCTTCCACTTGTGCATAGCCTTTGCAAACCAATCTTGCTTTGTTTCTAGTAACCTGCCCATCTTCATTCAATTGGTTCTTGAACACCCATTTAGTCCCAATGAAATTTTTATCTTTTGGCCGTGGAACTAATTCCCAGGTGTTATTCTTCTCAATTTGATCCAATTCTTCATTCATAGCTGCTACCCAATGTTCATTCTGGCTGGCTTCCTAAAAACTACTAGGCTCAAAGGTTGCTAGAAAAGCAACGTGAGCTTGTTGTGATGAACGAAGCTGTCGACCTTCATTTATGTCACGAATGATTTGATTTGATGGATGGTTCTTTTGAATCCACTCTTTCGTTCTCCTTGGAGGAGCTTTTTTGTTTTTGTTTTGGTATATCTTGATGATCATTGTTTACTTCTTCCTCGTTGATAGTTGCTTCTTGTTCTACAATTTTATCTGTGTCTTTTTCAGCCTCTGTCTCAAGTTTCAAAGATTCTAGATCCTCATCATTACCCGCTAGAACACCATCTTCGTCAAATGTAACATTTATGCTCTCCACTATCTGTTTTTTGTCTTAGATTATAGCATATATAGGCCTTTCTTTTGCGTGAGTAACCAACAAAAATACCTTCATCAACACGTGATTCAAACTTACCCAAATTTTTATCTTCTCTTTTGATATAACATTTGCTTCTGAAGATTCTGAAATATTTTAGATTAGCTAGTTTTCCTTTCCATAATTCATATGGAGTCTTGTTGCAATTATTTCTGAGAAGACTTTGGTTGATAATGAAGACTGTTGTATCAATTTCTTGAACCCATAATTTTTCATCCAATTTTGAGTCATTCAACATTGTTCTACCCATTTCCTATAGATTTCTATTCTTTCTTTCAGCAACTCCATTTTGCTGAGGTGTTCGTGCTGTTGAAAATTGCCTTTTTATTCCATTTTCGTCACAGTATTGCTGAAATAATTTGGAAGTGAATTCTCCACCATTATTTGATCTTAAACACTTTATTTTCAAATCAGTTTCATTTTCAACCAACTCCTTGTAGATCTTAAAGAACTCAAATGCTTTAGATTTTTTCTTCAGGAAACTGACGATTGTCATCCTAGTATAGTCATCTATCATTAACATGAAATATAATTCTTTGTCTAGGCCTTTTTTTCTCACAGGACCACATAGATCAGTATGTAACAATTCCAATGGATGTGATGAAAAGTGTTCTTTTGTTTTAAATTGGACTTTTGGCTGCTTTCCATGCCGACATGCCTCACATAGTGTGTTGGAAGGTTTTGAGATTTTCAGCATTTCTCGTACTGCTTCCTTTTTGCTTATCCTGACAAGATTGTCAAAGTTTATGTGACACATTCATTTGTGCCATAACCAACTTTCATCTTCTTTAGCTAGTAGACATGATTTAGTTTCTTCATCCAGAACATATATGTCGTTTGGAGCTCGACTTGTTGTAGCCACAATTTTACCATACATGCCTTTCCTGATTTCACATTTTTTGGAGTTGAATAGCATTGTGTGTCCTTGATCACACATTTGTCCAACACTGAGCAGATTGTGATTCATGTTTTCGACCAATAGAACATTCTTGGCTATAACATCTTTGCTTCCGAGAGTGATGGTACCTGATCCTATAACATTTGAAGATCCATAATTTCCAAAGGATATGGTTCCATCCTTCTTCTCTTTTAGAGATACAAATTTCCTTCTATCTCCAGTCATATGCGTTGAGCAACCATTGTCAACATACCACACACATTTCCATTTTTGAGCCTTGAGAGCGAGAGCACAATTATCAGTCTTCTTCTTCTTCCATGTTCGTTCATTCTGTGGCTTCAAAGATTCTTCTGGAGGATTTTCAAGTCTGCAGTCTCTGGCTATGTGTCCAAAGTTCTAACATTTGTAACATTCCATATTATTTCTTAAATGTTCAAATCTATTGATGTTTCGTTGAGCCCTGGGAGGTTCATATTTGAAGAATCTCTTGGAATTGTATTGGTTCCTAGGGTATGTGCGACATTCTATAGCTTTATGACCAAATTTTCCACATGAATAACAATAGCCATGAAAAATATGTTGGTACCTGGATGAAAATCTTCATCGAGGAATCATCTTCCAAGGATGTGCTTGCAAATCTTGTCCAATGAAGTCTTCATGTATGTCAGATCTCATAGGTTCATTGTATTTTGTTGTAGAAGGTCCTGCTTCTTCTTCTTTGTAACCGAGGCCAGTTCTGTCGTTGTAAGATCATTGATTGTTGATGAGTTCTTCCAATGCCCTTGAGATATTGGCATAGTTTTGGACAATTTTTCCCTTCTTCACTTCCTTACGTAGTGAGACTACTTCGACTTCTAATGCTTCCCTTTCTTGGTTGCTTTCTTCCAACTTCTTTTGAAGTGACTCTTCAATACATTTGTGTTCTTCAACCTCAATTTTGAGACCTTGAACTTGTTCTTCAAGAGTATTGGAATGGATCCTCTCAGCATTGAGCTCTTTTATAAGCTTGATTGCCTCCTCATAAAATTCTTCTATGGTCAACCCTTCTTCATTGTTTGATACTTCTTGTTTATTGTGCTTGGCCATAAATAATACTTTCTCATTGGCTTCTTCTTTGCTGTCACTTTCTTCATCGGATGATGAGCTATCTTCTTTAGAGAGAAAGTTCCTTTTGGATCCTTTCTTTTTGCCTTGCTTGTTGAATTTCTTAAAGCCTTTCTTTCCTTTTGAGTTTCCATCACTTTTGTTCGGACATTTTGCTACGAAATGCCCAACCTCACCACAACCGAAACATATCAATGGAAGTTTACCTTCGAATTTTCCCTTACCAGGTTTTAGTTTTCTCGTAAAGTAAGCATATTCTTCATCTGAAAGACCTTCTCCATCATCTCCCTTTTCTTCACACTTGCAAGTGCATGTCATTTCAATTGAAGGTTGTTTGTCCTTATTGGTTTGCTTAGATGCAATGAACGTAGTTTCTAGATTTGAAGTACCCTTTTCTTCATCAAGTCTCATTTCATATGCTATGAGAACTCCATGTAATTATTCCTTGCTGAGTTTGTCTAGATTTGCACTGTATTCTAAGACCGATACCTTTGGGTTGAATCTCCCTAGTAATGTTCTAAGAATCTTCCGTATAATAGTCTTCTCGTCAACTGGCTCTCCCAATCCTTCCAGAGTATTGGTTATTTCATCAACGTATTGGAAGTATGCAACAATGTTGCAATCTTCTTTCATTCTAAGTTGCTCAAATTTTGCTCTATAGATTTGAAGCTTTGCTTCTTTGACATTTGAGTCACCTGCATATATATTCTCAAGCTTGTCCCATACATTTTTGGTAGTTTTACAACCCAACACCTTATGATAAGCAAATTCAATAAGTCCACTGATAATAATATTCTTTGCTTTTGCATCATTTACCAAATTCTTCTTACCTTGTTCATCTGTAGTTGATGTAAATCCATTTTGAACAGTGTCCCATACTTCGTAACCTTGCTCCAAGAGATAGACCTCCATTCTTCCTTTCCAGAGTGCATAATTATTTTCATTGAATAGAGGTACACCATTCTTGGTATGCTCCATGACCTCCTTCCAGCTGTTAAACTGCTATTGAAGGAACCAATCTCTGATACCAATTGTTGGAAATACTGAGAGGGGGGGTGAATCAGTATTCCTTTCAATTAGAGCATTAGTTAATCTTCAATTATTATCATTGTTTGTACAATGATAGTAGCAAACAAGAGGAACACAAATGCACACAGTTTTTAAGGTGGAAACCCACTCCAGGACAAAAACCACCTAATTCTTTTCTAATAATTCTTTAATATTCAACTCCAATTGAAAATAAAGCTCCAACTTCCTAGAATCTAGAAAATCATTCTTCTCCAACTCCCACTGGATGGACGCTCCAACGCCCGAGATTCTTCAGTAGTCAACTGAACGGATGCCCCAACACCCAATGAGCTACAACTCACCCTAGCACCACCCTACTACCTTATAGAAGAATAAAAGAAGAATGGACTCACGTACCAGGGAAAATGGCCCACTTTACAATGATATAGAATGATGTAGAAGAAGAAGATATACTATACCATAACCCCAACTTTGACACAACCACCTAATGATGATCCTAGACCTCCCAACACTGCCTCTTCAACCCTTGGCAGATAGACACTAGTACAATTTGTACAATAACGTATTTACAATGACTAAGTACAATGATACCTTTACAATGATTGTATGCAGTGCTGCCCACTTGAAGACTTCATATGATGAACTTCTTGCTGCTATTATTGACCTTGGTTTCTGCTCTTGTCATGCTACCCTCTGCTGCACCTTGCTTTGCTTTTCTGCCATAGAAAGTCTGGTCCTTTGCAATCCTTGACGACACATGATATAGCTTTTTGTTGCCTTCTAGGAACTCAATATTGAATCTAGTGTATCTATGTTATTTCAGATCCTCAATATCCAATTTTCAGTCCTATAGTAGTCCTCTAAGTTGTATTTCCAATGCCACAGGTCTGACCCAATTTGGATTCTTCAAGAGAGAGTTATACCCAATCTCTCACAATGCCCTAATTATGGACTGTTTTAGAAGAGCTCACTTGTAAGACGTGCCACGTATCACTATTTCTTCATTTAGACCAAAAACTACAGACTGTGCACTATCTATCACTTTTTACAGAATTCCGATCTGATACTCAGAGAGAGAGAGTTATGACGATTTTACCAAGGTCACTTCTTTGAGATGAATTTTAGGAGCGTGCTAAAACCTTGACTTACACATATCATATCTCCAAAAATATTGCGCACCTTGATCTAATTTTTTTACTGTAACTTCCTCAGGATTTCATCTTTTCCTCATAAAATTTTTAGCTTTTGAGCCTTCGTAGAAAAAAATTTAGAGCGAAAATTCCACGATGACATGTTTCAGATGGACGAATCCCTTGCATAAGGAGGAAATGAGGATCACAATTTATATAAATTCTTAAGTTGAGAGGGGCTTCAACAAGTGAACGTGGGAGGGATTTTAGGAGCTTAAAAAACATTAATTATGACTTTTCAATGACCCATGCCCCAACCCCATCGGGTTTTAGCCCACTAACTGGGGGTAAAAACTTCAAACATGAATATCTCTCAAACCTTGGAGAATTACATGGTGTGCCATATATCAACAGAAACATCTCGAAAAATAGAAACCATAAAAAGAATTATTGACCCAGAATATATTAATTTGGTAGGTCAAAATTCCCATGCAATATTGGGTTATCCCCTGGTGCTGCTTGGGTTGACATCAATGACAACCGTTGATCAACAACTTCATCACATTCTGGTCATTGGGAGCACTACTTCTTCTATGGCCCTTTAGCAGGGTCATCCATTCACTTTGTTCCTCGAGGGGAGTTAGCCCCTCCTACCTCCTATCTTTCGTTACTAAGATCTTGATGTGCATCCTTCTCTACTGCTGCTTCTGTGCCTTTCCCTATACTCTTACTAGGCTACGAACCTTTCTGTGACGTGGCTTCATCTCCCTTCCCCATGCTTTTGCTTGGTCCTCTGGTTTCTTTGGTGATCATAAGCAGGGAAACCTTTGTGGTGCTTGTTCCTTCACTACCCTTCGCACCTATTTTTAAGCATAGCTTCCAGTGAGGAGGCCATTGCGTAGTTAAACGGTCAATCCCGTCATTGACAACCATATAGGGGAGCGAATCCCATGCAGGATCCTTGTGGCCTCAGATTTGGACGTTATGCATATTCACCTGGAAGACAACGATGTTTTTATACTTATTGTATATGGCTGGTGACAGACGCAGCTGGGAGTTGATAATTGTTGCAAGCCCACTCTGAAACAACACCTAGAAGACTTGGTTGTCTTCGATGCACTGCGCATCCTTAGAGTCCCACAGGTTCATATATCGAACCCCCTCGCACATGTCTAGGGTGAGCTCAGGGAGGACTTATTCCTCAGGTGCTTCCCAGGCGACCAATCTAATGAGAAGAAACAACCAGGAGTAACAAAATGCTCATCCCTGCTCCTGGGATTCACGGAAATTGGCTAAACACTCGTTGCAAAAGTACTGGGACCAATTGAATCAGACCCCTTTCTCACACCGACCTACCAACTAAATTACATATGTGGGGATGGAGGCCACCTGGCATTTTTGCATCATGTTGCATGCCAATAATAGGGTACCCAACTATGTACCGAGGTCGCTGATGTATTTGATCATGAAGCCTTGAGTGTTCCACTCCACATGGTAGGTTTCACGCACGTAGTCAGCGATCTTCCCCTTGTACTTCTTACCAGTGCACAGCAGAGGGTCTGACCCTTCAATGGGGAGACCAGTAATTCAATGAATGAGCACAACATCGATGGGGATTCGATCTTGGATCCATAAGTAGCCATCATAGACAAGGGAGAGCAACTGATGTACTAGACGGTCTGTAATATTGTAGTGGATGAAGTGTGGCATCCTTAGTAGGTTTAAGAGCCTAGACCCTACCAATCCGCATACCTAGTGCATGGGGACAATATTTATCCCATCGTCTTCCTATATTTTGTCAAGATATAATTTGGGTGCCAACTCAGGGAAGGCCTCCAAATTTTCCAAGTCATGATCATCAAATTTCACCTCATGGAGCCTTCCAAAGGGTTCTCTAATGACGGGGACCTCATGCGGGGTCAGGGGAATTTGCAGGTAGGTGCACAGGTCATCAAGACTCTTCGGTGTGCGTGTGGAAGGCTTACGGGGCCGAACGAAGGGCGGTAGCCAATTGATAGGTTCATCCACCTAGGCTTCTTCTTGAGCAGGCAAAGGTTGCTTTGCTATTTTGGATGAACATGCCTGGGGCACCATTCGTGGGGACTTTACATTTCGTGGGGAAGTATGGGGCTTCACCCCAATCCATTTCATGGGTTTCCCTGACCCCTGCACTTTTTCTTTCCCCTTCTTCTTTTCTTGGCTCAGTGTAGACATAACTTCCTCGGCTTTGGGTTCTACTTCCACTACTTCCTTGGATTCTTATTTTGTCAAGGTCACTAGTTCTGATGCTTCAATGGGATAAGTGGCTGTCATTCTGGCACAGAAGATGAACTCTGGGTTGCTACTGTCAAAGGGTGTAGGATGCTCAGACATGAAAGGGACAGAATAGGCACAAAAACTCTTATAGCACAAACTTGTCGAGGACAAACACGCCAAGTACAAACTATTCAAGTGATACGAAACCCTTGTCTGATATATCCTTCTCCTTTTATAGCCTTTGTGATCGACCGATGGTTGGGTAAACCTCACTTGGAACTTACCATCAAGTAAACGGTAAAAAATCTTCAGAAATCGCCTCATTAAATGTTGGCTGCCCACTCCTTTCAACAGTAACTTTTTTTTTTAACCCAATTTTACTGTTCCAACGGCTAGTTTTCGCACCTCCTGTATGTCCAGCATACCTCTGTACATCCAGCGCACCTGCCACATGATGAACATATGCTTGCGCCTTCGGTGCACCCCTCCGAGCTTCCAGACTTGTGGGCACTTCCTGTACGTACCATGGTACCTTCCATTTTTACCATCCTTGGAGGGTGCACCCCACTTCATACAGCTACTCTGACCATATATTGATTTGATCTGACAGGGTTTGAGCTAGCTACCATTGACATATCCGGGTAGCATATCGCTACGCAGGGTTGCTAATTGAACAACTCCACCATCCGTGATTTCTTTAACTACATAGGGCCCTAGCCAGTGCTATCGGAACTTCCCCAAGTGTTTTGCAAACTGGCTATCATATAGTAGGACTAATTCTCCGTCTGCAAATGTCTTTTGTCGAATATGTCGATCATACCATGCCTTGTCCCAAGCCTTCTAAACTTTCTGATGGAAATTAGCAATGAAATGATCTTCCTCCAAATCCACAAGTTGTGCTAACCGCTCCTCCATGATATCAGGGTCGGCCATATTTGTGAAGGTTGTGATGCATAGGCTAGGAACAATGTATTCCATGGGAATACAGACCTCCTTGCCATAGACCATCCTAAATGGTGTTTTCCCTGTCAACTTCTTACAGGTGGTTCGATAGGCCCACAAAACAGACATGATGCGCATGTAATATTCCAAAATTTGCACATAAGCAAATTGTAATATTAGATTTTGCTACTTTCACCTAGGAGAAGAATAAATGGGTAAAAAGGCCCATGAACAATAAAATATGATTAAATTCCACCTTAGTAAGGGAAGAGATCACCTTAGGAGCTGGTTTTACACTTCCAAGTGTGAACAAGGATATTTTAGATGGAGACATAGTCAAGTTTGACTAAGTCAACAACCATTCTTGAGGAGGAAGAAATACTCAAGTAAACTAGCTCAATGTGAGCAACGATCAGCTTAAGACACATATGTAAACTATATTGAAGATATCTAGTGTGAAAAGAGGCATTGGAGGTGGATTAGTTGACCAAGTCATCAGCGCAGCCACAAGAGGAGGGAAGCAAGCTAGGGCAGCGCAGTTTTGAAAGAGGAAGCTTCATGAAGAAGTCACCTCAACATTGTGTGGGGTCCACGGTGAGGAGACTCACCAAAGATAAAAAGAAGGCATAGCATCAAAGGGATTTCATTCATGTATTCATCTATCTTGGTCTTGAGACCAATTGCATGCTTCAGCTATTTAGCCAGAGTTTCTGCACTGCTTAGTGCAAGGAATTCCTGTGCGGGAATTTCATCTTATCTTTGGATCACCTTGCTTAAGGGATCAAAGGAGAGTGATTTGAGCTTGATTTTATTATTTGGCATTGAGGCCATTCATCTACATTCAGCCACAGTGAATTTTACTTTAGAAACTGCGTCCTTTTCTGCAGGAGCATTTTTGCTGGGTTAAACATTGCCTTTGTATGCTAGTCTTTGAAGAGGAGGTGCTTATTTCCCTCCAGGAGCTCCAATAAGAAGGCCTTTGGCCATATTTCTATATTATTCAGCCATTGTATGATTTATTCAGTTAGGATTAATACATAGTTGCAGCAACTGCATTATTTTCTGCAGTGTTGCTTTTTATTCATGCATTTTGCTGGAAACCTTGCCGGGAGTCTTGTCTCTACTGTATAAGTGATTAAACTTCCATTTCTTTGCTGTGTGGTTAATATAAAATATATATCAGACTTATTTCATTATTTTCTACATAAAAAATATGAAAAATACACTGTGCAAGCTTCAGAAAAGTCTTCATTAGCTAAGTCATGGGGTTTGGGCCTTTTTGAGCTACACCGGGACCGAGAGATCTTTTTAACTTAGTAAAAAAGATTTTTTTTCAGATTATTTTCTGGGTGGGAGTCCCACATATCATAAGATAAAGTATCCAACCATTATTTTCCATTAATATTACGCTGTCTATTGGGAATAATTTTTTTGGGGCTGAAATAGCCGATTTTCCCCACTTTTTTTTTATCATGAATTGAAATATAAATTTCTTCTGTAGCTCTCATTTTTGTATATGTGCTTCTCATACATATTTTAATCTTATTCATCATTTCAAGACTGAAATATAGTTTATGTATTGCTGAATCCATGAATTGGGATATTACAGTGGTATCGAAGCATGATCTCTGGCACAGCTTGTGAGATCAAGCTATCAGAGGAGAAAAGAGGAAAATCAGAGATAAAAATGATGGAGAGGATGATCTTACTCTCATCCATTTTTATATCTAAGAAGAAAGAAGAAGAGAAATGCATTGAAACTCCAAGAGGGTTTCAAGGAGGAGAGAATTGCAGTGAGACCTCTAGGGGGCTTCAAGAAGCAGAAGCAGATGCATGCACTTCCTATTCTTGTAGAGAAAGTGAAGAGAAAGGAGATCATTTAGAGCATGAAATCCTGAGTGAATATTTGGCAGAATACAAGTGCCAACCTAGGGTTTTCAAAAAGACCCTAGATTTTACTCAATTTATTGAACTAAGAGAAGAGAAAAGACCTTGCAACAAAGGAGAGATGAGAGGAAATAGATTCCTGTTGTCTAAATTTGATGGGTCAACTACAACAAGATCTTGGGCAAGAAAGCTTGAGGAATTATTCATACTTCATCCAGTGGAAGAGAGAGAGGCAGCAGAAGTTGCAACGCTGCACCTGGAGGGTGAAGCCAATGCTTGGTAGTGCAATCACTTGAACCACACAAGAGTGACTTCTATTTCTGAATTCACTCAAGATCTGATCAGAACCTTTGATGAAGGAAGATCAGAGGAGAGAATATCCACACCGCCATGGGAGGAGGCAAGTACTAGCGCTTCCATGACATTAAGAGAGTAGCCTTCTACACTAGCAGTTAGATCAGGCAACATATTGAAGAGGGGACCTCTTGTAGCCATAGAAGATGTCCCAAGGGCTCACAAAGGTATGCATAAGTTTCCATGTCTTAACATTTCATAAAATTTTATGGAAAGGGTTGGATATTTGTTTGCATATGGCCCAGGATAAAATAGTGTTGCTGAGATAGAGCAGCCGGATTGCACTATGTTGTGCAAGCTTGAGAGGTTCAAGGGAGATTTGAACCCTCAACCTCATTTATCATTGATGAGTTACACACAACCCTTGAGGTTGAAGTGTGATGCTTTGGAGGGAGTCATGAACATTGAGATGGAGTATGAGGCAACAACTTTACCCTGGAGGACGGTTACAAGGCTGTCAAGAAGCTGCAGTAAGGATGCTTTGCCTTTGATTCACTTGGATCCTTATGGGTTCAAGATAATCATTGATGATAGATATTTTCTTGGAGGTCTCCAAGTAGTTGCATTTTAGCATCTCATGAAATGCAAGGAGAAAAATCTGATTTGGGAGGATGGTAGCCTCTTTGGGAGGAATGCCAAGATGGAGAATGCTTAGAGGCATTCATCAATGGATAGATGGATATGGATAGAGAGCAAAAAAGTGGAAAGTTACTTGCAACTCTATGATACCAGGTAGCAGGAGGCAAGACTACGTTGGCTACTCTTGAGAGAGTTTGGCCATCATGTGGCATATCCTTCTTCTAATGGTATGAGGGAGGAGGATACTTGGAAGAGTACCTGCATCATGGGGTAGCAAGGAGTGTGGATGCATTATGACGGTATGGTCATTTTTTTTTCACTGCATCAGTTGTATGATGAGGCAACAAAGACATTTGTTGCTTTGGAGAATTGAGAGAGAGCAAGGGAAGAGTTGCTCTCACATCTTGCATGATGTTGCAATGAGAGGAGATGGAAACATTATGAGAGGAGTATTTGACATTGAACATGTCAGAGGGTGGCTTTATGAGTTGGCAGGAGCCTATTTGCATAGACCAACAACGCTTTCAGTTAGGAGCATGAGCTTATTGGTGGAGTGTTCCCAAGATCCCTTCATATTTGATGCACTTGGTGGGCATAGAGGAGGTGAGATTGATAGAGTGGTGGATGGACTCATTGGTTGCTATGGTATGCTCTCCTTGACTTGGATGTCTAAGCATAATAAGGAGCATTCTCTTGGGGCATATGATTCAATCCTCTTCAGATTGATATTCCATACCACTATGGAGGATTCATCTATGGATCTTGTCATCATCTTGCTTCCATCACATGGTAAGAACTTTGTTGTTGCACTTATTGATTGTTCATCACTATATTTGTATACTATTACCATGTCCTTGCAGTGCATTGCTCTACAAAAGGGAAAGATTTTCTTTGGGCTCTATGGTCCATCGTTGGCCAGCTATTATGATGGATAAAACCATCTAATGTATGATTTGAGGTAAGTATATGGTTGCTTCTTATGTACTCAATTGACATATTCAGCCATCTACTATTTACTAGTGGGTTTGATGGCATATACAGCAAGCCATATGTCAAGGGATAACTTGCCATACCATTTTTGGAAGCTGCAGTGGGGAAGACTATGTTGTGACCACTTGGGAGACTATTGGTACACTCCATCACTACATAGAGAATTCAACCTTCCTATTATTATGATGCTGATCATGATCCTATGTGCTGATGTTATTCTTGCCTATATGAGGAGCATGATTGGAGGAGGAACACATGGAGTGGGTGTGTTCTTGGGGGAGGAGCATCCCCACACTTTCTGCATTACATGATATAAGGGGAGCATGGGAAGAGACATGGACTCTACAGAAAAATATTTCTTTCTTTATGAGGACCATGAGATGGATGGAGTGCCATATGATGATGGTCTCTTATCCATAATGTATGAGATAGTTTGGGCCAGCTTGATGCACAACGCTGGGAGATGGAACTTTGGAGGTCTAGCTTCCTTCTTGCCATTTGAGGGCAACATGATGGCAGCCCAAGATCAGAAAATCCTTTACACTTGTCTTAAGTGGAGAGGAAACCAGTGTGGGGTAGACTACTATGTCTACCATGTCCAAAATTTCAGCCCACCTACTTTGTCGAAGCTTCAGGTGGAGGATGATTTGCATGTGTTACCATTTTTGAGGGTGGCTCATCTTGTTTGGTTGATAGATTGGGGAGGAGAGATTCAAAGGGGGATGATGAATCCCAATCTATATCATCCCTCATTCTTCAAGAGGACCTACAAACAGCCCATTTTTGCTTCCATGGATGTTCCATTGTCACACAGTGTTAGCTATTTGGGATGTTCCCCAATAGATGGCTTGCACACTTGGGAGGGGAAACTTGGAGATATATTGATTATAAAACACCGTTATCCTTGGAGGATTTCATCATATGAGGTTGATGTAGGGGAGAAGAGGGTGCTCTTTAGTCCTATCCTTGCAGTTGCTTGAGGACAGGCAACATTTGGGAGGGGAGGACTGTAATATTCCAAAATTTGCACATAAGCAAATTGGAATATTAGATTTTGCTACTTTCACCTAGGAGAAGAATAAATGGGTAAGGAGGCCCATGAACAATAAAATATGACTAAATTCCACCTTATTAAGGTAATATATCACTTTAGGAGCTCTTTTTACACTTCCAAGTGTGAACAAGGACATTTTAGATGGAGACATAGTCAAGTTTGAGTAAGTCAACAACCATTCTTGAGGAGGAAGAAATACTCAAGTAAACTAGCTCAATATGAACAAGGATCAGCTTAAGACACATATGTAAACTATATTGAAGATCTCTAGTGTGAAAAGAGGCATTGGAGGTGGATTAGTTGGCCAAGTCATCAGCGCAGCCACAAGAGGAGTGAAGCAAGCTAGGGCAACGCAGTTTTGAAAGAGGAAGCTTCATGAAGAAGTCACCTCAAAATTGTGTGGGGTCTAGGGTGAGGAGACTCACTAAAGATAAAAGGAAGGCATAGCATAAAATGGAGATCACTCATGTATTCATGTATCTTGGTCTTGAGACCAATTGCATGCTTCAGCTGTTTAGCCGGAGTTGTTGCACTTCTTAGTGCAAGGAATTCCTGTGTGGGAATTTCATCCTCTCTTTGGATCACCTTGCTTAAGGGATCAAAGGAGAGTGATTTGAGCTTGATTTCAGTATTTTGCATTGATTCCATTCATCTACATTCAGCCACAGCACATTTTACTTTAGAAACTATTTCCGTTTCTGTAGGAGCATTGTTGTTGGGTTAAACATTGCCTTTGTATGCTAGTCTTTGAAGAGGAGGTGGTTATTTCCATCCGGGAGCTCCAATAATAAGGCCTTTGGCCATATTTCTATATTATTCAGCCATTTTATGATTTATTCAGTTAGGATTAATACAAATTTGCAGCAACTGCATTATTTTCTGCAGTGTTGCTTTTTATTCATGCATTTTGCTGGAAACCTTGTCGGGAGTCTTGTCTCTACTGTATAAGTGATTAAACTTCCATTTATTTGCTGTGTGGTTAATATAAAATATATATCAGACTTATTTTATTATTTTATGCATAAACCCTCTGAAAAATACGTTTTTCAAGCTTCATCAAAGTCTGCATTAGCTAACTCATGGGGTTTGGGTCTTTTTGAGCTGCACCAGGACCAGGAGATCTGTTTAACTTAGTAGAACAGAATTTTTTCGAATTATTTTCTGGGCGGGAGTTCCAAATAGCATAAGATAAAGTATCCAACCATTATTTTCGCTTAATATTACGTTTTATATTGGGAATAACATTTTTGGGGCTGAAATAGCTGATTTTCCCCACTTTTTTTATCATGAAATGAAATATAAATGGCTTCTGTAACTCTCATTGATGTATATGTGCTTCTCATACATATTTTAAGCTTATTCATCATTTAAATACTGCACTACAATTTATGTATTGATGAATCCCTGAATTGGAATATTATAACGCACGTCCCAGTCGTTACGATCGACGTTACCGACCTTAGTTAGGTCATGCTCCAAGAATTTATTAAAATATTTTACCACTCCATTTTACCGGGGATGATATAGAGTGATTTTCGCATGATGGATCCAAAATTCTTTCGTTAAGGCCTGTATTTTTTCATTAACAAAATGCGTACCTGTATTGCTCATCAAGATTTTTGGACATCCAAATCTGGTCAGAATATGTTCAAAGATGAAGTGTGCAGCGGTATCTGCAGTGAAATACTTCACCGCTTGTGCTTCAGCCCACCTAGTTACATAATCAGTCACAATTATAATGTAATGTGCACTTGTCTTCTTTTCGGGTTGATTGATATGTCCTACAAAATCGATGGCCCATTTGTCAAATGCTTTCAGGGCCATTTGCAGTTGAAGGGGAATTTCATCTTTGCATGATGACCTTCTTTTTCATTGGCATGTATTGCAGGATTTAAAATAGTCATGAGAGTAATTATGCATGGTAGGGCACCATAGTCCATCTCTCAAGATATTTTGCGTCGTTGCCTTACCTGCGTAGTGACCTCCTGCTACACCGTCATGAGCTTCTGCCAAGATAGCATGAAATTCATGTTCCAAAATGTACCTTCGCTCCCTCGGAACCTCAGCTTCAAATGCTTGTAAAAACTCCTTAATACTACTAGAGCCATCGAGGTAGGGTAGTTCTCTTACCTTAGAGGAGATGCATCAGAATCCCTTTTTGATTTTAAGGTACCGCAACGCAGATACATTGTGTAACCGATTCTGCCGATTTTCCATCTCTCTGTCAGAGTCAGAGAAACATTCACTATCATTTTCCTAGTAGAGTACACCATCAGCCGTGGGATTGATCCAATCTTTGTCTTGTGTAGTTAACTTATAGATATGATCCACATCCTCTTCTTCGCGCACTGGCTCCATATATTGTTCTCCTTCCGGAGGGTGTAATGGTACTATCACCCACATACCTTCATTTTCAAAAACCATTCTTCTTTTCTTTAGATTGATGATACCTCCCATATCTATGGCCCAATCCAATCCTAGGAACGCAGGATAGGGGTCCGCATCTTCTACAATCTGAATGACCTCAAAGTCAGCCCAGACCTTAACTCCTATGACCTCTACCATGATCTTTGACAGTCACCCCAATGGTATGATCTTCTGTTGATTGGCCATGAGCAATTGGATATTCGACCATTCCAACTTGGGTTCTCTCACTCGCTGCCAAGTTTTCTTGGGTAGTACATTTGCATCTGATCCCAAGTCCAAAATAACCTGATCAATTTCGTAATCGACAATTTGCGCTGTTAGCCACATTTCCCTACCAATGCATTTTGTTGGAAATGTTGTCATTTATGGCAAAGGAGAGAAGAAAAACAGCAGAGTAGCAGAGGCAGCAAAAAGAGAAGCAAAGTAGCACAAAGTGGCAGACAAGAAGCAGAGAAAGAGAGGCAAGAAGAGGGACCATGAGACATGAAGCAAAGAGAAAAATATCAGGAGAAATCTAGGGGGACAGAGTAGAGTTGAGAGAGGGTTCATGGGGAAGGAATAAACAAATAAACAAATAACAAAGTTTTACAGCGGAGCCAGAGATAAACAAATAAGAAAATACAGAGGCAGAGCCGTGAGATGAAACGGTCGAGCAGCAGAGAAAGGTTGCAAAGATTTTAGTGAACCATAGACAGAGAATAACAGAGGCGGAGACAAAGAATAACAGAGGTGGAATGAGGAAGGGCGCAAAACCAAGAAAGGAACTGTAATTACATAGTGAAAACCTAATGGAGTCGGCCGTTCAACATTTGGAAGCATTGTATTATAATATCGAAAACACAAGAGGAAACATGAGCGAAAGTGGGAATTCTTTTAATAATAGTTAAAACTATGAGAACTGGAACCCAGAGTCAAGAGAGGAACCGTCAATAAATAGTGAAACCAAAGTTTTGGAAACCAGCAGTATCGCGTGCGCTTGGGAGTGGTAAGAAGATTTCACTTTTTGAATGTGATCTATGTCACTGATAGACACGTTTCCTTGGGTGGTATTTGGATACCACTTACATCGCGCAGTTTTTGAGTGCTAACCCTCGGCCCAAAGAAAAATGCAATATCAACTATGTTCATCCGATTGCCAAGGCTGGGAGATCTACAGTGATCACACTTGCGCGATGAACGAAGGTTAGTTGAGGAAAAGCACTGTGGGTCCGAGTCAAATGTATGATTGAAATTTGAAACATAAACCAAAGTCTAAAGCCGAATTATTTATTATGAGGTTTATTCGTTATACAATCAAATGGTGTTATAATGGTTTTAAAGTTTGATTGATATATATTATATAAAACATGCTGTGGGACCTACATTCATTTCTTCAGGGGCCAAGTATCATACGAAGCCTTGTGTATTGTGTGTATTATAAAATTTAATTAACAGGCGGATGGTAAAGTCACAATGAATTGTGGGCCTGAAGGTCTTTTTAATTCAAGTCATGGTAGAATGTTTGAAATATGATAGAGGAAGTAATATATGTGAATACAATATTGAGAATATGAAATATCACAAAGGGTGCGCATATAAAACCTTGTATATATGGATATAAGTTGAGGTGGGCCCAACTGAACTATTGCTTTAATGGTTAGTGATTAACCATTGGAGAAAATGCTGAATGGTTGATATATTTATATATATTGATTGTGGACTCCGACTATGCTGCGGATTAACGAAGAGGTAACCCAAACTTTAGACAGAGCATTACTTCATTATAAACAAGTCGAGTTAAAATAACTCTGGAGCCCAAAAGATTATATTACTACATATATTAGTGTTGGGTTTAAGTCCGAGTCAAAGACTTAATATAATGTTGACGGAGGATATTATCTGTGTAGTGTGGAACCACCTACATAAAATTCCGAGAATCTTAACCCAAGATGGAGGATACATAAAAACTATTCCGAGAATATTAACCCAAGATTCAAAGTATATATATATATGTGCAGCGCTTTATATACAAAGTACCATAAGGTGGGACCCTCACGAATTGCATTGGAGAAACTTATGGCAGTGGAACATGTTAATAAAATTTCCAATGGCGATTACGGACCCGATATGTTTTAAATGATGATTCTCATATTTGTTTGAGTTATAGCTTAAGTACATCAGAGTGATTCATCACATCAGAAGTAAAAGTGTGATTGAACAAACTGTTGAATATTGCGATCGCGATGGTGCGATCCAACGTCAACCGTCGGATCATTAAAGATTGCAACAGTTGGATCTAAAGAAAGTCAAAGTGGGGTCTACAGAGACCCATCGCATCGGCGGAGATTCAAACACATAAATTTAAGATTTTCCTCTGTGAAAACCCTTCGATGGGTAAAATAAATTGTGACACAGAATATTGAAATGTCGAAACATTATACGGTGGGGCCTTGGCTAATCGCATCAGAGAATTCCAATTGCATCGGCGCAGTGAAGTGCAATGAACAGTTAATCATCGCATCGGAGTAAATCAGAACATTAGAACCCACCATTGAAAGTTCCGATTGCGATCAATCGCATCGGAACTTAAGTAAATATCGATTATATTGAATAGAAAAGGCTTTTTATATATTAAAAGGGTCCATTATGATTATATCACCGAGAATAATTTGCATTATTTTGAAAGAGAAGTTTATGTGTTAAAACGCCTTTATTATTACGCCGATAGTTGAAGTGCATTATATAAAAAGCGCAGTTACATATATGCAATAGTTACACCACAGCAGTGAACAGGAGAGTAAGCAGAGCCGAAAAAGACAGACACAGTCACAGAAAAGACAAACACACAGTGATCCAAAATTGAATGGGTTGATTTGTAATCCATATTGTAACTGAATGTAAATATTTTTGATTGGTTTATATTTTTTGTGATGCACTGGAAAGTCTCCATAGGAAATAAAACTCCACTGTAAAACTGAAAGTTGTGTAAATTGCTGAAATTTTCTGAATGAGCTGGATAAAGAAGTGAGGAGGCAAAAGGCAAAGAGTCAGGGCTATTCACTTTGAATTCCCTGTGGAATACGAACTGTTATGAGGAAAAATGTATAAAGGATATCACATTGATATGCAGAAAGACGTTAGAGAATGCAGAGTATGAAGAATTGAGGCAGAGAAGATAAGAAAAAGGAGGATCAGAAAGAGATGCTACAGAACAGCACTGATATCTAAGGTAAATTAGCAAATATTTTATTTTGATAGATTGAGGAAGTTGGAGCTTCCCTATCAAGTTGAAGCTTGATAGATGTTAGTTGTAGCTAACTGAGGTTGGAGCCTCCTATAGGTTGGTGCCTACAAAAAAAAAGTGGTGAGAGGGAGTTGGAGCTTGCCTTTGCATCACAACAATAATAAGATGTGGTTTTCTCCCTTTATGGGTTTCCACTTATATTTGTTGTTTCTGTGTGTTTTTCCTATGTGTTGATATGTTCTATTCAATCTGCTTAATTTTTTTTGCTCTCATAATAAGTTTGGTGTCACATTAACTTAATACTTGCTGCTACATATTAAGACTGTTCACATATTAAATTTAGTTATAAAATTAAGTTGTAAATAAGCTCGATGAAAAGTTTAAAAAGCTCATGTATGTGTTAAACTGATTCACCCCCCCCCCTCTCAGTTTAACTAAGGATTCAACAATTGGTATCGGAGCGGGTTCCTTTTGTACTAGTTTAACAACTGAAAGGAGATCCTAGGTCCCCAGGATGGCTAGTCAAGAAGGAAGCTTAACCAATAAAGCCACTTTTTTCACTGGTGTTAATTATGCCTTCTAGAAAATCAGAATGAGAGCATACATAATGTCTCTAGGAATAGAAGTTTGGGCTGCTGTGGAATTAGGATATGCCCCAAAAGGCAACTGACTCAGAGAAAGAAGCTAAACAAGACTTTGAAGCCAATGCAAAGGCCATGAATGAAATCTTAAATAGACTGAGTGAGGCAGAATTTATCACATTAATGCACAGAAAGACCGCCAAAGAGATGTGGGACACTCTAGAGAACATCCATGAGGGAGACAAGAAGGTGAAGACTGCCAAACTTCAAGTCTATAGAGCCCAATTTGAAAATTTAAAAATGAGTGATGATGAAGATATTGCCAGCTTCTGTTTAAGGGTTGAAGAAATAGTAAATAAAATGAAAGCTCTGGGGGAAACCATAAAAGAAGCTGTGATTGTTCAAAAGATTTTGATATCTCTTCCACCCAGCTTTAACCCCAAGGTTTCTGCCATAGAAGAAACAACTGATTGGGAAACCTTGACCATGAACCAGTTACTTGGAAATCTAACAGCCTATGAGATGAGACTCCCACAGAAGAAGCCAAGTGCGAGGGAGGGAGCTTTTAAAACATAAAATAAGAAAGAAGAAAAGGAAGATATATGCTCTTCCTCTAATGAAGAAGAGGCCAAATTTGTCAAGAAACTAGATAGAGGCTTAGGTAAATATAAAGGTAAACTTCCATTCAAATTCTTTAACTGTGGAAGAGTTAGACACTATGCTGCTAAGTGTCCTCATAAGAAAGCAAGGAATCAGGTTCAAGAATCAGAGAAAATTACATCAAAGAACTGGAAAAAAGGAAATAAATTCAATAGAAAATCTTTCTATCCTCAACAAGATAGTAATGCATCTAAAGACTCAGATGAAACCTCAAGTGAAGAAGGAACCTTTGAATTTTTATTGATGGCCATAGAATAACTTGAAGGACTCCTTCTAGAAGATGAAGAAGAAGATGAAGTTGATCTTGAGGGGGAGCTAAGAAGTGCCCTGGAGGAGATTGACAGACTCAAATTGAAGTGCAGAAAACAAAAATACATTCTCCTCAAGTATGTAAGAGAAGAAAAAAATTCAGAAGTCCTTATGAAGTTGAAAGTACAGATTGAAGAAGCCAAGAAGATAGAAGACATGTTACTTAAGCAAATCAAGGATAAAACTTAGGAACAAGAGAAGTTGGAAGAAGAAGTAGTATGTCTGAGGAAGAAATTAGAAAATTCCCAAAGGAAAGTTTCTATAAATTCTTCTCAAATGACAAGCTTTGGTAAGTTGAACGAAATCCTAGATGCTCAAAGATCTCCTCTAATAAAAACTAGGATAGGATATGGAGGAGAATCAAGTAAAGGCAAAGAAAAGGAAAACAAAAATATTATTTTTGTAAAAGCAAATAAGGCTGATGAAGCAGCTCAAATGATTTCTACAAAGGAAGAAACAAGCAATGAAAGAGACATAAACCAGAAGAAACCTCTAATAACAAATAATAAAATAAATACTCAGCCAATAGAAAAAGGCTCATATACCCCTGAGTATGTAAAATTTGGAAGCCATCAAAGGAGATTCCTCCCTCCTATGAAAAATGCCACCTCTTATGCTTGCCACAAGCTGGGACATATTGCTGCATACTGTCATACAAGGAGGAGTAATTCAAACCAGCAAAGGATTTAAACAGTGAAGAGACTGTCTCAAGAAAACAAATGGAGAAGACAACCTCACATCAGGTACGCAAATTGTTTCTATGCTTATTGTTTTTATTGTAAGGAATTTGGCCATAAAATCATTGAGTGCAGAAAATATGGACAAATATTGATGTTCAAAACCTCAAGGAGGTTTATGAATCATGGAGATTTTACTTATACTCACAATTCTACAAAAATTATGATCAAATGTTGTGTATGCAATACAATTGGACATATGCCTTCCAAATGTCCTCTCAGAGAATGTGGTTCATCATCTCACAAAAGGTACCAAACAAAAGGATGCTTCCAGTGGAAAAAGAAGGTGAATAAATATGACCTAGCTCTAACTGCTCAAGACTTGAAAAGCCAATGGTATTTGGACAGTGGCTGCTCAAAACATATGACTGGAGATAGAAGCAAGTTTATAACCTTTGATGGAAATAAATATGGAAATGTTACTTTTGGCAATGAAAAAGCAGGGAAAATCGAAGGAAAAGGCTCAGTCAGTCTAGATAATGGTAGAGGAAAGGCCCAAGATGTACTATTTGTGGATGGGCTGAAAGCAAATCTACTGAGTGTCAGTCAAATGTGTGATAAAGGCTGTGAAGTTCTTTTTATAGCACAAGACTGTGAAGTCAGATCAAGCACCACAGGAAAAAATCTGTTCAAAGGTGTTCGAACAGAGAGTAATGTCTACATAGTGAAAGAAGAGAATGAAGCATGCCATCTTAGCAAACTTGAGGAGTCTTGGTTATGGCATAGGAGATTGGGACATCTTAAATTCAACCATATCATCAGATTGAACAAGAAGAAAGCTGTCAGAGATATGCCAGCAATAAACATGCCTTCAAATACCATATGCAAATCTTGCCAATTGGGAAAACAGACTCGGACAACCTTTAAGACCAAAGATGAGCTATCAACAAGCATGTCACTTCAGCTTGTACACATGGACCTATGTGGACCTTCAAGAACTAAAACACCAAGTGGAGAATCCTACTTCATGCTGATAATAGATGATTTCTCAAGAATGAGATGGGTTTCATTTCTCAAATATAAATTGGAAGCACTTGAGAAATTCAAGATATTCAAAGCATTGGCAGAAAATAAAATAGGATGCAAGCTAAAATGCATCAGATCAGACAGAGGAGGTGAATTCACAAGCTATGACTTTGCAGACCTATGCAATGAACATGGGATAAAGCAACAATTTACTATTGCAGGGACACCTCAATAGAATGGAGTGGCAGAGAGACAAAACCGGTTTGTACAAAAAATTTCCAAAGCCATGATGCAAGAGAGTAACATTCCTCAAACCTTATGGGCATAAGTAGTACACACAGTTGTGCATATTCTAAACAAAGCTCATTTAAGACCAAACAATGACAATACTCCTTATGAACTATGGCATGGTAAACCAACATCAATCAAGCACTTTAGAGTCTTTGGAAGCAAGTGTTACATAAATAATAATGATGAAAATCTATGGAAGTTTGATGTAAGAGAAGATGAAGGAATATTTTTAGGATATGCATCCAAGAGTAAAGGTTACAGGTGCTACAACAAGACTCTTCAAAAATTTGTAGAAAGCATTGACGTAAGTTTTGATGAATAACTACCAAATAAGACAAGAAGTACAGACTGTAGCAGTCCTCCAAAAGATTATGAAGAAAAGAACCAAGATGATGATGAAACAAGCAAGACAACAGAAGATGCTAAACTGAGCTCGAAAGTCCCCTCTAGATACACTCAAAAGAACCATCCAGAAGATCAAATCATTAGGGACAAGAGTGTTGGAGTCCAGACAAGAAGACAACTAACTGAACAGACAGAAGAGGTATACATAGCTATGTTATCACAAATAGAGCCAAAGAAGTTTGAAGAAGCCAACAAGGACAAGTATTGGGTGAATGTTATGAATGAAGAATTGGACCAAATTGAGAAGAAATATACCTGGGAATTAGTTCCAAGACCCACTGAGAAAAATTTCATAGGCTCAAAATGGGTATTCAAGAATAAAATGAATGTACAAGGATAGGTGATAAGGAATAAGGATAGAATTGTATGCAAGGGATATTCACAAATTGAAGGTCTTGATTACGATGAAACATTTGCCCCTGTAGCCAAAATGGAAGCTATCAGAATTTTTCTAGCCTTTGCATGCTACCATGACTTCAAGGTATATCAAGTGGATGTGAAATCTACCTTCCTGAATGGAGACCTAGAAGAAGAATTCTACATGGAACAACCAGAGGGATTCTCATTAACAGATAAAGAAGACTATGTGTGCAGACTAAAGAAGGCTTTATATGGGTTGAAACAAGCTCCCCGTGCTTGGTATTCAATGCTGGATAAGTACTTGCAAAAATAAGGCTTTGAGAGAGGAGGAGTAGACAACAATCTATACATAAAAGCCCATGAAAATGAACTTCTGATTGTTGTAGTATATGTTGATGACATCATGTTTGGAAGCAATAAAGATGAGTTAGCAAAAGGATTTGCTGAAGAAATGAAATCATAGTTTGAGATGTCTATGATTGGAGAGCTCACCTTCTACTTAGGACTTCAAATTCACCAAAATAACATAGGTACATTCATCTCACAAGAACAATACTTAAAGAAGATGTTGAAAAAGTTCAAAATGGAACACTGCAAACCTGTGTCAACTCCCATGATCACTGGATGCAAGCTATGTGCTGATGACGGATCTGCTGATATAGATCAAAGACTTTACAGATCCATGATAGGAAGTATGCTATACCTAATAGCATCAAGGCCAGACATCATGTTGGCAGTAGGACTTGTGGCTAGATATCAAGCAGCACCAAAGAAAAATCACCTTCTAGCAGGCAAAATAATATTTAGATATCCACAAGGAACTGTACAGTATGGGTTATGGTATCCAAAATGCAAGAGCTTCACTTTGACAACATATACAGATGCAGATTGGGACAGCTATGTGGATGACAGGAAAAGCACAAGTGGAGGTGCATTCTACTTGGGAAAAAGTCTGGTGGCATGGCTAAGCAAGAAACAAACATCCATCTCTCTATCTACAGTAGAAGTATAATACATAACAGCAGCAGGATGTTGCACACAAGTCATGTGGATGAAACAAACCCTCCAAGACATGAAGGTAAGCATTGATGAACCTATCTCTATCAAATGTGATAATACAAGTGCTATAAGTATTTCAAAAAATCATGTACTTCATTCAAAAACTAAACACATCCCAATCAAGTACCATTTCCTAAGAGAACAAGTAGCACAGAAGGTAGTGAAGTTGGAATATGTGCCAACAAAAGAACAAATAGTAGATATATTCACAAAACCTCTTTCTAGAGAGCCATTGGAATATTTGAGAAACAAACTAGGGGTAGTTTCTTTAGATAATACTCTCTGATAGAAAAGGAAAGCTTCATTCCAGGGGGAGAACAGAAAAGAAGACATCATTCTAGGGGGAGATCAGTCAACAAAGAGAGTCACAAAAGAGTCAGAGAAACTAAGCAGAACATGAAACAGGTCCTCAAGATCAGAGTAACATGGACGAGATTTAAAAGCACATTGGGAAATGAGAAACCCTTTTCCATTGATGTCAAAGGGGGAGGAAAAGCAAGCAACAGAAGAAAGGGTCCCAAAAGGCAAGCAGAGGAAGTGTATTGCCATCAATGCTAAAGGGGGAGACTGTTGGAAATGTTGTCATTGATGGAAAAGGAGAGAAGCAAAATAGCAGAGTAGCAAAGACAACAAAAGGAGAAGCAAAGTAGCACAAAGTGGCAGACAAGAAGCAGAGAAAGAGAGGCAAGAAGAGGGACAATGAGACATGAAGCAAAGAGCAAAAGATCAGGAGAAATCTGGGGGGACAGAGTAGATTTGAGAGAGGGTTCACGGGGAAGGAATAAACAAATAAACAAATAATATATTTTTACAGCAGAGCCAGAGATAAAAAAAATAAGAAAATACAGAGGCAGACCCGTGAGATGAAACAGTCGAGCAGTAGAGAAAGGTTGCAGAGAAAGGCTGCAGGGAGTTCAATGAACCAGAGACAGAGAATAATAGAGGCAGAGACAGAGAATAACAGAAGTGTAATGAGTAAGGGTGCAGAACCAAGAAAGGAACCATAATTACATAGTGAAAACCTAATGGAGTCAGGCATTCAACATTTGTAAGCATTGTATTATAATATTGAAAACGCAAGAGGAAACAAGAGTGAAAATGAGAATTATTTTAATAAGAGTTAAAACTATGAGAACTAGAACCCAGAGTCAAGAGCGGAACTGTGAATAAACAGTGAAACCAGAGTTTTGGAAACTAGAATTATCGCGTGCGCTTGGGAGTGGTAAGCGGATTTCTCTTTTTGAACATGATCTATGTCGTTGATGGACACGTGTCCTTGGGTGGTATTTGGATACCACTTACATCGCGTAATTTATGAGTGTTAACCCTCGGCCCAAAGAAAAACACGATATCAACTATGTCCATCCGATTTCCAAGGTTGGGAGATCTACTATGATCACACTTGCAAAATGAACAAAGGTTAGTTGAGGCAAAGAACTGTGGGTCCGAATCAAACGTATGATTGAAAGTTGAAACATAAACCAAAGTCTAAATCCGAATTATTTCTTATGAGGTTTATTCGTTATACAATCAAAGGGTGTTATAATGGTTTTAAAGTTTGATTGATATATAATATATAAAACATGTTGTGGGACCTACATTCATTTCTGCGGGGGCCAAGTATCATACGAAGCCCTATGTATTGTGTGTATTATAAAATTTAATTAACAGGTGGATGGTAAATTCATAATGCATTCTGGACCCAAAGGTCGTTTTTAATTCAAGTCATGGTATAATGTTTGAAATATGATGGAGGAAGTAATATATGTGAATACAGTATTGAGAATATGAAATATCACAAAGGGTGAGCGTATAAAACCTTGTATATATGGATATAAGTTGAGGTGGGCCCAGCTAAACTGTTGCGTTAATGGTTAGTGATTAACCATTGGAGAAAATGCTGAATGGTTGATATATTTATATATATATTGATTATGGACTCCGACTATGTTGTGGATTAACAAAGAGGTAATCCAAACTTTAGACAGAGCATTACTTCATTATAAACAAGGCGAGTTAAAATAACTCTGGAGCCCGAAAGATTATATTACTACATATATTAGTGCTGGGTTTAAGTCTAAGTCAAAGACTTAACATAATTTTGATGGAGGATATTATATGTGTAGTGTGGGACCCCCTACATAAAATTCCGATAATCTTAACAAAAGCTGGAGGATACATAAACGCTATTTAGAGAATCTTAACCCAAGCAGAAAAGTATATATATGTGCAGCGCTTTATATATGAAGTACCATAAGGTGGGACCCTCACGAATCACATCAGAGAAAGTTATGGCAGTGGAACATGTTAATAAAAGTTCCAATGGAGATTGTGGACCCAATATGTTTTAAACAATGATTCTCATATTTTTTTGAGCTCCAGCTTAAGTACATCAGAGTGATTCATCGCATCGGAAGTAAAAGTGCAATTGAACAAACTGTTGAATATTGCGATCGTGATGGTGCGATCCAACCTCAACCATCGGATCATTAAATATTGCAACAGT
This sequence comes from Pinus albicaulis, assembly GCA_034641835.2. Classification (NCBI taxonomy): domain Eukaryota; kingdom Viridiplantae; phylum Streptophyta; class Pinopsida; order Pinales; family Pinaceae; genus Pinus; species Pinus albicaulis. The sequence goes on from CM076582.1 coordinate 618,945,605, forward strand.
TGGATCTAAATAAAGTCAGAGTGGGGTCTATAGTGACCCATCGCATCGGCGGAGATTCAAGCAAATAAATTTAATATTTTCAATTGTGAAAACCCTTCGATGGGTAAAAAAAATTGTAACACAAAATATTGAAATGCCGAAACATTACATGGTGGGGCCTTGGCTAATCGCATCGGAAAACTCCAATTGCATCGGCGCAGTGAAGTGCAGTGAACAGTGAATCATCGCATCAGAGTAAAGCAGAACATCAGAACCCACCATTGAAAGTTCTGATTGTGATCAATCGCATCGAAACCATCGCAAGAGGTGTAATCGCATCAGAACTTAAGTAAAGATTGATTAGCTTGAACAGAAAAGGCTTTTTATATATTAAAAGGGTCCATTATGATTATATCATCGAGAAGCATTTGCATTATTTTTAAAGAGCAATTTATGTGTTAAAATGCCTTTATTATTACACCGAGAGTTGAAGTGCATTATATAAAAAGCACAATTACATATATTCAACAGTTACACCACAGTAGTGAACAAGAGAGCAAGCAGAGCCAAAAAAGACAAACACAGTCACAGAAAAGACAAACACACGGTGATCCAAAATTGAATGGGTTGATTTGTAATCCATATTGTAACTGAATGTAAATTGTTTTGATTGGTTTACATTTTTTTTGATGCACTGGCAAGTCTCCGTAGGAAATAAAACTCCATTGTAAAACTGAAAGTTGTATAAATTATTGAAATGTTCTGAATGAGCTGGATAAAGAAGTGAGGAGGCAGAAGGAAAAGAGTTAGAGTTATTCACTTTGAATTCCCTGTGGAATATGAACTGTTATGAGGAAAAATATATAAAGGATATCACATTGATATGAAGAAAGATGTTAGAGAATGCAGAGTATGAAGAATTGAGGTAGAGAAGAAAAGAAAAAGGAGGAGTAGAAAGAGATGCTACAGAATAGAGCTGATATCTAAGGTAAATCAGCAAATATTTTCTTTTGATAGATTGAGGAAGTTGGAGCTTCCCTATCAAGTTGAAGCTTGATAGATGTCAGTTGTAGCTGACTAAGGTTGGAGCCTCCTGTAGGTTGGTGCCTGCAGAAAAATAGTGGTGAGAGGGAGTTGGAGCTTGCCTTTGCATCACAATAATAATAAGATGTGGTTTTCTCCCTTTATGGGTTTCCACTTATATCTGATGTCTCTGTGTGTGTTGACTATGTGTTGATATGTTCTGTTCAATCTACTTAATGTTTGCTGCTCTCATAATAAGTTTGGTGTCACATTAACTTAATACTTGCTGCAACATATTAAGACTGTTCACATATTAAAGTTGGTTATAAAATTAAGTTGTAAATAAGCTTGATGAAAAGTTTAAAAAGCTCATGTATGTGTTAAAATGATTCACCCCCCCCCCTCTCAGTTTAACTAAGGATTCAACACTTTTCTTATGCTTGTACAATTTGTGCACATCCTTAACTTCCATGGGTGGACTAACCCTTTCTATGCAGTTGTTTATTAAAGCTTGGAAGTTTTCTACGGCCCGTTGGTTACGCAGCAGCTTCATACATGCCTACAAAAATGGTTTGACCTCATCATCTACTTTGAGGTTCGCATGGCCTTGAGCAGTAGATGCCTTGGCCTTAGAAAATTCTTGGTGAGCTGCAACAAAATTTTCCTTTTCCTTCTATAGGTCCAACCCTTCCTACTTGATGGCTAATTTCCATGTAAGAGGCTCAGCCACAGCTTTATCCTCAACTACCCTAGTGGACATATCGCTGCGTGTTATGACATTAATGCTTGGTCCTTTGTCTCAAGGTTCTGCCTTAACCCTCTGTACATTCTGTGTAGGTGTCTGCTGCTTTTCCTATATTTTGGCTATCAGAATTGGGTAGTCTTAAATCACATGGTCCAATTGTCTACAATATTTGCAGGATTGTCTTGCAGGGTTCAGACAGTCCCTTGCAAAGTGCCCTAACTCTCCGCATTTATAACAGATCAGTTTTCCTCTTCCCCTACCTGCGCTTCCACCTTGGCTCCCTCCCCTTCCCCTATATGGGGAGCCACCCATGCCTGAGGGGGATTTTGGTGAGGAAGGGTCTGATTGTACCCTATATAGGTTTCCTCGGTCTATCATTAGATCATAATTTTGGTAGTTCTTCTCATCATGTCCTACTAATCGACAAAACCTGCACCATTGTTTCTTTAGTTCTAGGACATATGCGCCCAGAATGGGGGTAGTGGTTAGTATCATGCAAGCTAGAGAGGTGACAATCATCACACCACAACGCAGGTCCACTTGGTCCTGGGTGCAATGGACTGGGTCCCCCCACCTGTAGGTAGTCTGCTAGTAGTGGGCACTGATCCTTGGTATGGCATGATACCCTGCATCGTATGCACCATACCACTGGGCTAGCTTCCTTCCCTCAGTCCTTTTGTAGGTTCTGGACCTCCATGTGCATCGCCTCCAGCTGGCCCTGGATTTGTTGTACTCCCAGCTGAGTATCATCTCTCCGCAAAACTTATAATTTCATAGCAATCTCCAAGGATTTTTCCTATGATTCAATGGCTTGTTGTCCCATAGGTATGTGCAGGTGAGGTAGTAGCATAGCGATGAACCATTTCTTGTGCTATCTGTCATCATACAGGAATTCCTCTTCTCTGATCACTTTCTTTAGCCACTGGTCAACTTCCCATACAGACTCAGAGGGTCCCTGCTTGAAAACTTTTAGATCATTCACTATCTAAGAGTAGGATTTAGGCTTCCGAAATTGTTGTTTAGGGAATTCTTAACCTCTTGAATGGTTGCATTTTCATGTTGAGCTACGTATCACATATACCAGTCTAGGGCTCTTCCTTCAAAGGCAAGGGACAACTGTGCCCTTTTCATAACATCGTTGGCCACATTCGACGCAGTCCATATTGACTCTGCCACAAACCAGAACTGATCCATATCTTCGTCTCCTACGCCCTTAAAGGTAGGTAGCTTCATATGTGAGGCCATATCATCTTCTAGTGGTGGAGGTATGGGTGAGTTCTTACCCTTATGGTGATTCGAAGGTGGTGTAGTTGGACGGCTATGCGCAGTCGAATCCCTTACTAGAATGTAGATAGATCTATCTCCTTCTTGATTATTTCGGTAGTATTTTCCACTCCGTGTTGTACCCTCACTCTGATCGGAGCTCATTCACTCTGTATGGATGCACAAAATCCTCTTTTCACACAATAATATCTTAATCAGTAATGGCCAGGTTTTCAAAAACTTACCCCAGAAACCCTTGAAGAACCTCCGCTCTGCCTCAGAATAGGATATGAATTGATTAATTGCAAACTCCATCACAAATCCTCCCAGCACACTATCCACCCAGTGATCTACCGTACGAGTGATGGTATTATCAGTTCTTTCTAACTGTTGGATCAACTATGGAGTCCACCACATGACCCGTTCATCCTTCCAACACGTCTGGAAATATACGAGCCTTGCAAGCCACTCCTGAAGCTCGGTCGCAAATGTTACAAAGAAAATTTCGTAGATCTCAGTGAAAATGTACTTATTCTTCCACTTTTTTGCTATCAACCTTGTACTGCAATTCTCTTTTATCGCAAATTCCTGAACCTTTTTTCAAACCACTCTTCAATTTCTTTCTTCTCAGGTCTGTAATGTTCTCTCGACGTTACCCGATCCCTCTCTTAAAATTTTCCCATTCCTAGCAACGGAACCATTTTTTGGCTCGACGAGTCCTAACCTAGGTTCGAAGGTTAAGATTTGCCAACAAACCACTATACTACTGGCCCTTTTGGCAGTGACCTGCTTGCACAGGTGAAAGTCTCACCCAAAGCAGTATGGCAGGGTGATGGAACCAGGTTTCTGCAGCCTGAGAGAGAGTAGGTAAGTCAAGAAAATCTATGTTCACAGCTTATCGGGTTCACACAAGATAGATCTATTCACAGGTTTGTTAACAATGTAATCCACAATATGACAGAGCTACAGATTTCGTCAATATCTTTGCATCCATGTGTCGATCAACAGTTATCATAATGTATCATTAACAGATCATAGATATACCATAACATATACATATTTGCAGCATAACAGATAACATATAACACAACTGTATTCTTAGTTCTAACATAGCCTAGAGTTTTGCATCAACAGTAACACATCGGATCCAATAACACAGAGCTACTTTAACTATATCTGCATATATTAACATCAAAACCAAGTACAATCCAAACACAGCTTGTGCACATAGCAGGACTAAGGATCTCCATGCACACAACCGATAGGAGTCTTTACCCAAACAACCCAACCACAGATCTAACAATTCACACTTAGCAACAAACTTAATTCTTTCCTCCCTTAAGACTCAAAATGTTCATCTATTTATGTCGACTTAGCCTATGCTTCCAATAGTCCAAAAACTGTGGCTTGCAGACTCTTGGTCTACCCTTGACCGATTACAAAGCATTCGGGGCTTCGACCCACCACAAAACCCCTGCGTTAGACTAATTAATACAAAAAATGTACAAAATTGTACAAAATTTGAAGCTTTTAGGGGACCCTGTTCCAACATAGACCAAGGAGGAAAAAACCACAAGTGAAGCAATGCATAGGGCCAAGAAAAGTAAAAAAGCAGAGGGTCACTATTCTGAATGGTCAGAACAACCAAGAACTTCAGGAAAAGATCTTGGTGCTTCAGCTGCAATTGCAATCAAACAAAACATGCAATTCACCAAATGGTTAGGTTTTCACAAAAACAAGAGAGAAATGGATATGAAATCACCATAAACATAGTCCAAAGACCTTAAAGGCACCACAAGAATGGTTCAACTCTGACAGAAAAGACTATAGAGGCTGAAAACTTAAATTTTCAAAATTTTCCAACCATATGCGATTTTTCAGTGTGCAACTAGCGTGTATACGCGACTGTAAGCAAGGAAACTCGCGTATACGTAGGTCCCTTTGGAAAATATAGGAGGTATATGCGACTGTGCAGAGAATAAGTTGCGTATGGAAATAAATAAAAGGAAAAAATAAAAAATTCAAGCCTGATCAAGGGACCAGGTCTTCTGTCTGATTGAAAAAAGAGTTACTAGACTATAAAAAGTGATAAAACCTGTCAGGAACCTACAAGACAGATAAAAAAACCCAAATGGGAAATCACAAGAATGTGATCCCCAGTGGAGTCACCATTTCTATTTTGGGAAATGTTACCCTAAAGGTCTTGGGTTGATGAAAATTCAAAGATCAGGGACATGTCATTGCACGAAGGACTCACTTAACCAACTTTTAAGCTAATAACTAGAATCTACAGGTTGTAGACCTTAGCTGGATATCCCTCGGTTGTATTAGATCTCGCAGGGTTCAAACCCCCTGCAACTCTTTGTGCTATTTAATCTGTAAATCAGTAAAGAATGAACAAAAAATCCTAGTTGTACAACATATATATGTTCTAGATGTTAGTGAAAATAATGCATAATCTCATAAAAACAATATTAAATGAACAATTTATGATCATTACACATGTATAAAATATTATTTACATGTAAAAATCATGAACAAGATGGTACTTCTATTATTGATGACGTGTACAAAAAACAAACATGGAGAGATCACCTGAAATATACCATGGCCTTCAAACATACCGTCCTCTGGATCCATCCAACCCTAGCCTTTCAAGATTTCTTCCAAGAATAGTGTACAATGGATGTCACATAGGGTAGTGAGCATCTCAAGGAAACAAGGGTTTCCTGCAAATGTCTGGGAAGTGCAAGAGGCACGACAATATATCAGACTTGGATAGGGCTCCAACAACGTACAATATCTATATTTCTCTCTCTCTTCCTCCCTTAAGCCATTCCCTTGAGTGGATTTTATACTCCCTCAAACTAGTTTTTGCAGTTGGGAATAGTTAAGCCACAGGATGGGGTGGTTAAGTTATTGGAACAACCATAAAAATTGTCTCTAAAATAGGGAAAAAATATATATTTTTAATGTTTAAAATAGCATACGTGATTCTCTATGTATGGACTCTCGTATATACGTGAAAAAGTCTGGGCAGAGTCGCGTATGGGTTTTAAGAGACTATTTTTTGAGAAATATTTCCAAGTCTGAAGGGAATGGTTTCCCAAGGCCAATGTATAACTAAACAAGTATAAGCTCATGATAAATTATGCTATAACACTTATATGAATCCTAAAATTGCAGCCCAGAAGGATGGAGCTAGATTTGGGGTGTTCTATCTCCTTCACTCGTTCGCTTTATGTATGCACGTCACGTATAACCATGTGAATAAATGAGTTGGAGTCGAACATTGTAGACACCATTTGATTACTAGGAAATTATTTAATCCATTAACATATGCAAGATAAACCCTCGATGATGTTAATGGCTCTCAAGGTGCCATAGTACAATATATGTGGTGTAAATGAATGAGCTAAATTTGAACACCACACAAAATCTTATAGTTGAAGTCCAATGATGAGGACCTATCACCGAGAGTGAGGAAACTTTCAAGTGATGTATGCAAGCCCCAAGGTACCAAAGGGAGATTCTAAGTCAACTTCCTCGTTAATGAGCTAATGTTGACAAGACGTGACCCATTGCAAGAGGGCCTTAAGGTCTCCCCCATCAGTGACACAAAACATGTATCAAAATTAATGACAGAATGATGTTTATGAATATTTGATTTAGAAACAAAAAACATTAATGAAGGCTTATGATTATTTTAGGATATATCAACAGAATGAATTCTCTTAAACATATTGGTGACACTTCATGGAGGTGGTAGCATTTTCCCAAAACTGATTATGGAGGCTTTTGATATGGCATGACAAACCAAAAAAGGCAAGAATATTTCCCAATCCAACAGTCACTGAGATGAAGTGAAAGAGTTTCATGTTCAATATTGAATCACTACTATTAATAGGTTAAGTACCCTATTTCGCCAATTTTCCAATGTTCAGTACCTCTTTATTTTTGACAAGCTTGAGGAAGATATCATATGCTTGATCTATAATTTCATCCTTTGGATGAATCCTTTTCAGTATTCTTAACGAAACTTGAGAAGGAGTGGTTCAGTCCTATAATGTTAGATGAGTCCAACATTTTTTTATGTTTTTATGAGTCCGTCGAAGGTGTAACTCGACTTCTTTTTCATGTTTATAGAGTTTGAAAAAGAGGTGAAAAGGAAAACTCCAAAGGTTAATTTTCGTGGATTTAATCTCTTGAGTTTGAAAAGGCATAAAATGATACTCAGGAGAAACTTTTAGTCATGTTTGAATAAATTATTCATTTTTCGTAAATATTATATCCCAATCTTGAAAAGGGTTATACTTGTACTAGGAAAACATCTTTTCATTTACTTTAATGAGCTTGAAAAGACAAGTTCTTGAAAATATTTTCTTATTTTGGGAGTCTGAAAAGAGCTCAAAGAGGACTCCTCCAAGAGGAATGAGTGCTATAAATGGTAAAATTTGGTTCCAATTATGATGGAACTTCTCAAAACACATAGAGGTTAAGAGGTAGGCTAATAATACCACTCACTGCAACAGTTCCCCAGGAAAGCGTAAAAAAACTAAATGAAAGCATATGATCGACCAAGTAGATGGTGATGATGGAATAATAAAACCAAGTATTATTTGGGAAAAATGGGCTAATAAAAATGGAACTCACGAGGGATAGGATGTGAATGGTATGATTTTTACAGAAGCTTGAAACATGGGAAAATATGCTTGAAATTGGTTTCATTTTTACACAAGCTTGAAACAAGGAAAAACTATGTTTGAGAGTAGTTTTCATCACCCTATCATAATGAATTAATTCTAAGGAAATTCCCCCCAAGCTTATTTTCATGCACCTAACTAGAATAATGGTTTCTAATAAGCGAATGGAATGGAGGTTCATTTACAAGATCAACTAAAAAAATCAATTGGAAATTTATGAGATCTAATCAAAGACGCGAATTGCAAGGGGGATTTGTTTCATTTTTTAACGAACTTGAAAAAATAAAATAACTATGATTAGAGACTTTTTTTCATTTTTTAAAGAGTTTGACACAAGAAAATGAACTCTTCTCCAAGACTTTGTTTCATTTTTTAACGAGATTGACACAAGAAAATGAACTCTTCTCTGACACCTTGTTTCATTTTTTAACAAGCTTGACACAAGGAAAGGAACTCTACTCCGATGCCTTATTCCTTGATCATGGTCTGTAAGATTCCATAGTTTCCAAGAGGTTCTCACTAGATGAGAGAAAAATTCTCTATAAAGGATTCATATCGTCTAAACCAAAATAAAGATCATGCTCTAATTCCCCAATAAATGTCTCGCCATATCTCCTACTAGATATAGGTTAAAATAAGTTGAGAAAACAAGAGTGGTTCCTCTTAAAAAATAGGAAAGGGAATGGGATAGGTTTACACATGATTAACCCGTGGTTGGGGAGATACTACTTGCATATTCAGAATGCTTAGGGAAATAGGATGATTGTTAGTCAAATCGGGACTAACAAATGAAAGTTGATTGATAGTCACAATCCTTTCTTCATGTGGGAAGCACATCACTCGAAAGAGTATGGAAAAAAAACCATTCATAGCATAAACATAGTCCTACCCCAAGAGAAAATTAAAGTCCACAGGTCCCATGATGACCATAGCATCAATATATACAGTTTTTCCTCCCAAGGTAATAGGAAACTAAGGAAGGATCCCTAAGGGCTGACTGGTTCTTTTGTTAAAAGAAAACATAGTCGAAGTGGCAGATACAAGCAGAGGGGGAACTTAATCTTACCAAGCAATAAAGGATATAATTTTAATAGAAGATCCCTCATTGGAAACAATGTGAGGTATTTTCCTATTACAAACCTCCACTATGACTTGGAAGGGTGATGCACAACATCTGAAATAAATCAAATACTTGCACAATAACAAATATGTGTGATCCCTTTACATAAAAACTTCAATCGAAATCTCCAGATTAGTCTACTTAGATTCAACTAAAAATACATATGAAGAGAAGGCCAAACAATAAACAAAATACTTGCTTATAATAGTAACAAGAAAATTCAAATTCAAATCATTTTGCCTGAATATTACATTTGTGGGCCTCTCGTCTCTCGTCCTTTACTTGAAATTTCATGCCATTTCTCTCTAAGTCTCTCTGTCCTATTCCATTCTCTGTGTCTCTCTATCCTCCCACAAGGCTTCACATCTATACATAATTATGGATTAATTTGAATCCACGATTTCCTCCACAAATATCTCAACCAAATCGTAAAATATATTTATCCCTTATTTGACTCAACCAAGTTACATTTAAGGAATTCCTAATCCCTAAAATATCTATCCAATCCAACTCCACTCATATTCTCAATTAATTAAGAGTATATTTACAATAAAACTCACACTTAGATTTTCCTCTCAATTGATTTTTTAAAATGTACATAGTTTATAAATTAATTAAAAAAACATCACCCCCTAAATCACAAAAATAAATGATGAAAATTAAGCTCGATGCTCCTGCATCAGACTCCCCATGTAGAGAAGTTTCCATAGACTCCTATCTATGAGGTCTGTCACTTTTCTGTAATAATGCGACAACCACAAGTCTCAATGACTTGCTCCCTCCAGGATTCCAAACTCTGTTTTGTCGCTGGTCTTTTAAAGTATCAACTCCATTTTGTATTTTTGCACAGAATTTCCAGAATAGTATTTTCACAATACCATTGAATGTAACTCTCACTTTTCCATACCACATCATATTTATTTCAAGAATTACAGAATTGTATAGAAATTTTGATACCCATTCTCTTGGTCTCCAAACTTTGAAAGAATTTCGAATTGATTATACATCAGCATCACCCATTCTATCAACCGGATTCCATCAGTATCTCCAACAATTTATTTCTCCAATTCCTCGAATAAATTCCTCTTTGTTTGATGCTTCCATGTCCAATTACATTGAACACTCAACTTCCTGAAATGAAGAATAATAAAAAATTTCTCCTTGATCACAGCTATAGTCATTGACTGCTTCTATAGTAACAAATTTCTCATCTGGTGTTGTACCTGCATTCATCAACAAATTATTAGTTTTAAAAAGATAAGACCTTTTGACCTCTTTTGATGCTTCAAGCACCAATATCCCATCATAGAATTTATGGATTTTAGTAGATCCTATTTTGAATTGTTGGTTGCTTTCATCTTTATCTTGTTGGTTCAATACTTTTGTTTCCTTTATGTCTCTAAGAACATAACTTTCTTGTTGCTCCTGATCTTCCATCTCATCGCCAAATACTTTATGCTTAATTCCTCTGATTTCAACATCATATTTATTAATGTCACCTCCTGTATCTACAACCACATTATTATTTGAAGAGTCAAATCATTCACTTAACTCTATAAAATTTAGAAACATTTCCTCCTTATCATGCACGGAAACTGAAATATATTTTGTATCAGGTTTTGCAAGCTTCACATCTCCTTCAAGTTCCTTGAGCCATCATTCCAAGAACTCTATTTCTATTTGAAATCTTTCCAGCATTTCATCACAACCTTCATTCCCAGTTTCATTTTTCTCCTGGAAATCCTCCTGAGTTATCCTTTTTTCTATACCATCACATTGCAAAATTCTATCATCAATTTCATTAAACAAATTCATTTTTTTACCTCCTTGTAATATCACTATGACATTTTCATTATGCCTCTACTCCACAACATCTTTAACTGGTTGTCTTACACCAAACAGGAATTCATCTATGAATTCTTTCTTCTCCAACAAATTAGTATCTTCCTCCTCTTAAAGGCATTCTCCATCATACATCACCTCAAGAGCCTCATTAATCTTTGCGACAGTTTCACAAAACTTTCCATCATCTTCTGCACATCCTACAAACATACAAAAACTATGAGATTTAAAAATACAAGGCTTCATAGCCTCATCTGCTTCTTGTCAACATATTTTCCAATTCTTCTGAACTATTCCAATAGTCCATGAGATCTTTCTCATTGAACTCTTCACCCAAAATTTAACCCTCTTCTGGGCCACAAATGGAAACTTCCATTTTCAACTCAGCCTCTCTTAGTTCTTCACATCTCAATTTCACATTCATCATCTGCTCAAGCTTCCTCAGCTCTTTTTCCAACTATATGTTTACCTATTGTTCCCTTTTTGCATGTAGCCTCTGTTAGGTCCCTATATTACTATTTTAGACCCTTATTTTTATTAGTGTAGCCCCCTTATTTTTATTATTGTAGCCCCCTCTAACCCCAATATTGTTATTAATATGCCCTTACATTGTTATTGTTAGGTCGGCTAGGATTACATTGTGGCTCCACTAGGATTACATTATGGCCCCATGGACTCCTATATATTGAAAGGAGGTTTAGTCATTTGTATCATCCAAGAATTGTTCATTCATGTAATGTATTGGAGGTTTCCCCCTCGAAGTGGCTTATTTCTAAGGTATTGATATATATTTTCTTCTATTTTTGGAGTTGGTTTCACAACATTTGGTATCAGAGCTTTGGATTCTAGGGTTTTGTTGCTCCAAACAAGTCATCATGGAATTTTGGCTATAATGTTTTTTATACGAAGGTTCAGAGGCTGAAAGTTTTAGAGTACGAAACCAAAATATAGAGGAACATCTTCGCAAACTTTCAGAGCTTGGTTCGCAACATTTTCGGAGATATGATCTGTGGAAGTTAGGTCTTTTAGCAGGCTCCTCAATTTAACCTAAACAGTTCATTGAGGAATTTTTGCTATAACTTTGTTTCTACAAAGGCTCAGAATCTAAAATTCGTAGAGCGCAAAGCCGAACTCCTAAGGAATATTGTCGCAAAATTTCAGATCTTTGTTTGCAATAGTTTCGAAGATATGGTCTGTGGAAGTTAGGACTTTTTCAGGCTCCTGAATTTCATCTCAAAGACGTGATCATGGGAAAATATTCATAACTCTCTCTCTGAGCATCGGATCGGAATTATATAAATAGTGAACATAAGCACACAGAGTTTAGTTTCATATCTATCAATTTCAGGGCCAAAGGAGGAAGAAGTGACACGTGGCAAGTCATACAAGTTTGCTCTACTAAACCAGTCCATAATTAGGTCATCATAGGAGATTGGACACAAATTTTCCTTCAAGAATCCAAATCAGGTCATACTTGTGGCATTCGAAAGAGGATTCAGAGGGCTACCTCAGTACCAAATTTCAGATATTGAAGATCCAAAATCTTAGAGATAATTCAGTTTCAATATCACGCTTCTCAAAAGCAAGAAAAAGGTGTGTATTTTTTTTTGAATTACATAAGTCTCATTTGAAAAAAATTAGTTGGAATTTATTCCAAGGGAATATTGAAGAATAGATATTAGTATTGGATTCTAAAATCACCCCTAAAAATAATTCAATACCCATTAAGCCTTCAGAAGGATCTACCATGACTCATGAAGACGAAGAAACACAACATGAGATATCAAAATTACAAGAGAAATTGCACCAAATTTTGCTATCGCAAAGAGCAACAAAAAATGAAATGGAAGTTTTGAAGAAAGGCATGGAAGCTAAGATGAATGGTTTGGATGCTAAGATGGAAGGAATGGAAGTGGGAATGGAAGCTAAGATGGATGGCATGGAAGCTAAGATCGATGAAAAAATGGAAAACATAAAAGTAGACATCGAAGGTTTGGGAAACTTGATACAATAAATGTTTCCTAATGGCGAAAATATAGTAGAGGAAACTCATGATGAGAAAAAAATAAATGTTAATCATGATTTCATAAACTCTAATGTTGGACGGAAGAACCACCATATTCCAAAAATGTATCTGAGGAAGTTTGATGGCAAGGATCCTGTAACATGGATACTACAGATGGAGCAATATTTTTATCTCAATAATGTGCAAAACACACAAAAGGTACACATTTCAACTTTACATTTATAAAAAAATACATCTGTATGTTATCGATGGCTTTGCTCCCGTAAAAAAATTATCACTTGGTCAATTTTTACGGAGGAAGTGATAACACAGTATGATGATACAAAGAGAAACACCTTCTTCAGCCAATTGATAAATATCAAAAAAAAGGGTTTAGTGGGGGAGCACATTGAGGACTTCCAAAAATTGAATATAAGGGTAACTGATATTCCAGAGGAACATAGGATTGATCTCTTCATAGGCACTTTAAAGGATAACATCCAATATGAAGTTCACGTTTTAGAACCTGATCCATTGGAGAAGGCATTTAGGCTGGCAAGAAAAATTGAATGTAAAATTATGGCGACAAGGAAGCCTACCACTCACTTCTATAAAGAGGGAAGTGTTTCTACTCCTAGATTTCTACAACCTACAAGGTTGACACCACAACAATTGGAAGAAAAAAGAGCAAAAGGGCTTTGCTACATTTGTGATAGCAAATACACTAAAGGTCATAAGTGTGCTGAGAAGAAATTATTTTACATAGATTGTGAAGAGGAAGAAGAAAATGAACAAGAAGAGATATACACCAGGAACCAACCCTAGAAGAGGAAGAAATGAGTCTAACCATATCGTGTAATGCATTGGCAGGAATTACCACTCCTCAAACTCTCAAGATAGAAGGACATATCAAGAAGAAAAAGGTAATAGTGTTGATTGATTCAGGTAGTACCCATAATTTTATTCATTGTAAGGTAGCCAAGGAATTGAATCGTTTCCTATACCCAACACCAGAATGTCAAGTGATGGTTGCAAATGGAGGAACTATAAATTGCTCTGGAAAATGCCATAATATCAAGCTAACCATGGGGGAATATGTATTGACTAGTCCAATGCTTTCCATTCCTATGGGAGGTGCCGATGTTGTACTAGGAGTACAATGGTTACAATCTTTGGGGACGGTAGCTTTTAATTTTCAAGAACTTTTCTTGAAATTTTTTTCAGAAGGAAAGGAAGTCGAATTATGGGGTATTGAAGGGAAGCCGGGAAGGATAATAAGCTCTAATGTCATAACAAAGCTTCTAAAGAAAGAACAAAGAGGCGTAATTGTACAATTATGCTCACTAGAAGTTCCGACATCAAAATCATCTATTTCTGCAGATCTCCAACAAGTCTTGGACAATCATTCCAAGGTGTTTGAAACTCCCAAAGGACTCCCAACTATTCGTGATCATGATCATGCTATTCATTTGATTCCAGGAAGTGTTCCTCCAAACATCAGGCCTTATAGATATCCTTACTTCCAAAAGAGCGAAATTGAACGTATGATTGCAGAAATGTTAGAGGCGGGTATAATTCAACCTAGTCAAAGTTCTTTCTCTACTCCTGTAGTATTGGTACACAAGAAGGATGGATCATGGTGCATGTGTCCCGATTATAGGGAGCTCAATAAGCTCACCATTAAAGATAAATTTCCCATTCCTGTGATTGATGAATTATTGGATGAATTACATGGAGCAATTTATTTTACCAAGTTGGATCTTCATTCAGGATATCATCAAATTAGAATGAAGACTGAAGATATTCCAAAAACAGGATTTCGAACTCATGAGGGTCATTATGAATTTTTGGTCATGCCTTTTGGCCTTACCAATGCACCTTCTACATTTCAAGGGTTGAAGAATTCCATTTTCAAACCCTTCCTTAGAAAATTTGTGCTAGTATTTTTTGATGATATACTAATCTACAACAGGTCTTGGAAGGATCATGTTCAACATGTTGACAGGGTGCTCAAACTATTGCAAGAGAAACAATTATATGCAAAATCATCCAAATGTTTCTTTGGATTACAAGAGGTGGAATATCTGGGTCATATTATATCTCATGAGGGTGTTAAGGTAGACCCTAACAAGATTAAAGCCATTAAGGAATGGAAATTCCCCACAACTATAAATCAATTGTGAAGATTTCTCAATTTAATAGGGTATTATCGTAAGTTTGTTAATAATTATGGGAGAATAGCAGCACCTATAACAACATTATTGACTAAAGATGCATTTTCATGGACTCCTGAAGCAACTAAGGCCTTTTAATATCTTAAAGACACAATGTCCCTAGCACCGGTCTTAGCTACGCCAGACTTCACAAAAACCTTTATTGTGGAATGTGATGCCTCAGGAAATGGAATTGGTACTATTTTAATGCAAGAAGGAAAACACATTGCTTTTGAAATTCGTCCAATCAAAGGAAAGTATTTACAGAAAGCTATTTATGAGAATGAAATGTTAGCAATACTACATGCACTAAAGAAATGGACACCTTACCTAATGGGAAGACACTTCAAGGTAAAAACTGATCATGATAGTCTTAAACACTTTTTTGAACATAGACTATCTTTCGAGGAACAACAAAAATGGGTCACAAAGATGTTGGATTATGACTTTGAAATAATCTACAAAAAAAGGAAGCTAAATGTTGTTGCGGATGCACTCTCAAGAAAAAATGAAGAGGTGGAAGCATTTCTTTGTGCCATTTCTATTATCCAACTAGATTGGATAATTGAAGCAAGGGATGAATGGAATAGGGACAAAGAAGTGTGGACACTCATTCAAAAGTTGTAGCAAGATCATAGTACATCTAATATATTTATTTGGAAAAATTATTCCTTATGGTACAAAGATCACTTATATCTTTGTAAGAATTCCCAACTAAAAAAAAAGATTCTTTTGGAATTGCACACTTCTCCTTTAGGAGGACACACAGGATTTTTAGAAACTTACCACAGGGTGAAGAAAGAATTTTTTTGGGATGGCCTTAAATCTTATATTCAAATTTTTGTGGCAGAATGTTTGGATTGGTAGCAAAATAAAGTTGAGACAATTAAGACCCCGGGTCTTCTACAACCTTTATCCATTCCAAGTCAACGTTGGGAGGATATTTCAATGGATTTTATCACAAGTTTACCTAAGTCCAAAGGAAAGAGTGTCATCATGGTGGTAGTTGATAGAATTACCAAGTATGCACACTTTTGTGCATTATCTCATCCATTTAAAGCAAGTACAGTTGCTACTACATTTATGGAAACAATTCAAAAGCAACATGGAAACCCAAAGGTTATTGTGAGCGATAGAGATCCCATTTTTACTAGAAATTTTTGGATGGAGTTATTTTCTTGTTTGGGTACTCAATTAGCTCATAGCTCATCTTAAAATCCTCAATTCGATGGTCAAATTGAGATAGTGAATAAATTTTTGGAAGGACATATTCGATGTTTTGTATCTGATAAAAAAACACAATGGGTCAAGTGGTTACCTCTTGTTGAATGGTGGTATAACAATTCCTTCCATACTGCAGCAAAAATGACCCCATTTATGGAACTTTATGGATATCATCCACTATCCACCACATCATCTTAAAGAGAAAATTCTAAGGTTCAAGTAGTGGAAGATCACATCGAGCATCAAAAAGAAGTTCTCCAACTCTTAAACGATAACCTAAATTTGGCACAAAATCGAATGAAACAATGGGAATATCAACATCGTAGCGAGAGAAGTTTTGATGTAGGAGTCTGGGTATTTTTACGGATACAACCATACAAACAAATTTCCCTCAAGCAAGCTAAGAAGGATAATAAATTATCACCAAAGCACTATGGTCCTTACAAGGTGTTGCAAAATATTGGTACTATGGAATACAAATTGGAGCTTCTTGCTTCTTCGTGAGTGCATATAATTGTCCATGTTTCATGCTTAAAGAAGGTTATAGGTGAAAATATTCCAGTTCAAACAATATTTCCAGAACTAACCTGAAGCGGTCACAGAAACAAGAACTCGACAGCTACTAAATCAATCAATTTCAGAGTATCTCATCAAGTGGAAGAACTTACCCGCTAAAGATTCTACATGGGAGGATGAGAATTTTATACAGAAGCACCCAGATCTACTCAAGCGTTGAGGACAATGATTTTTTGAAGGAGAGGGGCATGTTAGGTTCCTATATTACTAGTTTAGCCGCTTATTGTTATTAGTGTAGCCTCCTTATTGTTATTATTGTAGCCCCATATAACCCCAATATTGTTATTATTGTGCCCTTACATTGCTATTGTTAGGTCGGTTAGGATGACATTGTGGCCCCACTAGGATTACATTGTGGCCCCATGGACTCCTATATATAGAAAGGAGGTTTTTTCATTTGTATCATCCAAGAATTGTTCATTCATGTAATATATTGGAGGTTTCCCCCTCGAAGTGGCTTATTTCTAAGGTGTTGATATATCTTTTCTTCTATTTTTGGAGCTGGTTTCACAAAAACCTCTGCCATTTCACTTTATTTATTCTTCTTTCTTTTGCTGTGGTCTTTCTCAGAACTTTTGAAATGACTATTAATAGTCATCTTCTCCTCCTTTGTGAACTTAATTTGTTCACTTGTGTATTTCGTTCAAATCCCTTTTCAACAAGCTTTCATAATTACCATCCAACAATGCAAGCTCTCTTGTTGTGCTTGACCTCTGGTGGTTCTCTGTCTTGGAATCATTTTTGGGAAACTCTCTTACTCCTCTTTGCTGCAAACAACAAATTCAGTAATTCTTGTGTTACAATGACCAACTCTTTGGGTGTCGGGCTCCGCCGATCATGCACCCAATTAAATTCAAACATTTGACTTAATTTAATACTCTTTGACTCCAGACTTGACATCAACTCTTCATCTTGGATGAAAATTCACCCTTTTCTACAATAATTCAATGGTTTAACTTGACTCAAACTATCCGAATTCCTTCATTTGACCTTAACATCTTATTTGACTTGAAAGCTTGACCCAATAATTACAATAGTGGATATTTTGACTATAATTCAAGTTATACAATATAACAATGAACATCCAACCTTAATACAATTTCAAGATCTAAAATCTTCACTTTCTCTCATATTCCATTCTTATGATAATATCATAAGTCACTAATTATATCGTCTCCCATTATCGCTTTCTTTTAAGCCTTTAAATCGAAATGTAATCCATTTTCCCAATATTTATTTTATGGTGAAAATAAAATAAAACATTTAAGTTTCAACATTTAAGATACCTTTTGAAAATGAATTATCATACCTTATGCTCCCTTCAAGGTTATTTAATAAACCTTTTCTTTGCAATTTCAACTCTTTGGATTTCATTCTTCTATGGCGTTCTTATCATTGTGAATATTTGCATGTCCTTCCTACCATAACCTCTTCACTCATCATCTTAGCGCAAACAAATTTCTTGCACTTTCATGTAGCTCCTTGTTTGCAGTGACGGTTCTCATGTAACACCATCTCTCTAAAGTTCACAAAAACAATTCCTTCATAGTGTTAGCCACCTATAAAAATTTGTCATATCAAATAGTGGCTAAAATATTTTTTAGCCTTTAAGAAACAATTCATGACCAAATTGTTAGTTCTTAAAGTCTTATGATGATATTTTACCTCTGAGTTAATCTTCATTGTTGTTCCATTATTACTCCTAAAGAAACTTGCTACTTACCAAGAGAAAGTATGCTTAAAAACTCCCCCTTTCACTCATTTTTATCCTTTTTTCATAAAACTTTATTTTCACCTTTTAAACCTCCATTCCCCTTTAAAAACCTCCAAAAATCCCTTTAAACCTGTGAAAATTCCTTTCATAGGTTTAAAACCCCCTTTTTCCCTTTCTACCGAAAGCCAAAAAAGCCTTGAAAAACCTTCATTTTGGCCTAAAAACCCCATTTTTCTATTAAAGCCTTAAGCCCCTTTGGCCTAATCCCCAGCTCCCTTTTTCCTCATAAGACCCAGAGCCGTAACCCAGGGCTAAACCCCCATTGTGCAATCACAATCGGGGTTTTCTTATTTCCTTATTTTCCTTTTGCTTTCAAAAAAATCCGATGCGATTAAGCCTTTTTCTTTTAAACCCACAATCTCCTTGCCTTCTTCACAAAACCATAGCCCTGCAATCAGGTGCTAAAAGCACTAAAAAAACCTTCTCGAACCTTATTTTTCTTTGTTTTTTATAAAACCCGACGATATTTTTTAAAACAAATCTGGGTCGTTGATCTCTATAGATTGACGGCCATCGGCTCATCGCATTGTAAAATCCGCATGAGTCATTCCCTTTTCCATATTTTTCAAAAGTTGCGATGCGATCCCTCCAATTCAATCCCAGCTGTCGATCATCCTTCTAATCCGACGATGATTGCAACATCGCATCGCAAATCTTCCCTTTAGCCTTTCTTCTTTTCACCTCCGATGCTAATCCCCTGATGAAATCTCAGCCATCGAATCCACAAAAACCGACAACTCATATTGGATCACGCTCCGCCCAAAGGCCCTTACCATCGTGCTTGCCGATTAAATCTCCACCGTTGATCTCTCTTAGATCTAACGGCCCGCACTTAATCGCATCATCGCATTCCATTGTCACTTTGTTTTTTCCTCTCTCCGATTATGATCCTGCAATCAGATCTCCACCATTGATCTTCTCTGATCGGAAGGTCAACATTGATTCCACTCTTCGCACTTTGCCCTTTTCTTTTCTCCCCATCAATAGATCTCGACCATCCATTCCCAAGATCCAACGGTCAATATCTAAACCACCCTTTGACTCCACCTGCCTTTCCGCCCTTGCATCTTGCCCTCCATCGCGTGCGATCCACACCGTTGGATCTGGACCCCTTCATCCGATGGCCTAAAATGAGTTTTGCATTTTTTTTTTGCATCTGGAGTTTAACGCCAATAAAAAACGCGAAAAAGTGGTTTTCTAAGGGACACGTGTCAGGAAGCGAGGCATATTGCATTTTTTTTTGCATAATTTCAAAACCACTTCATAACTGCGCAAAAACCACTCAGGTTTTCTGCCAAACCACTTTTCCCCATTGCATAGATTTTCCTCCTTTTAATCGTGGTCGTCCTTCACTCTCATCCAATGGTCCTGATTAAATCCTCCCCCCCATTAATTTTCCCACTGTCTAAGCTCCCAAATGCTCTACCAAATCAATCCCAACCATTGATCATTCTAGATCAACGACTCTCATTCATCCCGCATCCAAACCTCATTTTACCTCCTCTTCGCTTCCGCCAAAGACTTTTTCCCATTTTCATTACATTTTCTTCCATTTCATTATAATTTTTTCCCCTCAGCATTATAATTTCCCCGATTGATCTCAGCCGTTGATCAATCTAGATCAATGGCCCAAAATTAATCTTCCCTCCTTTTCATCCAACCGCCTCCCCATTTGACCCCAGCAAGTGATCGTCACCATTGGTTGATTTCATCCAATGGTCACAATTAAATCTCGCCCCCAGAGATGTCTAAACCTATTTTCAACGAGGTTTTCTTAATTTTGTTTGTTTTTTGCAGGTTTCAAAGCTTTTCCATAGATTTTTAAATGAAGTCAAGGGCCAGGGATGACGATCCCCCGGGCCATTATTCATGAAGAAGATTAATCTGCAGGATTCGCATCATGTTTTATCCATGCCTCATGAGCACTGATAACATTATAAAACCCTCTGCGCACCTGTAAAAGAAACAAAAACACAGTAAACCCTAATCAGACCAAGAGTATCAGCGTCCTGGGATAAAATCAAAGCAGAAATAAATGTTTAAAGGTTTTAAACACAGTTTTGAAGGATTAAGGCATACATTCGATTATCAAAGGCCTAATCCACACAGTTAAAGACAACATGAAGACCAGAAAAAAGATCAAAGCCTAATTAGGCCTAAAACATAGAGCAAAGATAGATTAAAGATGTTTTAGAATAAAATGATGAAATCTATCAGTTCGAGAAGCCTCCACTGCCACATCAGAGGCTAATTGAATCCTCTCCAGCTACCAAAGTGCCACCTGCATCTTTCAATAAATCAGAAGAAGGCAGAGTTATTGCCTAAGTCAGTGATATTTTGCCCAAAGACAACCAAAGTTATTGCCAACTCACCTCAAGAGTTTTTAAGTCAACAAAATCTACCCAACATGCTTAATACTTAATGAACATCAATTAATACAAAGGAAATATCAAAAATCTTCTCTATTGAGCCCCTCAAAGGCCGAGAAGCATTAAACTATATTAATTGAGCCTAGAGATCTTTTCTCTCATCCCACCTCCTCATTTCTTCTATAAATACTTTTGTAGAAGACGAAACAAAGGTTGGTCTCTGAATATCTGTTGCCTGTAAATAGTTTTCTGAAGCTGCTGTAAGCACTATTTGTAATTGAAGATACCTAAGCTGAGATGAGAAGTTTGAAGCTGTAGAGACCCACTGGACTTGAAGATTGTAATTGGTTTGAACATCGAATACAAGTTTATTTATGTGATCCTCGTCTATGTCAATGGTGATGTGTTTCTTATTGTAAATTGTTATTTTATTTTTGTTTCCATTCTGTCCACTTTCTCTGATAAAGAACATCAATTATAGAGCTAGGATTTACTCTTACAAGTACCCTACTCTCACTGATAAGCTTTATCTATATGTTTTCCTCCTTTGTGTATTTAAGAATGATTTAATACAGTCCAAGCAGTTAAGAAATGCTGGTGTTCCCACGTCTTACTGTCTAAACTTTAAACATTTTTCTTGAATGTTATTTTCATTTCATGCTAAGTAGAGCTAAAATAGGAAATTTTATGGTTTTCCCTATCTCCTAGTTCTTTCTCCAAAGGTTGTTTGAAAGTTTCCCTTGAAGTATGTTGAAATCGGGATAGGTTCAAAGTCCTTACTGTATCATAGACTAATTTTATGTCTATCTTGAATTTTTCTCCTTTGAATATGCTGAAAGTAGGACAGGTTCAAAGTCCTTACTTGATCTTAAGCTATTCTATGTGTTTTTAAATTTTTTCTATTGAAAGTGCATCAAAAGCAGGATAGTTTCAAAGTGCTTACTTGATCTAAGATAACTTTTATGTCTTTCTCAAGTGTATGAAAAAAGCAGGATAGTTTCAAAGTACTTACTTGATCTTAGGCTGCTCTTTTTTCTTCATTTGTTTGACTCCCCTTCTTATTGTTTCATTCCATTCCATAAAATCAACTTAAAGAGATCCTTTGACATAGATGACTTGCCCCATGGACCACTCTTGAACCTTGTTGTTTCAATTAAATCCTACTATGACTCCATAGCCCAATGGATTGAAGCTGCTCCTAGTCTATCCTGTTAGCCGAATCATTCCTTCACTTTCATACACCTTCACCCTTCATTTAGACTTCCTTCACCTTCACATATCTTTGCCCAACCAAAACAAACAAAAACCTTCTTCCTCATAACTAGCCTAATATCACATTTCAAGCCTTCAAAGATAAATCAATATTTGCACTTATAGAGATATCCCTCTCTAGATTCAGGAGGGCTAGATGATAGAATCCCAAAGTGGTTCATATGTAGGCTTTGCATTTTGTATTTGCCAATCTTGCAAATTACAGAGACCTACCATTCTGGTGACTTCACTGGGGATTTCTGAGTAAATTGCATGTTATAAATATCTAATACCTCATAAAAACCATAATATCCTTATATTGGCTTCATAATAAACATGGTGGTGGAACCATAAAACATTTTACCTCCTTAAGAGCTAAAAATTTTCCACCTGGCGACTCCACACTCTATAACTCCCAAAAGACCAATTGACTCCACTGGTAGAAGACCTTGAACTGATTGAACAGACTCAGTGACCTCTTTCTTGATTTACAAGCATGATTATAAGGATACAACAAAGATATGCCCCAATGAGTAGAGATCATATCCCTGGGTTTCCACATAAGATGCCCCAGGTGAATTGGGATGATAACCTTCCTATTTTTCAGGGTGAAAAGTTCGATGACCCTCTATTACATCTCATCAAATTTCATATACATGTATGGAGGTTTAAAGTTGAATGGCATGAATATTTCCTAATGAAAATGTTCATGTTAACATTAGAAGGAAAAGCTAGGGATTGGTATGAATGGTTGAGATCTAGTAGTTTTTTTTCTTTAAAGGACCTTGAACATGTGTTTTATGAGAACTAAAAAGGAAACACTACATCATTATCATGGGGTGAATTACATTATGATCCATCACAAAAAAACACCCAAAACATTATAGACAATGACGAAGATTTGGAACAAATACATCTTGAAGATCTTTTAATAGTCATTCATGAGTTTAATATCCTATTGAAAAATTACAAGAACATAGATGAATCAGTTGAGGAAGAAAACATCCAAGAAATAAATAACATTCCTCAAGATATTCTTGAAAACCCAAACAATGATTCATCATCCCTTATAGCTGAGGCTCAGGAAGACACCCTGCCTCAAAATCAATCTTCACAAGAGACAAAGAACTATTGTACTCCTGTTGAAAGGAACATAGAAACATCTTCCCCTTTGATAGAAAAAAGAAATAGATTGGACTATTAATAAATAGCCAGTCTCTGAAACGTTTTCCAAAACAAATACTCTTTCCTATTCACATGGAGAACTTTGTTGTACAGATTTAGAAAGTTCTTTTTTGGATCAAAAGAAAGAGGGCAGATGTATTTCTGCTTATGCTGAAAGAGAAATCTCTCCTTTGACAGAAGAACAAATTGATCAAATACTAAGCAAGCAGCTACTCTCCAAACCTTCATTTAAACAAGACAATCATGAACATAGTGCCCATTCCATAGAACAATCCAATGGCACTCAAGATAAATAGGATAGTAAGGAAATTAATGATAATACTGAAACTAGTCCTCTTTGGAGTATGAATTTTGATGGGTCATGTACTAAAACTAGTGCAGGTGTAGGAATATGGCTTTACAATACAGGAAATAATCATTCTGAAGCCCATTCATATAAATTGAACTTTCAATGCAAAACTGACATAGTAGAGTATGAGGAACTTCTTTTAGGGTTGCACTTATTGAAGAAATCAGGAGCCCAGAAGTTAACAGTTCATGGAAATGTAGAATTGGTAATTAAGAAAGTGAAAAATAAATGCATGGTTAAACATCCCACACTTAGAGCTTATAAGGATGATTCCATAGATTTGTTAAAAAATTTCAAAGAATTCCAACTTATCCTTGTTCCTAAAGACCAAAACAGTTTTGCTAATGGATTAGCCCTTGTTGCTAGTACATATCTGAGACCTTAGGAGAGAAAACAATATACAATTCAAGAAAAATTTAGACCAGCTGTCCCAAACAATAAAAGATACTGGAAAAAAATTTGAGGGAGAAAAACAAATAGAAGACTGTCCTACTGAGGATATACCTTCTTTTCAAGAAGAAACTTCTCCTATCACTGATGTCAATATGTCTTTCAAAGAACCTGAATTTATATCAGAAGCAAGCATAGATCTATAGAAAGAAGAAATTTCACTGCTTGCTATTTTGCAGGTTAAGGATGATGATGCTTCCAAGAAACATACTGAAGATATACTTCTCAAAGCTAATATCTTAGAAGCAGACAATCTACCAACCATGGAGGGCCAAAAAAAAGATAATTCTAATCTTTTCTTTGTTTATCCTATGGAAGAGTGTGTGGAAGCCCCAACTGGCTGAAATTATCAAGCCTGGATCCTTTGCAAGAGCCAAAGACATAAAATGTTGTCACCTTCTATCACAGCCTTGGTTTTGAAGATTAATCTTCAAAATGTACTATGGATACTCCTAAAAAGCATCCAGAGTTTCTTTTCCTTTTTGTCACTACTCAACTGGCTACACTGGCACTTTTGTATCATATAAAAAATGTAGATATTCCAAGTTAGAAATAGGTTAGATAGGAATGTCAATAAAGCTCAACCTTTGAAAATTTAGATAGTTGTTGATTTTTGTCTTGAAGAAAAAAGAAAAAATACAAAAACAATAGAAGATAGAAAAGAGGGTAGAGGGAAAAAAAGAAAGGTACAACCCCATACCAAAAAACAGAAATAAATTCTGAAAGTGTGCAAGCTCAAATGCCACTCCTAACAAACACACATCTAGTTAGCCATACAGTCTAATCATGACTAATTAGTTTTTCGGTTTACTGCTGATAGGTTAGTGAATTAGATCAGCCAAACAACATAATCTTGGCTTATCAGTAAGGTATATTAGGGTAGAAGAAAAAATGTTAAAACGAGCTCAAAATCTAAACCTATGAGTTTCAAAAAGATGCATGGCTCTAATCTGTTTAAATCTTGAGCCAAAGATAGAATCAAACTGGTTCTAATATGCCAAAACTTGAACCAGAGAAAAAAGAGAGAACAAATCAAACAAACATAAAAAACAGAGTTGAAGAAAAGAGAAGGATGTTCTTAAACATTCAGATCTTAAGCCTTCACCATTTTGCTTTAACTTTTCTGCAATTTTAGTCTATGTGCAGCTTGTTTTTATGCTATAAATCAGCAACAAGTTAGACTCTTCAATCTTGGATTATTTTCTTTTAAATTTCTTGTTTTATAATTTAGAGAATAAATTCTGTCAGACAGTCTAATCTTGACAGAGTATAGTTAGGTAGAGAAGCTTATGAACTCAACTGCTTAATCTGAGTTCATGGAGAAATAAGGGTAGAAATATACTAGTTTTATGCTTTCAAAAGAATAAAATGTTTGTAAAAAGATTTTTCTAATCCAAATGCACTCTGAAAGAAGAAAAAATGTTAGATCATTAGGATTGGGTAGGTAGAAAGCTTGTTTTGATAGAATTCCATTGTTTTTAATGGCTGCTAACATTGTCAAAGCAAAAGAAGATCAACAAAGGAAGGAAAATTTCACCCCAATGGATGAGGCATTGATCAACTTCCAGAGAAGACATATTTGAGGTTCTTGACACCTCCAAGGAGCTTCCATCCCAAGTTGGAGTCGCTGTTAGCCACCTATAAAAATTTTTCATATCAAATAGTGGCTAAAATATTTTTTAGCCTTTAAGAAACAATTCATGACCAAATTGTTAGTTCTTAAAGTCTTATGATGATCTTTTACCTCTGAGTTAATCTTCACTGTTGTTCCATTATTACTCCTAAAGAACCTTGCTGCTTACCAAGAGAAAGTCTGCTTAAAAACTCCCCCTTTCACTCATTTTTAGCCTTTTTTCATAAAAAAATATTTTCACCTTTTAAACCTCCATTCCCCTTTAAAAACCTCCAAAAATACCTTTAAACCTGTGAAAATTCCTTTTGTTGGTTTAAAAACCCCTTTTTCCCCTTCTACCGAAAGCCAAAAAAGCCTTGAAAACCTTCATTTTGGCCTAAAAAACCCATTTTTCTATTAAGGCCTTAAGCCCCTTTGGCCTTAGCCCCAGCTCCCTTTTTCCGCATAATACCTAGCGCCGTAACCTGGAGCTAAATCCCCATTGCGCAATCACAATCAGGGTTTTCTTATTTCCTTATTTTCCTTTTTCTTTCAAAAAAATCTGATGCGATTAAGCCTTTTTATTTTAAACCCACAATCTCCTCGCCTTCTTCAAAAAACCATAGCCCCGCAATCGGGCACTAAAAACACTAAAAAAACCTTCCCGAACCTTATTTTCCTTTGTTTTTTATAAAACTCGACGATATGTTTTAAAACAAATCTGGGTCATTGATCTCTTCAAATCGACGACCATCGTCTCATCGCATCGCAAAATCTGCATGATTCATTCCCTTTTCCATCCTTTTCAAAAGTTGCGATGCGATCCCTCTGATTCAATCCCAGCTATCGATCATCCTTCTGATCTGATGGTTAGCGCAACATCGCATTGCAAATATTCCCTTTAGCCTTTCTTCTTTTCGCCTCTGATGCCGATCCCCCATTGAAATCTCAGCCATCGAATCCATAAGAACCAATGGCTCAGATTGGATCGCACTCCGCCCAAAGTTGCTTACCATCACGCCCACCGATTAAATCTCCACCGTTGATCTCTCTTAGATCTAACAGCCTGCGCTTAATCACATCGACACATTCCATTGTCACTTTGTTTTTTCCTCCTACTAATTGCTATCCTATGATCAAATCTCCACCGTTGATATTCTCCGATCAGATGGTCCACATTTTTTCCACTCTTCGCACTTCACCCTTTTATTTTCTCCCCATCAATAGATCTCGACCGTCCATTCCCAAGATCCAATGGTCAGGATCTAAACCACCCTTTTACTCCACTTGCCTTTCTTCCCTCCATCGCATGCGATCCACAACATTGGATCTACACCCTTTCATCCGATGGGCTGAAATGATTTTCACATTTTTTTTGCATCCGAAGTTTAACGCCAAGAAAAAATGCGAAAAAAAGTGGCTTTCTAAGGGACATGTGTCAGATAGTGAGGCATATCGTGTTTTTTTTGAAGAATTTCAAAACCACTTCATAACAATGTGAAAACCACTCAGGTTTTCCACCAAACCAATTTTCCACATTGCATTGATTTTCCTCCTTTTAATCGTGGCCATCCATCACTCTCATCCAATGGTCTTGATCAAATCCTCCCCCCCATTCATTTTCCCACCATCTAAGCTCCCAAATTCTCTACCAAATAAATCCCGCCCGTTGATCATTCTAGATCAATGGCTCTCATTCAGCCCGCATCCAAACCTCATTTTACCTTCTTTTTGCTTCCACCAAAGAATTTTTCCCATTTTCATTACATTTTCTTCCATTTCATTATAATGTTACCCCCTCCGCATTATAATTTCCCCAATTGATCTCAGTCGTTGATCAATCTAGATCAACGACCTGGACTTAATATTCCCACCTTTTCATCCAACTGCCTCCCCATTTGACCCCAGCAAGTGATCCTCACGGTTGGTTGATTTCATCCAACGGTCATGATTAAATCTTACCCCTTGAGCTATCTAGACCTATTTTCACTGGGGTTTTCATAATTTTGTTTGTTTTTTGTAGGTTTCAAAGTTTTTCCACAGTTTTTTTAAATGAAGTTAAGGGTCGGGGATGAAGATCCCCTGGGCCATTATTCATGAAGAAGATCAATCTGCAGGGTTCACATCATGTTTTATCCATGCCTCACGAGCATTGACAACATTATAAAACCCTTTGCGCGCTTGTAAAAGAAACAAAAACACAATAAACCTTAATCAGACAAAGAGTATCAGCGTCCAAGGATAAAATCAAAGCAAAAATAATTTTTTAAAGTTTTTAAACACAGTTTTGAAGGATTAAGGAATAAATTTGATTATCAAAGGCCTAATCCACGCAGTTAAAGACAACATGAAGACCAAAAAAGAAGATCAAAGACTAATTAGGCCTAAAACACAGAGCAAAGACAGATTAAAGGTGTTTTAGAATAAAACGAAGAAATCTATCAGTCTAAGAAGCCTCCACTGCCACATCAGAGGCTAATTGAATCCTCTCTAGCTACCAAAGTGCCACCTGCATCTTTCAATAAATCAGAAGAAGGTAGAGTTATTTCCTAAGTCAGTGATATTTTTCCCAAAGACAGCCAGATTTATTGCCAACTCGCCTCAAGAGTTTTTAAGTCAACAAAATATGCCCAGCATGCTTAATACTTAATGAAAATCAATTAATATAGAGGGAATATCATAAATCTTCTCTATTGAGCCCCTCAAAGGCCGAGAATCATTAAACTGTATTAATTGAGCCTAGAGATCTTTTCTCTCATCCCACCTCCTCATTTCTTCTATAAATACTTTTGTAGAAGACGAAACAAAGGTTGGTCTCTGAATATCTGTTGCCTGTAAATAGTTTTCTGAAGCTGCTGTAAGCACTATTTGTAATTGAAGATACCTAAGCTGAGATGAGAAGTTTGAAGCTGTAGAGACCCACTGGACTTGAATATTGTAACTGGTTTTAACATCGAATACAAGTTGATTTATGGGATCCTAGTCTATGTCAATGGTGATGTGTTTCTTATTGTAAATTGTTATTTTATTTTATTTTCCATTCTGTCCACTTTCTCTGATAAAGAACATCAATTATAGAGCTAGGATTTACTCTTACAAGTACCCTACTCTCACTGATAAGCTTTATCTATATGTTTTCCTCCTTTGTGTGTTTAAGAATGATTTAATACAGTCCAAGCAGTTAAGAAATGCTGGTGTTCCCACGTCTTACTGTCTAAACTTTAAACATTTTTCTTGAATGTTATTTTCATTTCATGCTAAGTAGAGCTAAAATAGGAAAGTTTATGGTTTTCCCTGTCTCCTAGTTCTTTCTCCAAAGGTTGTTTGAAAGTTTCCCTTGAAGTATGTTGAAATCGCGATAGGTTCAAAGTCCTTACTTTATCTTAGACTACTTTTATGTTTATCTTGAATGTTTCCCCTTTGAATATGCTGAAAGCAGGACAGGTTCAAAGTCCTTACTTGATCTTAAGCTATTCTATGTGTTTTTAAAGATTTCTATTGAAAGTGCATCAAAAGCAGGATAGTTTCAAAGTGCTTACTTGATCTAAGATAAATTTTATGTCTTTCTCAAGTGTATGAAAAAAGTAGGATAGTTTCAAAGTACTTACTTGATCTTAGGCTGCTCTTTTTTCTTCATTTGTTTGATTCCCCTTCTTATTGTTTCATTCCATTCCATAAAATCAACTTATAGAGATCCTTTGACATAGATGAATTGCCCCATGGACCACTCTTGAACCTTGTTGTTTCAATTAAATCCTACTATGACTCCATAGCCCAATGGATTGAAGCTGCTCCTAGTCTATCCTGTTAGCTGAATCATTCCTTCACTTTCATACACCTTCACCCTTCATTTAGACTTCCTTCACCTTCACATATCTTTGCCCAACCAAAAAAAACAAAAACCTTGTCCCTCATAACTAGCCTAATATCACATTTCAAGCCTTCAAAGATAAATCAATCTTTGCACTTATAAAGAGATCCCTCTCTGGATTCAGGAGGGCTAGATCCTAGAATCCCAAAGTGGTTTATATGTAGGCTTTGCAGTTTGTATTTTCCTATCTTGAAAATTACAGAGACCTAACACATAGGAATTTTCCAAAACTTTCTTTTAACATGGTGGCATCAACATATTTCTCTGGCAGAAACAAACACAAACTGCACTATCTTTGGGACAGAACAATGTGAACAATTTCACATGCACTACAAGCAATGATCAATCATGATATTTAACTCATAGAAATCATAGATGCTCTTTTACCGACTTTCTCCTTCATGTAGATCTCAGTTATCATAACCTCAAAATGATATACCACAACCATGCTAGCTCACCACTCTTTCACTGTAATTGGGTTCACCACTTTCTCTCAAATGCTGCCAATATATCTCAATCAAAAAGGTCAAAACACTTCTTCAACAGTTCATTTTTTCTTCATAATTTGCAGGTATCATGAAAATTTCACCATAAAAATTCATAGAAATCATAACACAATTCGCATCCAACAATACCACTTCTGCTTGTTTGATTTAGCACTCAACTAATGATGTCACACAGAAATGAACAAGTCAAATGCTCACAGTCAATGCCACACTAACTAGACCAAACTTTGGTCTTCGAGAAATGAACGCTGAAATTATTCATGGTATCCTTCACCTCTTCAACACGATTAACTGTAATTTCACATCAATGGTGCTTTGGTCTCCAAATTATAGTCATTGTCAACCTCATGAAGCACTCAAACCTTCGAAGTTCGAAAATAAACTGATAAATGGTGTTGAATCTTCAATAACCATGATAAATGCACACGATCATCCAATAATTCAAGGTGCTCCAATCAGATCTCCTCCATGCATGATAATATGCATCACAACAATCAATTTTTCAGATTTAAAATGATCCCATGGCTTCTTTTTTTTGCAATGAGTGATCATCTACAATAAACATTGCCAGTAACAGTGGCCAAATACACACACGTAAAAACTCAGAAATTATCATAAATTCTCACTCATGTCCCGGTAGTATTAATGAAATGAGCATTGTATGACACATAGATGTCCACCACTGATTCGTTGGTGATCTAGTGACAGAAAACGTCAAATATTTCAGGCACAATGGATGTCCTGAAATGCATAATGTTGGCATTATATCCTTCACTAGGTAGACCTCAAACAACTTCATTTGCATCACATTTATCACACGCAAAAAACGTTCTCATGCTACGCAGAAAACCTCCAAATAGTTGTTTATGCAATAGTTCATCTATGCGATGCATGAAGACTTCAACTTCTTTGCACAACTCTGATCTCTCATCAATCAATTAATATTCATGCTGCTTTTATCCTTACGACTAATAAGCTAAAGTTGCACCATGACCCATTAAACCTTACGACTAACTTGCACCACGCACATTAAACCAATACACAAAAATGAATGGATTTTTAAGCAAGAAGAGGAGAAAAACATTTCATTACTCATACCCATGCACAGTTATCCATACAACCCTTGAAAAATGGTATATCCAAGATAGATAGAAAATAAATGCAGTGTGAAAAAAATGTAACGTTGGTAATTACTTGCTAGCGAGAAGATGCAACATTCAGCCTGGTAAAAAATGGACTTGCCGACAGTTATTTCATAGCTGACTATGAAAAAACCTCCTCACACATAGATGCTTCTTACGATGTGTGAATGTCTTATCGTCACCACTGTAATACATGAGATATTTAAATGGCGACTGTAATAATGTGAAAACAGGTTACTGGCCCTGAATTAGACTCGAACAACTACTCTCATATCTTGTGGGAATTTATAAATAGTATGGCTCTGATACCAAATGATGCAGATCATATGAAATAAATCAAATACTTGCACAATAAAAAATATGTGTGATCCCTCTACATAAAAACTTCAATCGAAATCTCCAGATTAGTCTACTTAGATACAACTCAAAATACATATGAAGAGAGAGCCAAACAATAAACAAAATAATTTCTTATAATAATAACAAGAAAATTCATATTCAAATCATTTTTCCCGAATATTATATTTGTGGGACTCTCGGCTCTCGCCCTTTACATGAACTCCCATACCATTTATCTCTAAATCTCTCTGTCCTATTCCATTCTCTATGTCTCTCTATCCTCCCACAAAGATTCAAATTTATACATAATTATGGATTAATTTGAATCCATGATTTCATCCACAAATATCTCAACCAAATCCTAAAATATCTTTATCCCTTCTTTGACTCAACCAGGTTCCATTTAAGGAATTCCTAATACCTAAAATATATATCCAATTCAACTCCACTCATATTCTCAATTAATTAAGAGAATATTTACAATAAACCTCACACTTATATTTTCCTCTCAATTTATTTTTAAAATGTACATAATTTAGAAAATAATTAAAAAGAACTTCACCCCCTCAATCATACAAATAAATGATGAAAATTAAGCTTGATGCTCCTGCATCAAAGGGAAGGCAAGAAGGAAGACAAGGTCTTGTCAAACTATTCCAATCAAAGGAAACAACTAGATTACTTGGAGGGGGGCCCATAGGAACATGAGAAATGTTCCCTTGTTTGCTACAATATAAAGAAACTAGAATAACCTGAGTGGTATGGGAATCACTATGTAAGGGAGAAGTGTGATAAATCTCTTTCTCAAGCAATGGTTGGTTGGGAACAAAATTATGATATTCAAATTCAGATAGAATGGGATTTATTGAAGACAAATTTGAGTTATCCACTTTCTTAACCAATGGTTGGTTAGAAAACGACTCATAGGATTCATGTTCAGATAAGGTGGGATTGGCTGAAGATGTATTTTTATCAGTCACTTCATAAATTAGTGGAGGGTTGGGAGAAATATTTTGGTAACCAATTGGAATTTGTTTATGAGAATTTGTAAGGTTTTCCAACACTTTTTAAGCTTCATCCATATAAATGCAAAGTATAATAGGATGATTCCCTTCACATAATATACAGGAAAAATTAAAATTACTCTTTTTCCAGTGTACCTTACCATCACTAGTTGATGGTTTATCATCAACATGATCTCCAGAGGCTGATGACAAGGGATTATGGAACACACTTCTAATGCCTGTGGAATACCAAAGAAATCTATAAGAAGGTGGTTACCCTTACAAATCTTGAAAGGGAATTTCACTTTAGGGGATTTCTTGGAGAGGTTCTCGACATCATTTTCATTGGTAGAAATGGCTGTTTGGTTTCCCCTTTGCTTATTTTTCTTCTTCTTAATATTAATTTATTCTTATTTTTACTCAAATGGTTACTAATTTTGAGGGTTTCATCAAACAAAGAGGAATAATACTGAACAAGAAAAGAAGGTAAAGGTTTAATTTGAGGATCAACTTGAGGTTTATGCTCTTCAGGTGGAGGACTCAGTTTTCCAGGCCGAGAATCTATTTGGGGAGTAAGTGATACATTTGGATCAAAGGGATTTGAAAAAAACCAAATAGGTAAACCAATGGTGAATCTAGGATGGGAAAACATTTCCATATAACGAGTATGAATATTTATAGAAGGAGGAAAAGGACTAGGATTCCCATCAGAGGGGGTTCCTTGAATAGTAATCTCTCACACTGTTTCCATTAGACTCAAATTATTCTCCACCAAGGAGTGTAACACAAGAATGTTTCGTGGTTAATCAATTAATTTTAGAAAGAAAAAAAAACAAAATGGGTGGCTAGGCATAAAGTTTTACCAAGCCTCTGTGAACTAAAAAATACCATTTCTAGTACGTGCAGGCAATCTCCCTGAATGCTATGTTCGGTGTATCACAAAATACAAGGTGACCGATTCGATTTCCTATGGTAGGATATAAACCTATAGGGGACTTCCAAAATAATTCCATAGGTACATGGAAGTCCATTCCATAGTATTTTTGTCTAATGCATCTTGTACAATAGGAAGTGTTATCACTCTCCCCAATTTCCCAAGGCTCAAGATGGGATTTAAGAAAGGTAACCTTAGACCAGACTTTAGGTCAGGTAGCTAGTCATAGTAGGACCAGAGAGGGCTCTCTCGTTATCACTTTTTAGTCAAAGGAATAAATGAATATCTAATGATATTAGGCTAGGTATGTAAGCTCATTAAATAGGATTTGTTTGATGTTTTTAGTGCTGGATAGAAAGGTCAGTGAGAAGACTATGTGTAGGGATTTTTAGGTATGAATTACAAGGCCAATTTGTAGAGAGTATGTGACAGTAGATAGGTAGTTTTAAGGCATGTTTAATAGGTCATTTATTATAGGATGAAGTGAGAGAGAGTTTTAATGAGCACTGAGGTGAATTCATTCATTTAGAAGTGAATAGACATATCATGTAAACATTTCCTAAAACAGAGCATGAACATACACGATTTCTTCTTATAAAATTACAAGATAAACACATGGAAATATGTATCTGAAAGAATATGATATATCATTCAGCGTGATTAGATAAAAATAAATAAGAAGAACAAATTCTCCAATGCATAACATAATTTTTTCAACACAATTTCTGCAAAGTTGTCTCTAATTTCATTACAAAATATTGATTACAATAACTCCACTGCAAAATAAGACTATCCCACCTAAAAAAAGACTAAAGAGAGTCTACTTATATAAAATATCGACTCTGACACCTCATCAGGTCAAAGTCCCATCCAAAATGGATCACAAATACACAAGATGAGTCTTTTCTTAGATTCTAGGGATGTTAGAAACCATTCCCTGAATTTCAGCAATGAACTAGGAGTTTTTTTCGCTTACATTAAATTCCATATTCTCTAATGATAGGACGAAAGAAATAAATCAATAACTATAATTCCAACTCATAGGACAATGAAACCTCGAATTTGTGAAATTTTCTGAGCTTGACAAGTGTCCTGAGGAATCCAATCTTGATTTGTAACATTTCTGACACAAGGGTACCATAACATTTCTGACAGAAGGGTAACATAATTTTGTATAAGCATAAAAGAAGTTTTCATGCACTTTTAGGAGTCAAAATCCACTTGTAAAAGAATGGTAAACTAGCCCTGTGTGTCTAGTTTCCAGAACATCTTGAATTTTTCAAAATGACCCACAGGAAGGCTTACAAAAATCCATTCTCCCAAGGTTACTCCAAAAGCATAGAAGAGCCTCCAAAAAGGTGGCAGAAACATGAAAAATGAGTGGTGTTTGGCCTTTTATTCAAAATTAAATATTTTAATGCCAAGGGGGTTCCTGATATGTGATTTACTCATTAAAATGCATCCATCCATGTAAATAAATCATGATTTAGATGCCCCCAAACTAAGTGTAACAAAATTTTTCTATGCTTTTGTGATGAGGAATTTCCATAATCGTGCAAAAATCACAAAAAATACCAAAATTATTAAAAAATTCTCAAAGTGGTTATGTAGCACCTGTAAGTGATGGGATAAATAGGCAAGGAAGATTCAACCAACAAATCTAAGCTATCCTTCTCTTTAAGCTTCATTTGATCTTCTCACAGAACCTCAAACATCCAGTCCTCTTAAAAAATCTTCTGGTCAAGGGTGAAGCATTGAGTTCATGCATTGTGAAGGGTTCTAACATGAGGTTGGGCCCTCCCTTGAAGCTCTTCTTCTCACTCTCCATATTTTTTATCATGGAAAGGATGAAAACCATAGTATGTTGATGGGATGGGTATTATATGTAGTGAAATATGGAAAAACAGAGTGTAGGAATAATGTAGGTTTATAGGGTAAGATGGAGAGTTATGGAGCTAGGGAAAATTCTAGAAAAAATTCATCAGATAAGGTGGCATGTTAGATCCATATTATGGGTGGAATGAATCAAAATGGATGTGAGTAGGGTGATGAAATCAGGAAAACATAGGAAATTTCCCTTTTTTAACTCTGAAAATTTGCTAGAATTTGGGCTTTCATGAAAATGACTGTTAGGAATGATATGGATGGCTGGTGATGAGAGTGTAAGGTAAATGAGAGGTGTAGGGTTGTGCTAGATGGTAGACCAAGGTTTATTCAACTATAGTATGTTAGGGTTTGTTCAACTGTAGTCTTCGAATTACATGAAGAAGTGATAAGATATGGAGAAATGTAGAGTAAGCATGAAAATCAATAACAAACTTGTTTTGACCATGGGATGCTATGAGAGTGATGACTTACTAGTTGTGAGGGGTCCAAAGAGTAGTGGTCACAATCCTTGAGCACTTTTGAATGGATTTAAAGCAAAAAACCTAAGTTATGGACCCTTTATGGATGCGTAGCACCAAATTACAAAAGCGTAACAACACTTCCCAGAAATGTAACCATTGAATTGCCAAAAATCTAGAATTTTCCAAAAAAAATTATACAAAAATAGGGCTTAGATATGGATAAATATCTCTCTAACCATGACGTGTTTTTAAAAAATGAGAGATATTTGTGTAGGCTTTCCAAAATACTTTCCCATTAGCTTAATATCCAAGTTTGAAGTTGATCATTGAAAATTTGTAGAAGCGTAGCACACTCTGAGTAGAAGTGTAGCACCTATTTTGAGAGGGAATTTGGAGGCATTCCCAGAGTATTTTTGGGATGAAAGTGGTATGGTTAGAAATCTTAGGATGTCTGCTACAAAATAGAGTCATCAAGCAGTAAAAAAACCTGCTCCAAACCCATGAAAATTTGACTTCACGACAATCTATTCAAAAGTGTAGAAAATGACCTGGAGTAACTATATGGTTGGTAGTTCTCTCAAACCCTAACACCCATGCATAAAATGAAGGATTTTTTTCTTATTTTTCCTATTTTTGACGAAAACCTCTTTTATGTTTTTAAAATTCATCTCCATTACTTTATAAACTGATTTTGAAGTCAAATTTTTCCTATGTGCAATGTAAGCCCTGCCTTGATCACGAAGCTCTAAAAATTATTGCATGGGTATGATTTGGCTCAAACCTAGAATGATGATCTCCCTTATGGACCTTCTTCTTACCCTCCATGATTTTTTTCAACAAGGAAATCCCTAGCTTGATGTAGTGGATAGGGAAGGTGGAAAATTATGAAAACAAGGGATAGTGGTAGAGTGGTTTTAGGGACATAAATTAAATGGAAGGAAGTTAGGGAAAAATCCATAAAAATTTGGGGAGGTAATGTGATGAGATGGCTACAGGATGCAAGTGAAATTTTTGGGAATGGGCATGTGAAAGGTACCCAAAAGGTCAAAACATAGGGTTTTACTAGTTTTTCTGCCAAAATGTAGTGAAAATTAGGGATTTAATGAAATTGATGAAAAATATGGTTGTGAGTGATAGGAGATGTTAGGGTATGGTGTATGAAGGTTATAGATGGTTTTAAATGGTTATATTAGGGTTCTATCATTTGAAACAAACAAAATATGAAAAACACCAAAAACGTAGTGGAGGTAACCTAATGAAGGAAACCACTTATTTGCAAATGAATTTTGACTTGAGAGAGGTATGGACGGTATCCAATTACTTTTTAGGAAGTGTATGAACCTTTTTGAAATGGATTTTAACCTTGGAGAATTGATTTGGAGCTCAAAAAGCACAACACCTGCGCAACACACCAAGAAAGGTGAATGACCTTAGACCCTAGATGATTGATGGATGACATGACCTCTGCAATGATGATGACCATGAATGGAGTGAAGGGAGTAGCATTTCAGACCTAGAAATATTTCGTTAACACAATTTTATTTGAAAACTAACTTGAAACATGAAGTTTTTACCTATGAATTCTAGGAAAACAACTAAAAGAGTATGTTTGATCACTAAACATCTGGACACTAACATGAAGTATTCTGATATGATTTTCAGACATGGAGCACCATATGATATACCCGAAGGTACTTGGAGAATGATACGATATACCTACGTACGTGGAATACTAACTACCCCAGAATGTAACATAGACAAGTAATGACAACTCCGATGTTTAAAGATGTCAGAACACGTCTCTATCCTAGACCTCTACTTTTGAAGCGTTATTGTTTCTAATGCTCCTTAGGTTGATTGAATATATTTTAAAGTTGATCTTTGAATTACTTTTTAGTTTCAAGGCTCACCACGAGTTTCATATGAATACCATATAATGAAATCTAGCATGATAATAAGAAATATTTTATCTTCAATGAAAATATATCTATGGGAGGGAAGAAACAAAGAGTAATGAAACAAATAAAATGTAGAAAACAAATCTTGCTAAGCGGAGTTTTTTTAAATGCAACTATTTCAATTTAAATTCAAAACCCTTTATGATGCAAATAATGAATTTTTTTCTTTTCTTTCCTTTTCATATTCAAATGCAATGAAAACTAAGATGAAACTAGATCATTGATAAGAGAAATCAAACAGAATTATTGTAATAAAAAATTCTTCAAGTCAATTAATGATGAAGAAAAATGTTTGCAAGAGACGTAATTGAAAACAAAGAAAAATATAGAGAAATTATCGTCAAAGGCTAATTAAAAAAATAAAACATAACGAAGGCTTTTCAAAAACAAACACAAACTCATATACAAAAGGAAAACTTGTTGGATGAAAGGAGATCAAAGGGGAAGGAAAAGGAATGAAATTTTTTTCTTCCTAAAATATCAACGCAGGTGCAGAATAAGAACCAGTGCACTGCAACACAGGTACAAAGAAGAAACATATGTGTTGAAGTGCTATGTCTCAGACTGGGGAAAGAGATGGGGATATTTTTGTCAAAAGATGACACAAGAAACACAACCAAGCTCAAAAATGTGTTTTCCTAAGGTCATCCACTCTCTGAATAGGTAAATTAAGGTTTCTTTGAGAGGTGAAAAGGTGCTAAGGTCAAGGAAACCACTAAGGGAAAATATTGTTCCCCACTCGAGTCACAAATTTTTTATGTGGAATTTCACTTCTGCGGAAAAAATTTAATTACCTAATTCTAGTGGTATGATCTATAACAACAAAGGAAAAAATGAATCAATTCTTTCCTTAAAGAGATTGGAATATGGAGAAGGAACCTGCCTGGAATTTGTATCAAGTCCTTCTTTATTCTTTTCTTGTAAGCTCCAATCATAGATCCATGTTCTTTAAATGGAATATGCAACAATGACTAAAACAAGCAAAGAAACTACAACATCCACATAGCATAATCCAATATCTTCATTCAATGAGTCAACATGTCATTGAAATACAAGAGCATAATAATAACACAAGTATAGGA